>CM067515.1:28966388-29583062 GCA_034509495.1 Acestrorhynchus altus | reverse complement strand
ATATATATATATATATATATATACACACACACAAATATATACTGTATATAATCAAGTCAGAAACAAAACCCCAAGAATTCAAGAGTCAGAGTCGATTAGGACTTTTAAACATCAGGCTAATAACTCTGGGGCCTCGAGTCCCGCCCCGAAAATCCTCTGGCCGGCTCCGATTCTGGGCCGGGAGCGCCGCATTCTGTTTGCTCGTTTCACCAGAGCTCAGCAGAACACTCTCGGGCTTCAAATTAGGAACAGAGCCGGCGAAGATGAGTTCTGTTATTACTGTCACAGCCAGGCCTCGTCTGATGCCTTCAGAAAGCTCTCCTCAGACTTTTGTTTTTGCCTTCCTTTATCTAAATGGACTTTCCCCCCCCGTCTCCTCCTCCTCCTCAGTACAATATCACAATTCCAGAGGGAGTGAGGAAGATTGATTGGGCAAGCGAAGTCAAGGGAAAGCCATTAAAATGAAGGGCCATCTAAAACATGTCAAAGAACAAAGTAAGGGTTTTTTGGCTAAAGCTGGGTGTTGGAGGCGTTTCCACAGCCTGCGTGATAATCGTTTCCAAATGACCGAGGTATGTGTGACAGGGCGAGAGGGGGGTGATGCTGTATTAAATCTATATGTGTGCCAATGCAAAGCTGCAGTGAGGCCAAGTCATGAAATTCTGAAGGTACTGCTGAAGGTACTTCTGTCCTCAGTCTTTTCCTTTTTTCGTGGGGGAGGACGTATTTGCACGGGATCAACCTTGACCTCAACACTCGCTTGTCAGAGGAAGACGGAGGACTCGTGAGGACGGAGGGTGGAGTTCAAACCGGGAGAGAAAGAGGAAATCCCGCAATTCTCCTGGAGTCGCCAAGGGAGGTCACTGGAGGCTTCAGGGTCTTCCTGCGTATACAACCCCTGTGGTCTGACCTTTGGTCTCGGCAAAGCACCTGGACACAACCCTGCTCCAAGAGGTGCCACTTAACCCTTAGAGTCACGGCTATTCCCTTGTCAAAAGCAGTCGCCTGCACATGCACAAGCACTTTAACACAGGAAACAAACGGCGATTACACAGAGAGGGGCTAAAATCTCAGAAGGGGGTTAATTGCCGGAGAGTTTAATGGTGTTTGGTGCATACCAAAAAGCATTTGAGCACAAGAACCTCATACCAGCTGTGGAGCATGGTGGTGGAGGTGTGATGGTTTGGAGCTGCTCTGCTGCAGCAGGGTGTGGAGATCTCTCCATCATAGAAACCACTATGAGATCTTTATTGTATCAGAGGGGGCTTGAGGAGAATGCAAGACTGACACTGAAACATCACAGAGCTGAAAGAATTCCACATGGAGGAGTGGGGACATTGTTCTTCCAGGTGTTCGACGACAAGATGAAGCTAACCAGCTAGAGAAGAAGAAGGACTGCAGTCTGTAATTAGAGAATGATAATGTGCTCCTGTATGGTCAGAGGAGATGGAGTGTAGAAACAAGGAGGTTATAATGTTATGGCTGATTTGATGTATATTGCAACAGTACAGCAATCATAGAATTAAACCACAATTCTTCTGTTGGACACAAAGGATCCTGAAAGACAGACTGAAGGTGTAGAGGTAAACTCAACCCCACCCATCGTGCTCCATATCCACAAGAAAGCCAGAGACCTGACAATGCACATCGATAAAGCCATTAATATCGTCAGGAACACTGGACTTGGAGCGTGAACGAGACACAGATTTATCTTCCCTGAGATGCAGAACAATGATCCAGATCTCTTCTGCTGTGAGAGTGTTGGAGATGCACTCTATTGGACAGAAGACACAAAAAGGCCAGTAGAAACTGGACAACCAGAAATGGTCATTCAATCCTCTGCTCTTGACCTGACTGGTCAATTCCCGAAGTTCCACGTAACACTTCCTTCAAAACTCCTTCCCTCAAATCCAATATGTGCAGGGCCCGAGAAACACTCCTTATGCAAATCAGGCAGAGTGACGTGAGAAGGTAATGGAAAGTACTGCACTTTCTTCTGATGACTTTTCAAACGGTCCTCGCCAATGTGACGGTCCAGCTGTGGTTGCGAAGGCGGGGCCGAAGCCCCCTCGGCCCAGAGAGTCATCAAAAATTCAGTTCCTGAATGAGACTCGTTTCTCCTGCCGATGATGGATGGCACTGACGGAGGAGCTGAGTGATCCTGGAGAGAGATCATTAGAGAGTGAAGACGGGGAGGCTTATTTGAAGAACCGGACAGAACCGAGAGCTAAGACGAGGCGCTTCGAAATGTGGAGCAGACCAACAGTAAGCATGAAAGAACTTGCCGTAAACCACAAGGCCCATACTGAGACTGCTACCATCCCAGCATTCACCTTTCTGGCTCGAAATATCCCACGTCTCCTTCCTGAAACACCACAAACTTGCTTGCGCATTCACTTTCCAGTGTTCTTTCGTACTCGATAGGCTAATTCGTTTTCCTCCGAACGCAAAGGCTCAATAAGTATGAGCTGGAGCCGAGAAGGGGGCCCGGGCTGTGATCTGCTGAATAAAGCAGGTCCCTCTGGTGGAGAGGGAGCTTATTTCCCATTCACAGCTCCGGAGCTAAATGAAATGGAAATAAAAATCCGGAGAGAGAACGCAGCGCAAAGGAGGGTGGAAGTGGGACCTCATTTCAATAATTGTTATTCCACATAATGCTGCAACCAGGTGAATTGTATAATGTAATGATATTTTTAGGACCTTCTTACAGGATGGAAATGACACCTGCAGCAGTTTGAGTTGGAGCCGCTATCCTCTGCTCCAGACCTGCTCTATGTACACACACACACACACACACATCACAGCTTGTGTAAGCAAAGCCTCCATCAGGAGATACTTTTCAACAATGTGCTCAATATTCCTTCCATTAAGAGTCTCTTAAAAGACGAAGAACTGAAGTAATCAAAGCGCTCGTTACAAATAACAAATGATCCGTTTAAAGAGGGCTGCGTGCACGTCCACTTACGGACTAAAACAAAACAATAATGGCCCGAGAAGGAATCAATGGAGTGGAATGAATCTTTCTGTGTGAATATAATGATGATATATGGAAAAGACTGCAACATTACAGTGAAAACAAGTTTACCAGGGAAAACTATACAATTGGTTGGAGGCTCTAGGACCCTGATGGCCGCTGGACGGCAGGGCACGGAGGTATACAGGTTCCGTCTGGCATCCTGCAGCACATTTACCCACAGATCCAAAGGGCCTGTAGACCCTGCACACTAACAGGTTGCTGAAAATGGCGTCCCATCTGCTCCCATAAATGCTCGATTGGTGATGAACCAGGCGACCGGTTGGAAGCCCCGTCACGCGAGGCAACAGGTGTCCGCAGGATGTCCTGCACAAGTCGCTGAGCTGTCAGCGTCCCTTGTATGGGTCCCTTGTCATATGGGATGACTCCCCAGATCATCACAGCACAGCAAAGGCAGGTTGAGGTGCTCTGCTCATCAGATCCCAAACAGACCCAGCTTTCTCGTTCCTGACGCCACTGCGAACAAAGGCAACCGTGGCGATGAGAATGATCTCGATGTTGGCAATTATCTGAAATGACTTTGTGCTTCTCTCAGTCCAACGATGCGTCCCCTCTCAAAGTCATCGTAGGAGCATGTCTGGAAGTCAACGATCTCTCACCAAGAAGTATGCTACCCAAAAGTAGCCTCCGAGAGCTTTTAAACAGGGCAGAAGGGGACGCAGACCCAGAGTCTAATCTGTACACAGCTGTAATCGTTGCCGTAATCGAGTGTATTTAGTTCTGGTGTGAATCTGTTTGTCAACATGCTGCATAACATGGTTGGTTTATTATAATACATGGCTGTGCGGGGTTTTAAGGGCGGTACTTTTTTGGTCAATTGACCAAAGCACTTGAACAATGTATGCAACTTTAATTACATTTTTAGAGGATGCCATTAGGCATGGATTCCAAGTGCGAAAATAGTGTGAGGAGTGGTACACACAAACAAAAGGAATATCATTACCTTATCATTTCCATTCAGGCAATTACGGCAGTGTTTTTGATCTGACGGTGAGGGAGATATCTTTAACCACGGAATCCGCTCTCATTAGCATGGTAATGTACAAACAGCAGGGTGTTCTCATAGCTTCTACATTTCACGATTCACCTCATTACACTTTAATGAGATTTAAAAGTAAAAGAGAAAACTTCAACCAGAGTTTGAGTAATCTCTGAAACAGGATTCAGGCTGGTGAGGGGCAGGACTCATTACCCACGCCAAACAGGTGTGTGACGGTTCTCCTCCAGTCGTCCGGATTACGGGGAAATTTCTAATTACTCCGTAATACAGAGAAACACACCCTTCTGAAATGACCTGAACGGTTGTGTGATGTTCCGAGAAGTTCAGAGAACAATCAAACGACATGAGGTGGAACACGGATGTAACGCAGATGGACCGACTCACCCTGGTGAGATGTATGACCCCCTGTGAGGTTACTGAGCAGCCCATGAAGCCCACGAACTGCAGCTCCGGACAGTGTTCCGCAAAAGCCCGCACTGATCTGTCCGTCACCTGGGGAGAGAGAGGGGAGAGAGACATTAAGGACAACTTATTTCATTTTAAAAACTCTTTTAAAAGCAGTTCCTTTAAATACATGACTGTGACGTGACCGGGGGGCAGCCATAGCCTGGGGGTAAGAGGAGCTGCCTGAACCAACAGGTCGCAACTGAAGTGCCCTTGGGCAAGGGCATCTAACCCCCGAACACCGTCACTGCTGTTAGGAGTCTGCTCACTGGTGAGTGTATGTGTGTTCACTGCATGGATGGAATGTGGACACCAAGTTCATTTGGGTAATTATTCAATTTTATGTTATTTTAATTTGTTAACTTTAGAAACAAATGAAACACTACAATAATGTGTATAAAATGTGATTAAAGTGAGACTGTTCCTCAGGAGCTGGGTGGAGTTTAATGTGTTTGTGTAATAAGCTGGAGAAGGAGCTGCAGGCTGTGCAGTGAGTTAGTGGAGTTCGTTACTGCAGCCAGATAAGAAGCTATAATTCGGGAAATGCGATGTATTTATTTTTGTAAGTGTTGTATTAAAATCAACGGAACGAGATGGAGGTTGTGCGTTATTGTGGTATTTTAGCAGGATCGTGCTGTTATACGGTGTCTACAAAGACTGCAAAGAAATAAATAAAGAAACTTCCAGTAAGACTCGTCTCCGGGTCAATAGTGAGTAGTGACTGGTAGACAGAGCTGAAGGCAGCACTGTGCTGTGGAGCTCACCCCGGCACTCCCTCTGCTACGTGTGTCACTGCCTATAAATCTGAAATCAATCTGCGCAGAGGCAGGGAACCGATACCGCGTAACGGAAACCCAAAACAAATGGGAGAAGAGAGCAAAGAGGGAGACAGGAAAGGAAAAAAGAAAGACAAGAAGAGGTCAAGGTAGAAAACGGAGCTACATGGGAGGAGGCCTGCATTACTAGCCCTACGTTTTAATGCCTCCGGGCTGATCCATCATCGCAGCTTCTTACACGCTGTCAACGCCAAGACCCACCCGCAGCTTTGAAGGTCCGCAAAACCAGAATAAAGACAGGGTGGACAGCGGGAGAGCTGCTTTAACCCAGTGCATTTTTAACCATCCACATCTACCACCACCACTTAAGTCCGCTAATATTCATTTCATCAAAATGAAGTGGAATAAAAAACCCTGATGACTGACTCGATTCTTTGGAACACAATCGTGGAGCAGATTTTTACTCTTTGGGCCTGAATTACCCACCTCTGAAAAGGAGAGAGTGCTCTTAGACCACACCCTTCAGAATATCTATGCTTTGTAATTCCCAACACTCTCAAATCATCAGCAGAACAATGATAGCTAGTGAAAGGGGGCGCGAGAGAGAGAGAGAGAGAGAGAGAGAGAGAATAGCTGCTTCCTCAAACGATCCCATTTCAAATAGTTTCATCAAGCAAACAAAACACACACAACAACACTGCGAAAACATCGTCGACTCGGTTTTCAAATGAAACCTACAAAACGTAAAAATCAGGCAGGCGTGAAAAGTCTCTCTTCTCCTCCCTCTTGTCTACATCTGCGGCGTGAACAGCCGGGGTCTGAGGCACAAAGTGGAGGAAGTGGATGAGCGAGTGCGAGGGGAGTCCTCCTGCCTGTGCTAATGGAGTTCAGTGCGATGACGGGCCCGCTGGAGCACAGCCTCCACCGACGAGCCGCCCGTCAGCCGAGGCAGAGACAGTACAGGAGAAGACATCATCTCCGGCCATTAGCATCCACCCTCCCAATTTAGGAGCCTAATTTGATTGCCAGCTCGACCTTCATCTGCTGATGTTCTCCGTACGGAGCAGGAGCTGGGGGATAGCTGCTGTGTTATTTATTTATTTGTTTGTTTGTGAGCAAAACTTCTCCATTAGGAAGAAAGCTTTCATTAGGCTGCAGGCCTACGTTGGGCTCCAGCGAAGTAAGGTCTCGTAAACGACAAAAACGCACATTTACGAATTTTATTCGTTTTTTTTTTTTTCGTACGCTGTTGTTAAAGCCCCGTCTGCTAATTTTAAATATCGGAAAATATTTTAAACTAAAGATATACAACAGAATAATGATTTACCCATGTTAGATCCCGAATATAATTACATGAATGCAGTTGAATTGTAGTAAAATGCTCAAAAATCATATCAAAACAATCTTTATTTTAATATTAGAGTCGTTTTCAGCAAGATTTAATAAAGTGGTGACATTTCACGACTGTGATTTATGTGTTTCACTGGATCTGACTGACATAAAACCTTTACCAGATACTTTTAAAGAAATCAACACGAAAGCTTCGCCCTGTGCTGATCTCGCCAGCACGAAAATGAAATTCCACTTTAAATTAGAGCAATGGTTACATTCTGGCGCCTGTAGCTTCTGCAACATTTATAGTGGTACAGCGAAATTCCAAGAGCTAAGCTAAAGCTAACTCCCGAATTGTTGTTGCAGCCATGTTTGTGGAAACGTTCGACTGTTTACATTGTTTTAGCAAATAGCGAGGGAAAGGAGTGTTCAGAGTTTTCATTAGCACACGGAGCTCCAGCTAAGAGCAACGGAAAGACCAACATAACAGCTGCTTTGTTTAAGGACACGCTGTGGTCTGGGGTAAGCAGCTTTTATATGCAACGAGCAAGGTGACATTAAGGATTGCTGACTAATGCGTTGTGTTAATGAGGTCCTGCAACCAGTGGTGCTAACATACTCTGATGCTCTATTCCAACAGGAGGACACTCGTCCTTATACTGCTGCCGTCTCGAGATTTCGTCTTGAAGACACAGATACTACGCCGTGGTCGGTCTCATCTCCAGACCTGTCCCTGATTGAAAATGTGTGGGACGCTATTGGTCCTAATATCCAAAATATGGATCATCACAGGACACCATTAGGAACTTCTACAACTCCATGCACAGACGTCTGGCACGTTGAGAAAGACCAACAACAAACACGAGAACAAACTTTCATCTCTCCAATGCCTGGAAAGGTCTGCAAGACAAAGCCACTTTATCCTCATTACCTTTATCCATCCCTTCTTTCTCTCTCTCTCTCCGGACCTGACTTGTTTTGGGCCACCAACTGCTGTTTTAAAGGTCATCTAGAGGAATCTGAGCAAGATGAAGAACCTGATGTGAGAAATTAAGAGAACACAATCTATCTTATGGCAATACGGCCCAGTTCACCCTCTTGGTTCTAATCCATCGTTGGCCATTTCTCAGCCAGCGGATGACAAGATCTCGACCCTTCCCTGATGACTCGGGTCATGGGAGTGTTTAAGGCTAGAGGCTGAGGAAATATGTTTCCGCAATGACATGCAGTGACCTTTGTCTCAAAACCATTACACTCAGACTGACCGTAACACTCCATCATGCTGCCTCCTCCAGGACTCCAGCCTTGCTTAAGGACAAACAGGCAGTAACGTTCATGCAGTCTAATTAAAAACATTTTAATATACTGATCGGCCACAACATTAAACTCACAGGGAAGATGATGTGCATGACATTGATCTCAGTATAATGGTACCTGTCCAAGGGTGGGATATATATATATATACTGGGCAAAACATCAGGCAGGCCTTGTGAGATGTTTCCAGTGTATGCTGCGGTACTAGGGGTGCAATGGGTACGCAAATTCATCGACTGAAATGGATGTTCAAATGAAATGTTGTCATGTATGTATCTCACGCTAAAGAGGAAATGTCATGGACACATGAGAACCTTGAATTAATCGCCAAAGTTCAATCATTCACGAGAAGAATCCAGTTTTTCTGTTGCTCTTCCTGTTTAGTGTAACAATTCCTAAATCCAGATGTAGAGCTGAGTGGGAAAAGGACAAACCTTCCAGTAAGTCAGACATTACTGATTGAGACATTATAAAGGCCCAGTTTTCAACAGAGAGAGCCAATCAGCTTGCTAGTTACAGACAAGGCCCTGTCCTTCAACAAAAAGAGACAATCAGCTTGCTGGTTACAGAGAAAGGCTGGTACACAAACAAAAAGAGACAATCAGCTTGCTGGCTAAATTTGGATTATTTAAAATTTTATTAAAAATGTTGCAATAACACAAAATACTTTAAACCCTGTTTTCTTTTGCACTGTATTGGTTTTAAATTTTGAAAAATGTTGCTTTATTAGAGTTTTATTTATCTTTTATATAAACAGGAATGTTCATAATTCGTGAATAATGTTCATCTCTATTGTCTTCATTGCAAATTGACAAAAGCAGTCGGACACCGTGGTTTGGATTAAAGAACCCATTGTTGTTGGGGGCGAGCCCTGGCCTGCAATGTTGATTCGAGAATTCTCAGTGATGAACGTAATGTGATGTGCTCCAGCTCACACTCTCCGTTTTACGATTACGCTGTGTATAAAACAGCATGCGGTCTCTCTGTGGTCCACAGTGAAGTTAGCCATGTTCAACAGGAGTCCGTTCTTCAGAATCTGGCATTTTTAGTGGCTTGGAAAGCTCTGGCAGTAAAACACAGAGATGTAACAGAACAGACCTCTTCTACTTGCAGAGAACCAAAGCCTAAAGTCCTAACCTATAAATCATAAGGAGTAAGCCTTCACGAACCCCTCGGTTCAAACTAATCAAACTTCCAGCGCATGACAGCCTTTGGATTTAACCACATTAGGCATCTTTTTCATCTGACAGGTTTGCCAAAGTAAATATGAAATAAAATAACACGTCAGACACATCAGATAAGCATGCAGTTGTGTCTGAGTCAGCTATATAAATGATTGCAGCTGTGGTCCGATTAGACACTGGGTCTTGGCACAAGAGGGCATAAAGGTGCTTCCCTGTTTGCTCTATGAAAAGGCTTGCAGAGGCTACATTTGGGTTGTGTACCTCCTGGTGAGAGACTGTTGGCTGCTAGACATGCATCTAAGACCCACTCAAAGACATGTCCCCAGTTCACAGACTTTCAGAGGGCGCATCATTGGACTGAGACTGGCAGGATGGTCATTTCGAACAATTGCTGGCATGTATGCCAGTCTGATCAAGCCGTCGTCGCTCATTTGCAGAGGTGCCGTGAATGACAAACTGCTACAGACTGGAACCGTATCATCATCAGTGACGAATCCAGGTTCCTTTTGGGATTTGTTGTGGAGCGACACACTGCCCCAACTGCTGGTGTGATGATCTGGAGAGCATCGCATATGACAGTCGCTCAGCCCTTGTAGTGATACGAGGGACACTAACACCTCAGCGATATTTGCAGCACGTGTTGCAGGACTTCCAACTGGCATTTTTCAGCAGGATAATGCTCCAACACATAGTAAGGGTTCCTTGGCCTGTCTGGTCATCAAATATATCACGAAAAGAACATTTACTGGGAAACTTCTCACCAGCTTCAGCAGCCGACAAGTGTGCAAGATCTACAGGCCCAGCTGCAACATCTGTGGGTAAATGTGCTGCAGGATGCCATACGGAACCTGTAGGCCTCCATGTCCAACCGTATCTCATCTTGTATCCAGACTAGAGGAGCCCAACAGGGTACTAGAGCCTCCTTTCAAATGTACAGTTTTTCCCAGCTTTTGTTATAAAAAGTTTCAGATGCAATAACGCCGAATTTTAATGGCTGGCACAAACTGAAGTGAGGCGGAGGTTTATGTAGGTTTATGTCTGTCAGGAAAGGCTTGTGTAGATGTTTCCTCAACCTTACAAACGCAATTTCTCGTTCATACCTTTTTGGCAAGTAGGGATAATGTGTGACTCTGTAATCACAGTTATTTTTGCAGAGACAGAATCAATGCGATGCCTCGGGCTGAACTCAGCTGTACCTCTAAACACTCAACACTAATACAACAGAAATTATTTATGATTCACAGCAGATTAAATCTGATCATTCTTCAGATTTCCGACATATTCAAAGTGATGGTGCATCACTAGATGCCCATGAAGTTTAAGCAAATTTAGCATGAATCAAAGACAACGTTCACACAGCAGGTAAAAGTGGGCCAAACTGAAGTGTTAGTGTGTCAGTCTGAACAGCAAAAACACAGAATCCGACATCAGTTGTCATTTGGGCCACTTTCATCAATCCAGTCCTGGAGGAAAAGGAAAAGGAGAAATGGAATACAACAATGAGGTGAGAAAGTATCGGAGCTCAGGGAGGGAGGTAGAGGGATGAATGGATGGAGGTGGGTGGGTACATGGGTAGGTGCTGAGGGAGGTAGAGGGATGAATGGATGGAGGTGGGTGGGTACATGGGTAGGTGCTGAGGAAGGTAGAGGGATGAATGGATGGAGATGGGTAGGGAGGGAGGCACAAGCAGGACTTTCTCAGTATTAGGCAGGCGGTACTAATGTTATGGCTGACTGGGGTAGAAATGTTGCTTTAGGGTGACGTATACTTTCCAATAGATCCAAAGAGCACGGACCGCAGAAGAAGCCCGGCTGGCTGGATTTCAACATCTCTGACTCATTACAGCTGAATTAACAAGCTCCTTTTTAGAGGCACAGATATCCCATGAAGCAATTAAGAGAATTATTTTTTCAAGAATACTTGTTAAAGGTTAAGAGGCTCCTGACCACCCAGTTTAATCACCTTTAAAATCCCCACATTACTTTTCTGAGGACAGGGCAGGTCAGCCCGACCCACTACTAATCAACAGAGTGATGGTGGAGGGAGGGAGAGCCACTGCAGGGTGAAAACATCAGAAAGTGCATCTGAAAGGGGAAGAGGAAAGAGCATGAGAAGATCCCAAAGTCAGATCCCAAAGTTCAAACAGAGGGGAGGAACCGTAAGGAGAAACAACCTGAAAGTCCAAACCAAGGTCCAGTTAGTTGTGGGTTCACACTTCAGTTGAGCAAAGCACTCCCTACGTGGATGACGTGTCCCTATATGTGACAAGCGCTGTGTGCTGGACGCATGTGTTAATGCGGCGAGTTTTGAAGTTCCAGGTGCTGAATTCTACCTCCGTACCTCCTCCATTTCACTCCCAAGGGATTATTAAGTTCCTCAGTCTATCTGATTACACTTGGGATTCCTATAAATATGGGTAAATATCCCACTACAGTAGATGATACTGAGATGTTCGTTGGGAGGGACGAGGATGGACAAGATTAGAAATGAGTAGATCAGAGGGACGGTGAAGGTGGAGCAGTTTGGAGATAAAGCCAGAAAAGCCAGGTTGAGATGGTTTGGACAAGTGTTGAGAAGGAATAGTGGATATATTGGACAAAGAATGTTGGAGATGGAGCTCAAATGGTTGTGTCCTCCCCAGTAGATATCTGTGCTGAGAAAGACAGGCCTAAAAGCATCCTGTGCCGAACGGTGTCCATGCAGAAAAGCCACCCGGAATGGTCATCCTCCATGCTCGGAACTGTTCGGGCCTGCAGTGGAAAAGAGGCCAAACACCCTCCAGGATTCTTCATATCCTCTCCCTCTGTGTCTGGTATGTGGTATTGAAATTCTGAATTATGAAATAATGCTTGCACTCCTGAAAACAAACCGTCCATCACTAGGCAGCAAGGATGCCCATTATTGCATTCGTTTGAAAAGTCAACACACAAGAGGAAGCGGTGATGAAGGCTCGGAGAACGGACTGGAGGTCAGCTCTCTAGTGGCTGACATAGTAGATAAGGCTAAGAAGCCACATGCCTCACCATCCAACCCTGCCAGAACAGGACGACTGTGTCCATCATCCCACAGACAGGAAGTAAATTCTCCCAGATAAATGACAGCTTATGTGTGTGTGTGTGTGTGTGTGTGTGTGTGTGTGTGTGTGTGTGTGTGTGTGTGTGTGTGTGTGGTAAAGGGTAAACGTAAACATGCACACAGTGAAACACACACGCATACTAATGAGTTTGCACACTAGGGGGCAGTGAGCACACATGCCCGGAGTGGTGTGCAGCCCTGTCCTCAGCAGCCAGGGAGCAGCTGGGGACGTAAGGGTCTTGCTGAAGGGCACTTCAGTCATGTCAGTTCCTGCCAGTTCAGGGAATCACGGCATCGTCCCAGGTTCAAGTTTGCCATGTGTAAGTCACATTTATCCCCCACACGGAACACTGAAGAAAGCACCCCTATGGGATGCCAAGCTGGGGAAAATGGAGCTAGGGAATGTCGAATTATGGAAAGCAGCCTTTGGGGAAGTGCAGAGACAGAAGGACAGACAGTGCTTCTATAACCGTATAATAAAGCAATTCATGCTTATAAAGAGCAGATTTTTAAATGACCTAAAAAATGCCACATATATGAAATAAAAGTCGTACAGACTGGCACGTTCGCGTAAACAAGCTCTACGGAAAAAAAACATAACGAGATATCGAGGTGAAGAAAAATGATTGAGGTCATGTCCATTTATTGTACAAAAAGTTACGTAATTATCATGACATGCGATTATTAAGTATTATTCATATCATTAAACATAAAACCGCACGGCGGCCGCAGATGAAAATTGGCCATTTGGCTAAATCTGGTACGTTTCCATCACGGATTTAAAATGTTTACTATTACACATCGTCCTTAAATAAATAAATAAACACATAAATAAAGCCTTTTAATGAGCATTTCTTCATTTGTTTATTCATGCAAGTCTATCTGACGTGGCCAGAAACAGGGACGTTCAGGTTTTACTGGAAGTAAAAGTATCGCCAAAAGTGTCGCCATGTGGCTTGCACACTAGGGGATCTGTCATTTATACTTTGTTTCTGTTTTAACCTTTCTTATTTATTTATTTATTTATTTATTTAATTTCTGTGAAGCTGCTCTGTGACAACTTCAGTTGTGAAGAGCGCTATAAAAATAAATTTTGATTGATTGATTGATTGATTACATTAAAGTCATGTTGGATTAATTATTAAAGCATCTTTACTGAACACCACCTCTTCACAAACATCTGCCTGGCATCTTCCCCGAGTTCTGCTGAGGGTCTTCAGGAGGGCTGCAGACCACGGTGACAGAATCACACTCGGGAGGCTACTTTGGGTCTCCATTTGAATATTGCACATGTGGACAAAGAGGTCCTTGGGGCAATTAAATCCAGTCTATGTCTGTTTATGCCAAAGCTGTTGAGACATTGACTGAGCTATAGATCAAACAATCCACTCATCGCCCAGGCACAGTCTACATGGGTGTGCTGAGAGAGTGAGGCTTTGGGGGATTCATTAAAAGGCTCAAGCTGGACAAATTCCCGAGCGGCGGTTAACGACAGAAGTGTGGTCATCTCAGAACGTCAGAGGTGGCCGCAGAAATTGAGTGCGCAGTTCCACGATTGCCCACTTAGGCCAGTTCACGGTTTTATTTTGGCTTTTAATGAGACGGCAAAGTCGGTTATTTTCCCCCGACTGCATCGCGGCCTCAAAAGTGCTGATTGTCCGCTTTCCTGCCTTTTTAGATCTTCTCCCTCGTCGCTTTCTGCTCTTCCCACCCACGGAGAAGGAAAGCACTCTGGGATGAGAAAATAAATAGTGCCGGACGTACGGGCCGACTGAACAAACACGGCGGTGTGAAGGCTGGCTAATTCGTGCAGCTTTATCAATGAGATGGATTGCATTCTCTCTCTATGTGTCAAGCAGAGAGTGATCAATCAGGTTAATTGAGTACTTCTCCCTCGTGCACGAGGCCTCTACACTGGGGAGGTGGGGCAATGGGGCTGTTTGCGAAGGGGAACAAGCTCATTGAGAGTGAGTGTCATTTGTAAGACTGACAAGAACTCCTAAGGAAACTTCTAATGACCAGTCCGAGTCTTCGGGGGCAAGCGGGAGAACTTTTATTGCTGTATCCATTGAAAGCCTTGCAGATGCTCAGATGCTAAAGGCTGTTAACTCGAATTATTCATGCAGTTTATTCGGGCGTCAATAAATTCTTTGAAACACATGTAACGGTAGCCGTCTCGCACACCGAATGCACTTTTTGGGACGGGGAACGCGGCTCACGGTTTCATTTGTCTGCTGCACAATTTATGGGAACATTAACAGACGGGATGACTTCACTGACCTCTCCGCAGGAACGGCAACAACCAAGCTGAGAGATCTGCTGCGTGGCATCCGGGGTTACTACGGTAAACACGGGCCGAGACCGAAAAGGATCCCTATTTATGTTTTAGGGCACTAATGAGTCTGTCAGCCAGTGTTCAAATCGTAAAGTAGAACTGAAACATGATTTTGAGGGCACTATAATCTCCCACAATGCACTGGTCACTTATAGTAAACACCGTAGCCACTGCTGGACGCTGTGAAGGTCAGATGTTTTCATGTTTGTTCATTGATGTTCATTAATAATTGGCTGAATTTACTAAAATTAAAGTTTCTCCACAAGGGGGCAGGAGTAGCACTCAGTGTTGGGGTGCGGCGTTTAAAAACGTCACAGTAACGTCACTTTAACATTGTTTAATTGTGGCAATTAAACCCAGTGTGAATCAGTGATTTCGACAATAATGAATTAAGTCCCAGTTTAAATGCCAAAGAAGCTTCCAGTGCATGTTTACTGCTACTCCTACTGGTGACCATATGGACAGCGTTCTTCCAGAAAGTCCTGTCTTCTGTTTGGGTCTCCAGGAATGTGAAATGTTGGTTCATTATTCCTTGAATCGCATCCATCCATCTCATATCTGGTCGTCCTCCTCTCCTTTTACCTTCAACTCTTCAAAGCATGATGATCTTCTCCAGCGAACCGGAATTCTTCTCATAATGTCTCCAAAGAAAGAGAGCTTCAGCCTGACCATCTGGGCTTCCAGCAAGACGTTAGGCTTGATTTGGTCCAGGATCCATTTGTTTGTCTTCTTTGCTGTCCTCTCAGAACTCTCAGAAGTCTTCGCCAACACCAAAGTTCAAAGGCGTCTATATTTCTCCTGTCTCACTTGTTTACTGTCCAGCTGTCGTAAAGGTAGAGGACTACATTACTCCTCCAATAATCCCATCCAACAGGATGACACAGGCTGAGATATGAGATGGTAATGTTAGATTTGGCCACAGCCAGAACGAATAAACTCAATCATCCACTCTATAGACATGAAGACTGGGAGGCTTGTCCTGATGTGACGGAAGAACTGAAGCAGACGATATAATGCACCCTCCACGTCTCCTTAGACTCGGAGATGTAATTCTAGTTCACTAAGCAATTCCCGCCGTCTCATTAGTTCTCTTTCTCCTCACACTGGCCAAGAGGCGCATACACCATCCGACATTTACCACTCCCCCTCAACCCACTCACTCACACACACACACACCCTCCTAATTACGCCGGCGGGAATATTTATCAATTAACACCACGTCGCTAATTAACAAACTCTGCATTCAACTTTCCTCAGCGGGGGGATATGACGGGGTCCTCTCCAGCACAGCAGGCGGAGTGACCGACCTTGAACACGTTCTGATTACATTATTGCCTTTCAGAATATTTTCTCAAAAATATTTAGCAATGCGGAGTGAATGGGCTGAGGCCTGAATAAACATTAGCTCTGAACAGGATGACCGCAGCGGTGCATTTTAATCAGCGCTGCGCGTTCTCTAGACGGACGAGCTGACACGGCGAGAAGCTCTGTTTACAGGTAGGTGCCAGCAAACTGTCACATTAAAAACATGTTTCTTCAACTCTCAGAACCTGAGATCTGCATTTTGCGGGCAGTTACGTGCAGGTTCCAGGCTTCAGAACTCAGGATCAGTGTAACCTACAGTAAACTACAAGATCTTACCATGTTCTCATCACTGCGTCATGAATTATCAGCGAGTAATTCAGCTCAGAAAACTGATAAAATTAACTCGTTTACCACTAACTGAAATCCAGTTTAATCTAAGAATCTACATTTAAAAGCCAAAAAAGGGGGTGGGGCTGAGGCTCAACCTGCATACAGACTCCGACTGAGCAGAGAGAGGGGGCGGGGCTGATGATCAACCTGTATACAGACTCTGACTGATCAGAGAGAGGGGGCGGGGCTGAGGTCGAGCATAAATAAAATAGGGTAGGTCTTGTTATGTGTACTATGTCTGTAGGTTACTCTGATCTTGAGCTATGAAGCCTATTTTTATATTTTTCTGCCAACAGACTGATTCATTTCTATAGCATAAATCCTATTTCTATTTAGCTTAATTGACATCTTTGTCTACTTACAGCAGAATACACAGCAAGCAGATAAAGAGCAGTAACAATGCAAATGTCCCCCAGCGGGATAATAAAAGCCTCTCTCATCTTATCTAATCTTAATGCACAGTCCTAAAAATCCAATAACAATACAGTTGCACGTTGCTTCACAAAGCACAGCCATATAATCAATGAATAAAAATTAATTTTTGAAAAGCTGCTTGAACGCAGACTGAAAATATTTGCGAATGCGCCGATGAAACCCCCGTCCCATCAGCCAAGCGGAGCCGAGTTGGTGCCTCTTCATCTATAAAGCTGTTTTCAGACACAACTACATTTTCCTATAGAAAGAAAAATCACAGGGTATTGAGCTCCACTGAATTTAACCGTTCAGTCAAACCAAACGAGCACAAAACACATCCCACGGAACAGCTTCCTCCTTAGCGGGGCTTTCAGTGGTGCAAATGGAGTACTCTTCCATTCACCGAGCACACACTCCCTTATCAAAACCAACACATGGAACTATCAACCGGGCCGAGCGTTCCGCTCCTTCACGCCGCAGACAGCATATAAGAAAGCATGAGACGTTCCCCAGACGATACAGTATCTCCAGACGACACTCCGCCTTGTTGGGTGCGAACGCTAATGCGATTAAGCTCTCATTAACATACCTGCACCCGTGCAGGCCGCAGCCCTGACCCTATCTCCGAGTTCACAGCAAACTATTGTGTCTGGTTTGTACTTCACAACGTGATCTGCTTTAATCACATGCTAATTTATCCGTTGATTCAAACCAATTGATGTATTGATTTCCTCGGTTACTGATAGACAAATTAACATAAACACACGGGAAACAAAGGTTGGGGCAAATCGGTCAATATTTCTGTTACTGTGAGGAGTAAAAAAAAAAAACAACGGGGAAGCCTAGAGACAGAAAGAGAGAGAGAGAGAGAGAGAGATCACCCCAATACATTAATCAGCCAATCGCGCACAGCGAAACGACCGTCCACCTGGAGGCCTGCATCGAGCACTAGGAGGTTCACCCAGGACAGAGTGCCAATCCACATCTGGGCAAAGAGATTCACTCACACGTTCATTCACACACACCAGGGCAAAGCTGCCAATTCCCCCAATCCATGGTCTTGGAACGTGGGAGGAAATCCACGCAGATACAGGGAGAAGATGGAAACTGAACCCACACAGGGCCTTGAACCCGAGACCCCAATGCTGGGAATCGTACATTCCAACCAACAAGCCACCAAAAGTTGTAAATCAACCATTTCTGCTTCAAATGAGCTCAAAGACAGATCAGCGACAGAAGCTGATACACAGCTGAACGCTCCAGACTAAAAGAAGAAAGAGCAGGAGTGCGAGATAAAGCATGGTAGGAAATGATCTTCTCCTCCACGTCCCACGGAGCGCTGCTCTGCATCTCGAGCCGACTGCTGCGTTTCAATCTGGGTTACAATCTTGCAAGATATCAAGCAGCCTTTCAGTCGGAGTAGAGCAGAAGAAGAAACAGCACACAGAGACTCGTTCACTCAACAGAATGTACCATGTCAGGCACTTGCGAGCAAAACGAAGGAACGGTGAAGTTTGGACAGATGTAATCTTGGAAGTCCTTGGAAGTTTTCCTTGGCTGGAGAAGAGGAAACGTGCAGTACTTGGAGGAAACAGAGTGTAAACACAGAGAAAGAAAAGCAAGGAAGTGTGAGTGTGAAAAGTGAAGTGGACTGGTGATCTTCTGAGGTAGCACACAGTGACAGGACAGGCAAGACTAATTACAAAACATCACAGTTCACCGCTTCAAACTGGCTGAGTCCAGCCCTCGTTCTTGTCCGCCGCTTTAACTTTGTGTAATTTCTAGAGGGACAGGGCTTTTCTTGACGAGTACGTTTGGAAGGTTCTAGTGAGCGAACCACATAAATCTTGCTTCGTGCCAAAAGGCATGTTTGGGAAAAGTGGGTGTGGCTGAGCTGAGTTGGGTGTCAGACTTGACTTCCTAAAGGGCTGGGCAATATCTTCAATATTGATATATTGGTACCAAAAAATGCTCATATCATAATATCACATCTGGTTACGTGTGTGTGTGTGTGTGTGTGTGTGTGTGTGTGTGTGAGCCCTACGATGGCCTAGCGCCCTGTCTAGGGTTGTTTCCCACCCTTGAGCTGCGCACTGGCTCCCCTGTGACCCTATTCAGGAATAAGCGGTACAGAAAATGGATGGATGGATGGATGGATGGATGGATGGATGGATAAAATGGTGGAACTAATACAATAAACAAACTAATATGAACTAAAGTTGAATTCATATTTATTTTATAGACGTTTGATTTTGTTCACATACTAAATTCAACATATATTTTCATTGTATTTATGAAATAATTTAATGGTTTATAAATGCTTTTGCTATTATTTTATCCATATTTTATATTGTTTTAAAATACAAAACCCCAACAATGATAATCACAGTAAATCCTGCAGCGTGACATTGATAATCAGGCTTTTTACATGAGCTGGACATCTATAGGCCTCCTTTAGTCAAAAATGAACCAAAAAGTGCTGAACATTTTATTGATTTAACAAATTTTACTTTGATGCGACACAATTCAGAAATCTTCTGCATTATTCTGGTTTGATTCATCAAAAACAGCCACAGGAACTCATCAGGAACATCAGAGTCAAAACACTCAGATCCCTTTTCATTTATTCCTGCAAAATGGTCATCGTGCGTAACTCCAAACTAATGACAAAGAATCGACCCAAGATCGGACCACACGACGTTCTCAACTCCTCAAGGAGGCGATATTCTTCGTTTTCATTTCTGAGGCTTCAACGGCTGCTTTTAATAAAACATGGGAGCTGTAGGAGTTGGTGGAGCGCTGATGTAACAGAACCTCGTGGCCCAGTTGGTATTGTTGTGTACATTAAGAACCATGTGTCCTCCAGGGAAACAACTTGGAGCATTTGAGTGTGGTGAGCTGAAGGTGTTAACAAGCAGGAGGTCAGCCCTGTGTGGGTGCACTGACGGAACCCTGGCCCACTTCCGTTCTCCCATGCTGTACACGGGCAACGTTCAGCAAAAACATCAACGCACCTGCCGCCACTTCACAACCCACCAGCTTGCGTGGTGGAGTTCATGTAAGTCACAGAATAAGGCTGGGTTTATGTAAGCACCTTCGCTCTGCTCTCTCTGGAGTTCTGGTGACGTCCAGCCTGGTTAGAAAAGTCTGCAAGCCCACATTTGATTCGTACAAGAAAGGTCAGGCACACTTATTTGTCAAAAGAAAACACTACAAAAGCTGACAGCACTACCTGTGCACCCTCAGTGTTTATTTTCCTCCAGGACTGAAGTGACACAGTGGCAATAGCCTCAAAAAAAATTTGAGGCCAAGGTACCAAATAGAAATGTGAGTCAGGAGCTGCTGAAACCTCTTTCTCTCCTTTCTCTTTCTTTTGGAATATAAAGACTAGCCAACCCGTGCACCGCGGGAAAATGGCTTGAGCAGAGTGAAAGAAATGAAAAAGAAAAAAAACAACTTTAATTGCCAAAGAAGAATCACGGGTTTGGTAGGCCTCTCACAACTGCTCTGTTTTTCGGTGAAAGTCGTGGGTTATCAGCAGGTGAATTCATTAAAAAGGGGCGTTACCTCAGGGGACGGCTGTATAAGCTGTGATGTGTTATCTTGTGAGTACGGTTGAACACTGGCCAGTTCGAGTTTGAGAGAGGCATGATTCTGGGTAACGGATTGATGGGACATTCCAGTTAATTCCTCAATTTTCAGTGTAACGTGTACCAGGAATACATCATAAGGCATTACCACCCACCGTGGACAGTGCAGTGGCTGCCCACAGGTGCTTAATGAGGGTGGTCGGCGGTTTCGGTCTAGAATTGTCCGTGAGAACAAATGAGCTCTGGCAGCATTCACGTCCATATTCAATGCAGGACCCCCCACACGCATATCCTGTAGCTCAGGAGTAGAACATCCACCAGAGTGCCTCTGTTAACCACCCGATACAGCACCTCACCTGGGCTCCTGAGGTTGAAAGTGGACCCTGTGGTGAAGTCTGATGAGTCACAGTACCAATTGTTTTGTGTGTGGTGCAGACCCCATGAAGCCACGGACCCCAGCTATCAATAAGGCACTGTGGAGGTTGGTGGTGGTTCCATACTGGTGTGGGTTGCATTTTCATGGTTGGGTCCACTGGTTTGTCTCACATTCAGGAATGTGAAATTCCCACAAATAACTGCACTTGAATATTACAGGGTAGCATTCTCCAATATAGGGGAGAAGAGGAGGCACCAGAATGCCTCTGATTACACCACAACCCTGGACACAGCGCCTCACCTGGGCTCGTGCAATGCTAATTGGACCCAAGAGTACTGGCAACATGTGGCATGGTCCGATGAGTCACGGTGCCAATTGCTTTGGGCTGATGGGTTATTTTGCATGTGCTGGAGTCCATGATGCCGTGGTTGGCCGATATCAAGGTCACCAAAAAGGATTACAGTCAGGTAATGTAATTATCGTGACCGGCGTCGTGTTGGGACATTAAAAAGTCTACAGAAGCTTCTAAAGACCCTTCTCCAGCATGTGGAATACTTCAAAAAGCAGAAAAAGCTTCCAGGAACCAACGCCTGGGCTACTCTTTCCCATCTTCGCTCCTATTTTTCCTCTGTGGACGACTTGAGAAGACATTCCCCATCGCGTGAGCTAATTTAGAGCTTCCCTGATCAAGAATCAAAGCTGGATCCTAATCCCCTCCACCCCCTACATCCTCTAAGCATGTCGTTCGTCCGCACAGTAATTGAGGACGCAGCGTATCAAACCTTAATCACAGGGAAGTCCGTGATGACCGAAGCCTTTTCATTTGTGTAATGTCTTCTGCCTTCATCCTCTGTTAACATTACACCAAACTTGTATCCCACCTAATCACAGAAATAGCTGCGTGAAATTAATCAAAGCAAAGGCAAGCGATGCCCGTTTAGGTTTAGAAGAAAAGGCAATAAAAGTGTGTCATTCCCAATGAAAAATACATTTAATCTTCACATTGTTTGACTGGGTTCCTGGAATGCCCGTTGTTTGGTTGTCATGTCTGTTTAATCGCTTGATTCATTGCCCAATGAAAAGTTCAATATGCCAAAATACAAACCATTCTGTTTATTTTCCTGGCAGCGTCACAAAGACATCAGGCTTTTGTCACAATAGACACAGCCTTTGATTTTAGCACGCATCTTGATTTGACATCGTTCGGGGGTTTAAAGAAAAGACGCGTTTATAAGTTAAAAATAAACGCCAAACCGCAAACGAAAAACGGAGCATTCGGAAAGTAAACGACCCAGTTAGGGCTAAAATTATACGGTGGAAAAATGTCATTTAAACTGTAAGAAGACATCCAGCAGACCAGACACTTATGGTAGAATTATGTTTAAAAAAGATGACAGAGGTTAAGCACAAAACGTAGCCCGACAGTCCCTCACAGAGACTCTACGACAGAACTGAACCATTCAAGAAGCAGCACCTCGATTTTGATACCAAACCATCAACAAATTAATGATCTCAAGTGATTAATGCACTGAAATAGAAGAGACCACGAGTTATTTTTAGGTGCATAAAATGAAACAACTGCTTCCGGACCATGTTGACAGTACGCTGACTTGTAACTACGTAGGATTGTACAGGATATGACCTCGATCCTTTTAGCGGACCTCAAAATCATCCATTAAGTTTATTTAGTCAAGAGAGCCAATTAACGTGAGCTAGATTGTAGAGCATAAATATCAATATATGGAATGTATGGAGCGTACTGAAATATCTCCTCTGTGACAGGTTACCATCAGTGTATGATTTAATTCCAGAAACAGTGAGTGGGTCGTTTGTGTTGAAAAGGTTTGGTTACAGATTATGTCGTAGAAATATCGTAATTAACGGTTAGTATTTAAATATACAGCCTGCTGACTTCCTGCTCTTACAGATTAAAACTGATACTTTTACTTTAACGGAGATACAAGGTTTTAGTCGTATTGACCATCACAGAGTCAGGCAGCATGTGAAATGTGGTTGAAATTAAAGGTAAAGTACATTTCTTCTTGAGGGACAATACAGAGCTTAACAGAGGCCCTGCATAAGGAGTAGCATCCAACCCTGACCTCAGTCATGGGCGAGCTGAAAGACGGTCAGCGCCAAAAACACCGATCAGTCTGTCTCTAAATTTGGGTGTTTTCACACTTATGTTCACACTTATGCTGAATAAATCCAGTGTTTTCACCGTCACGTCTTGACCCAGGAGCGCTCACTCAGAGTTCGGTATGTTTGGTCGAGTGTGAAAGCTGTTTCTGAGCCCAGGACCTCTGCTCATCCTGATATTGCTGGACTGGGCTTCACTTCAAGTGGACTCTGGTTTGGTCCACTGTGAAGTGCAGTGTTGACCGACTGGTTCGTTTGGTCTCTGGACTGCTTTGCCCAAAGGACAGTGACATTTAAAACAAGCAAATGGGCAAACCACAAAACATTCCCCCAAAAGAGCACAGAATCAGTCCTGGGTCGGAACTGATGTATTTGAGACAAGTGTGAAAATTCCCCAAATCTGCATCCAGAATCAATCCTGTGCTTGTTTAGAAGAAGAGCGCTGGTTTGCTTTCAGGTGAAAGAATTCCATGGATCGCAATTCCAGACGTCACTTTTCTGCACACATTTTTGCAAAACAGTAGGGTTTGTTCATCATTTTCCTCGGATACAAACACTCAATCCTGAAGAACAGTGCTTTCGGAAATCATGGCACTTCACGGTGCAAGAGCTGTGTGAAGCAACCCAATGAACCAACCCCACCCGACACTGGACGTTTCCACAGCAGAGCGAACCAGAGTCCACCTAAATCAAATCCCAGACCACTAATTTCAGGAGGACCAGAGATCGGTTTTCCTGGACTGCTCACGGGGGCGAACACCTTTCATCGTAAGAGTAAGCACTCAAAAGGGTTGAGTGTTTATTATATGTCGCTCCGAGGGTCTTAACGTGATCCTGCGTGTTTCACTACGAACTTGTTCATGTCTACTCTACTCTACTGTTACCACACCAGCTGCTGTAAACAAGAACCAAAAACAATGAAAAGATATTTCAAAGCTACTTCAGCAAAGACAAATTCCAGCATAGAATCCACTCATTTTACTCGAAGACGAGCTGTGAAATTTGTGAACGAGTCACATGGGAGTGGCCTCTCAATTTGCGCTGACCCTTCCTGGAGATACTGGAGGTAATCAATCGTATAACCCATTCGTTAGGATGAAAATTTAGTTTGAAAATAACTATACAACACTCAACGTAGACCGAACTAACCTGTACACACACTTGCACGCAGCCCGAGGCCGTTTGGAGCGCTGCCGCTTCGTCCGCACGTTTGGCACCGTCCGCGGTAGGTATGAACATTTGACCAACCCAAGGTATCTGTATCTCCTGACCACTGCAGTCCCCGTACCCACTTCTCGATTCACACAGGACTAATGTGACCTATTTTTACGACTTGTTTTACAGGAGCTAAAAGAGTCCGGGACTTTTATTGGCGTGGGGACACGCTGCAGTCTTCCAGCTTCAGCGAGGCCCTCAGGCACTCATCTGACGAGAACTTCAGTTGCTCAACCACAATAGACGGTAATGGAATTGTTGCACCATATTTTTCCCCAAATTATTAAGCCCCAACACACAACATACTGTGACCACAGGGGTTTTCGCCTGGTCACATCCTCCAGCACCAGTTGTACCAGTCTTATCTGGAAGCACCTTGAGCCTTATTAGATTTCGGCCCGTCTAAAACCTGGAAATCCCTAAAAGCAGCCACCGCAAACCCGCCTGCCACATGAATACTCCAGCACTCATTATGTTTTCAATTACGCCGGCTTACCGGAGTGACTTTCACCTGCTCTGGGTGGGGAAGCTTAAGAGCAATGGAGTGGCCTGGATGAAGCAACGTGGGCCCACAGCGAGCTACAAAAAGGCCAGGCTTTGTTGGTTTGAGCAAAGACCAGACGGGGCAAAGCAGGCGGGAGATGATGTCGCTTACGAGGCCCACTAAGCTTCCGTCACTGAAGTCACGAAGGCGAAACTCTAAAGCTCCAAGCCGTTCCGCTCCGGGCTGTGGAGCGTACGGCCGTGTTTTCAATTTCCTGTCCTATTGATTCAATAGGTCAGCTAAATGCCCAGTGATTTTAATTTCAGAGTGACTTTGGGCTCTCAGTTATCCACTCGCACAGCTCTGCTCAGCCATACGGAGGAACAGCTGTTTTCCTTTTTCTTAAACTGCGACCTGAATTCCATATCAATAGGAACTAGATTATTAAAGCCATGAAATATGGGGCAAACGGTCATGTATTTCAAACACATTACGTCATTGTAAACACTGCCCGCTGCAATAAAAAGCACTTCGGATGTCAAAGGAAGGGGCTTTATCAGTATTGAAGGAGCACAATCGATTTGGTTTTCATGCTTAAAAATGCTGGAACACTGGGCACGCACCACTACAACGCATTTCAAGATTCTTAATTAATGCACAAGATTAGTCAAAACACATAAAATACATAAAAAAAATAAACAGTGCCGGCTACGAAACACTCCACCACCCAAGTGGTTGCTTTTCAATATGCAGTGTGCAGCCCACCCAGTGGCTCTTCGCCTTATCAGTGTCACCCAAGGCTGGGCTAGCCCGGGGCGGGCCTGGGGTAAGCGAGGCCTTGTGCCCCCTTGTGCCTCAGGCGGGATGGCTCAGCCTGACAGCCTCTAATGATTACTACTAGGGGGGACCTGCAAGGCAGGTGAGCACCTCTGCTCCGCAGGACCGGAGAGCAGCTTTTATGACCCAAATTCATATTAAAAAGCACCCTGCTGCGCAGAACCTCCATCCAGCCTCCAGGCACAGCACTGCGTCCCTGCCAGCAAGAGTGAGAGCCTGTTCAATTAGCAGCAAGGGCCAAAAGCTTAAATGCATACCAGGTCCGTGCTGCCAAAGCCAGGCAATCGGAATATGCAGGCTGACAGCCGAAAGTGGGCCGGGCGTGTACGCAGGTGATGTTCATGCAGTGCTTTTACGCACTGTAGTGTGTCACTACAAAGAACGGCAGCCGAAGTAAACCGGTATCCGTCGGGTCCAATGCATTGGAGCTGTTTTCTGACGAGCAGAGAGTTGCTGGAGTGTATATTTTATGGACTTTTGAAGAATGGCCTCCTGAGACAAAACACACTATATGTCCAAAAATTTGCAGACAACCATTCTAATGTATGTGGGTACTTCTTCCATGTCTAGGCCCTGTAGAGAGGTTCTGAGAATAGGACACTGAAGCAGGTAGACAAACATGAGCACCATGTCTAATGCCAGGTGGACTAGCATTGACCTGTGGAGCAGTGAAACTGTGTTCTCTGGAATGATGCTGCTCCATACAGTACTTCTGGGATGAGGTGGGTGGTGATCATCCAACATCTTGACCTCATTAACTCATTAGCACTTTTCAGCAAACATGGCCTTGTAGGGCCCAACTGGGAACAAGAAAGTTCTATCCTCGGGTTCGATAATGGCCCCGCATATGGATCAGGACGCGATCTGGGCAGGGGCCCAATTGGAAAGCCCAAAGTGTACAATCCCACGCAGAGCCCAAGTCCACCTGGAATCTATTAGAGACAGTTACTCCAACAAAAACAAGATAAACTCTTTTAATACCATTGATTTCAAAAGAAACAATGAACGAGCCGGTGTCCAGATACTTTTGTCCATATAGTGTAAATGTCCATGCACAAAGTAAGGAAAGAATAAGACAGAAAGAACAGAAAACAAGGAGGTGAAGGGCAGAAGTACCACAAAGTCCACGGAGGTGGGCGAGACTTCCAGGGCCATTTAAGGGTGGTTTGTGCTCTGATCTTTTCCACTGATCTGAAGCGTGGAATTGTTATTGCAGACTTTCGTCTCTCAGAGAGCGGGTTTCTTTCTTCAGAACTAACAGAAGTAGGACAGTCCCAACCTTGTGCCAGAGTTGGATCTACCCACAGCAATGGAAGGTGGATTCCAGGCCAGGCCCAAGATATTTAGAAGCTTGTATCTCACCTTGAAAATGGTCTTTAGAAAACGTTCAAACCACAACATGCCTACTAATCCCCTTGCTCCTGGAAACGGGTTTTCCATTCAGAAAAGACGGATGATGGACGCCTGATAACCAAGTTTGGCCTCCAATGCCGCCTCCACTACAGCTTAGTTAGGCACAACCGAAAACACAAAACCCAGAACAGTGATAAACATTCCACCCCCTCAAATCCAGCCCAAATAAACAACATGATGCTGCAGCACTTCAGCGCTGACCAAAGATTCTTAACTCTGGACATTCGTTTAAGTCAGCTTTTCCTCTGCGAAGACATCACAGGTCTACCTACTTCAGCATCCAAACTGTGCACAGTCATAAAAACACTGTCATTCAAATAAAAATATTTGCAAAAACCCAGGCAGCTGCTAAAGCATTAACACATGGTTTCTATGATATTCCGAGTGGTTGCTAAAAAGCATGGGGGTTGTTATGGTATCCCAGATGGCTGCTACAGTGTTGCTTAGTGGTTAGTAAATAGATGCTATATAGTGTTGCTCTGTGGTTCTTAAGATAGTTCAGATGATTGCTATGGTTTCATCAAGTAGTTGCTAGAAAGCATGGGGGTTGTTATGGTATCCCAGATGGTTGCTACAGTGTTGCTTAGTGGTTAGTACATAGATGCTATACAGTGTTGCTCTGTGGTTCTTAAGATAGGTCAGATGATTGCTATGGTTTCACCAAGTGGTACCTAGACAGATGCCATGGAACAGCAAAATGGCTACAGTATTGTTAAGTTAATAGATGGATGCTACAGTGTTGTTATATGGTTGACACAGTGTTCTATGTGGTTGCTATGGTTTTGCTAAATTGCTACTGAAAGGTTGCTTTGCTATGACATACCAAGGTGGTTACAGGATGTTGCTAAGGTGGTTGTTAGTGGTTGAGAGGTGGATGCTATACAGTGTTCCTATGTGGGATATATGGTATTTCGAGAGGTTGCTCTGGTTAGTGGCTATTTAATACTGAGATGTTTTATGGGGCAGATGAATTACTGAAGAGCAGTGAGGTGTTTGAGATAAATGCTGGATTATGGATTGAATAGCGGTTGTTTATGTTTAACGGGGGTAACAGTAGAACATATCTGGACCTGGCTCAAAATTGGGAGGCAGGGAAACAATCCATCATTAATTACACTTACTGTAACCGTCAACAGACCATCGGACAAAACCTTACCTGTATGTTCTAATTACCTCACTGACCGTGCTCATCCAAGTCCACAGACTAAAGGATATTAGCTCTCAAACAACTGCTTGTGACACTTATACGTCTCATTGTTAAACACAGATTGCTGCCCCCCAATTACGGCAGGATAAATGACGGTTAGAGCGAGCCTCCTCCAGCGTGCATGAAGGAAGAGCTAATTAAGAGATGTTATCCCCAGCCATGCTGAGGTCACCATCAGCCAGTCACTCAGTGCCACATTAGCACCATCAGTGGAGTGCCCTCGCTGAAGAGGGGAGCCCAGCGCCAACGCATGCTGAGCTTATCATCAGCTGTCCCTCATTCAAAGCTAATCTCGGCACAGACTCAGAAGGCCATGGGGAACTCGCTGGACAGGCAATTTGAGGCTTCAAGATCTAATGCCAAGATACTTGTATGCCTTACAGCAGTGGTTCCCAACCCTGGTCCTGGAGAACCGGGGATATTGAGGTGATTTTCCTGCATTAATATTCCAATTAATAATCCACCTGATCGGCTACTTAAAGAGCAAAAGCAGTGATGTTACAGAAACTGTAACAAAAACTCTAAAAAGACAAGGCCAGTCACCAAAATTAATGACTTTACACAAATAATGTCACAGAAAATCTTAGAAAACAGTCTCAGGATAACAGTAGGGTTAAACCTCATGATGTGAAGTCAGCGTGGACAGGGGTAGCGATGTTATAGCATTGTAACGATGTGGTAGCGATGTTGGACGAGACCCATACACAGCATTGTAACAATGTGGTAGCGATGTTGGACGAGGCCCATACACAGCATTGTAACAATGTGGTAGCGATGTTGGACGAGACCCATACCCAGCATTGTAACAAAGGAGACGAGGCTAAAAGATTGCTGATGTTGCTATTTAAGAACCCATTCAGAGATAAACTCGTTGGGCTAGAATAACATCAAAACAAGCAGGGCAAGGAATAGGTAGCAATGGCCTGACTGCTGAGATGACTGGAGCATCTGAAAACAAAGCACATGTTTCATCAATTCATGTTTCAACAATTCATGTTTCATCTCACAGTATCCACTTCCTGTCATTTCCAATACCTAATAACAGAAACTGTGACGTCCTCTTTGAAAGCCATCTGCTGCGATGCATGGACTTACTTGCCTTGGCAAGGGAGAGGGCATCTGGTCCCTTATTTGATATCCCACTTAAGAATGCGTCAAAAAATTTATATGAGTGAATAAGAGTCTCTGCAGACCCCCAAACCCTGAAACACTAACCCCAGAAGCCTTCGGAAGCAATGGATGTTTGAGATCAACCATTCTCGTGAGATGAACAGCAGCTCAAGAGCTTGGAGGAAGGCCAGGGCCATGTCTAGACATTCTAATTCATGCCATGAGAAGGGCCTTTTTTATTGGCAGGAGTGGCCAGGGGATCGTTCGTCCCGTCTGCAGCCAGTCCGAGCGGTGCCACTGGGCCCGTGGGACGAGACTCACAACAAGAAACTAAAAAAGAAAAAAAATTCAACGCTGAGCTCAACCGAAAGTCAAATTACGGACATGAGGGCAAGCGAGGGCTTGAGACACGTCCACCTCTTTATAGCCAGAGTGGCAAGCAGAGCTGCGGAAACTGCTGCACAACAGCTGCGATGTATATTGAGAGGGAGGTCAATGAACACCGACATGGTACCGTATGAGGGATACAAATGTGAGTACATATTTCCTCTTTCATCTGCTCGACCGCCGATGTACGCAGCACTTCAAAGGATTCCGCCATAAACAGGGGCTATGGTGGTGCATAAAAATGCCTCATTGTTTAAGCAAATTACAGTTCTTGTGAATATTGACAAAATGTAGGAAGAGAGTCAACAGTCTCCTCAGTGTAAACGTGCATGAGCAAAGCTTGGCAGGGAGAAGGCGTAATGTAAGAACAGCATGCTGCAGTCAGCACAAGGGGGAAAGCTAATGTAATGCATACGCGTGTTCCATTGTTATCTTTCTCTGACAGCTCGGAAAGAAAGAGAAGTAGAGGGAGAAAACAGACTCCCACCGCCATGCGTGAATATGTATGAGTCTGCCGCCTTAACGTACACCTTCAGAGCAAACACCTTGTGCCTTCACGGTATTGGTCTTGATGGAGGGATAAGTGTGTCTCTCTGGTGGTGCTACTGATCTAAGCCAAGGTGCTGATGAGAAAACTTGCAGGCCCGGAGAAGAAAGAAGTGTTGGAATGTCGGAGCCTGAAGGCCAGGAAGTCGTCTCAGTCTGCTTTCAAACCTACCTTGTTTGAGCCAGATTTTCAGACCTTTCAGTTTGGTCCAAACCAACACTGCAGGTGTGAAAGGTGCTACGGGCTACAGTCTGGACCAACGAGTGTCAGTTCGGATAAACGTAACCATGGTCCAGGTTGTTTGCGGTGTCAAAACCCTGCTCCTGAAGTTGAGGCAGGCTATTGTCAGAGATCAAACAAAGGAAGGTGAACGTCATATGATTCCTGTATCTACTGTAACAACAGATGAACCCTTATTTCTAAACACAAACTCAAGGAATCAGGGAACCCGGCCATGCTCACTCCACCTTGCGACATGCTTGCACCTGAAGGGAGTCCGGTTTCGGCAAACAGGCAGAATTTGGTACAACATCTGGAAAACAAAACTCGCCACACAGCGGTGTTGGACGCACAGCCCTCAAAAAAACAACCAGTGTCAAGAATACGAAGACATAGCCCATAAACACAAAACTTGGTTTGGACCTTGGGACAGACATTCAGATATGAAATCGCCCTTAGTGTGAAGTTCTGGAGAACTGAGAACTTGGAGAACTATACTAAGCTGGAGAAGCTCTCATAACTGTTTCCTGTTCCAGTTTATTCAAATTATCTTTTGAACCCTTTAGCGTATGTTCACCAAAAAACATCAGTTCAGGAACCTAATAAGTTTGTTCCCAGCTGGAACCAAAGAACAGAATGTTTTTTCACACAAACCGTGATAACATGCATGGGAATGCCAAGGTAGCCTTCCACGTCTTCTGATCATCAGTACTTGAACCATGCAAATGCCTACATTAACAGCATAAATGCTCGCGGGTAGTATATGCATGCTGCCATCTTGTTGGTACCGATTGCTTACATTGTACGTCGTCTTAATTAGATGATGCATCCTTCATTCCAGTCGAAACGGGTGCAAATGGAGGCCAGTTCACTGTTTAGCACCAAGGTTCTAAGACTCATGAACGGGTCTTCATTTTGCTTCTACGCTTTCTCTGGCAGTACACTTGAAGGCAAAGGCCATCAAACACCTCAGATGCAACCAGATACCACATTCTTTTACACACAAACGGCAAAAAAAACAACATAGTCCAACAGTAATTTGTCAAAATGTCAATAGGCTAGCAGGTGTGGCTGGGTGATAGTCTCCAGAACATGTGACAGAAAGGTAAGAACAGGAAAGGACTTGACCTTTTCTATGCTTTTAAAAAGCAGTTGCACTCAAGAGTTTGGAAACAGCGGGGTCTCTTAGGACCCCTGCTCTGGGCTGGCTGGGTCGAGCTAAAGCGATACATGGTCACTGGAGATGTGAACTGTGCTGAAAAGTTCCTCTTGTCCTCCTGATGAACTCTGTGGATAGTTACAGCCTGGCTTTAGCTTCCAAAGACCCCTTGCTGTGTTCAATGTTCAATACTGGAAGTGCCACAATTGCCATCCCAATGATTACCATCATAATCATCATCATCATCATCGCCACCCTCATCTGGATTCAATGCAATGGAGCCTCTCTGATGGTGTCTGGTCTCGCCATGCTATGGCAATTTGGATGGGATACTTGGGGAGGTCTGTAGCACACCTGGGGCAGCCAGATTACCACCAACGGGGAGAAGAACCACCATCATAGAATGGCGATGGGGGGCTACTTCATCCCCTGCAAGGTGATCGGGCTGGGAAATGGGACAAAAACACAACAAAAGACTTTTACTTCAAAAATTGAGCCCCATCAAGCTATTGTATACCAGGACTAAAGCATGTAACAATTTTATTTCTGACAGATTGACTCTGACGTTTTTGAAGGCAGGCTCCTCGGGAAGGGTCTACGTGCGTTTAGGTGAACTGCTCCGTTCTGATCGAGCGATTGGTTGATGTTGGGAGCAGTGGTTACATCACGGACTGCACATAAAACGAACAGTCTTTAATGACGATGACTGCTGGGTTTGAGTACGGAGGCCTTGTGGTGAGAGTTTCAATCCTGCCTCAGCTGCTGGTACGATGATCTGGGGAGCCCTTCGTAAGACTCACCACAGTTGTGATACGAGGGACCCTGACAGCTGAGCGATATGTGCAGGACATCCTGAGGCCACGAGTCACCTCTCCAACTGGCATTTTCAGCAGCAAGGGTTTCCCAGGAATGTCTTCACCAGACTGCAACCCTTCCTTGGTCTGCCTGGTCACCAGGTTTATCACCAATCAAGCATTTATTAGAACTTTATTTATGGGATTTATAATTGTGGGGTTTTTTGGGGGGGTGAGTGTATTTCTGAACATTTTTAAAAGATGGTTCTTTAGTAAAAGAACACATGCATGTCATGTGTAAATGGTTCTATGCATGGTGCGATGCTTCTGAATGTGTACATGGCTCTTATCATTACCAAAAAGGGTTCTGCTACCGTTAAGTCAAGTCCATTTCAAAAAGGTTCCATGCAGAACAATACACAACACTCGAATATTCTGAAAACAAATTTAACAATGAACCTTTTAGGCATAACATGGTTCTATATAGAACTTTACTAAAGAACCCTTGAACATATTATCCATCCTGGCCATTTGGAACGCCAGTGAATTAGACGCAAACTGATCTAAAGCAGCAGGCTTATAAACTACATCACCAACCTCACAACAGTATTCTCTTTATGGGTCTCAAAAACGACTTTGTATGATGGAAGGGGGGGTTGTTAAGGGGTTTCTGGGCTCCTCACTGATGCAAGAGGGAAGAAGTACAGCATCTTAAAAGTTATACTCTGCACTGAAGAGCCTACAGAGAAATGGAGACAGAGCAGGCAAAGAAAGACAGTCCAGTCACACTGGAAATCTGTAATCCCTTACCTCGAAATCACTTCCAGTCTTAGACAGCAATCCATGCCCAGATACTGTCAGACAAGATATTTTAAGCGCGTACAATAACAGTTGGCTACCCCTGTCTGAAAATTCAATATTGCATATCACTGGATGTGATACGACATTGAATGCAATTACTTTTGAATCAGCCCAGTATGGCTCTGGGACAGAAGTCCACTAATCCAGTTTCTTAAAACCAATACAAAACACCACCATATGTAACACACAGAAACATAAACACGGTTATTCACATTTATTGGAAAACCACAATGCTTCTATGAAATGATCTGCTTTGTTAAAACGAACATGCTCATGCAATTTCCTAGTCCATCGTTCTCCTCCTTCAAGATTAAGAACACCACCCGTCACCTTTCCAGCGATACTTTACACAAACGAGATGCTGAAACATTTCCTGACTCACTACAGCACCCTTCAGACAGGAACGGTGGGTGATCCAGAACTTTACCAGACGTTAACGGCATGTGTGTTTGCCCGGCGCCGAGTACAAAATCCGGGTATTCTCTGAGCGAGCCCATGTGTGAAAACAGAAGGTCATTTTAAGAGGAATTAGCAGGCGCCTCCCCTGCCGCTGGCCTAAATCACAACATTCCCTGTAGTGCAAAATCCTGCATTCCATTCCACAGGGATTCTCTACACAGTAATCGTGTGATACCATCTAAAGGAACTTCAGGCCGTTGAATCATCTTATTCTCAATGTCCTGCAAACTCTTCAAGCGCACAGGTTCACAACCTCTGGTAGCTCCTTTGCTATTTAGCTAATGAACTGCAGCTGTGTATCATATGTATGTAATATGAGAATGACCGAGTTTATGAAAAACGGGTTTGTGTCGTGTTTACAGCCGTAGTTTTGCACCGCTCGTGACGAAAGTCAGCTTATTAACCCCAAAGACACAATGACCGATGGGTGGACTTACCGTCAACTCCACATGCAGCGATAAGCCGGTACTCTGTGCTCCCTACGCACTTCGAAGTTGCTTTCAAACGGAACATTTCCACTTCCTGTGGTTCAGATCCTCCAATAAAACGGCCAAACTTCTTGTACAGTCCACTTCACAGGGCACTGCGGTGATTGGAACACCCCTCTGATCTGGCATGGAAAATCTCTGGCCAGACACTTCACGTGTGAAAGGCCAACTCTGGAAAATCAGGTCTGCTCATATGGGAAAAAGCCCCGGCTCACGCTCTGTTCAAACTGTACATTAAAAATAAAAGTAAACAGGGGGCGATAGAGGACAAATAATGTAATTAAAGTGGTCTGACATGACAGCTGAGGGGAAAAAACAAGCCAAGTACAAGACAACTTTGCTGTCGGAGTAGTGACCCTTGCGTCAACACTCATAATACAGCTCAAGAATTGCCCGGCAACGATACAAATGGCGGCAGTTCGAAAAGAGGCGGTAGGCTATCGTCACATGACTCGGAGGAAACGTGGACGATTTCTCTCCCCTAGCGTTGAGAGCAGGGTATGTAATGTGGGGGGCTACTTAGGGGGACGGGTAATCGGCATCTCCGATTTCGTTTGTCTGTGTGTAAACGATTCTGTGAGCTGCTTATGATTCACCATGACCTCCCGTCCACTGGTGGCACTGTTCTTTCAACGATACATAATCCAGCCTTTCGCGTCCGCAAAAAAGAAGGGACAAAACCATGCTGCTTTCGTCATGGAGCTTATAAAAAGAAACGATGAACAGAAACTCGTTCGTAAACATGCCACATTTCACTAAGGTTAAGGCTCGGGTTTGGGTAAGGGTTAGGTTTAGGGGAAGGTGTAGGTTCGGGTCAGATGATTTTAATAGATGCTGATAGTTCTGTTCATCTGGGCTGTGTTTGTAATTCCTGCGTTTGCACAAAGTTCAAACTCCTCTTTAACCACCATATACCGTATGTACCCATGCAGACGTATCGGCTTGCGTGCGGAACCGTGCACATTTTCACGTCGCCTGTTGGAGACCGGTCCGGAAATGCATCGTGACACATTGTGGACCGTAAGTCTGCGCAGCTCGAAGCGTCTGCATTCGTGTGCTTGTGTGAAGAATGTTTTGAGGCTGAATGAAGAAAAAAAAAAACGAGACCTACTGCATCATAATTAGGATCAAATGACTCAAGTCAGAGATTCTTTTAAGAAGCTGTTTTCACCATCTGCTCATGAAAGAAGTGTAGAAAACACACGAGGCAGAGAGGCAGAGGAAGACAGTGTGGTCGAAATATTTTATTAGCACGCCTTTTCTGCTGATTGCAGGGGGAATTCCCCGGAGACCGAAGCAGCGATCTTTAGTCGGCCCAGAAGCCCTGATTTATTTACATCGCATTATTAATGGAGCGGGGTTAAGACTTTGATATGGCCCCTGTGTCCGCTTTGATGCTACTGGAAGGATTCAGATGGGGGGCAAGAAAGAACACACACACACACACACACACACACACACAAGCTACTGCCTTAAGAAATATGCACATGTGCAAGCACACTCACTCACATGCCAACACACACACACGAGCCAAAACATACGAGTGCCCTAGGAGACATTAATACTGTAGCTGCACAGCCACACAACACATTGTTAAAAAAACATCACACGGTTCCACAGGTTCGGTTTGAGAGAACTCCAGACTAATGGCATGTTTTTGTTTGTTCGTCTCAAAATTCAAAGGCAGCGAAGAGCTTTCGAGGCAAGGGTGTCTTCGCTGACTACCAATGGCACCGCCTTGAGTATTGAGTTGGAATAAATGCATTTAAAATCTTCCTTCCTTCAATTACAGACTACAAAAATCTGGATCTCAGAGAAACTGCTGAGTGCTCACTGCAGCGACTGACATTTCTGCTTCAGTCCCGCAGGCACTCGTGTGTGGAACTCCGCTTCCAAAGTAGAGCTTCCGTTCGATCGGCACTGTTTATGACTGTGCTATTTACGGGAAGTGTGCTTTCAGTGGATCTCCGAGGTCTCTTCAAAATCATTCGGAACGTTTCGGTGGGAAATGAGGTGGTGGATGTTGTACATGCTCACCTTTTAGGACACGATACTTCACCTAGACTTAAAAAACTCTCCAGAGAAGTTCAATCAGGTTCAAGTCTGGGCTCTGGCTGGGTCACTCAAGGACATTCACAGAGTTGTCCTGAAGCCAAGGTTCTCTGTTATCTCCCTGACTAAGGCCCTCCTACCATAACCACTCAGTTTGGCTGAGCGACCAGCTCTATGAAGAGTCCTGGTGGTTCCAAACTTCTTCCATTTAGAGATGATGGAGCCACTGTGCTCATGTCCTTCAGTGTAGCAGAAATGTTTCTGTACCTTCTCCAGATCTGTCTCCATACAATCCTTTCTCAGAGGCCTACAGACAGTTCCGTAGACTTCATGTCTTGGTTTGTCTCTGACCTGCACTGACTACTCTGGGACATTATATAAACAGGTGTGTCTTTACAAATCATGTCCAATCAACTGAATTTACCACAGGTTTCCAAACAAGCTGGAGAAACATCTGAAGGCTGATCAGTGCAAACAAGATGCTCCTGATCTCAATTCTGTGCGTCACAGCATAGACTGTGAAAATATAAAAATTTCAAACAAATATCTCACTTTGTCCTCGTGGGATATTGTGTGTGCAAGAAAAAATTAATGTAATCAATTTCGAAATATATATACAGGAGCCCTTAGTAGCCTCCTTTATCCCTGATCTTCAACTGATCAGGACCCCACAGTACCACCACAGAGAAGCTATCATGTAGGCAGTCTCGGCAGAGTAGATCAGAAGTGTTTAAACACTGTCCACTGAGGTCCTGCAGAAACCCTTCCCTGGACAGTAGAGACAGTTCCTCCAACAAAAGCAGGATAAACTCATTTTACCCTTGATTTCAGAAGAATCGGTGAAGGAGCAGGTGTGCTGATACTTTTCTACGGCGTATATTGTAGGATTTTAATATCACTATCAAAAAAGTAGCATCATGTCATTGCTCACACAGTCACGTGTGTCCAAACTGGTACTGTAGCAGTTTGTTGCAGCAACGACAAATTCATATCGTCCCTTGTAGGAGTGAATGAAATGCGTGAAAGTGGAAGCTCCCCTAAATGAGCCGAGGAAAGGGCATCTGCTGAGCAAATGAATCGCAGCACATGGCAATAACACGCGTGGCAGCGTGGGGTCATTTTTTCCGGGGGCAGCTCCTCGGAATAGCGCGGGGCTAAATTTACTCCTCGCCAGCGGCTCCGTCTGGCATTTCCTCCCCCTCCTCAGCTGTGCTCGATTTTGTTAACTGCATTAACCACAGACACGGATCAATACAGAGCCACGGCAACACAGGGCCCGAGAGGAAGACCTCAGGAGGAACGGTGTCAGCAGCGGTGGGGGAGCAGCCAAACCGGCCCTGGAACTACAAAGGAGAGAAGAGGAGTGATAAGAGAACGGCAGAGCACCTCAGCAACCCACCACCAAGCTTAGTTACGGGAACCGCGTGCAGAGGTGTTTGACCTTGATGGTGCACGAAACAGCTCAAATAAACCCCAACGAGACAGAAAAGACGAATCCGCGGAGATCTCTGCACGTGGGCAAAGAAAGGGCTTATAGACTCCGCCCACACATCACTCATCAGCGTTCCAAACTGAGTCACATTAACAGTCAGTGCAAAAGTATTTGGACACCTTTTGTCTAAAATATGTGTTTAAAATCAAGAGTTTATCCTGCTTTTATTGACGTAACTGTCTACTGCCCATGAAAGTCTTCCTATGAGATTCTCAAGCATCGCTGTGAGGATCTGATTAGTAAGTTCAGAATGTTGGATAATCACCACTCCACCTCATCCCAGCACTCAAAATGAGTAGATCTAGATCCATCATTCAGTTCCACTGCTCCACAGCTCAACGCTGGGGGGCCTTGTAGCCCTCTAACCCACGCCTGGCATTGGGCATAGTGTCACTCAGGTCATGTTTGTCTATCTGCTGCAGAGTCCTATTCTATTGGCAGTACTTCTTTACAGGGACTAGAAAAACGATGTGCATTTGCACATCTGTGTCAGCAATGTAGTTGAAAACATTAATTATAAGACCATCATCATAAGTCGTGAATATGATAACAGTGGATCCAGATCATACCTGGAGTCATCAGGCACAAGGCAGGGTGCCCGTCTATCGAAGGCTACCACACACACACACACACGCACACACGCACACACACGCACACACGCACACACACACACACACACACACACACACACACACACCCCTACCTGCAATTTAGCATGACCTGCATTGTTTTAGGGGGTGTGGCAAAACCAAAGTACCACAGGGAGAACGCACAAAACTCGCAGACAGCAACCCACAATCCCAGGCACTATGCGTGGTGCCGCCGCGCCACCCTGCATTCATTAGAAGGGGTGTCCACAAATATTTGGACAGGTAGTGTGAATGCTGGAGCTTAACAGAAAACATCTTTACAGAAAGTGAAATTTTCCTGAAGGGCTACAGTGTGAAGTAAACTAACCGCACATTATCTGATCAATAGACATGCAAACAAAGGCTCATTAATTCAGATCCATTGTTTGACATGAGGCTCACTGCTGTAGCTGTGCAATATTAATGGCCCTGAAGATGAATTATTAAAGAAGAAATGCTAAATTATGACTACAATGACTGAGGAAGGTTGGCTCCTACAAGCACAGCAAATCAGGACGCGTTGGACCATTAAAAATAAATGCCATTTGTCCATTTTCTCTTTACTAACCAACAGTCGAGCGATTTGTTCGGATTATTATTGAGTATTGATTCCCGTTGATGCTGAAAGGAAATATTTTTAAAAATGAAGACAATATCAGACACGTGAACAAAATTCTTGTAGCCAGCACGATAACGTATATGTAGGGAAAATGGATGAGGCTCACAGCCAGCATGATAATGGCGCAGCTGCTTGGTGGTTGGCACATTCACCTCCCAGCACTGGGGTCTGGGGTTCAAGGTCCTATTATGGTGGAGTTTCCATGTTATCGCCATCTGTTTCCTCTGGGATCTCTGGTGGGAGCTTCCACCCACATTCCAAAAACCTGGATCAAGTGAATTGCCCTGTGTGCGAATGAATGTGTGCCCTGGTGGGTTGGCACGCTGTGCTCGATGTAGTCCTCCAGGTGGGCGGTCGTTTTTAGTAGAGAGTACGGTGAGTGAGTGCATGATTTGTAGAGCGTTGACAGAAGTGTCCTAGAGAGGCGATAGATAAGTGTAACTAAGTGGTGATCCTAGACGAAGCCCGTAGCCAGCACGATGACGTAGCTGTAGTGAAGTTGGAAGCCAGCGTAGTGGTAACATAGTGGTAGTGACGCCAGACGAGTCCCATAGCCAGCATGACAACATGGCGATAATGATGTCGGATGAGGTCTGTAGTTATCATAACGTAGTGGGAGTGGCGCCGGACGAGGCCAGTAGCCAGCAGGACAACATGGTGATAATGATGTCGGATAAGGTCTGTAGCCATCATAACGTTAACGTCCAGCTTATCCAGTTTTAAATTTTATTAACTGCTTTAAATGCCACCAAAGATTACAAAAGCAAGTGCTTTCAGCTACTTCGCTCTCAACAAAGACGGTCCTGCAGGGTTGTTTCGCACAATAAACATATTACTGACAAAGACTGACCGGCTGATATTTATATGGACACAATCAGACTGGAACTGTCCGACACTCAGCTTTAATAGGCTGGATCTGGACATCTCGACAGAAAACCAAAAATACAAAATAAATACAACCTTGATCTTAACTGTGTAGGACACGTCAGAGTACTCTCAGAACCACCGTTGTCTGAAAAGGAACAAGTTAAATAAAAAGGCTTTTAAATTGATTTTTGCTCCAACGTACACACCCCGTAATCTCCACTAATGGCCAAGCCGGCCCTGGTCTGTGATCAGAAGTGAAAGGGTGACAACCCAGCAGTGCGTCCCCCTTCACCACGGTATTAATTATATTCGTTCACGTGTTATTGCTTTTTTAAGGACGAGGGGAAGTTACTGTTCGGACTGCTGCGCAGAAGTCCACAGCGCAGAGTTAAAAGCCTTTCCTGCTGAGACAATGCAAAAGAGGGCCGGGGGAAACGGGGAGAGAGAGACAGAAATTAGGCACGTTACTGCCGACTTCGTGACAGCAGCCCCCCAGGAGTGCGTGTGTGCTGGGCCGACCGTATTATGACAAGGGCATTTCAGAGCAGGCCTGAACAGCTGCATAAATCACACGCTTCAAATGGAGAGATAGGCTGCAGTGAGTAGAGAAAAAAGGAAGCAGGTGAGAGGGACAGAAGATTGAAGAGAGAGAGAGAGAGAGAGAGAGAGAGAGAGAGAGAGAGAGAGAGAGAGAGAGTGAGGCTTAGAACTGCTCAGACAGTCTGCGCTTCAGACGCTGAGCCCCGCCCCAAGCTTGTCCAGATAACATTCACCAGTCAGTAAGAACGAGAGCGATTCTGAATGGCCGCAGCACAGACGTCACCCGCATGAAGATTAACCCATCACTGGCGAGTTTGATGGAGGAGTTTAAGCGAATGTCAGAACACCATCCCAAAATAAATCTGGATGGCTTGAATTCTCCAACCTGCGGCCTGAAAGCGAGCGGGACAGTGAGTTCTGTGCTGGCGTTCACCACATTAAGCGACTCTTAACACCACCTTACGTATGATGGTTATTAATGATGGTTATTAATCAGAACACTTACTTTGTTTCTTGAAGACGTATGGTCGCGCGCGGCGCGCTGGCACTGCGATGTGATTGCTTTTGAATGTTTCTATGGTACGGAAGATGGTTGCTAAGGTGTAAGCTGGGTGGATACTACAGTGCTGCGAGAAGTAGTAGCGGCTATAATATAGCTATGGGTTGGGTTGCTATGAATTGTTGCTATGTATGCTATGATATTTCAGGTGGTCGCAAGGGTGATGTTAAACGGTTGCTATGGTGTTGCTATGTTATTTCAGGTGGTTGTTACGGTTGCTATAATGCCCTAGATGGTTACTGTTGTGTTGCAGAATAGGTTGCTCTCATAACTTAGATGGTGCTGCTAATTAGTTGCCATGTGATTGCTATGGGTTGGTTGCTATGGCGTTGCTAAATAGGTTGCTATGAAATCCTAGATGAAAAGATAATCTTTTATTAGTGGGGAAATTCACATTAGCAATAAATGATTGCTACAGTATTGCTAAAGATGCTGCTAAGCAGTTGCTATCTGATTGCTATCTGCGGTTGTAATGGTGCTGCTAAATGCAGTGGCTGTATTATTCTAGGTGGTTACTTCATGGGTCATGTGACTGCTGATAGAACATTTCAATGTATTTCTATAGTGTTTGGGATGCTTGCTGCACTGATCCAAACCCTCCTATTTAGTTATTCAGATCCGGTTCGGTCTCTCCCTAAACTCAATAAACATTAGCATATAAATGTTATGACAAAATTATTTATTTATATATAATAAATCAAATCCAGTCGACTATGTTAAAAATACACAAAATAATATAACATTTGAACTCTATTTTATTCAGCCAATAAAGAGAGAGGCATTACCATTAGTTGATCCATCTTCTCTACTCTGGTCAGGTCTGATCTGAACCACAAAAGACTAATCTGACCCTACGTAAGAAGAAAAATGAGACAACGAGGAGGCGGAAAGCAGTCGGCTAATCGATATTGCTCAAAGCCACTGTGTAACCTTTATAATTGCACAGAAGTATTAAAATTGGGGACAAAAAGTGCTGTAGCGGCTTCAGCTGCGGTGGCCGGCATTAAATTTTCTTTGAAATGAGCAGAGGCTCACTTCAGAGTGGGAGATTAGTCAGCACATAGCTCTGCTGCACCTCTCCAGGTAAGCGGCAGAGGTGAGGCGATGGAGAGACGGCGCGAGCACTCAAGCTCCACTGGGCCACTGTAAAGCTCCTCTCTTAATGAAGCCCAGGCTCAGAGCAGGAGCCAGCTGCTCATGGCAGTCTTATGACTGCTGAGCCAGGCCCGCCGCTCTGGCTCTGCAGAGGGCCTCGGGGCGCTCGATTGACTGAGTGAGGGTCTTTATCCTGCTATAAAATTCGCCTCCACAGAGCCCGTTTTCATAGGAGCATGACCAGCATCTAAGCTGGGGCGACTGGTTTCACGATGAATCATAACATTACATTTCCCAATGCCAAAAGCTATTGCCTCATTGCCCAGCGTCGGGGCGTTACAATGCGTTTGAAGTGTCCGACGCTGACCTCAGGCGACCTTTCCTTAGAATCCACAATGACTATTTCGACCACAGCTGGCCAAATGGGGGCCGTGGCCGAAACCCAGGCGGAGATCATTTAATCACCGGTGCTGGGCGATATGACCTGCGTCAGTATCGCGATAAACTGAATTTACCTCGATTATCTTAATGAAACGTCATTTTAAAGAAGTGCATGGTATAGCCCAGCAGTTGCTATGGTGATGGTAAGTATTTGATAGGTGGTTGCTATGGTATCATAGCAATATGACCTCAAATCAAAGTCACAACCAAATAAAATTCACCTCGATTATCATTAATAAATGATTGTTTAATGAGCGTGAGTACTGCCAGAAGTAATTATCATGTGGCTATTGCCATTTGGATACAATGGTGTCAGCAAATGGTTGCTCTGGTATTGATAAATTGTTCATTTCTGATTAAAAGCTCGTCCTAGCTAATGTGCAGCAAGCGCAGCTATTATGCTGCCTGAAAGCCACCTTTTCATGATTCTCTTCGACTAATATCTCAGTTTGTGACAAATTTGTGATGGATGAAAGTTGGGCGGGGCTACATTTGGTATCACACCATGACAAAGCATCAACACTGTGGTCATACACCACACAAAGTTACTGTACAAACAAACTTGGTTTTGCTCGGTCAGACACTGTGGCCATTCAATACACTTCACGTCAACACAGAAAACAAACACTTCAGCTTAGAACATCCTGAATCCGACGCTCAAAAGACATTTGCAGTACAAACTTCGCCACACTAGTCATGTTTGTGAGTACTCATGGCCCGGTCGCGGTGAATAAACAGACAATTAAACGGCTTCATTGTTAAGCCTTGGCAAGCATTTTCCACGGTGTCGAGTTCCAGATCTTTTATCAAAGATCCCAATTTAACATGAGGAGAATCAAATGATTTAAAAATGTATTAAAGTCATTTGACGAGAGCAGTAACATAGACAACCAAAAGCATTTTTCAAACTACTATTAATTAATGGTCATAAAAATAACAATAGTATCATTTATGACACACTCAGAGACAATCCATCATCTAGAAATAAAGACGCCAGAGAGACAAATATGCAATATTCATGTCAGCAAATATCCTTGTATCATATTGCCCGGTAAGTCAATATTCTGATTATCAGGACGGGTCCTTAGTGGCTCCTGCAAACACACTTTTTTCAATATTTCATCATGGATTCATTTTTCATTTAAAAAGGATTTAAAATATAAACCTTATACATATTTCATTTTCCAAACTATTAATCAACAGTTACTTTCTATTAAAAGATGTTTGCATGACTGCACGACAATATATTATCAAAATTACTGACATACAATGGTCTTAACATGACGAATATATGCATGTGTTTCTGGAACAATCTAAAATAAAGTTATTGGGACTGGCCCAGATCATAATTAAAATAAAGACGGAGCTGTGGGAGAGTCAAATAAGCCCCAGCCAATGGCGGCTTCCGTTTCGAACAGGCACTCCTCGGTGTATTAAACCTTCCAGTGAGCTCTACTAAAACAGCAAGGTGGCGCGGGAGGAGGCCCTGACAGCGCAGTGCACTTTCTTCAAAGCCAAGGACGACAAAATCAGTTTCTTAAAGCCAAGGAAAAGTGAAGAAGAGTAGGAGAGAACCAACTGTACGGTTCTCGGGCACTGTTGAGGAGAAGTGATTAAAGACCGGCATGCTCAAGAATTTGGTTTTTTCAGAAAGCGCTATTTCCGTGCCAGTAGCGATCCGGCCTGCCATGGGTGTAAGCAGTTTGGCAGAGAAAGAGGGCGGCTACTCGCAGAATGGCAAGACAAACAAGCTGGCCAATGCGAATGCAGGGCGCAGAAAAGAGTTTCAGATATTGTGCCGCGTTCGATGGATGCAAAATGATCACCGTAGCGAAGAGCGCCAGCTAATTGGTATTTTCCGAGAGTGTGCTCGTCCTCATCGGTGTCCTTTCCCCAGAGACACCAGTCCAGCGTCTAAGAATCTAGAAAAGATACGATGCTGCTTTACCACAAATAGTCTGGTCTAATTACAATATACAGGATAAAAATGGTACTAAAACAAGCTTCTCCTGCTCTTGTTGGGAGTAACTGTCTCTACTATCCTAGAAAGGCTTTTGCTAGACAGTGGAGCATTGCTGTGAACATCTGAACTGAAGTATACAAGCCGTTAGGCTTAGAAACCTCAATATTGGGTATATATACCAATACAATTCAAATATCCCTACTACTATGGTCCAGTTGATCCGGACTGAGACCACCTCTTTAGGTCAGACCAAATTCTGGTTCTCTGGACCATGATCAGCAGCACCTCTCACGCCTGCAAATTTGGTTCAGAAGAAAGTGAAAGGTCTGAAAAGTCAAGAAATGCGCTAAAGTGTGGACTGGATCCTGGTGGCTCTTCGGTCTAATGAGCTGGAGCTCTGTGATCACGAAGAGTGCCGCGAAACGATGGACACAACGAGTAACTGCAATAACTGCGACTCCAGCGAAACTCGTCATTTCATTCCGACATGATCCCGACAGTTTGTCCGCGACAGTGAAGTCGATTGAAAGTCGTTTGGCGGCCGTGTCAGTATAACGAATCCGTGTACGAAATTTGGCCCACAATGCCGTCCCCACCTTAACTGTTGAAGAAGAAAGCTTAATTTTGAGTGCATCGATGTCGGGGTCTTACCGAGCGCTCCCCTGATTGATTCTCGCTGGATGATTTGACTAAATTAAAACGTTCACTTTGCTTGAACCTGGACGAGGTCAACTTTCTCATTAACCATCAGTCATCGAATCCTCACATTATACACTACACCCTGCTTAACCCCAATCTCTCCACATTTGTTCAGGATATTTGTACCAGGGGGCCAAATTACCTGACAACCGCCGATGACATGGCATAACATTTAATTTCTGTTGATAATGTGGAGGAGGCGTGAAAGAACCCGGTTAAGGCTTGTTTGGTATGCACGTTAAAGCAGTTTCCTGTGGAGCGTTGGAGACTGGAGACTGCGAGATCTTCTCCTTGTGAACGACCTTCATTACACTCCATGATGAGAACACAGATAACATGAACGTGTTTGTCACCGACTTTTCATAGATAAACAATTCTAGCTATTAATATTTTAATATATTCTGAATTTAATTACTGACCGTTTTAATTGGCCACGAGAAGCTCAGTCAGGTCTGTAATTCAGGGCAGAATTCAAGAGAACCCAAAGTGCTGAAGGCTGGATTTGGATTTATGATTTTATACATTTATTAGTTTATCCTTCATGACTGCAATCATTTAAAGCTCGTTTCTGGTTTGAAAGGTGTTTGTGAAATTAAAATTTAAAGCCGCCTTAAATGAATCTCTTTGTTTTTGGTGGATTTTTGAAGGACGCTGAAGGTTGGGGGCTGCAGGGCTGTGAGATTCTCACATTTGATATTATGGATTTATGGTTTCGCAGCATATGATATTTCACGAATCCATGAAAACATGGGTTTGTGGTTGAACGTAGACTTTATCGTGTTTAAAATTAAAAAGATATGTATGTAAAAGCCTTGAATAAACAGATAAATAAGAAAGATGCAGACGATCATATTTGTATCCAGCTAAAGGATATTTTCATAATGGATCCGTCTGATGAATATTTTCCAGTGGCTGTTTAGTTCATAAAACTCGGGTAATATTAATTAACTGGTAGTTCAGTAGTATTTTCATAATTTCCAGTATTTAGCAAATGTATGTGGTATCACAGCCATCAATCTAATTGTAGTTATAATAATAATAATAATAATAATAATAATATTAATAATAATAATAATAGTAATAATAATAATATTAATAATACTAATAAATAAGCAAATTAATTAATTAATAAAGTTTCAATGGAAGTCAATGTATTTTGTAATTATAATAAAATTTGGTGACACTTGAAAGAATATGTTTATTAGAATTATGTTTATTTTTGAAACACTAAATATAAAATAATGTGGTGTGTATATATGCATATATATATATATATATATATATATTTTTATATATTATTCTCATATATATATATATATATATATATATATATATATATATATATATATATATATGAGAATAATATATAAAAATATATATATATATATATATATATATGCATATATACACACCACATTATTTTATATTTAGTGTTTCAAAAATAAACATAATTCTAATAAACATATTCTTTCAAGTGTCACCAAATTTTATTATAATTACAAAATACATTGACTTCCATTGAAACTTTATTAATTAATTAATTTGCTTATTTATTAGTATTATTAATATTATTATTATTACTATTATTATTATTATTAATATTATTATTATTATTATTATTATTATTATAACTACAATTAGATTGATGGCTGTGATACCACATACATTTGCTAAATACTGGAAATTATGAAAATACTACTGAACTACCAGTTAATTAATATTACCCGAGTTTTATGAACTAAACAGCCACTGGAAAATATTCATCAGACGGATCCATTATGAAAATATCCTTTAGCTGGATACAAATATGATCGTCTGCATCTTTCTTATTTATCTGTTTATTCAAGGCTTTTACATACATATCTTTTTAATTTTAAACACGATAAAGTCTACGTTCAACCACAAACCCATGTTTTCATGGATTCGTGAAATATCATATGCTGCGAAACCATAAATCCATAATATCAAATGTGAGAATCTCACAGCCCTGCAGCCCCCAACCTTCAGCGTCCTTCAAAAATCCACCAAAAACAAAGAGATTCATTTAAGGCGGCTTTAAATTTTAATTTCACAAACACCTTTCAAACCAGAAACGAGCTTTAAATGATTGCAGTCATGAAGGATAAACTAATAAATGTATAAAATCATAAATCCAAATCCAGCCTTCAGCACTTTGGGTTCTCTTGAATTCTGCCCTGAATTACAGACCTGACTGAGCTTCTCGTGGCCAATTAAAACGGTCAGTAATTAAATTCAGAATATATTAAAATATTAATAGCTAGAATTGTTTATCTATGAAAAGTCGGTGACAAACACGTTCATGTTATCTGTGTTCTCATCATGGAGTGTAATGAAGGTCGTTCACAAGGAGAAGATCTCGCAGTCTCCAGTCTCCAACGCTCCACAGGAAACTGCTTTAACGTGCATACCAAACAAGCCTTAACCGGGTTCTTTCACGCCTCCTCCACATTATCAACAGAAATTAAATGTTATGCCATGTCATCGGCGGTTGTCAGGTAATTTGGCCCCCTGGTACAAATATCCTGAACAAATGTGGAGAGATTGGGGTTAAGCAGGGTGTAGTGTATAATGTGAGGATTCGATGACTGATGGTTAATGAGAAAGTTGACCTCGTCCAGGTTCAAGCAAAGTGAACGTTTTAATTTAGTCAAATCATCCAGCGAGAATCAATCAGGGGAGCGCTCGGTAAGACCCCGACATCGATGCACTCAAAATTAAGCTTTCTTCTTCAACAGTTAAGGTGGGGACGGCATTGTGGGCCAAATTTCGTACACGGATTCGTTATACTGACACGGCCGCCAAACGACTTTCAATCGACTTCACTGTCGCGGACAAACTGTCGGGATCATGTCGGAATGAAATGACGAGTTTCGCTGGAGTCGCAGTTATTGCAGTTACTCGTTGTGTCCATCGTTTGATGTACGGTGCTCTACGTCTCTTTGTTTTCGTTAAATCACTCCATTCAAACATGTTTTCTATTAGGTTTAATAGTCTTAGCTCATCCAAAATCCACACTAACTCAAGATCAGAGTAACCTACCGACATGATACACTTATCATAACTAATGACTTCACTGTGTGAAGAACAATCGTTGAGCAATCCAGCTTGGAAACCATCTGAAATACCAGTTTAAATAGCAAAGGAGCTTCCAGTGCATGTTTACTGCTCTGTCCACGTGAACATGATCAACCTGCATACAGACTCTGACTGATCAGAGAGAGGGGGCGGGGCTGATGATCAACCTGCATACAGACTCTGACTGATCAGAGAGAGGGGGCGGGGCTGATGATCAACCTGCACACAGACTCTGACTGATCAGAGAGAGGGGGCGGGGCTGATGATCAACCTGAATACATACTCTGACTGATCAGAGAGAGGGGCGGGGCTGATGATCAACCTGCACACAGACTCTGACTGATCAGAGAGAGGGGGCGGGGCTGATGATCAACCTGCATACAGACTCTGACTGATCAGAGAGAGGGGGCGGGGCTGACTGGTCTGTTTTTGTCAAACAATGATCAAATTTCAAAATAAAAGTGTTGATACTAATATATACATAAAAATAATAAAAAACATTCAGGTTGTTAATTTTATTTGAACTATTGTCAAGAATTTTGAAGAAAGTTTTATTTCCTTAATCTTATTATTACAAATAAAAGCAAAAATCTAAACTTTTAATAATTCTCATAAAATGTATAATGGTACGACAAAATATTACATAAAACATAATATCACTGTACAGAGTACAATATCGTGTTTGAACAGCAGCGTTTATGAATCTGAGTATTGTGATAAATATTGTGAAAATGTCTGTAAACATGGTGAATTTTATTCCGGCATTATTTTGGCAAATTTAGTTCTACAGTTTCTCATCACTATGATGTTGTAAAAACTGACAATCTAAACACTAAACAATAAAGTATCAGTATTGATCTGCAGCTGCAGAAACGCAGCAGGTTGAATATTTAAATCGAAACCTTAAATTACGGTGTAATTTTATCACCCTTTCTGAAAACACACCATTTCGACACCCTCACACTCTTCACTGGAATTAAACTGTAACAGGTCCGATATTATGATATGATAGTTTTTATATCGTATCGAATAAATCTCGATATATAAAGGTTTGAAATATATTGGCCAGCCCCGAGAGTGTGTCATATTTCAGTGTCTTTTCACGGTGTATTGACAGTAAAAGTCACTGTGTGCTCAGGCTTCGCGGGGAATTAATTTAAATTTAAACCCATTAAAACATTAAACCCGTACCTTTTCCAACTGACCTGTTTTGGAAGCGGCCAAATGAATCTGTTAGTGCTGAGCCAGTGCTGAGCCTCCCAAAGCCCGGAATTTCAGTGTTTGACACATCACAAGCTTTCACCCAGGAATCCTTTATGCAGGAGCCTTCTTTTAAAACCAAATGTAGTCTATTCAAAAAATAGCCAGGCCAGCGATTTGGTGTGCCAGAGCCGAGCTGGCAAAACTAGGACATACCCATCAGAAATTCATAAGATTGACGGGGTAAATCAGCCATTTCCACGACCAGTCAGGTAAGACCAAGGCAGGGATTTGGGCGCTGAATGCCAATGCGAGCGGAATATCATTAGCCGATAAGTATGGCTGAGCTAAACTCACAACAATGCCTGCTTCTCCACAGCGAATCCTTTTCACCACAAAGACGGGAAGAAAATAGTCACGGAAAGCTAATGACGCCACTTTTTCTACGATCGACACCCAAGCGGTCGTTTTCTCAACCGTCCCATTGTTCCGTATTAAAGTTGGAGCGAAGTGTTCATCGATCAACCGCAACATTATGACCTCCTTATTTCTCCTCTGATCACACAGGAGCTCTTTGTGGTTCTATAATCACAGACTGTAGTTCATCTGTTTCTCTGCAGACTTCATTCTCCTCCTTTCACCCTGATCTTCAATGATCAGGACAAAAATCAAAAATCTAATTTTTGCAAAACAAAAATGTTTCACAATCTGTCTTCCTCTAATTATTATCAGCAGTAGTCGTTATGACCCTTAAAGGAATGAAAACAGGGAACCGAACAAACATTTCTACAGTTGAAAAAAAAATTAAATAGTGTAAAAACAACGTAAATGTAAAATTCTCCCTTTTTCAAAATATAAACAAATTAATAAAGGAATAAGGATGTACCGAAGGTGGAGCTAATTCTTATTTTCATTAATCTGCTGATTATTTTCACCATGAAATGATTAATTGTTAATAGTAAGAAACTGAATTTTTGTCCCTTAATATCAATATTTAGCAAATGTATGATCAATGTTTAATACCATGGTTCTCCTAAAACGATTTACTGCTGCAACCCGAACCCTCACGATATATAAAATCCGACTGCGACAAAATGACACGACAACCAAAAATAACGTTCAAATATTGAATTACTTCCATGTTAACTTTTAATTTTAGGTTAAAACCTCACTTTGATGTTTTCTTTTGTTGACGTTAATAAGTATGAAAATAAAAATCAACCTGGTGCTCCTAACTTATTTAATTCAAAAACGTTTAGACTAGAATAAACAGAACACCGGCGTAAAAGCTGGTAATTAGACGACGATGAGCGTTTGATGGGTCTGCACCAGACTGTCCACTCGTAAGAAAATCTGTCCACTGACGAGAGTCGAGTTTTCCCGTCTGATGCCTGCTGATGACCACGTAATAAAGTGACAGGCCGGGCATTGACGCATGGAGCCGAATGGAAGCGTCAGTGTTTACTGGTTCATTAATAACTAAACCAATCTGAGCGGGTCTCTAAAGACAGCGGGTGGCTCTGATTGGTTTCGATTGATCGAGCTCTCGGACAGCCGTTTAAACGGTCAGTCATGCATAAGCCTGGGCACACGTTGTACTTGAGGACCCAAACAACATGTTTTCAATGAGCAAAAATGCAAAACAACAACAGTGTGTGATTTAAATGGCATTTAAAGAAGAAAACTTCCAACACAAAGTTCGGAAAGTTAACGACAAGGTGAGAGCTGGCGTGCCGATGGCCCGGGCCGTCTTGAAGCTGGCGTCCCCTCCGAGAGCCCTGGGGGAAGGTGAGCCCTAACAAATGAATCTGTTACCACACCTGCACCTCGGCTCGCATGCCAACTGCCTTCGTGTTCGTGGTTTCCCCTTTCACTCCTCATGAACGTGAAATGATTAAACTACTGAACTAATCATGTAGCTTTAGGCCAGTGCCAGAGGACAAACGCCTGTTTACTGGCATTAAACAGCCTGAAGTCCCGCCTGAGACACCTGAGGAGCTTACTGATCACTTCCAACCCACTTTGTGCAACTTCTGAAGAAAGAAAGCATCACTGCTGTTGTGTTTGTTTGTTTTGAAAAATCTGACCGAAGTGCTGGATGACCTCAATAAGCTCAATACACCACGGAGCTACGTCAGATCAGAGTAACCTACAGACGTGACACACATACCATAAACGACATGACTTAACCTACATATCGCTGAATTAAATACCACTTTAAATGCCAACCATCAGATACCAGTGATAATCCAACTCGAACATCTAAAATCCAGTTCAAATGTCGTAGCAGCAGCCAGTGCATGTTTACTGCTCTGTCCACCTGCACGCGGCTGAGGTCTAACTCCGACTGATCAGCAAGAGGGGGTGGGGCCGATGACGTTACCGACCCACATATTTGGAAAAGCCTAATCTAAGCCATAGCCTATGCGTAGTCACGTATCCTGACACACCTCCCTGGAAATCGCACCAACGCAGACCACAGCAACTGCGATTGTTCAGCTTGGTACCATCGTATTTCCTCATCAAAGCGGATCAGTGGCCGTACGGACCATCTCCTCCGACCCCTTTTCTCCACACTGAGTGGACGCAGAAGCATAAATCATCCTTTACACTGGAAAACAATAAGGGAGGGGCTGTTTGCACCCTTCTCACACAGTGTTCAAATTCCAGAATAAAAGTCCTGAGAAGGAATAACATGATACATAAATGACAAAATATAATGAATTCAGGATTTTATTTACTACCATCCATGTCCATCTAATCATTACCAAAATATGTGTTGAAATGATTGTATTTTCAGCTCAAAAACACTCTGGATGGTCAATTTCCAACAGGATTTTCTGAGCTATTAAGTGTTTTAGTCCTTATAAAATAATTCTAAATAATAATAATAATAACTTAGTCAATAATAATGTCTCCTTGGGCAAATAAAAGTACGTCAAATTACAAAAACATCCTGCAACCTATACCAAGGTGTCTCAGAGTTTAGTATCTCAGTCCTCCTCTTCTCATCACCTCTCATCTGTTTTGGCAGCTTCGCTGTACTTTTAAATGAAGATCTCTGAAGTTGTGAGGTGTGAACGCCAAAGGGTGGGTGAAGTGAAGGCAGCCGAGGAGTGAGGTGTGCTGACTGAAAGACTATTGAATTTCAATTTAAGGCCCTTCATTTACATATAGCCTACATTCTGATGCACGGTAGGCAATTTAACACACCGTTCAAACAACCACTTAGGGTTTATTTACATAACTTAATTGAGCGTGTTGAAATTTCTATTGAATTTTCTCCTCACTTTTTAATTCAAGAAAAATATGGGAATTAATGCCAAGGCCGATGCGACAAGCTGCACCAAATTTATATTCCTGCTTTAGCTTCCAGACAGATGCCTGAATTTTAAAACGATGCCAGAGCAGAGAAGAAAGAGTACATTTCTTACACAGTTTCAAGCCAACAAAGCAGTGAGCTGACTGACTAAGCACTAAGCGAGATCCACTGACCTACATTTGTATTTTGCTGGAGTTTTGATGCATAATCTGATACAACCAACACTTTAATATTCAGAAAAGTTGGTGGAGCAAGCCCTTCATTATTCAGTCTCACACATGAAACCATAATCGTTCGTATCAGAACCAAATCAGATGGTTCAAACTAAACTCGTCACTATTCATGTATTCAAACAAACTATATTTTAACACCATAATAACAAACACACTTACAAACTAAAGAAAAAGAGCATTTTATAAAAATAACATCTGAAGTTTACACAAGATACAATGGATCCCTGTAGACTGTTGTACAGCCGCACAACTACACAAAATCCAACTGGTCTTGCACTGCTGATGTGTCTTTTACGGTCATCTCTTATTGCACACCAGTATAATTTGATGACTGGTGCTCTGTCGCCTCCATAAATACGGGTTTTTTAACGTAAGCATCCACGTTGAGTAGGCATGTAGTGATAAATACGCTATAAACGTATTGTTATTATTGTTGTTATTGTATTAAAATAATCACAAAATCATTTCTGCTTACATTCACATTACTGTGCATGAGGTTTGTCATCTTTAAACTTTAATTTTTATATTGCATTTGTTTAGAATATAAAAAAAAAGTCTGAATATTCTTAATAATTAAAAGTTCACTGTTCTTTAAAGGGCTGCAATTATTATGCATTAACACGCTACTATGATGACCATCAGAGGCATAAAATTGTCTTCATTTTATTATTTGATCAGTCAGAGTCTGAGTATGTAAATGTACATCTTAGGGCATTTAAATTGGTATTTAATTCAGTGATATTTCATTAGATAGAATAAGTAGTTTGTTTTGTTGTGGGTCTCATGTCTGTAGGTTACTCTGATCCTGAGTTATGAAGCCAAGAATTCATGCCTCACTACCTTGAAAATAAAGGGTCTATATTTTGCAGGTATAAACTATCTTTATTACATTCATGCGTCATGAAAATGTCACGTCTGGAAAATACGCAGGAGCCCCCAAAACCGGTCAATTCCAGTCACTGGCCGATCAATCGGTGCATCTCTAAAAACAGGATATGAAATAATCACCTTAAAACATGCTGTTTATATAATCAGCAAGTCGGACGTAGAGCTTTTCACGTCTTGCTTAACGCCTCTGATATGGCAGACAGTCATGCTTCACATCACTGGAATATTAGTACTGCAGTCCTTTCCAGACTCCTGGCACCGTTCTGGCCCACGCACACACCCAGATCACAATCATCTAAGATACGGTTCAGGTGGAATCATGTACCCCACAAGCAAGGGGCTTGACAAAGTAGGGGAGCTTACACTCAACTAAAGTAATCTGTGCCCCCCCAGACTCACGCTCCCTATTAAGGGCTTTACTCAACTGTGACCGAGTCATTTCAATAACACCTCAGGTTGCAACACTCGGTGTTTAATTAGCTCATTAAACGGGGCTGCAATTACAGAAGCCATTCCTCCTGCACCTCGTTACAGACGCAGAGCCAGGTGCAGGGCAGCCAGGCGACACAGAGACACTACACCTTAACGCGAGGTGGGGCACGGCGTCAACCAGCATAATGTCTTATTTACAGAGACGAATTGTTTAGGATCTGAACTGAAGCTGAAGCGAAGGTGGACCACGCAACAAGACAATGACCCAAAAAAGCCCAGTTAATATTTTTGAGATGCAGTGCGGTGACCTGAAAAAGGCCGTGCAAGAGACCCCTCAAACATCACACGGCTGAAAGAATTCTGCATGGAGGAGCGGGAAACGTGTCCTAGTCAATGTCGGAGAAAGGTAGATGGTCACAGGAAACGTCTAATTGATGTTAACGCCCTAAATTCTTCTTCATTAGCAACTGGCATTTTTGAACTGTATCAAAGTCACTTTTTTAATATACAGTTACATCAGCTTCATATATTTTTGATATTGTTTGAAAGAAGATCAAACATGAATGTGTCCATATTTCTTAATAAAGAACTAAAAAATGAATGCAGTCAAATGTACATCTGAGCTTTTTTCACTATTAATCCATAAAATGCATCCAATGGCAGCTCTAGACAAATACTTATCGGCATCGTTGATCCATTTTGAACAAAGGCAATGATTTCCTAGCACAGCTGCGCTGGTTTTATCCCACACTTTGTAAAATAAACTTATCGAGTGGTTTAATATCCAGAACATTTTCAACTACATCTGGAAATATGGTGAAAATACACATTTGGAAAAGTTGGAAATGGCAAAAAAAAAGAACCAGTTGTGAAACATTTACAAATAAGAATATAAAATAATCCCTCAACAAATCGCGTTCTCCTCGAAACCAAGGTTCACAAATTTAAAATAATTATCAAACCAAATAATGATTAATGTGAGCTCATTAATCAAGGCCTCATTTCTTCTTTCTGAATTTCTGGAAAACCTGGCCTTCGGAAAGGGGCTCAGAAGTGAAGTGCGTCTTCAACGGCACTGTTCCAAACCCTTTGTGGTGTTTTCATTTTTAAGAGGACAGTTGAAGCCACCATCAATGTGCCGTACTGATCACTACTATCTGCTCTTTCTCTGTTTACTGATCGTATAAAGTTCTTACCTTATTTTTGGAAAATATTAGCCCAGTGCGGTCGGGGGAACTCGGCTGGGACTCCATATGAAATACAGAAGCCCACTGTTTCATACAGCAGTGGAATTCTCCAGAACAAATTCCGAATTAAAACACTGGAAAAGCGTACAGGTCGCCCTCCGCAACCACAACAAGAAGCGGACTGCTTTCCCCGGACAACGCCGGACTAACTCATTTCTATTACAATAAAAGCCGATGTGTGTTACGGTCACACAGCGGCTGCATTCGTTTAGGGCTGCTTTTCTGTTGAGTGTGTCCGGGTGGGTTTGTCACCCCTCGCTTTTCAGCATGGAGAATGGGGCAGTGGACAAGGACAAAGCAGGGGACTTTGAGCAGTAGTGTGTCTGGGCAGTTGCAAAGTTCGCTACTGGTGAATGGTGAGAGGAAGAGGGTGCGAGAATGGACATGGCGCCCACTGGTCACAGCAGGGGAGTGAGGGAGCGAAGGGTCTTCATCCTGTCATGCACGGTCCCACCGTGCCCCGAGCCTGCACGACTGCAGCCTTCTTCCCGCATCAAAGCATGTCACTGTCATCTGTCACACTCCTCTGTCTCTCTCGGCTGTGTCAGAGAGGTGTAAAAGAGGAGGGGGGCGAGAGAGAGAGAGAGAAGGAGAAAGAAAGCACTGAGACAGAGAGAGAGAGAGAGAGAGAGAGAGAGAGAGGGAGAGAGAGAGCGCAAAGCTTTCAGGCTCTTTACCAATCAAACCCCTCTAACTGCCTCCGCCTGGTCATCAGACAGGTGCAAGTGGAGAGGGAGGACGGCCTGCGAACAAAATGATGAACTGAAACCGAGCAGAAAGATGGGAGTGGGGGCGGCGAAGACCACTGAGGGGGACGAGACGAGCCCTTTTCTTTGTCCGTCAAACGCTGCCCCAGATTGACTGCTGGAGTAGCTTTTTAATATTTACTTATTTATTGTTGATTATTTTTTGTACGTTAACAAAATATTCCACTTTTATTACAACGAAATAAATTCAGATTAAATCATAAAGCTACAACTGTCACAGTAACACAGACGATAACCTTTTTTTTTTTTTTGGACGATACACTGTCCCTGAAATAACTGCAACAAATGAAGTCGTTTAACGATGATACAGCAGTGTAATAATGCAACTGCACCCTTTTAAAGAGCAATAAACTCAAACGGTCATTTTAAACATGATAAATAAATAAAAAAATAACAGCAACACACTCTCCTTACTTAGAAAACCGTAATGGGCAATACTGAGGTCAGCATACATCAGCGAGTGTGTTCACATGCACTTAATTATCCAATCTTGATGGTGTGTTGGTGTGTGTTGCGCCGGTACGAGTGGATCAGAAGCAGCAGTGCTGCTGGAGTGTTTAAACCCCTCAGTGTCACTGCTGGAACGAGAAACCGTCCACCAACCAGAAATGTCCAGCCGACAGCATCCTGTGAGCACTGATGAAGGACTCTGACTTTACATCAGTCGGTAGGAGTGTCTCATAGAGTGGATAGTGTTTAAACACTCCAGCAGTCTGATCCACTCGTACCAGCGCGACACACACTAACACACCACCACCATGTCAGTGTGACTGCAGTGCTGAGAACGACCCACCACAGGTCCTGTGGGGTCCTGATCATTGAAGATCAGGGTGAAAGGAGGAGAATAAAGTCTGCAGAGAAACAGATGAACTACATTTTTGATGACCAGAGACAAAATTGCAGAAAACCATAATCTACGAGTAGGTCAGTAAACCTGTAGGCTGGTTCAATTCCAGCAGATGTAGAATCGATGGCTTCTCTCCAGAAAAAAAAACCCTTCCCTCTCCCAGTCACGCGCCCCGGCCACTCCGGTCCGGCACAGTGGCCCTGTCAGCCAGCATAAAGGCCATCAGCCTGGCAGACGTGACACGGACAGTGGAGCGTGACACTGTCTTCTAAAGCCTGGGTCTGAAGCTCCCACCATTGCCCATGCAGACGGCTATTGTTCAGAGGTGTCAGGACAGAACTGGGTTGGTGTTTAGAGGGATTAGTGCGGTGTCGCGTCTTCCAGGGTTCACGGCCAGTGTCACGACCACCCGACGTCCCCTCCATGCCAACCTGGGGTGGGAGAGGGGGGCTAGAAAGAGCGGAGTGTATAGAGGACACAGTCTACGCCAGCCTGCTTGTATCCTTTTACCCAGGCAGACAACAGAGCAGGCCAACAAATTCCAGCCGTGTTTCTTCAAAGCTGGTGTGTCAAAAGGAATTTCGTTCAATGTGTGTACACACAGGGTCGCACCGAGCGCGCCTGCCAAACAGCAATCAAAGGAAGGGGCTTGTCGGGTCAAAGCATTACCCCTCAAATCGACACGGGCTGCTCAGTGACCTTGAACAATAAGGACAGAAGGCCGGAGCGTGCGCAATCCTATCAGAAGCATACGCAGAGCCGTGTGTTTAAGGAGGGCTGATAGCGAAGGGCGCAGGAGAGACGAATTGGCAGGGTATTCAAGTCCTGCACTTGTTTTGTTGTCCTGTGTTCAGGCTGGGAATTGAAAAGAGCGGGTCTTTGTGTCTGGGCCTGTGAATCAACCGCTCTACAGTCACCCGTGGATAATATATTACATTAAAATGTGTGAAGGCCAAAGCAGCTCAGTATTTCCCATCTAAATGCATTCCAGTCCAGGACATTAACGTATAGTAGGGCTGCTCGATTTGGACAAAAAAAGACATATCCCAATACATTTTAGCCGAACAACGATAAAACATATATGACATGAGAAATACAATATGAAATATCCATATATATCGCTCAGCCCGTATCCCGCTGTTTATATCAGATATAGATATAAATATCAATATATCGATCAGCCTGTATCTTGCTATGTTTATATCCCGATATAGATATAAATATCGATAAATCGCTCAACCCGTATCCCGCTGTTTATATCCCAATATAGATATAAATATCGATATATATCACTCAGCCCGTATCCTGCTATCCTGCTATGTTTATATCCCGATATAGATATAATTATTGATATATCACTCAACCCATATCCAGCTGTTTATATCCTGATATGGACATCAATATCGGTATATCACGATATGATATATTGTCCAGTCCGACTGAGAAGAGGCAGGGGAGAGGTGCATGTCCTGACCATGTTAGGGCAGAAGGTCGACTGCTGCTAAGCAAGACCACAGCTGACTGTTTAAAGCAGCCCAGTGTAAAGGAGTGACATAAGCAGAGCGTTTGGTGAGTACAGTACAGTACAGCACATGGGTCGGGCTGTGCAGTGAAACAGGCCATTCATGCAGAATATTCACATTAAACTTTCATCATCTTTTAGCAGAGTGCTTAAAACGACGTCTCAGAGCAACATGTCAGCCGAGAGTTGAGCTAACATATTACAGTCAGAAGCTCCGGGATGGAAACGGTGAGATAAACACGGATATTTTGGTGTCAGTTATGAAGTTCAGTATGTAGATGTATATGATGCTTAAGCTTTACTTTCTGAGCTCATAAACAAACGTTCCCTTATCTGATGCCTCGGTCAAATACCCCATAAATAAACAGTGAGTGATCAACCATAACATTATGACCTTATTTCTCCTCTCTCTGTCCATCCTATCAGCTCCTCTGATCACACAGGAGCTCTTTGTGGTTCTATAATTCCAGACTGTAGTTCATCTGTTTCTCTGCAGACTTTATTCTCCTCCTTCCACCCTAATCTTCAATGATCAGGACCACCACAGAGCAGATATTATGTTGGTGGTGGGTCATTCTCAGCACTGCAGTCACACTGACATGGTGGTGGTGTGTTAGTGTGTGTTGCGCTGGTACGAGTTGATCAGACAGTGTTTTAACACTGTGTCCACTCTATCAGACACTCCTACCGAGTGTCTCCACCTTGTAGATGTAAAGTCAGAGACAGAAGCTCATCTGTTTCTGCACAGAAGGCTCAAACAAACATGCCGGTTGCGAAGTGAAACGACTCAACATACGACCGCACGAAGTTAATCTTTCGGTAATGAGCTCCAAAGAAAGCTCTACACGTCTTTTCTTGCACAAAAAAAGGCAAATGAAATTGCCCAGAGCTCTTCTAAAACACGTCCGAAACTTGAAATGCAACTTCTGTACAACTCAATCTGATCTAGATTAAAAGAGCCCCACTCTGCCAGCGCTACTTGAGTATCACAGACTTCCAATTTAGAAGAGAGAGGGAGAAGTACCCATCTGAGACTTTTGTAGGACCCTTTGTTGGAGACAGCCTAATATCAATCCCGCCCCAACGTCCCTTAAAGACGCTGGGAGGACGAGGGAGTGAAGATAAATAATGTACTTTATTGCTGAAAGAATGGCACATGCACCAGCCTGCCCACTGTTGAGCGAAGCCCACCTCCTCTGCTGATCTCCACTGCCAACGCCATTCAAATAAAGCAGCCGGGCTTTTTAATAAATGAGCTCTGTGATGCTTTCTGTCAGCAAACCTCGGTAATTCCCAGCACACTAATATAGACGGGCCGTACTTGGCGGCGAGAGAGCTTCCAGTCGACAGAGCTACCCACTATGAGGCAAGCTGTCTCTTTTTCCTCTCTCTGTGTCTTAATATAATGAAGGAAGTGTTCAATCAGTGCAGGCTCCCATCCGTGCAAGTATTAGGTTTCAGAAGACACCGGGCAGAGTTCCTGTAATGCCCTCCAGAGAAATTCCCTCTCACTTTACGATACCTGTGTCTAACTGACACGATAACAAGACCAGCTGGGAGGAACAACCTAGTGTAAATCAGAGGAGTTTAAGCCTCCGTATGCTTCACCACCGAGGCTTCGGATCAGGAGTGCTTGTTGTAACACCATTAGCGAAACAAGTGTGCCGAAATGAACGGCAAACTTTTGAGTGCCTCTCTTCAGAGAACACTTCAGCTGTCTGATTAAATCCAGTCGCATTTACATTTCATTGGTTTTCAGTGTCACTTCGAACTGACCAGGCGCTGACCCGGCCCACGGAATCGTTGTTCCGAGTCTCTGAACGCCAACTGAGCAACAAAGGAAAATATCAGCTCGGAGGGAAAGCGAATAGAAGGGTCTGACCTGAACGGGGTTTGTTTAGTGTCACTTAACGACAGCATGAAAACGCATTACATAATAAAGTAGAGCACGAGTGTCGAGGACTGCCGGTGATCAAAAGGCGCGGCGCATAACGAAGCCCGGGCTTAACGTATGCAAGTGAAAGAAGGTGGAAAGAACAAAAAGAAATAGTGGCAACTTTTTCAAAAGTCACTACAAAAACACGGCACTGCAGTAAACCCAATCCAACCAGATCTACAGTAATCGTGTCTTTGTGATGGAACACGTAGCTGTAGCTACGCTCTTGCTCCATCCCAACGTTCTGCAAGCTGGACTGGAGTAAATCCCAGAACAATCTGGGGCTCCTTAAATACCACAACAAAATGATTCCCTTTCCATATCCCAGCTTCGACAGCTGGGGTCAGATCACAGGGTCAGCCATGCAACGGCACCCGTGGATCAAAGAGGGTTAAGTGCCTTGCTCAAGGGTCCAGCAGTAGACAAGAGTAGACAAGAGTATTGACCCCAACACCCTGTGATCAAAAACCAAGCGCTCTGAACACTGAGCCTGCACAAGCCAAGCCAAGATCACTCCCCTTGCCATAGTAGGGAAAAGTTATTGGGCTGGTTTGGAAAGTCTTGGAAAACCTTTAGGGGATGGTCCTTAATAGAACCTTTAAAAACAGTTCTACACTCATTGTCCAAAACAAATCTCACACTAAGGAGGAGTTGTTGGAATGAATCTTTCTATGTGTGAATGTAATGATCATAAATGTACGTGATTACAATTCTAGAGTGAAAGGAGAAGTTTATTGAGGAAAACTGTACAAGGAGGCTCTAGTACCCAGTTGGGTTCCTCTAGCCAGGACACAAGAGGAGAGATGTTTGAGCATGGAGGCGTAAAGGTTCCATATGGCATCCTGTGGAACATTTATCCACAGATGTTGCAGCTGGGCCTGCAGATGCTGAGCACTCATAGGTTGCCGAATCTAGTGTCCCAACTGGTCCCAGAAACGCTCGATTGGCGATGAATCTGGCGACCAGGCAGGTGAAGGAAGTGTTGCAGCCTGCCAGAGACATTTTTCAGAAACCGCTGCTTGTGTGGGAGCAACATCTAGCTGGAAAATGCTGGTTCTAAGCCCTTCCAAAGGAGGCAACATGTGTCCACAAGAGGTCCATATCGCTGAGTTGTTCATGTCCCTCGTATCATCACATTCCAAACTGAACCTGCAGTCGTCACTAAAGATGGTTAGGACGATTCCAGGCCGAAGCCTCGTCAAACAATAGTCCTGCTTCGCCCCCTCTCAAAGTCTATCTGTTGGGATCTGAAGATAGGACCGGGCAATATGAACTGAAATCTATATCAAGATTAATGGAACATTTTACCTTGATTATGATTAATGAATGATTCTTTCTGTGAACAAAAGACAAAGCATTTTTCTTTGGTACAAACTGTTCGAGCTGCTAAACTGGCTTGGACTTTGAGTCCTCCATGCTGCTTCCATATTGTAGACCGGATGGGGTGCAGTCATGTGACTGCACACGTCATGCAAGAGCGCAGTGCCCTCTAGAGGTCAGGGTTTAAACACAATACAAAATGAACCAAAGACACCAATCTTTACATGTAAACTATTGACTAAATTCAATATGGTGTTTGAAAATCAATATAGTTTTGCAAAACATATCAATACAATTCAATGTGTCAAAATTCTTACACGCCTAATCATTTTAGTCCACTTGAGTATTTTAAAGCCAACACAGGAAAAAAAATTAGAATATCTTCTTATAGCACTTTGCTGAAAATCCCCCTCAAGTCCAACACAGATTCCTGTATTACTGACTCGGAATCAAACATCTAATGGAGTCATTTTGCCACGAGGGAAGTGACCCGAGCATCTCCTAAAATATCGCCACTCCACTCGAGCCCAAAGCTTGGCCAGGAATGCACAAAGTGCTGATGCTGTAATTTCACACTGGCATGGCCGAGTTCCAGGTCCATCCGCATCCGCTTCAATGAGGACAGGAAGGAAGAGTGGAAAGTAGGCTCTAAATCCAAGCCTGAGGAACATTTCGAAAGACAGCTGAGAAACTTAGAGGAGACCTGTTAAACGAGATACAGCAACGTGATGTTCTATCAATCTCTGGTGAACCACTCAGATTTCTCAGAACTCTGAACCACACGGAGAAAGCTGTTCGGGGAGGCAGTTTGTCCAAAAACCCGTAGTCCAAATAAAAGGGAGCAAAGGCAAAAGTGGGACCCCAGATGAGAGGTATTTGGACCGTTACCTTCACCTTTCAGAAGACAAACGATCCCTCTCCCCGGAGGGAAGCACTCGGCGCAGTCAAAGCCGCAAATTCTGAAAGGCACCTTACCTCGTATTTTTCTGTTTTGGTGCTTTGGGTTGTTTTGCTGTTTGTCCGTACAAGCCCGGTGCACATTAATAACCCTCCAGTGCGCACCAGCCTCCTCCAGCGGTGACCTTTACCTGTCAATTCCTAATATTTATGGCCTTTTCATCTGATACGCCGTCAAGAATAGACGTCAGTCAACAACTGCATGCCGGGTCCCAAAAAAAAAAAAAAAAAAAAGAAAAGAAAAAGAAACCGATCAATCATCGGGTCGGGCCGCCCGAGTTGCAAACACAGAGCCGTCAGGTCTCCCTTCTGTAATGCGATCACAAAACGGGGGAAAAAAAAATATCTGGCAGCCTCAGCCTGTGAGGATTACCACAGAGTCACAACTCACTGGAGAAAACAGAGGAGGAAAGGTCATTTAGCATTTCACGCATTACTCAATGAGGTTACACTACTGGTGCTTTTATAAATTGCCCATCTGCATAATAATTCGACCTGAATCAATCTTAATCATAACTCCAGAGCTACCGCAGCCTGCGAGGAAGACCTCTGAGCTCGAGGGGAAATGAAGAGAACATTCCTTAAAGCCTTCTCGCTGCCGAGGCCGAACACTTTCATAACAAACCGATTTTGGTATAAAAGCAGATTCATCAGACTTTTAAACACCACAACAGAATTTACCCAAACAGAGCAGGTAAGACATTCAGTGACCAGTACAGTGGACATTTAGAATTCAGGACAGTGAATTCAAGATTAATACCATTTACGCAACACTTTATGCTGTGATATGAAAATACCATCATAACGCAATTATAACTTTTAACGAGCAATGAACATTTTACCGTAATAACCCTACGATCTGATTGTAAACTGCCCCAGAACACCAGCTCACTCACACTAATGCCCTCCTCACTCCTTCAGAAAATGTTCTCACACCAGAGATGGAATGCGGCTTTGACCCTTGTCCGCATTTGGCTCAATTTGACCACGTTCTGGGTGGAACCGTGCGGCCTTTAGGTCTTTAGATCTCTGACTTTACATCTACAAGGTGGAGACACTCGTTAGGAGTGTCTAATAGAGTGGACAGTGAGTGGACACAGTGTTTAAACACTCCAGCAGCACTGCTGTGTCCGATCCACTCGTACCAGCGCAACACACACTAACACACCACCACCACGTCAGTCAATTTACTGCCCGTGAGCATTAAAAACAATCAAATTCGTTCTGGAAACTGAATATTTATTTAAGATTATGAACAGATACCCTCATTTTTAAGGAATCTATCTCTCTCTCTCTCTCTCTCTCTCTCTCTCTCTCTCTCTCTCTCTCTCTCTCTCTACACACACACACACACACACACACACACACACAATATTCATAATATATAAACTTGTTATACAAGCACTATGGGCTTCATAAAACAGATCAGCAGGATCCTGCTCTGTAATTTTCCTTTAGAAAGTGCTAACCTGAGGCTGGATGGGCGAGGCTGTATTACATACAATAATAAAAACTACAAACTGAGATAAACACATTAATTTGTGTACTAATGGCTCTGTTTTCAGCACAATGCAGCCGGACCAATGCAGGAATTCATTAGCTTCCCATTACTGCTCCATTTCCATAAGTATTCCGAGGCCACCTCATAACACTGTTTTGCCATCTCTGTTTGGCTCTAATGACTTTAATGTGTCACAAATGGCCCAAAAGGACAAAAAAAACCAACCCAGAGGCAGCAATTTACAGTAGATCCACTCCCACTGGCAGAACCTTCCAAACCGGAGCTTCACTGCACCGAAGCTGTCGGCCTGGGGAAGCAGAACTGTAAACAGGACAATTAAGCTGAGGGTTATTTATATTTATATCCGCAGCGCTCCTGCAAACTGAATTAGTTCTGATACAGCTTTCACAGCAACAACCCAGTCAATGGTTTTATAGCCGAGAAGCTCACTTGGCGCTTCTGCAAGTGTGTATTTTAGCTGAAGTCAAATGAAGAGACACTTGCAGCCTTTATTACTTCACAGTAAACTTCAGGAAAAAAGGGACGCTCTAATGGTGGTTGACCGCATCTGACTTCAACAACAGATGCACCACCCTAAAGGTGGACCTGGTCACACCCGGTAACTGAGAATCGACCGGCTGCGTATCGGTATTGGCCCAAATACGGGACCGGCGATAGGCTTAGACTGTGTTCAAGTGGATGTACTGCTTTATATTCAGGCCAACCTAACGGATACATACATCGTCTGGAACTCGGCCTTGTGGGGGAAGCAGCGTAAAGACCACCACTACGTAGATACCCCTCTTGAGCATCCGTCACTCAGCCCAGTGCAGTGAGTCCAGGCTGGTCGTTTGAAGCTAGGGTAACAGACGCCATTTCTTGGTTGATCGTGGTATAAGATGACCTGCGATTGGTATCGGCCCCAGAAGCGAAGTTTGTGGTTGCTCTGAGGTGCTGGCTGTGCACAATCTAATCATCCTTCAGACAAAGGAACAGCCACCAAACAGCTCGAACTCCTCACACGCCAAGAGAGGCAGGAAATGAGGCCGAGTCAGAGCACTGATTACATTCAATTAATGATGAAATGAAAAGCCGAGCAGTTTGAAGCTCTCCACACCTGAGGAGAAACGCTCCCAGCTGAGGTGTAAAGCAGCAATTGGTGACCGTTCCTGTGGGCAGTGTTGGAGCTCTCGCGCCACAAATAACACAAACGCAAGCCCCCAAGCTGCACGCCTATCCACGCTTCTGAAGCCATCAGACGAACAGAACGCATCCTTCAACATCAGCCCCCCAAACCACCGAATCTTCATTTCTGCTCTCTGAGCGCCGGCAGGTCTGCCTCATCCTCGTCCGGGCCGCGCTGTGACGAGTGCGAGATGATGCTTGTTTGAAGCCAGGCTAATGGAGGCCATTGCTCACACTAACCTATTACCTTTCCGAAGGCCTGAGATCAGCGCTCCGCTCACATCAGAATGGCAAAATAGATCATAAACGATACCAACACTCGCCCTGACATGCTGAAAGAATGAAACAGGGTTTATGGCTGCCCTTTAATGCTCTTCAGCCTCTGCAGAGATAATAATGGCCTCTGCAATACCATCTACATTTCAGCACTGCCTCATTTCTCTTTCCCGGGGAATCGTTGAGGCCAACCGAGGGTATTTTCACCTCAGGTTTGAAGAAGCTCCAAGAAACACAGATTTCTCAAAAAATAAAAAGAAAATTAGGACAATATAGACAACGCTGTTAAGCTAAAATGCAAAGAGTAGCAGGTTTACATCCACCAAGCTTCTGAAATTTTGAAATTGCGCAAAGAAAACCTAATTGGAAAAAGCCCAAAATTAAAAATTACAAAATTAAAAAACACCCAACTATAACAAAAAGATTATGCTAGGACAAGGAGGAAAAATTAGAATATTGTTAAGCCAAATCCCAAAAACCAAATGAAAAATGAAAGCTAAAAAGTTAAATAATAGCGCTAAAATAATAATAAATGTAATAAAATTCAGCCAAAGTGTTAAAAACAGCAGTAGGTGTCCATTCACCACATTTTTGGAATTTAAAAAACACGTATGAATGTTTAAAAAAAACGCATAAAGTTTTTTACACTAGAACATACAGGAAATGCTGAAAACAACACTTGATTTTGTGTGTTTTGTGAATTTTTTAAAAAACGATGCTGGTTGTTTGGAATCTCAAAAGCCAAAATGTGAGTCATGAACAGTTTCGTCATAACTTTACTGGAAGGAAAATTACACATTCTTTCCTCCAATATTTCAAATATTTGAGAAACACCTGAACAGAAACCAGGTAACTGAGATGCGAACGATTCCAGGCCAACACTGGTGAGAGTCATGTGACGTCTCTGCTCATGAAACCTAAACCACTTTCTCTTGCTTTGCTGCAGCGAAATCCGCATTAATATACGGGGACAATTCGCTTCTGAGATTTCTTCTCTCCGGAAACAGAAGTGAAACCCATTGAATCATTACTCTGCCTTGTCTGACGTCGACCAATTCACCATTTAAACAAATGCACATGAAGTTGGTGGGCTTTCACGGGAACTTTATTGCTGTACTGATAATGACTTGTTCAATTCAGACAAACACCGCGGGAAATTAACAACTAGCACTGCGAGACAATCCATCCAAACGAGCCACTTTATCTAAATTGGACGGCTCTTCCAACAGACAACACCAAAGTGACATTAACCATGAAAAGTTAATGCCGTCCCAAAACGCTACAACAATCATGCGACATCGTATTATTCGAGATATTGAACTACATTGATGGGCTCTGCTTTTCTACTCCCTGTCCTTTTCTCTGAAACAAGAAAACACAATATACTGGGGCCTGATATTTTATCTGCTGAAAAATGAGAAAAATGAATCATTATTACCAGCCTAATTTTCTTATTACAGTCGGAAATTACAGCTCGGCACCCCTTTTGAGCTCAAACACACTGATGCATGTAGTTCTGCTAGTAGAACTGTTCAATTTTCAAACTCACTGAAATGGATAGGGTAGTTACAAGCACTACAAGGCCACACACTCAAGACAGCGCAGGGCGTCCTCACACCTGTAATTCGTTTGCTTTGGCCCGAATCACTACAGAAATGTGTCAACCTGCAGCATTTCCCCACAAGGTTCGGGAATTTTTGACACAAGGAAAAGTCCAAGTGCACCGAAATGCATCGCAACACAAGAACTTTCCCACCACTGACTGGTCAGGCCTCTCCAGGGCCGAGCAAGAAAGTAAGGGTGGTGTGTTTGGGGCCAGCGCAGGTGTGACGGACAGCATTTGTTCATATACCAGCTTAAACTACACCTAGACGTTCAGCGCAAATCGGCCCGAATCAGCACAGCGCACCTGAGAGTTGGGTCAGATCACGTTCTCACCACATTGGAACCACATCAGAGGTCGCTTGGAACCACAACGAGACCACCTCTTTATGATTGGGGGTCACAAACCCTAAGCTACCCAGGACAAGGGAGACGGACGACAGCAGTGAGGGAACCTCTTTAGGTCTGACCAGGTTCAGGTCCTTTGGTCAAAGCAATGCGATTCGGATTCAAAGTCTGGACCAAACAAGGTGGGTGTGAAAGCACCATTGTGAGCCGTTTTTCTCAGCATCACTGAACCGAAGTGTTTGGTGGGAGACAAAGATCCAGAGATCTGCTGATCGGCTCCATATTTGCTGGACTTTTAAGTTTTAGGTCAAATTTATGCAGAAAAACAGAAAATTCCCCAGATGTCACAAACGTTCACGCACCACTGTACCACTGTGCATTGTGCATAGAGGTCGACATCTTATCTCCCCGTGCTTTTCCCTGCTCTCACTCTGGCTGACCTTGAACAATTATCCCTAAATTAGATATGTGTTCGTAACAGCTCCATTTAGCTCATTCCAGCGAGCACAAACAGATTCCATTCATTTCAGTGTGAGCTCGAGTGCAGCCTCTGAGACGCCAATTCATCTCTAAAACAAACAAACCTTCTGCTCACAAGGTGTTCCCAGGCCGGCCCGAGAGGAGAGGCAGGCGAGGAGAACACGGGCGAGTAGGAGGCCCAGGGAGAGAAGGGGCTGCAGAAGGAGGAGCAGAGGCAGGACGGCAGGACCGTAAAGGCCAGCAGCTCATCAGATAGCTGGGAGGGGGTAACGGGCCTTTTAGGAGCCGGGAAGGCCGAGGCGAGTGGGAGCAGCAGCGCTGGGACAGCAAACGCTCTGATTGAGTTTTTGGCCTGGGCGAGATGGCCTGGGTTGGTCACTGCACTCCAACGCATGCCCCCTGGCACCAAACAGCAGCCTGTAATGAGTTTCAGCGTTATCACAGGAAGACAAACACTCGCAGCACGCACGGAAGACGAGGAGAGGAAGGCGAGGAGAGCGAGAGCGAGTGCATTTGAGCATGAGAATGTCTTCTCAGAGCACTCTGACCTACAGACTGATGAGCCTCTCCATTCACACACGGCTACTGTATCGCGAGGAGAGCAGAAGCAGAGCCTAGGAGAAGAAAGGCAGAGGGGCAGAGGGAGTACGGAGGAGACACTGAGACAAACAGAAAGGCTGTAATGGAAAAGAGAGAGCACAGAAGGGATTTCTGCAGACGCATAATTCAGATAGGGCTGGGTTGATAAGGAGCTGCACATTTTCTCTCTTTTCTGGAACCCGAATGAAACCTGAATAAAGAACTGGGCCCAGGCTTCATGACAAATAGTTACTACTAGATTTCTGGCTGAAAAACTTGAAAATATCAGGATTATCAATTAAACCGTACGTCCCCCACGCCAATAACACCACCACACAGCAAAGACCCTTTACTATTTTTATGAACCGAAATAAACGATTGCAATTTTAATGCAGTAAAGCCTTCGCACCCAGTCTGACGCCGTATGAAATCCTAAATTCAATGTTATTTCTTCTCCACTGGAGATTTTCAGATGTATTCGTGTTCCCAGTGATTATTTTTAAGGTTCTGTTCGTTTTAAAGGAAAACGCCTTCCTACAAACAGCAGCACAACAGCTCTGTATTCAATCAGACAAGACCTTTGTTGGATTGTAGAAACATACATACACATCTTTAGTTTAGCAGTTGCTCCACAAGGGGCAGAAGCAGCACTCGTTGCTTTGCGTGACGTGAAATGAAGCATATTAGTCCGTGGGAGCTTCTCAGAAGAACATTCTCAACAAGTCAACTCATGTGAATCAGGTTTCAGTACTACCACAAAACGACACGTCACATACAACGAGAAAGACCAGAGTTGGGTCACATTTCAAATCCATAAGGCGTCCACCAGAAGAAACGTCTACCCCAGTGGTAGAGCGAGCCTCTACGGATACGTTCAGTAGAATCCTTCCTCAGTTACACTGTTCTTTCTTCTTGTTGTTACAGTCGTCTCACTGTAGGGTTGTCTGAGGTCACGGAAGAGGAAAAAAAAAAACGCCAGCGTAAGACGTCCCGACGCTTCCCTTCCTCCTGCACAGCTGTTAATTACCGAGGCTAAGTGCACCATTAATCGATTAGACGTCCTGACGCAATATCTCATATCTCGGCTTTAGCACTCCTGGAAACTGCCTGAAGAAATATGAGGCGTTTTTGTTCTGAAGGATGGCAAGTTTATAGTGTGGGCTTCTGAGTCTCCCTTCAATCATCAGCTCTTCCAAGTAGCACTCGATAACAAATGTGCGACATTGTTTGGAATTACGGAGAACGTACCCAATCAGGACAGGTGTGTACATGTTCAGAGCAGCTACAAGCATCATCCATAGTCGGGGGCCTCATTCTGGTTGTGCAAGTACTTCAGTATCTCCAAATACATCCACCAGAGGAACCGCAACAAGAACAGAGATCAGACGAGAAGATCTCGTGCCAACATCATAATGACCCAACATCAAGATCACGATGAACTGAAAAATGACTTTATGATTAACGACCAATTATTTCATTTGTGTTTTGTTGGTTGATTGATTGATTGATTGGTTGGTTGGATCCTGACAAATTTACACCTATAAATATGGTCGACTATTTAATAAGGCTGGGCGATGTGACTGAAAATTCATATCTCGATATGATACGATACGATGAAAACCTGAACTGAGTGTAATGTTAAAGTATCGGTGTTTATCTGTATCAGCCGAAACACAGCAGGCTGTATATTTAAACAGTGACCTTTAATTACGACGTTTCCACGACATAATAAAAAAACTTCTCTGTAGAGTGTCGTCCCTCCGCAAACCAATGTCCCACTTTCTTTACTGGAAATAAACTGTACAAATATCATAACAGGCAGTGGGTTAAAAAAGTATAATTACTACTAATTACTTACTACTTACTTTCAAGTTGCGATATTACAATATGGCCATTGTTTATATCGGGTACAAAATATATCTTGATATATGGATATTTAAGACCTACTATTTAAGCAATAATACACTCGAGGTTTGTGCTTAATGTGAGATATTGCACTGTGGTCCTGTGGTCATAGTCCAGTTCAGTACACCAGTGCCAACCTCACGTTAAGTACGAACCACATAATCGTTAATTGTTCGATTTAAGATGTTATTTATCAATATTCCACCAGGAACAATAGCTCCATTCCATCAGGCAAGCAACTCCAAAACCTCATCATAACTTCCAAAACAATCACAGGTTATAATCCCGTGGCGACACACGCCGTCTCACTGTCAACTGTTACTTATTAAGAACTCCCTCGTCTTCACGTGGAGGTGAAGTTTATTTCATATTCACCCACTCTTTAATAAAATCATCCGTTCTACCTTGGTGCAGCAGATCGTGCTCCCTCTGACTGATCTAATCCGTGTCTCAAACCACACAATGGACCAAACCTACCTACCTACAGTATCTACTGAAGCAACACTCCTGATGAGTACCGCTCTAATTCCCCCTCAAATCTGGCATTTCTTTAAACCGTACTTGGCAAGAAATACAGAGATTAAACAGCTTTGCATCAACAATGAAATGCTGCCCGATTGCCAGCTCAGCGTTTTTTGCGACTCCCCATTAAAAACGAAATGTCGGTGACGAATTTCCTCGCAGTTTACGTTTAACTTTACAGCCAATTAAAAGGCTTTCGAATCATTTTTTCCCAAAAACGTGCAAGGACGCGATGATGCGTGAAGCACGTTTTTATTTCCTGCCGTTTCATTGGCTGTAGCTACTCGCTGCAGTCGGCGACAGGTTGAGATACCAACCCTGCTAGAGGCGGAAGCTTGCAAGGTACCCGTGATCACCCGGCGAGCTCTCAGAAAGCGTCGTCCAGCAGTTCACACACAGGTACCGAGCCAGCTATTCCATAATCTTCGAACTTCGGATGACAAATTCAAAGACACGTACCATTAGAGCCAATCGAAAGACATTAACATACGAAAATAGCTCGTGCAATAAAGCCAATGACTGGGTATGTCTGCAACAGGTGAACTCGATAATAACGAATGTCTGCGGCAGGTGAACTCCATAATAATATTTTTACACAAATAATTGAGTCTAATCGTTTTGCCTTCACCAGCCCAAGCGACCTGTTGCATTCATCCCAGGCGGCTCATCTCCCCGTCGAGCTTTTCTTCCGAATGAGCCGGTCTTCCTCTCAGACGCTGCCAGACAGTCTCTTGGTATGCGTCAGCGAGGAAGAGAGAGACAGTGGTACCTGATGGTTGTGACCTCGTTGACCTCTCCGTCTCGTTAACGCACTGTTACCAGCTTGGGTGTCTGTCATACCTTCATTAACCACATGGACCTGGCGTGCTTATTAAACCAATTCATTATTCCTCCTATCGAGCGGCGGTAATGAGAGCTTCCCAGACCGTGAAGGGGGAGGGAGGGAGCTGGAGCTTAGGTGATGCCTGCACTTGGAGAAACAATAGAGCAAACCCCACATAAACGCGAGAACAGGGAAGAAGGTAGGGAAGCTGTTACAGAAACGCTGAACAGCAGGGAAGGTCCAATCGAGCAGCTGCAGATCCAAATCGGCCAGTTTGAGTTGAAAAGGACTCCATTGGCAGCCGTTAAATTAGTCGATCTCAGACACGGAGTCTAGATGACTCAAAATGCACAAGTCAATTTCCAACATAACTACATCATGTGCTCGTGGAGAGCTGACAATCAAGCTCTTGCTGGTGCCAGAAAACTGCAAAAATAACAAAAATAATTCACGTTTTAACCCAAATTTCTGAAGATGGTTCAGAAACGTCTGAACGAGTGTATGAAACAGACAAGTGTGAAGACATGCTGTTCATAAATCAGGAAGGAGGAATTCACCCATTCTGTTTTAAACAACAGACCTGTTAGCTGAAGAGTCGGCTGAAGAGTCGGCTGAAGAGTCGGCTGAAGAGTCGGCCGTCTTAAGTAGCGGTTAGTACTTAAAAAAATCATCTCAATTTTAGGGACATTCCAATCAAGATACTTTGCCCTTTAATCCGAGTCAGAGTTTATAGGAGCTGCTGATTAATACTGAAGTAACAAGACGATATAACGAGACATTCTGAACTTTAGTTTAGAAGAGACTTAAGGTGCTACCACTATGTTCCTGGGGTCACGGGTTCAAATCCAGGTTCATGCTGCTCGCCATCGTCAGCCGGGATCCTGAGGGAGAGAAACTGGCTTGCTGTCCCTCGGGATGTGATCTGATGATTAACAACATGGTGCTGCATGATATGTGTACAGTACTGGTCAAAGGTTTCAGAACCCATACTGGGTGTTCTGACCAGTAGTGTGTGTGTGTGTGTGTGTGTGTGTGTGTGTGTGTGTGTGTATATATATATATGCATATATTATAGTATAGGCTTGTCAGTGTTGTCTACTCGTCTTTCCTTACATATTCTTGCTTTTATATAATGGTGTTCTGTGCCATTTGTCTGATATCATCTTTGATTTATTTATAAAAGCAAAAACTGTTTACAGGATTGATTCATATTTTCATTCTGATTTTTCCTTTTTTATATAGATATATTTGTATCCTGCCTTTATTCTATTTTATTCTATTCATCTTGGTTCATTTTAAGAATGATTACATATTGATTTATCAATTTATTTTACTGTCTTAATCATTTTATTTAATTTTTTCTCACCTTATTCCTTTATACGAAATGCATTTATTTGAGCTTTGAAATAGTTTTTTTTTTTCTGTCACGTAATTCATCCTCATTGAAACTGTTTTTAATGTTGTATCAGTCCCTTTGGTCCGTAAATGCTGCATTGTCGATGAGGGTCACCCTCAATGAGTGATAAAGTTGACACTGAGGAGACCAGCCTTAGCAACGGAGCCGGGACGAAAGTGGTGAAAGCGAGCAGGAACAAAGACTGTGAGTCACAGCCATCCAGAAAACGCCCCATATAACCGTCTTCGGGTCCAGAGAAGATGGATAGATGATCTGTGTGACTAAGACACTACATCACCTCCCAGGTGCAGCAACAACAGGACAGCGAGTGTTTAGCCACTCCCTTCGGCATTCTGTGATCGCCTCGCTCACGGAGCAGGAGACAAATGGCAGGCTGGAAAGCGCATCCATCAGTCGTAATGAAGCTGGATGATTAGGGCAGATCAGGAGCACTCAATCAAAGAGAAACACGACAAGAGAGAGAGACAGGAGAGAGGCTACAGAGGTAGAGAGACAATGGAGTGATTGGAGGGTTGAATGAGAAACGAGGGGGGAAAATAACTGCATGAGTGAGCGAGCGAGCGAGAGAGAGAGAGAGATCGTAACCCAACAAAGACGAGATTAAAAGCAGTAAAATCCAGCATTAAAAAGGTGAGAATGCCGAGTGCGGACGCCCGAGCCGAGCAGAATAAGGAAAACGTTCCGGAGAACAGGGTCGCACTGAATAAGCAGAGGGGAAAGAGCAGAGGCCAGGTTAACCTTGTACAGTCCCACAGCTTCCACGGCTAACCAGCAGCTATTCATCATTCGCCAGCCTGCATTACATTTAAAGGCTTCCATTTCACCCTCTGGAACAAGGCCTCCTGGCTATAGATGACGGTGACCATGATGTCACATTTCCTCCACCTCAGACAAGAAGAAAAGCCATCAGCGGGCAGAGAGGGAGGGCCAGAGGTGAGCAGGGGTCTGCAGCCAGCCATGAATCATCATCTAACCTGCGAAAGTGTCAATAACCAAGGACGTCGCCTTCCTTCTGTGTTCTCAAACCCAGTCTCTAGAGGGCCACGTCGAGAAGTCAGTATTCAGTCCAATTATCTGAAAATACATGAGCAGTTAAACCTGAACCCCAAAAACAGCTCCAATAACATACTTCTGAGGAACAACCGCACAGTCTGCTCAGAAGAAAGAATTCTTGGCAGATTAAAAACAATCACCCTTTTATTTTACCAGATATCTTGCACACAAGCACCCTACAACGCACGTAACCCTGCATCTAACAATGTACCTAAACCTGCAACCAACCCTGCAACCAACCCGCACCTAACCCCGCACCTAACCACGCACCTAACCACGCAACTAAACACACACCTAACCCTGCAACCAACCCTGCAACCAACCCTGCAACCAACCCTGCAACTAACCACACACCTAACCCCGCACCTAACCCCCCACCTAACCACGCACCTAACCACGCACCTAACCACGCACCTAACCCTGCACCTAACCGCACACCTAACCCTGCAACCAACGCTGCAACTAACCACACACCTGACCCTGCAACTAACCCCGCAACTAACCCCGCACCTAACCCCGCACCTAACCACGCAACTAAACACGCAACTAAACCTGCACCTAACCCTGCAACCAACCCTGCAACCAACCCTGCAACCAACCACGCACCTAACCCTGCAACTAACCACGCACCTAACCCTGCAACTAACCACGCACCTAACCCTGCACCTAACCGCACACCTAACCCTGCAACCAACGCTGCACCTGATCCTGCAACTAATCACACACCTAACCCTGCAGCTAACCACACACCTGACCCTGCAACTAACCACACACCTGACCCTGCAACTAACCACACACCTAACCCTGCAACTAACCACACACCTAACCCTAAATCTAACCTTGTAACTCACACTGGTTCTCCAGAAGTCATTTTCATTCTATTAACCTCCTTAAATGTTATTCTTCTTCAGATACTTTAGATATCTGTACATATTCAATAACATTTATTTCTCATCTCATATTCTTTCTGTTTCTATGCTTGTTCCATGTGATCAGTTATTAAAGCATTTCATTTCTAGTCATGTTGTGTAGGAAATACGACAAGCACACTTGCACAGAACAGTTCAACAAAAGACGGTGTTCATGACGAGCTTCATGTAAACCTGGTTGTTTAACATGAACAACCAAAGCACATATGTGAGTCGCAATGCTTCCTCCCTTCCTTCATGTTTGTCCAATTTATGAGCCAAGCTTTGCATTTCTGTAGTCAGATACCAGTCTTAGAGCACCCCCTGCAGGCTGGGAAACAGCCCACCAGTGTCCCGGAGTATAAAGTACAGCTGTCAGCACTCTTATTCCTCAACATCAAAAATGACAGGATCATTTAGATGATCATACCACACAGTTATTAGTTCGACCAGAATTTCAGACACAAACATCCACGTCCGTATGACTGCATAGGGCTGGGGTTTGAAGGGTCCTTCTGTGACGCACATACCAAATAAATTATTCTGAGCGGCTCTCCAAGGGACATTCCGCACGCTCTCACAAAAAAAAAAAATACAGCACTCCAGAGAGAGTGAGAAAGAGTGAGAGACCCATATTTCAATTAAGATTTCTGGGAAACCATCCACTGCACTGATAACTGTAGAGTGAACACAGATCGACTGCCTAATCTTCCTCGAGACTCAGTCCTTCAAAGCACACAGGGACCAGCACGACGTCCTTCGACAAGCAGGACTAGCCCGAAAGGCCAAATGTGCAGTCGGGATCAGTCCTGAGCAACCTCCGAAGCAAAAAATAAATATATAAAAAAAAAAATCACTACTCTCGGGTTGCAACAGATGAACCTTTTCAAAGCTCGGCTCTTTGTCCACTAGGGATTTTCAAGGTGTAATCCCCCCACGAGACACTTAAAGGACGCTTCGCTGAGTCTCATATCGTACAGCCCAGACGTGACATTTAGAGAGCGCTCAGCTTCTTTCTGGGTGCTTTTTTGTTCTTGACCAGACAGTAGCAAAACATATCGATATCAATTTGTCTCACTTCTTCAAGCCATCAAAGGAGACACGGGATTCATCAATGGACGTGATTACTTCCCCTCTTCCCAACCCACAAAGAAAGTGATGAAAACTCCAAGCAAGTCTTTAATGACATGAAAAGGTTGAGTTTTTTTGTTTTCCCCACCAATGATCGACTGGGAAGCTTCAAAGTGGTCCTCTTTGTGCGGTGATAAAAAGGAGGGAAGCAAGAACAACATGGTTGGTGATTTCCTAAGCACACAAAAACATAACATGAGGAGGACGGGAAACTGGCACAATCAAAGTCTAACGGACACAAGTGCTGTTGACCCGATTCGCCGACACTTGCATGATGTTGATAGAAGATGGGAAAAAGGCAAAAAAGCAAACGTAGGTGAAGTTAGACTGGGGCTGCACAATGTTATAATTTACCACATATATTACAAACATATAAAATTGTACAATATATCCATTTTTGGTGCCTGAAAGGTTGTGAACACGTTAGAATTTTCGTTATTTCTGCATAAATCTGACCTAAAACTTGGCTGGGCGGCAAAGAGAAGGTCCCAGGTCAGAACACCTCTCCCTAAAGAACATTACTGCCCACCTACAGTTTGATAAAGATCACACTGACGAGCTGGACAGCTACTGGAACAATGTTTTGTGGACAAATGGGACCACAACTGTCCTTTTTAGTATAAATGAGAAGCAAAAACACTGAATTCCTTCTCCCATCTGTGAAACATGGTGGTGGTAGCATCATGTTTAAGGCCTGTTTTGTTGCGTCTTAGCCAAGGTCACCTGCTATCACTGATGGCACAATGAATTCTGAATTCTAACAGGAAATTCAAAAGGAAAATATCAGGACACCTGCCTGTGAGCTGAATCTCGAGAATGTGGGTCATGCACCAAGACAACGATTCTAACCACACAAGTCATTCTACCAAAGCATGTTTACAGGACAATAAATTGTTCTGGAATGACTCAGTCAAAGTTCTGACCTTAATCCAGTAGAAATGTTGTGGAAGGACCTGAAGCAGCAGTTCATGGGAGGAAACCCACCAACATAACAGAGCTGAAGCTGGTTTGTACGAAGGAATGGACTCAAATTAGTGACTAATCAACAGTTTAATGTTTAGTTAGGGGGTCACACCAGATACTGAAAGCAAAGGTTCACGTATTTTGCCCTCACAGATATGTAATATTGGATCATTTTCCTCAATAATTAAATGAGGAAGTATAATATCTGAGTCTAATTTGTTTGCTTTGGTTCTTCTCGTCTACTTTTAGGACTTGTGTATAAAATCTGATGACGTTTCAGCTCAAATATAGAACATTGTGAACTTTCATGCACCACTGTTTACTGCAATATTACAAAATATAGGAATTTATCAGATTTTACCAGAAGTGATCCAACATAATGTACTGTGTGTCTGAACTAGAGTAAAATAAATGACACTGGGCCGATACCTGCCTCCGTTACATCTCACAGAAAATGAGAACAGTGCAGATGTTCCTTCTGTATAAGCAGCATGTTGGCGTGATGTGTTTGGTTTAATTCGACTTTGTGCATCACGTGATGTGACGTTTGCACACGGGCACACGGGCGCACTGCGACGGTGATGCTGAAACAATATACTTTGCAGCCCTAATTCACACACATCCTGATTATGAAGGTTAATTTTAATTCCATGTTATTAATTCATCACTCCAAAATATAAGCCCAGGTGTCAAAAAGTGAAGCAGGAAATTCTTTAGGAAAGCTAATTAAACGTTAGATACCTTCCCCACTCTTACGCACAGACGTTTTATCTGAGCGAGAGCGGCGAGAGCTGAAAATACTCACTCTACTCTACTTGAGAGCTGGTTTTATTCAAGAGTAATTGCAGGATGCTCTCATGTCAAGTTTCCAGGGAACATTATCACTCTATAAGTTTCCTCTTGCACATCATGAAAAGATGGGATGCATTAAAAAGGCACATTTACAACAGACAGCAGTCATTACCACTGTCTTTCAGCTGCATTTAAAATGCTGAGGCCTCAATCTGATGTAAATACATGCACTTTAAACGGTGCTGCGAAGAGCAGTTCTTCTAGAAAAGTCCTTGTTTACCGCCGAGAAGTTTAAAAACAACTGTTAAAAAGTTCATTCGTACTATACCATTCATACACAATCGCACAGTTTACATCGTCAATTGTTCCTGAATATTAGAGACTTTGTGCCATCTTGGAAGGTTAAAAAAATGCATTTAGAGCGTTGAAAAGGAGCGTGAGGAGGCAGGGCTTAGTGGCGAGCAAGCAGGCTAGAAAGCAGCCAATCACAGGCTTTTCAGCTTCAGACATCACCACCACGACCAATGAATGAGTAGTTATTGGTATCAGGTTACACACAACAGCATTAGAGGGGAAACGTCCTCTACAATTATTATTATCTATCGCACTATGTTTATAAGTGATGGTTATACACATTTACATTTACGGCGTTTATCCAGAGCGACTTACAGAAGTGCTTTGCTGTTCACTCGGAACATCCTTAGCTAGAAGACAAGGCTGGAATCTAGAGGTTCCTCACGCTTAGATCCTGTTCAAACAAATGTCTTTATGGAGTTAAGTACTCCTGAAACAGATGAGTCTTCAGTCTGCGTTTGAAGACAGTGAGGGACTTAGCTGTTCGGACCTCCAGGGGAAGTTCGTTCCACCATTTTGGTGCCAGAACAGAAAAGAGTCTGGATGCATGTTCTCCTTGCATTCTGAAGGACGGTGGGTCAAGCCGAGCTGTACTTGAAGCTCGAAAGGGCTCTTGGTGCAGTTCGAGTTTTGACCATTGCCATCATATATGGAGGAGCTGGTCCATTTTTGGCTTTGTAGGTCAGCATCAAGGTTCTGAATCTGATGTTCAGCTACAGGGAGCCAATGAAGGGAACGCAGTAGAGGAGTCACGTGACTGAATTTAGGAACATTGAAGACGACACGATAAGATGTAATGACACAGTATAACATTAAAATATCAGTTTGTATCTGTTACAGCAGAAAAACAGCAGTATGTTTAAATAACCTTTAATTACGACATTTCTACGAAGCAGTCTGAACAAGACTCGAGCGTCGTCCCTCCAGAAACCGAACCATTTCCACACAAACAACCCCCCTCGCTCGCACCCTCTACTGGAATCAAACTCTACACAGATAGTAACCAGAAATTGGAAGTGGGCATTTCGTAAATGTGAAAAATGAGTTATAAATATATGTTTGTTATAAGATGTTTAATAAGTATCTCATATTTATGTGCAGTTCTTGCTAAGAAAAACATAATGGGTTGATTAGCGTAAGCAAAAATTATTGTACCATATCATCTTAAATGTAATTATTGCGACAGGACTAATTCCAATATTCCAAAAAGACCTAATTTATCAGATTTCGAGAGACGTTGGTGATCAACACATCATATTAATAACGTACGCTGTGTTTCCAAGATTGTAAAGTGGTTCACAGCTTTAGTCAGATTTACGTTTGCAACATAAACGTTTAATTTAATCTGACGTTGCGCATCACGCAGTACGTCTGCGATAGCAGTGCTGAAACGCTGTGCGGCCCTAATAACAAAGGCAGGGTGTAACTTATTACAGGCACCAACTGACTTCTAAGGGTAAAATCTGAGCGAGCTTCAGCGGGGAAGGGGCTCAAGACGTCCAACCTATTTTTAAAGTAACGTCACTCAAGCTGCCAGTCTTCAGCGCCGCTGTCTCTGTCCAATTCATCACACGCTGTGAGAAACGGGGTGAAAAAAAACACGTAACTGGGTACATACATGTAATTAGAGGCAAATTGAGGCCACATACCAATCTATTTCAGGTCATCAACAATTCCATTTACATTAGACATTTAGGCTAATTAAAAGTGGGGATAATCAGATCAGCGTGTGTGTAATCTCGCCGCGGATTCATGCCTGCCTCCAAAAAAGCAGGCTGAGCCGTTTCCTATGATATCACCACCAAGGGAAAATTAAAATCATGCGCTTCAAGGAAGCCGAGGGAGCCGCGAGAAAGCCGAAGAGAAAAGCCGCTGCTGCCACCGCCTTTTCCTGCAAAATGAACATCGCTGGCGGAATGCAGATTTAATTGCGAGGAACAAATTAATTGACATTATTATCCATATGCTGGGGATGCTGGTGTGCTCCAAACTATCACGAAACTGACTTCGGCTCTTTATTTATTTATTTATTTACGTGTGTTATTACTGCGATTTGTCTTGCACGGGGTCTATTTTAGAGATAACGTAATACCATTTAACTTTGAGTACTGAAAAGTGATTACTGCTGCCAAGTGAACTTCCTGTAAAAACTAGTCATGTGCCATTCCCGATCCATCCCGATTCATCGGGCATTAGTTTATTCTAAAACCAGTTCCGAATCATGGTGTTCAGAGTGCCGTCTCACGAACGCAGCCGTGAGGAATTTAACAATTTCCCTGAAGGCATATAAGACTTTAGACTCTTAGCCATTGTGGAACCAGAGCCGTTTTACCAGGAGCAGAACCGGGAGTCTTTGTTTTTAAACCAGTTCAGAACTGAGAGGGGGTTAGGACGAATGCAAACATCCACACAGTACGGAAACCCAATGACAGCTACAGGGGTTGGACAATGAAACTGAAACACCTGGTTTTAGACCACAATAATTGATTAGTATGGTGTTCTAGGGTCTCCTTTTGCAGCCAAAACAGCGTCAATTCGTCTTGGGAAGGACATTTTTTGGATACAATCCAGGTTAACACCCCAACATCCCTTTCAGACAGCATCCACTTGCGTCCACAGTTAATCCTGTTGGATGTGGTTGGTCCTTCTTGGTGGTGCAGACGTTACCCTGGATACCGTGGCTCTTGATACATCACAAAGACTTGCTCTCTTGGTCACAGATGCGCCAGCAAGACGTGCACCAACAATTTGTCCTCTTTTGAACTCTGGTGTGTCCCCCATAATGTTGTGTTCATTGCAATATTTGGAGCAAAACTGTGCTCTTACCTGCTAATTGAACCTTCACACTCTGCTCTTACTGGTGCAGTTAATGAGGATTGACCACCAGGCTGCTCCAATTTAGCCATGAAACCTCCCACTACAATGACAGGTGTTTCAGTTTCATTGTCCAACCCCTGTAGTTCACCACTCTATTAACTAGTTATTACACTACATCTCATTCAGAGCGCGCACTACAAGGGGGTTTTGCTCCCTGTCGGCTGGGGACCACCGGTGGGCCTTGAAATTCAGAGCGAGGCAGCAGTCCATAGGGAGCCGGAGAGGCACTCTTTACATCTCTGTGAAAGAAATGATTTAACATAAGCACAATTTGAGAGATCAGTGAGGACACAGGGCCTGAGAATAAAGACTTTTAGACAGAATTAGAGATTGTAAGGTACATTTGGGACAGAAGACGTGCTGTTTTAAGCTGCTCAGGACCAAATTCTCACGTTTTCATTGTCGGGGATATAAAAAGCAAAAGCAATTTTATATTAAGAGGGATTGGTTTTCTCATGGGCCGTTATGTTTCCTAGTGATAAACAGGTGAACCGTGAGGTGGAAACGGTAGAGAACCCCAGTACTACAACACACAGGACTGGATTAGACTGCAGTGTTTAAAGGCACTGGGAGCTGCATGCTGAGGGAGTCCGACTGCATTCTAAGATATTAAACACTGTAAAAGTCATTTTAAAGAAAAGTCTTTTCTAAACAGAACAAATGAGTCCAGAAATTAAAGCGATTTGACTTCAGTATTAATCAGCAGCTCATCTTAACTAAACTGTGGGGCTGTTATTAATACAAAGATCTGATCAATATCATTATTGGCTGATATTTATTCATTAAATAAATCGGTGGACAAAACTTGATTGGAAGCTCCCTAACAAAAATCGCTCCCCACTCTCGTGGGTAAAAGCCCAAACTCAAACGAAGCCAATTACTGCCATGAGCTCACAGAGAACAGAGACTTCGAAAAATGAAGAAACTCTACACCGTCTCAGCCTCTGAATCAGAGTCCCACAGACCTGCTGACATTAGTGGCAGGTTCAGCAGTTCAGACCTGACAAGGAGACAAGTGAGCCAATTTAAGAGCCAGGGCTCTTTAGTGAAGTCAAACCTGGGCCTGAAACAAAAGATTTGATTTGGAGACCATCGCAAGCTGGGTAATTGGCTAAACATGCTGCTTAATTGCTTTTAGTTCTCAAGCTACTTGCCCATAAAGAGTGTGTGTGTGTGTGTGTGTGTGTGGCAGGCGCATGGGATGCTCAGTAAATCTGAATATAGGTGAAAATTCAATTTATCCACGCTGCCCCCAGAGTTCAAATATTGTTCCAATCGCAGCTGCGTCATTAAAAGCCGAGACCATCTGGGTAGGGTGGAAAGCTCGCACTAATTACCTTTAATCCAGTTATACCTTCCTAAGCGACCAACTATTAGTCAGCATTATTGCTCTTTTAAGCTTTCAGAACAAACAGATTTGCGATAAAAAGGGTGCAGTTACGCTGGAAAAATGGACGTAAAATGAACTTTTTATTAAAACTCTTATTTCTGCAGAACCAAACTGTTCTAACCACATTAGAACCACGTAAACAGAGATCATCTTGGTGCATTAAAGACGAGCACGACTGCAAAGGATCTTCACTCCTACTGGTGTTTTTCAAAGACGTTAATTTCACTTCTTCTTCTGGCTGCTCCCTTTAGGGGTGCCCACAGCGGATCATCTGCTCCTCTACTGTTACACCAACCCTCTCCATGTCCACCTTCACTACATCCATAAACCTTCTCTGAGGTCTTCCTCTTCTCCTTCTGCCCGGCAGCTCCATCTCCAAAATTCTTTGCCTGATATGTCCACTGTTCCTCCTCAACACACGTCCAAACCATCTCAACCTGGCCTCTCTGGCTTTACCTCCAAACTGCTCCACCTTCACCGTCCCTCAGATCTGCTCATTTCTAATCCTGTCCATCCTCGTCCCTCCCAACGAAAATCTCAGCATCTTCATCGCCACCACCTCCAGCTCAGCCATCTGTCTTTTAGACAGAGCCACAGTCTCCAAACCAGACATCATAGCAGGTCTCACTGCTGTCTTAAAGATGTTAATTTCACTGAATGATATAAACGGTTGGAGATCAAAGCACAAACACACCGTATTAGATTTCAGGTGAATCATTTAAGAACTTCAGATAAAACTAAGTTCAGGCTGCGTCCCAGTTGTGTAGTACACATTAACACTAACAGGCAGGGCTGGACAATAAGGATAACATTTATATCGTGATATTAGTTCATTTCGGTTAATCTGATTTAATTCCAACACAGATATGAATTTAAAGCAGCAGTTTTTAAACAGCGTTTATAACGAGAGATAATATTTAGATAAAATGTCATCAGTTAGATTTAAACACCAAAAATATTTTAATTAAACTCATGGAAGTCTTTAACGTTATCTCATCAAACGACGGCAATCCATCAGCCAGTTGCACTCAACTGACGTCCAATTGGTGTGGACAGTGCGTGTCTGGCATGTACTTCATCACGCATAGCTTGAGTACAACGAATTTAAGTACACAATACTTAAGAAATACTTAGTAAATAACTGGGACAAGGGTGGGCGAAAAAAAGAATATCCCGATATATTTTATTGGAATGGTGGTATATGATACGATATATGATGTGCTCTGTTTATATCCCGATATAGATATAAATATCGATATATCGCTCAGGTCCTATCCCACTCTGTCTATATCCCGATATAGATATAAATATTGAAATATCGCTCATCCCGTATCCTGCTCTGTTTATATCCTGATATAGATATAAATAGATATCACTCAGCCCGTATCCCACTCGATATATTGCTCAGCCCGTATCCTGCTCTGTTTATATCCTGATATAGATATAAATATTGATGTATCGTCTCAGCTCTAATCGAGATGCTCTCCAAATGTGCATTCAGCATTAGCCCTTTTTGATCCAGAAACCTTCCACCTTACTCCATAGATGATTTTAGACCCTGTCCACATGTACTAGGGCTGGGCAATATGACAATCTCAATATGCCAGTAAAAAAGAAGATATACAACATGATACAATACAAATAATACAAAGTATTTAAATAGTAATATTTAATATTATTAAAATCTCACCAATATATTTACATAGTAACATTTGAGATCTTTCTACATATACACAAATGTACAAAATGTATTTCAATGTATCAATATTTACAATATATTGCCCAGCCATAAAACATCCACTGGTACATTTGGTCACTGAAATTGGACCTTTTGCACAAGAATGGGCACTGTTATTATCCGGTACGCTGTCCAATGATTTATCAAAGCCAAAACCAAGAAGACTCTTCAGAAATCTATAACTTTTCTTTTGGCCTTTGAACGCTTCCAGATCATATTGATAACAAAAAAAAACGATTGGAGGGAAGCAGCAACGTGCAGACCGCCAAGAAACAAGTTCCAGCTTTTTAATTATTCAATTATCTGAGCGAGGAGGAGCACAGAGGAGCAGAAAGGCAGAGTGGGGAGGGAGGAAGGAAGAGTTGGCCCATCTACGGATCATCCCCATTCATCATTGATTGGAAGAGACAGAGACAGGATCACTTTACTCCATTAGCAGGGCCGAGGGGGAGGCGGACAGGGCCAGGGGCCTTCATTGTAAATGAGTTGCGCAATTGTGCGATCTGTCACCGAAAACATTCTGGCCCGTCACGATAGAGAGATTCAGATATCGAGGGCAGACCTGATGGTGCCTTGCTGCTGAGAAAGGGGGAGGGGGGACGAGAGAGAGAGAGAGAGAGAGAGAGAGAGAGAGAGAGAGAGAGAGAGAGAGAGTGATGAGATGATGATGATGATGATGGTCCATTCAGCCGAGGCGATGCATGAAATGTGAGCTTGCTTTCAAACCAGAAAAACATGCCTACAGAAACCAAGCCATTGTCCACTTCTGTTTCCCAGCAAGAAGTTGAATGTCCACCTATTATACCACGGTGTCAGCATCAGCTACCTGTCCCAAGGGCCTGTTTAGACCAGCTGCCCACCGTCCTGCTGCTGTTACCGGCCTGACTATCTGTCCAACATGCCTTGGAAATATTTTTCAAAAGCGGATACAATTTGTAACACAGTGGAACCTTCACGCCAAGGTCGGTCCACCAACCAGCCGACAGCGTCCTGTGAGCAGCGTCCAGTGAGCACTGATGAAGGACTAGAGGACGACCAACACAAACTGTGCAGGAACAGATGAGCTTCTGTCTCTGACTTGTCATCTACAAGGTGGAGACACTCGGTAGGAGTGTCTAATAGAGTGGACAGTGAGTGGACACAGTGTTTAAACACTCCAGCAGCACTGCTGCGTCTAATACACTCGTACTAGTGCAACACACACTAACACGCCCACATAATAGCTGCTCTGTGGTGGTCCTGTGGGAGGAGAATAAAGTCTGTAGAGAAACAGATGAACTACAGTCTGGAATTATAGACCCACAAAAAGCTCGTTTGGTATTTTGAGATAAAAATACACTTTTGTCTGTAGGACACTATAGGACATTATGCCACGGAACCAAGGACATAATCTGCATTCAGTGTTTCCAGAACGCATGTGTTGTACAACAGAAATGCCTGGAAAATCTGAATGTGTGTTATAATTGCTCCCCTCCCTTCCGTTGTAATCCCATGCAGCTCTAGATGCTCCATTTCCATCGACACTTCGTCTGCTTTGATTTAGAACTGACTGCGTATTGTCTCAAATGAAAGCTCACAAAAGCAGTTTTAAAGGATGTGACAAGACAATAGGACTGTTTTACAATTCGCTTGTAGTCAGAGAGAAAGAGAGAGACCTTAATGATGAGCTGTGAGGAAGAACAGAGCAGCTAGACATAAAAGTTCCTCTGAAACGGAATAATGAAAGGAGATGTTGGAGGGGCCTTCTTGCCAGAATCGCACATCTGGACGGCTGGAAAGGAGCGTGTGAGGAACAGGATCTAAAGGGTGCTAAAAGCCCTCCTTACTTCTGATGGATTTGTTTAGGTGGGCTAAATAAAAACAAGAGGGTTGCACGTCACTGGGTCACGAGGTGAGAGACGGGATGTATTTTTGATCCGAGGATAAATACGAGGTGTTAAGCACAGCAAGTCTCCTGCTTCCTGCAGCATAAGCTGTGATTCCATTTGTATTTATTAAAAACAACCACAAAGGATTCGATTCTACAGGATTCAAATGGAGCATCACTGCCCCCTGGTGGCAGCACGTGGGAAGTGCTGTAGGCCCAGCAGCTCAGGAGTGGTATTTACAACGAGAAGCTGAATGTAATTAGAAAACTTTTGACAACCCTGACTAATTGGTGGCACTGACTCCCTCGGGACACATCTGCTTCGGAGCTATTTTTGGTGCAAGTGCAAATCATTATTCACAGACCGCGAAGCTCAATATCCAATGGCATCCGAAACATCTTATTTGACCACAAAAAAAAAAAAAAAAAAAGCACCACCACAAAAGAGACGGCCCACTAAGACCCCCCCCTCTTTTATTCCATTGCTCAGAGCTATTTTTAATAATGAGTAAATTCTTCTAACACTGCCCACCCAAAACATCTAAATAGGACCCACATGTTCTCCAGAAGAGCCCACCGTAGGCTGATCTGGAGAGGTTTTAAGAAAAGGAGGGAAAAAACACTTCAAAAGTAATGAGATAGAATAAGATGGAGATAATAGATATAAAGAAAAGACACAAAAACGGACGAAGACAGTGAGAGAGATAGAGATCAGAAGACTATTACCAGGACATCTGCTTTTGCTTTGTGCTGGGAGGATGAGCAGCACCAGAGCGCAAGTGTGTGAGAGGAGGTTTATCGCTGGCATTAAACGGGTACAAACCCAGAGGCCCCGACTGTGTTAATCTGGACCCCATGTTTCACTTCGTTACAGAGGTTTCATCTTTCCCCCATGAAGTCCTCCCTGACTCCCCTCCAGCCGTGCCTTACCTACCACGAACAGTCTCACGCCGCCGAGACGCGCTCTCCGGGCTTTTCGTACGAGACTTAGTTCTCCATTCGAAACAGACGCGCCAGTGCGGTGGACGCCAAGAGACAGGAAACGTGCTGCGAGCTGAACCCGCAAGAAAAGCACTGGAAACAGGGCTCCATGTGGCTTCATCAAACGATTATTTTTCATTAGTCGATTAACTTTTACACCTCGGGGATGTTTTTGCACTCTGACGTATTTTCATTCACCAAAATAAAATTAAAGATATTTAGAGGAGACAGTCGCACGTACCAGATCAAATTTGTCTTCACTTATGATGTGAGAAATTAAAGAATTTAGATATCTGACCATGCTTTGAAGAATTAGTGTAAGTGTGTAGTCTTCAAATCTCAGAAATCCTGATGGATCATTCAGTGTGTTCTTGAGTTCTATTCAGTGTGTTCTGGATCATTCAGTGTGTTCTTGAGTTCTATTTGGTGTGTTCTGGATCATTCAGTGTGTTCTTGTGTTCTATTCAGTGTGTTCTGGATCATTCAGTTTGTTCTTGAGCTGAAAATGCAATAAATCTGATGAGATATTTGTAATGAGATTAAACTGACAAGGATATTTATAATAATACATTCTTCAAAACACTTAACAGTGGTCCAAATAAAATAAAACATTATCAGTATAAAGTATTAGTTTCATCAGCAGTATGATCCCTTCTCAGGACTTTATTGAACTTTGTGCAAGCAAAGAAAGAGAACAGCCCCTCCCTTCTCATTTTCCTCTATGAGAAAATGAGTTTCCTGGCCAAACACACACCCGTGCTTCTTCAGGCTCCCTACTCTCCCCACATGGCTCAGCGTGACTTCTGGCTTTTCAGCAGGCCATCTCAAAAGAGGCATTCCAACAGCGACAGACCCTTTGGGAGACGTGCATTGCAGCCCAAGAGGACAACTTCAACTGAAGTTAATGTAAGATTATTGTATCTGAATACGAGAATCTTTTATGGATAAGGGTTGGATATATAACACACCTCATATTGTCCTTTGTAATTAAATAAAAGTCAAAGGGTGCTTGATTAAAATAATTCAACCCCTTATAATGGCCACTGCGATGCTGGCAGGCCTGAAGTGTCTATAGTCTAAGAATAGACCCTTCAGTTTGCACTGAAGTGAGTCCTGAATAAATCACCCTTAAAGCCTATTAGTACAGGATTAATTTTACCTGGGGAGGTGGAGTAATGTCATTTTACTAGAGGACATAGAAATGGGTGATCAATTCACATGGGATAAGACATTGCGGCATAAGTGACTGAGATGGGAGGTGCTACCCGCTTTGCACTGCCACCTCCTCCACAAAAACAAACTTAAAGCATAGCTTTTCCATGGTAAGGTATTACTAGATGATATGAACTATAACCGAATTTATATCCCAGTAGAAATATTGGAAGTTTAGTTTGAAAGTAACATTATACTCGGTTGCATGCGGTTGGCTTGTGGCTTAGTGGGCCACACTCTGTAATTCCAGCTGTAGCTGCAGGAGGTACGAACACTCGCCTCAGACTTGATCAACCCAAGCTTTCTGCACCATACACGATAAAACTAATCACCACCTGGAGCTTATTAGTACTGAGAAATCCTTCTGAGCACTTGTTTTCCAGAGGAAATGAGGCGATAGGTTCCCACGTGTTGATTTACACAGTATTAATATCTCCTGAGGTTAGTTTTATGGCTCGTTTTACAGAATTTGTCATCTGGAAAAATGCAAATCAATAAAAACATGAGAGACTTTTTCGATATTCTGCTTTCGAGCAATGATTCATTTGGTTCATTTCTAGTTAAAAATTTGTTTCGGTGCATCTGTTTACACTGTTTATGTTCCTTCTGGTTCTCTCCTTTTAGTACGGCTGTTGAAGTCGGATCTCTCTGAGACACTCTCCTCATTCTGTTAATGTTTACTTCTTTGTTCTCCGTAAATGTAAACAGTAAACAAATTACATCTCTCTGCCTTTCCTGATTTAATGACGATCCACCGGCCCGGGCTGACAAAAAGCTTCCCTGTCGCTCATCTGTGATGGACCTCGAGCCCCCCTGCCACCCCGTCACATTGGCTGCCCACCTTGGTAGCCCACCTGCCTTCACCAACAAAGTAGAAATGCACACAGACCCTAATTATCAGCTACTGTTACAATTATGTCCACCATCAAACTATCATTACTCCAGTAGAACTGAGTATTATAGACAGGTGATGGTCCAGTGTCCCCTTATCAATAATGCAGAGGAGTTTGACCAGAGGAGGGGGGTCCCCCCTTGTGAGCCTGGTTCCTCCCGAGGTTTCTTCCTTCATCTCTGAGGGAGTTGTTCCTGCACTGTCACCTTTTTGCTCATCGGGGGTTTCTGTCTTTATCCCTTGTTTCGTGTTGACGATGGTCTTATTTTTGATTTCTGTAAAGCTGCTCTGTGACATCTGTTGTAAAAAGCACTACACAAATTTTGACCGATATTAATAAACGATGTTGATTAATTAAACTGAAGTCTCCTCAGCCCTATTTGAAAAGCATTACGCCAACATGCCGCACTTACCAGTTTGTTCTCTTGCATGTAGATTCTCTGCAGTTTGGGGCAGCCCTTCGCCAGCACTATCAGGCCCTCATCGCTGACGTTATAGCACTGCCCGAAGTGGACATCTTTCAGTTCTGGACAGTGTTCACCCAGCTACAGATAAAGAGCAAAGAAACATAGTGACGCATTATTCACCCCATAAAATCAGAACACAGATCATAACTCTGAGATCATAGTGAGAGAAAACTGTCCTAGACTGTCCTAATAACACGTGACTGGTACGATAATATTCACTCTATTCAAGGACAAAAGAAATAAGATGTAAACGTTATGTTTCACAACATTAATTGGGTGGCAACATACCCGTATTCTAGGCTTCAAAAGTCAGAGTAACCTACAGATATGACACACACATCATAAACTAAAGGACCTATCCTGTCTATTCCACATGATGCTGTTGACCTGTCCACTTTCAGCTCAGAAATAATTCAGAACGATGGCTAAAACACACAATGGAGGCAGTAGAGTGAAAGGAGTTACGAGCTCATGACCGCAGCTGCTCCAATTCCAAGTTCCAAGTATATGGGTCCTGAAGCCATAAGACTATTATTATTATTATTATTATTATTATTATTATTATTATTATTATCAATCTAACCAATTTAACCATTAAAAAATCCATAACTTTATTTTTGCATTTTCATCTTAAAAACAGAAATAAAAATTGCGATATCGGCTCGAGAGTAATAGTGTTTTGAAATATCTCAAATCATGAGATTCATATCCAATACACAGCCCTAGTTCATTAGACATGGTGCCAATAGGTTCCTATTCTATTGGCAACACTTTTTTCCTACAGGGTCTAGACATGCTTTTGCAGACCTGTGTCAGCAATGGGAGCAACTTATAGTATCTGAATGCATTCATTAAAAGGGGTGTCCACAAACATTTGGACACATGGTGGAGATCAATGGCTGTAGATAGAATGCAGTCAAACCACAATCCTGTCATCGTCTCGGACTCTGATACCAGCAACGACCATCCGGCACTTGTACGGACCTGTTTGAGTGCATGGTCGGTCAGTTTGTCCTGGTTGCCCACGTGAACTTTCTGCAGAAGCGGGCAGTGGGACGCCACAGTGCAGAGGGACAGGTCACTGAGCTGCTTGCAACGGTACGCCGTGTATTTGACCAGGCCTGAACAGTGAGAGGCCAGAATGCACACGCCATGGTCCTGGACGTTCCGACAGTCGGAGATGTTGATCTCGGTTACATTCTGTCTCCTCGATGCAATCTTCACCAGGAGGTCATCTTTCACCTGCAGGACACAGAGAGGGTGAAGTAAACATCTCAGGGTAATTAAGGTGCTGGACGCATTTCTGAAATAAATGATTGGATAAATTGAATTTCCTATTAAAGACAACAATAATATGAATGCGAAACAGATGCACTAACCTGTTGGAGGCCACTGAGATCGATTTGCTTCCAGAACTGGAAGTCTAAGCAGAGGTCCCGCCAGTACTTACAGACTAGGGAAGCACTAAGACAACGTTCTTTCACTGACAAATGGGAAAAAACCTAGAGGATGAAAAACACTTCACTGAAGTCCATCACTAACAAATTACCAACAAACTAGATTACATGAAAAGATGCTCTGTCTGTCTCTCTCTCTCTCTCTCTCTCTCTCTCTCTCTCTCTCTCTCACATACACACATACACATATATATATATACACACACACACATACATTACACACACAGTATACTATATAATTATTCTAATTATTTTCTGAATAATTATAAAATTGTTAAATAACCTATTCCTCACAATTCCATTCTAAAATGTAAATTCTCATATATGTGTTATGAATATGTTTAAAGCTCCTGAAAACAGAAACTCAAAATATCAATTAAAATTAAATTTACAACACATTACTAACCACAGTATCAACTTTAAAACAGAAAAAAGTTTGAAATAAATCACTTTAAATGTAATGAATATAAAATATGAGTTTAATTTTTGAATTAAATGATCAAAAAACCCTTTTCCATTGTTCTCATTTATCAGTAAATAAACGAACACTATGAGCAGGTCTTGACGGAGGTGCATAAACATGCCTGCTGTTTCGGAAACATTAAAATTACATAAAAAAACAAAACATTAAAAAACATTAAAAACAGACATGTCACATACTTTTGTGGGACACATTTTTTAATCCAATCTGAACAAATAATCAGAATTGAGTATTAAGGTTTGTAATGAAAAAGAACCCAAAAAATAATATTAAAACATTATCGTTCTGGAGTGTTTAAACGCCTCCGAGTCACTGCTGGACAGAGAACAGTCCACCAACCACAAATATCCAGACGACAGTGTCTGCAGCGTCCCTTGTCTTCACTGCTATGCTGAAGACACTCAGCTCATTCTTCTGACACCCAGGTCTCATCCTGTATCTCAGCCTGTCTCTGTGATGTCTCATCATGGATGGCAGCCCATCACCTCAACCTCAACCCAAGCAAGACTGAACTACTGTTCATTCCTGGAAGCACTGGTCCTCACCCTGTTCTTACCATTTCCCTTGAGAACTCACTGGTCACTCCATCTGCTGAAGCGAGGTGCCTTGGTGTAGTTGTGGATGACCAGTTATCGTTCTCGGATCAGATGTTCTCCTTTACAACATCAGGAGAATTCAACCCTTTCTGTCTAGAGGGGAGCTCAGGAGCTCCTTCAGTCTCATCATTTCAAGACTAGAACTGCAGCTCCCTTCTAGCTGGCCTTCCTATGAGACCATCAGACCTTTCAGCTGATCCAGAATGCAGCAGCACAGCTCATCTTCAATGTTCCCAAAATAAGTCATGTATCTCCTCTGCTGCTTCCCTTCACTGAACATCAGGTTCAGAACCCTGACGCTGGCCTACAAAGTCTAAACTGGACCAGCACCTCCGTACTCAATGGCAATGGTCAAAACATTCAAGTACAGCTCGGCTTGACCCATCGTCCCTCAAGACTCATGGAAGACAAGCATCCAGACTCTTTTCTGTCCTGGAACCAAAGTGGTGGAACAAACTTCTTCTGGGGGCCCAAACAGCCACTCGAGTCACTCTAATCACTCGCTGTCTTCAAACACAGCCTGAAGAACATCTCTTTCAAGAACATTTACCTCAATATAAATATAAATGTTTAAACACTCCAGCAGCACTGCTGTGTCCACTTGTACCAGCGTACCACACACTAACACACCACCACCATGTCAGTGTGACTGCAGTGCTGAGAATGACCCACCACCCACATCATAGCTGCTCTGTGGTGGTCCTGTGGGGTCCTGATCATTGAAGATCAGGGTGAAAGTAGGAGAATAAAGTATCAGAGAAACAGATGAACTACAGTCTGGAATTATAGAACCACAAAGAGCTCCTGTGTGGTCAGAGGAGCGTGGAAACAAGTGTTCATGTTGTCAAAGTTGATCAATCTATTTATGTGGATTGCTACACCTCTACTGTTCACCCCTCTACCAATGAAAGCACAAACCTTGAGCAGTATGGAGGATGGAAGGTGGTTGATACGGGATGTGTCTGTGCTGTCGGTGTTCTTGCCATCCTCAGAGCCTTCACTGTTTGAGAGAGGGCAGGAAAAAGATGAGCTTTCTGGAGTGGCAGCACTACTGCTAGGACTTTCGCCAGAGTCTGTTGCCTGCAGGCCCACACCCGAGCTCTCCTCCTCTGAGGACGAGGCCGAGGAGGAGGAGGAGGAGGAGGATGGCAGGGGGCAGAGCTGGGGCAGGAGACGCTGTCCAGCTGAGGGAGAGGCGTTCGTGTCCTCTGCCACCCCCTCATCTGCAGCCTCATGAAAGGCGCAGCGTGGCTGCTTGCAGGGAGCCGTGCATCGCCTCGGCTCGCCACACTTGCGCTTGCACACCATCTCCGAGTATTCGGTGGAGCAGCGGAACAGCGGCGGGGCTCCGATCAGCTTGGCCGGCACGGTGGACAGCAAGCTCCTCCGGCCCTGGGCCTCCCAGCCGATGGCCAACTCCCCTGGCGTCAGCAGGAACCTGGCACAGTCCTCGGGAGAGCTCAGCGACACGTACCGCTCAGCGAGCTTGGAAGCAGCCACAGCCGCACCACCGCCGCTCTCGTAGGGGCAATCTTCCTCAAGGCTTTCACTGGTGCTGCGGACGATGAAGCAGAGCATGCAGGGGCCCCGAAGGAAGCAGTTCCTCCTCTTCTTCTTCTTGCGTAGCTTTCGCGTTTTCTTCCTCAGGCAGTAACCATTTTTCGAGAGAAGATGGCCCATATAGATGACTCACGTTGACTCTGGTGATGGGAATCAATAACAGAGGAGAAAACAATGAGCAAAAAGAGAGCATCTGTCAAACGTACAGAGACAGATGGTCAGCTTCCATCTGATGAAGACCAAGAATTTGACCCCTGGATTCTCAACAGAAAGAACAGCTGTTCATTTAAGTTCTTAAATGAACAAATTTCAACCCATACTGAAACTGCCCGCCAGACACTAACAGCAACTGTTCTCGAACTCTATTAAGATTGGTCTGACCAGTTTGGGATGGGAGCGAGAAAGGAACTGTTTGGGCCAATGCAGATTTCTGGAGCAGTGTCAGACACGGCATTGGTCCACAGCTGAAACTACACCTGCAGCACCGCTGTGCTCTAACCCACCCAGTACAACAGATAGCAGGGTCGGTAGGAGGTCGGATCACATTCTCACATACAACCGGCACCAGAGTTTGTTTGGGACCAGACCAAGAGCACCCCCTCTGTCAGCAGTGCCTCCAAAAGGCTGAGAAACCCTGTCTTTTGAGATTATTCAGCTTATATTAAGGTTGGTGGTGGCTGGAAGGTTGCCTGGGCGAATCCCTGACCCGACAGGGCATGATTCCCCAGCGCAGTGGATAGGATCACCCTCCGTGGCGACACATTTGTAATTCCACATACAAGTGATACACACACACCCGGCGGGGTGAGCAGCCCGATCAGCTTCTATTAAGGGGCGGCCGTGGCCTGGTGGGTCGGGAACCAGCCTTGTGACCGGACATTACCAGTTCAGCCGGCAGGACAGGACTTAACTGCCCAGCTGCTCCCTGGGCACAGTGGACAGTCCATGGGTCACATGTCCATCCACACACTAGGGGACAGTGAGGACATGAGCCCAAAGGGATGGGCAGCCCCATCCAGCAGCTGGGGGTTCGGGTTCAGTCGTGCCCTGCCTGATCAGGGAATTGAATGGGTGACTTTACGGTCACATGACTGGTTCCCTCACCACCAGGGCACAACTGCCCCTAGAGTGAACTCACTATAGTGCACCTTTACCTGTGTCACGTGACAAGTCCTCAGTCTGGCTATCAGAGCTGCTTGTCTCCCTGAAAGTTCCCATTCAACAACGCTTCAATAACGTTACAGCAACCTTCCAGCGAGCTGGCAGCCCCTCAGGCGTGTGGACGGGGATAGGAGGACAGGGGGGCAAGGCTGTCCTCCAGCACTCTGGGGTTTGTTTATGTTGCTAAGCTAAGCTAACGGCTAACGGCGTCCTCACCGGCAGAGCGCGCGCCGTGTCCCGCCTGTCCTGCCCTGTCCCGCGCGCTCATAGTCCGGCCAGGAGGACAGCGGTGTCGGGGACAGAGATGACAGTCTCTTCCGTGAAGCAGCTGCGCGCGAGGACAACTTCTGTCTGCACTGTTTGAAAACACATCCGGGCACCGACACTACACCGGAAGTCCCGCCCCCTCTGAACGAGTCTCTGGAGCCGAGTCATTGATTCATTGACTCACTGAATCACTGAATCGTTTCAGACACTGTTCAGATAGACAGACACAAACCGAGAGACATACAGTCAGAGACAGGCAGACAGACAGAGAGAGAAAGACAGACAGTGATAGACATAAAGATGGACAGACACAGAGAGATAGACAGACAGAGTTATAGACAGAGACAGACAGACAGAGATATAGACAGATGGACAGAGATAGATAGACAGAGACAAACACACATAGATATATAGATAGATAGATAGATAGATAGATAGATAGATAGATAGATAGATAGATAGATAGATAGAATATAATTTTAATAAACATTCTGATCACTTGGATTGTGATGTTTGAGAACAGCAGTGAAATATAAGGCTGATCTGATCTCTATTTGACCTTAATTTAAACTCAGAACTTTGAGCAGATGTGAGCAGTGGAAGCACTGGTCTGTACAGGCTCGGTGTGGGTGGGCAGGGTTCCTCCAGGAAAAGGCTATAAATAGCCCAGGCCTGGCTTTGGGCTTCAGGAAAAGTGGAGCAATGGCTGCTGTTTCCCCAATAACACAGCAGATCTGCAGCTCAGCCCCGCAGAGCAGCCGAGCTGCAGCCGAACTCTGTCTCACACACGTGCAAGACTGTCTAATATACGACCGCCATGGACGTCCGGCACCTTTCAGGAGTTTGTTTCACACCAGTAAGGCCATCATTGTTTTTGTGAGGGTAAGAGAACATTTCTGCAGTCTGCTCTGATAGAGCGTTGGGTACATGATGCATGTTCAAACTGATCCAGGTCACGCTGGGGTTTCAGTGATCAACTTTTACCAACATTTTTGTCTCGATTCTCAGACTATGTCCAAAATAGATTGGTATGATTTCCCTTCTATAGTTCTTGTTAAAATAAATAAGTGGGGTGGTTTGGGAACCAGCCTTGTGACTGGAAGGTTGCTGGTTTGATTCCCTGAATTGGCAGGACATGACACTCAGCCAACACACCCCTGCGAGAAGTGGCAGCCAATCGCACACAGCATTCTAGGGGGCTTCATCCAGGAATGCCAATCCACATCTTGGCATACAGACATACATTCACTCACACACACATTCACTCATACATACCAGGGCAATTTAGGGGAGCCAATTCACTGGATCCCTGTTTCTGGAACTTGGGAAGAAACCAGAGCTCCCGGAGGAAACTTGCACACACACAGGGAGAACATGGAACCCAGATAGGGCCTTGAACCCAAGACCCCAGTGCTGGGAGGCACACAGATTTCTTGTGTTCCCGATGTACAATTTTCACATTACAATCTTTTCGTTTTTGCCTGTTAGCTGTTCTTTTAGCTCTTTACGTGTAGCTGCATGTTGCCTCCTCTTTCACCGTCCTGTGAAATGCCCCCTGCTGCTGATCGGTTGGAAAAGTTGGGCCGAGGCACTTAATTCCCATTTACAGAGCAAAAGCTGAACATGAACACTGGATTTTTTCCAGTGTGCGAACAGAACTGTGGAGGTATCCTGGTGGTTTACGAACCAGTGATTGGATGGTTGCTGGTTCAATTCCCTGAACTGGCAGGGCATGCCAGTTCACTGCTCCCTGGTCACTGTGGATCGGGCTGCCCACAGCTCCTCGTGTGGATGGGTTAAAGGTGGAGGCCACGTTCCCCCGTGTGCGGCACAGTGGTTTATATGTGCATGTTTATGTTTACGATTAACGTAATCGTGATGAGTTAATGTCTGTCTACGTTGTTTCGGACAGAATTTCCTGTGCTTCGCATGTAAAGAATATGTTGAAGATCTAAGCAAGATACCAAAGGAAGCATTACTGGTGAGTGCAGATACACGAGCGATGCTGACTGATGTTGAATGAAAGTGACTGGTCTCTGTTGCTGATGCAGGACGCTGGCGTCAGGCTGGTTGTCATTGGTCAGGCCTCCTGTTCTCATATAGAGGTGAGACACAGCATTTCACAACGTTTCAGACCCCGGTGCTGTACGGGATCAGGTTTGAGGCTGCAATATTTGTTCTGTCTTGTAGGCGTTCTGCACGCTGACAGGCTATCAGCATGAGATATATGTTGATCCAGAAAGACAAATCTATAAGAGTCTTGGGATGAGAAGAGGAGAGACGTTTATGGACACAGGTAAACAAACAAAATGTATACAAACAGATATACAAACAAAATGTATGTCGATACAAAACTAAAACTAACAATACATAAATTACTACTGAAATACTCCCTGAGTACTGTGATTTATCACTCAGTACACTCTGTAATACACTTACACACTTATGATATCTGTGATTTTGTATCACGATAAAATGTATCATAATTTCAATAAATCCCATATGTAATCAGTGACTATGATTCGAGTTGATTACGAGTCATTTTCATGATGACATTTTTTAACTAAAATAATTGAACGGGGAATAAAAATGAAAAATAAACAAAAATGATTCCAAAATGTTCATGTGACCCTGCTTGTTAAATTCTGCACAATTAGTTTAGATCATTTTGGAGTGATTGAGAATATTGTGCTGAACTCCAACTGTAATGTCTGGGAAAACATATTTTCTTAAAGGAAAAATGTAAAAATAAATAAAACATAATTTAATTAATAACGAAATAATAAATGAATGAATATGAAAACGAGAAAAAACTCACACTAAATTACTTGAATCACATGAAGTCTTATATTCTGAATTGCTCCAAAATTATTCAATTACACTGAAATTTAATTAAATAAATGAATAAAATCCAAATAAAACACATGTGTGAGTGTGGGAGTTTTCTTCACGGTGTTCAAATTAATACACTCGGGCAAAATTTAGAGTGTCATGGAAAATATTCATTCATTTTCAGAATTCAATAAAGTAAACAAGCCATATTTTATATTCAATACATATAAAGTCAAATAGTTGAAGCCCTGTTTTTTTGTTTTTGATCTGTCAAATTATACGAATCTTAAATATCAGGTTTGAATAAATGAATAATCAGACACCATCAAAACGCATACAGGTAATTTTAAATGTATATAAAATAACCTCACCAGACAAAGGAAATGCCACTTTGTGTGTTTAAAGTGGTAGTAACTTCCAGCTCCTGCAGGTGGCACTGCAATGGGCTATCATTTACCTGTTGTGATTGGAACTGCAGACCATCAACATATGGAGCAGAGTGCCATGCAAAAGGCCTTTGTTCACTTTCTCATGGCTTGCTTTCTTGCCACTCTTCAATAAAGGTCAGATTTGTGGGCAGCTCTGGATCTCTACGGTTCCTCCAGAGTGACCATGGACCTCTTGGCTGCTCCTCGAATAACGGCTCTCCTTGTAGGGCTGTCAGTTCTGGTGGAAGGTTATGTCTTGGTAGGTTTGCAGTTGTGCTGTACTCCTTCCATTTTTGAATAATGGATGTAGGTACCTAATTGTGATAGGAACTGTAGACCATCAACATATGGAGCAGAGTGGCACACGATGGCACTTTACTCACATCGGCTTTCGGCCACAATTCTGAAGAAACACTCCACAGGTATATAAATCTTGCTCATCCTCTGCAGGAGCCTGATGTTACTACCACCTTAAACATTCAAAGTGACTAGTTCACATAAAACACAGATGCATTTCGGAGCCGCCATGGCCTGGTGGATACAGGACCAGTTTGTGACTGGAAGGTTGTTGGTTCAAATCCTTGGACGGGTGGTGCATTTAGCAGACGCCCTTTTCCAGAGCGACTTACAAAAGTGCTTTGCTGTTCACACAGAAATGCAGAGGACAAATTCCCATGTGTCCAGCACAGTTTCCACTATGAGTACATCTCAAAATCAACCCCGTTTTTAATGAGCAGGAAAGACAGGACTGTTATGTTTCAGTAAACGTGTCTCATTGCGTGTAACGATGAACCATTCCTGTTTGTGTTCTCAGCCCCTAAGAGTCCACATGTCAAATCCAGTTTGCTCGTTGGCAGTTTAAAGAGCATGTGGCGCGCCATGACCAGTCCAGTCTTTGATTTCCAAGGGGACCCTCTTCAGCAAGGGGGGGCCATCATTGTTGGTCCAGGTAGTAAATTTAAGAAGACACTACTGTTGCTTTTATTTGATGTTTTGTTTGTATGGATTGTTCTGTCTTCTCACTTCTGCAGGGCCTGATGTTCATTTTGCACACTTTGACTTCAATCGATTCCACCACGCACCCATCAACCAGTTGCTTCAGCTGGCTGGAATGGACACAGTGGACTTTAACAGGCATCCCAAGGTTGTCGACATCTGAGTGGAAATGGTTTTGAACGGATGCGAGTGCAATGTATTTATAAAGGCTGCATCGCTGCACTGTTGTCATTTTATAACCCATATCCTAAGCAGTTTAATTCACCTCGACGCTCATGACCAGGTTTCAGGTCACGCGTCAGCCAGCACCCTGTCCCCACGTACCAGGATCTTCTTAAACACAGAGATTTGCCTTAAAAACATTTCTGTCCATACAGACCAGAAGATGCTTGCGTGAGCGTGGTAGCCCTGCAGGGGAGGGTAATACCTCGTAAAGAAAACAGGTTTCATCCCAAATTACACACTACTCCCTATGAAGTGCACTATTCAAGTCAGGAACAGAGATTGCAAATCTAAACAGGACAGTTTATGCCTTCTGTAGTTCACTATGTAGGGAGTAAGGTCAGTGAGATTCAGCCGCACGTCCTCACGACAACAATGAAGGCGGAGTCCTCTAAAATCTCCACCTTGGACAATGTTGTCCAGCGCCTCTGGATACGTGTGGACGGGCCTACAACTGTGTTTGAGTTAACAGTACTGCTCAGGGGCTGTTGGAGTTTCAGCATTTCCTTTATCTCTAAAGGAGCGCCTTAAATTTTTACTTTTAATTTATTTTATTAAACAAATTTATCCATCTTGGGGACTTTAAAGGAAAAGACAAAACGTATTAATGGCTTTCAATGGATGGTCATGCTTATACACACACACACACACACACACACTAGTGCACCAAAAGCAGAATGTGGTTAAAAAGCTGTTGTTTCACTGTTGATCAGTTTTCTCACGGCTTGCTTTCTTGCCACTCTTCAATAAAAGTCAGATTTGTGGGCAGCTCTGGATCTCTACGGCTCCTCCAGAGTGACCATGGACCTCTTGGCTGCTTCTTGAATTACTGCTCTCCTTGCAGGGCTGTCAGTTCTGGTGGTAGGTCATGTCTTGGTAGGTTTGCAGTTGTGCTGTACTCCTTCCGTTTTTGGATGATGGATTTAGGGGTACCAGAGTACTGGGGGATGAATACAACTGCATGCCACACTTTACAGATTTTTATTTATTTAAAACTTTGAAAACGTTATCTTTTCACGTCACACATACTTGTGAGGATATATAATGTGTATATAGTGGTTATTATTTGTTAGTACACTACAATGTTATGACGTTTGAGAATAATGTTGTAATAACTATCACAAGCAAGCATTTTTGTAATAAATGATCCATTTTCTAAACACGTGTCCAATTTCTTTTACCAGAATACAGTTTATTGAGGGTTGGTTTTCCAGGAGTTAAAGGTTATTTTACACGGAACTGATTTTTAATCAACGCTTTAAAGCCGACGCTCACATGTTGCAAGCTGCAACATGACTGTCTACATGCTGATTTTCTAGGCTTCGGAACTCAGGATCAGAGGAACCTACAGACACGACACACATCATAATGCACTACAACACAACCCCCGGACACTACCAGCACGACGCGTCCACCCGAAGTGGTTAAAATTAGGATTTTGACGTCACAAGCAGAGCTGTTCTTGTCTCCAGAAGGAGTTAAAATGTCAGAATAAGAGTCCCGGTGCCAAACAAACAAATAAATAAATAAATAAACACTTTGTTTGGACTGCTGTCAACACAGATACATGTCAATCTAATCCATACAAAACAAACCGCTCAAAAAACACCAGATTTTTGAGCTATAATTTTTTTTTATAGCAAAAAAATTGCAGGTATCATGTGAATGTTTGACTGAATCTTGGTCTCAGGTTCTTCTGAAGGATCTGTGATGTTGTTTTCGGGTGAGTAAAGGTACTTCACGGCCGGGATTTGGGGTCTCTGGTCCCAAATTCTTTAAACGAGCTCAGAGGAGCAAAGAAATGTCCCCTCCACCCCTCAGAGGGACACCCGCCCTCACTGTCTGAGCCTCACAGGAGACACAGAGAAGGGTGTCTTGCAGAATGTGTCCCCTGTAGTGTCACACGCACGGTCCCGGCTTGTCTGGATCGGTCAGCCTGCCGGACTCCAGCGCGCTGCGTCTCCGGAGCTGGACGCGGCTGAGTGGACGGCGCAGGTGACGTCATACGGAGGGATTCAGAAACTTGCCCTGCGGACGTCAGAGGGACGAACGGCGGCCGAATGGCGCGAGCGGGGCGCGAGCTGCGCCGAACCGGGCCCGAACCGCCGCTGCTGAGCGCGTGACCGGGCAGCATGAAGCGCAGGAGCGACAGAAGAGCCGCAAACGAGTCCCGCAAACGGCCGCGCGCTGCGCAGACAGACGGACAGGCGCAGCCGGAGGACATCCACTGCGCTATTACAGGTAAACCCGCCCGCCGGCCCGCCCGGCCCGGTTCCGAGGTCTGTGCTCGCGTTGGGGGAGAAGCTGGGGGCAGTCTCCAGTGCTGATCCGGGTCCGGAAAGTCCAGATCCCAGGCTTTGGTTTCCACAGACCGCAGCAGAGCACCCGGGACGGATCTAGACTTTCTGGACCTGGATTCCCACCTCTGTCAGCTGTCCCCTGTCCCCCACATTACTCCCCCCTGTGCCCCACACTCTACCCTGTCCCCACACTACTCCCCCCTGTGCTCCTGTCACCACTTGTCCCCAATCCCCCTTGTCCCCCACACTCTCTCCTGTGCCCCACACTGCCCCCACACTCTCCCCTGTGCCCCATACTGCCCTCACACTCTCCCCCGTGCTCCACACTGCTACCACTCTCCCCTGTGCCCCACACTGCCCCCACACTCTCCCCTGTGCCCCATTGTTCCCACACCTCCCTTGTGCCCCACACTGCCCCCACACTCTCCCCGTGCCCCACACTATTCCCACACTCTCCCCCGTGCCCACACTGCTCCCACACTCTCTCACACTGCCCCCCTTGTGCCTAACACTGTGCCCCACACTTACACACTCTAAAGTGCCCCACTCTGTCTGGCACTCCCCTGTGCCCACATTCACCCCAGCTCCACACTGTTCCAACACACTCCCCCCCCGTGCCCCACGCTCCCCCCTGTCCCCCGCTCTCAGACCCGTTTGTTCCATCTTCGTCATAAAGCGCTTAAACTGAGGATCAAAGCGTTCAGTTGCGCTCTTCTATTGGACACTGGAAGCTTCTCTCCTAGCAACGGCGCGGGCAGCGTTCCAATCAGAGCCGCCTATACCCCGCTCAGCGAACTTCAAACTCTGTGGGCGGGGCCTACAGTGACTGAAGTGTGGGCTTCGCGCCTCAGCCAATAGTGTTTAATACGTGGAATAGAATCGTCCAATAGGATACAAAGTTGCCGTGGCCCTGCCTCCAGGGTTGCCAGATTCGCTCTTTTCCTTCGTTGGGGTCTTAAAATATATTCCCATGGAAAACAACACACAAACATAAACACAAACACACACACACACACACACACATACTCACTCACACACATATACACTCACATATACACACTTACATACACATTCTCTCACACATGCTCTCTCTCTCTCTCTCTCTCTCTCTCTCTCTCTCATACACACACACAGCCCAGTCCACTAAATAGAAATGTTTAGTGTATTTAAACACACAACCAATAGAGTGTAGAGTATGTCTGAATAATAATGGATATAAACACAGTACTGAGGTGCACCAGGGGCAAACCTCGCTCAGAAACCTTGATAGGAACCAAGGCTCCAAAGGGGAACCCGTCCTCCTGTGGTCGACACAAAGCAGTAAAAGGAGTAAAATAATAAAGTGTAGCTGATCCCAAATGAGGACAGTGGGCAGTCAGGCCTGGTGACATTGGGGCAGATCAGTCAGGATAGGATCTCAGTACATGGGATGGAGAAAAAAAACAGGGAAGGAAAATGCAAAGGGTTAGATGCATTAAACTGGAGAAGAAAAACTATATGAAGAATCCATCCATCCATCATCTCGCCAAAGGCTACTACCCAGTCCACTTCGCACCCTGTTACTACCCCTCCCGCAGGGGGTGAACCCATGGCAAGGGATCCCATGTTGCTTCTTCGCACTGAGCCCAGGCCCTCGCGAAGGATCCCCTCTCCCAGACTTGGCAAGGGAAACCAAGTCCTGTTCTAGCTGCTCATGAGGGGTCACTGGATCACACTGGAGGTGTGGCTTGTCGCTCGGGACCAATTTGCCCCAGCAGACCCTTCCAGGGACAACAACATAGGTCCTAAGGTCACCTCAAGGTGTTCCAAGGAGGGGTATATGAAGAGTATTGCATGAAATGTTTTGAAAAGCCCTCCCAAAAAGAGTGCGAGTGGGCGGGGCACAGTGTTAAGCCCCACCCAGCACTGAACCATGATCCCGCCCACTCCAGGCCGTGGGAGGGGATTTTAAAGGTCTGCTCTTGTGGACAGGTTTCACACTGGTGAGGACAGGCTGCTGGAGGGCTTTGTCTGTGGTATAAGGGGTAACTGTCGCTGCGAGGGGCTTTATTCGGAGGGCACGTGGTTGCGGGCGCTTCCGGTTGGTGGTGGAGTGTAAACAGAGGCACCAAAAGAAAGAAAAGCGTGTAAAAGCAGAGTTTATGAGAGGAGTCAGGATGTCTAAAGAGAACAGCGACCCTGTGAACGGGGTGGAGTTCCTCAGAGGTGGGTGTTTCATCCTTGTTCTCTGTAAATATGGCTCTTTAATCAAGGTGACGCTCACTTCCGGGACGCCGATTCAAACGCGCTGCCGGATCTCCGCTGCCGCTGATTGGCCTTTCAACGGCGCTGCGCGGAGGGATACCGAGACCTCAGCGCCGCCACTCTGTTTACTTAAGTAGAACCGAGATTTCAGTGGCAATATCGATTTTATTTGTCTCTTTTTATTATGTTCTGTAGATGTGTTTCCTATCTCTCTATGAAAACCCGCAGAGAATCGAATTACTGATGAAAATAACGATGTAATATAGGAACTACTTTTCCTTCCGCCTCATTCTTCTGCTCCCACAGGGCAAGAGTGAAAAGTAGTGAAATAGTGAACTGTAGGGATATGCCATACCATAAATAGTGAACTTTTGAAAATGCAGTGAACTGTGGAAAAGGTAGTGACATAGTGAAATGTAGGGATGGGTGATACCAAAAATAGGGAACTGTGAAAAGATGTAGGGATGGGCAATAAAGAAGTCTGTGATTTGCAGATACGAGAGACCGTAAATGGTGAACAAAATTTGAGAAAAATTGTAAATAATCTTTCAAAAATTAGTTTCTTTCTTTGCTTCTTATTAATAATAAATAAACTCAAATGATGCACTGAAATAAACTCAGTTTTAACATTTATCATTTTTTGAGTTCAGAGCAGAAATAATACAAGTTCACTTTCACTTTTAGTAAGGGGTCTGTAAATCTTAGAACTAGTTTTAGTGCTTTTATAACTTAGTTCACCTTCTCATTACTGAATAAATCTGTGACTGCTGGCTGCCGGCACTACTTTCCCCTATTTCACTATTATTCACTATTGCCCAGTTGGAGCGAAAAATAAAGTGGAAGGGAAAACAGTTCCTATAGTCCCTCATTATTTATGGCAGTATTTCTGTTCTTTGTTGGGTTTTTAAAGATAGGAAATGCATCCATAATAAATAAATAAATAAATAGAACATATCAACACTTTCAGTCCACGATCGATTCTTTAAAAGTTTTAAAATCACTAAAACACTCTAGGATTTATAGAACCTTTATTAAATGTTAAACGTATGGGTATATTCGTCTTGGTATTCCTTGGTATCAGACGTCCCTGCACTGCACTATCACTATTTCTCACTATTGGCCTCTGGGAGCGGAAGGAAAAGCAGTTCCTATATTGAAGCTATGCTGATCCTTATGTAAATGTGTGTGTGTGTGTGTGTGTGTGTGTTAATGCCCTATGTCCTAACATACTGCACTGTACATAGATCTGCACGTTGTTTCTGTGCTCTGCTTATCATTTCTATACTGCTCTAATATTTTTATATATGCTCTAAAACACTTACACCAATCAACCATATCATTAGGACTACAGAACACTGACATGGTGGTGGTGTGTTAGTGTGTGTGGTGCTGGTACGAGTGGATCAGACACAGCAGTGCTGCTGGAGTGTTTAAACCCCTCAGTGTCACTGCTGGACCGAGAACAGTCCACCAACCAGAAACATCCAGCCGACAGTGTCCTGTGAGCACTGATGAAGGACTAGAGGACGACCAACACAAACTGTTTAGAAACAGATGAGCTTCTGCCTCTGACTTTACATCTACAAGGTGGAGACACTCGGTAGGAGTGTCTAATAGAGTGGACAGGGAGTGGACACAGTGTTTAAACACTCCAGCAGCACTGCTGCGTCTGATTCACTCGTACCAGCACAACACACACTAACACACCACCACCATGTCAGTGTGACTGCAGTGCTGAGAATGACCCACCACCCACATAATAGCTGCTCTGTGGTGGTCCTGTGGGGTCCTGAGTGTGAAAATAAGGTCTGTACAATGACAAAATTGAAGCTTGTGTAACCTAACATTTTATACTGTATTGTCACAATTCATAAATGTATAAAAGTCATGCTCTCCTATCTTTTATATATTTTTCAGACCAGCTCTACTTTGCCATCCTCAAGCAGAAGATCCGGAGCACGCCTGAGAGACACTGCTTCTGCATAGATGAAGAGTTCTCCTATGAAAAGTAAGTTGGTTTAAATGTGTGTGTACATGCCTGGTTTCAGTGGGATGAGGGGCTTTGGCTGAGCTGGAGAGCATAAAAACAAACAAATTGCTTTCATTTCTGTTCATTAAACACATGTTTAACATTAAAATTCGGGTCCAGAACGTCAGAGAAGCTACGTGGATCAAAATTATGGGGGAATTTTGACTTTCTGGACCTGGAATTGCTGCTCTTTGTACCAGTGTTTCCCAAACCGTTTACACTCCCACATTCTCGCCTTTATTTGCAGTAGGGTTGGGCAGTTAATCGTGAACCACAGCAGAGCCGCCTAGGCAGTCAGAACAGAACCTTGGGCTGGATTTGGACCTGAAATACCCACCTCTGGATAAACCAAGTCAACCAAGTTTAATATTAGTGACCTGAGCCACAGCAGAGCCGTCCTGGGACTCGGAACAAAATCCCAGACGGATTTTTGACTTGGTGGACCTGAAACGCCCACCTCTGTGATAATCAAATCTTTTCAGGCAGTTTTACCTGCTGTGTGAAGGTGTCATCGACTGTCATTTTAGAGATGCGCTCTTTAGGGCTGGTCGATATGACTGAAAACCGATATTGTGATATTCACAATGTAGTATATCCCCAAATGCCCGTCTGTCTCACGAAATGTTTGTGTAATTGCGTGGCTCGGTTGTGAAAGTAGAGTGTATTTATAAGCTTTATTGGACGTCACTGAGCACACTGCTGGCTGCACGTGTGCTCCAGAATAGCCCGGTAACCCTGCCAGCAGGCGCTGCGGTATTTTTAATCCTCTTTCTTTTGTCTCTCTCTCTCTCTCTCTCTCGCAGCTTTTATGCGGACTTTGGTCCGCTCAACCTGGCCATGTTTTATCGCTTCTGTTGCAAACTCAACAAAAAGTTGAAGGTAATGGAGCTTTATCATGTTGGCACAGTTGCGTAACTCTTATGTAACGTTGAGCTTGCAGTCACTGGAGTCTTGCAGCAGTGTGTGAGTTATCGTTGTGAGTTAAAGTGTAAATCTCCTTGTGTTCTTCCCCCGAAAACAGACTTTTGCTCAAGCAAAAAAGAAAATTGTCTTCTACACGTGTGGTGACAAAAAGAAGCAAGCAAACGCTGCTTATTTGATAGGATCGTACGCGGTGAGTATCAGGTCCTTGGAAATGTGTGTAAGTCGGTCAAACGTAGCGCAGTGACCGTGTGTTGAGGCCCGAGGCCTCTGGATCAAGGGTGAAGCATTTGGCTGCGTTCCCAGGGCTCTGGCATCGGTCACTCTTCCTCAGAGTAGTGTGTCCATGCTTTGGAAGTTCAGTGGTTAGTGGGGTTGCGGCTGCATACTGATTGTAGGTGATCAGTGGAGAGAATAATCAGATTAATCCATAAAGAATTAATTACTATAATATTAGTTTGTATGTGAAGCTTTTATGCATTTATTCATTTATTTAATGCTATTAATGATGGCACACGATTTCATATAATCACTGCATTTTATCGTACCGTGAACGTTTCATATCGTCGCAGCCCTAGTGCCCCGGTTTTGCTCTTTTAGGACGCAGCAGCATCGGAGGAAACGGTTGCACCGGCCAGGTTTGTCCCTCCCCTGTGATTCAGGTGGAGAAAAAGAAAGAACCCCCCGGTCATGATGCCTGGGAACCCGTTCAGAAAAGAATACGTCTATGTAAACATTAGGGCTGCAGGGTATAACGTTTCGCCATCGCCGCCGTAACGTGCGCATGTGAAACAGTCACTTCACAGCATATGAAAAGCAATTTAAATCAGTCCCATCATGCTTTTGTGCTGTTTGATACAAAATGGAAAATTCCCATTGATCCCATTGACGGTCACATTTGGTCTTGAGGCCGCCCGGTAATGTAAATATGCAATAGTACCACGACTGGTTGAATCATCGACCTCCTGTGAGTCATGAAAATGGAAAGGGATCCGGTAGACTAGTCTAGATCCAGGTTATTCCGAATGCAGTCTGTCTGATTGGACGATGTGGGTGATCCTTTAAAAATGAAATGCACGTCGGCCATCTATGGACAGACAACGGCGAGTGTGTTTCTAGAGGATCTGCCTGGATGTGATGCTCATTGTCATGGTTACGTGTACACTAAATGGTACTCCACACGTGCTTAATTTCTGCATCGGATTGTCTGTAAAGTGAGGTGGTCAGTGTTCGTGTAAACAACCTCTGCTTTTTTCCCCTCTCCAAGGTGATGCATCTCCAGAAAACACCTGAGGAAGCTTATAGCCTACTAATGTCCAGGAATGCCACTTACCTTCCTTTCCGGTAACCACTGTTTTAGATTGTCCATTGGGACCTGTGGACGTAAAGCATGTCAATATTTGTGGACACCCCCTCTGAATGCATTCAGCTACTTTAAGCTCCACCCATTGCTGGCACAGATGTGCAAATGCACCCACAGCTTGTCTATAGAATAGGATTCTCTGGACCAGATAGACCTTCTTTGAGAGGAGGGTAAAGCCCGCCAGCATTGAGTTCTCTGGAATGATGGTGCTCCATCCAGTTCTTTTGAAGGGGCTGAGGTTCGGATCATCTCGGCCGTCCTCCAAAATCTTATAGAAAGTCTTTGCTGGACAGTAGAGCAAAAGAAGGATCAAATCTTCAGATATCATGAATGGGCAGGTGTCCCAATACTTTTGTCCACGTGTAATCGGACAGCTGGCTACATTTGCCTTTTTCTTTAACGTTACAGAGACGCATCGTTTGGAACGTCCATGTACAATCTGAACATCCTTGAATGTTTACGTGCGGTACACAAGGTAAATCCGGTTCTCTGGATATTTACATTTCTGTTTTGTTGTCCATCCATCGCACTACAGTCGTCTGCTGGACGTCCTCACAGCCCTTTCCCTTTTTTTAGGCTCTGCAGTTTGGCTGGCTGGATTTCTCCAACTTCGACGTGGGAGAATATGAACATTATGAGGTAGTGTGAGCCGTGATCTGAGCAGAAGACATGCTTTAGGTTATTTGACTCCAAATGAATGTTCTGTGAACGAATCTCTGCCCCACAGAGAGCAGAGAATGGAGACTTTAACTGGATCATTCCTGGGAAATTTCTGGCCTTTAGTGGTCCGCATCCGAAGAGTAAAATTGAGAATGGTATGTTAAAGGAATGTTACTGGCTGATGTTGATGTCATGCAAGCATTTAAAGTCTTTGTTGTGATGTTGATTAATTTCTATTTTAATATAAATTTAATATTTGAATAACCTGAGATTCAGACCTTAGACTTCATGTCTTGGTTTGTCTCTGACCTGCACTGTCTACTCTGGGACCTTTATGTAAACAGGTGCGTCTTTCCAAATCATGTCCAATCAGCTGAATTGACCACAAGTGTCCAATCAGGCTGTAGAAACATCTGAAGGATAATCAGTGGAAACCAGATGAACCTGAGCTCAGTTTTGAGTGTGATGTGCAAAAGGTCAATGGATGTGAAGACTTTCCGGATGCAGTGTGTGTTTTTCTACATCCTCACACAGATGTGCAGAACCACATCTGGTTAAATGTCAGCATGTCCCACTTAAATAATCCCATTTCCGTCTTTCACAGGTTACCCACTCCATGCTCCTGAGGCGTACTTCCCATACTTCAGGAAGCACAATGTAACCACGATCATACGACTTAACAAAAAAATGTACGATGCCAAACGCTTCACAGATATGGGGTTTGACCACCATGACCTGTTCTTCGTTGATGGGAGCACACCTAACGATGCCATTGTCACCAAGTTCTTGAACATCTGTGAGAATGTTGACGGTGCCATAGCTGTCCACTGTAAAGGTAACTTCCATTACTGCAGCAAGATGGGAGTTTTGATATTAAAATATTATTATTACTATTATTATTATTATTATTATTATTAACTGACTATAATAAAAGTTTCATTTTGTTAGTGGCTGTTTAGTTCCAGCTGTTCTGAAATTAGCTTTGCTCAATCGTATTATCGCCTTGATAAAAGAGGAAAGTCCTGGGACTGAAGACGTTATGGACTGCTCTGGCTCTGTGGGTTTCAGCTGGCCTGGGACGCACTGGGACACTGATTGCCTGCTACATGATGAAGCACTTCAGACTGACTGCAGCTGAGGCCATTGCCTGGATCAGGATTTGTAGACCAGGTTCAGTGATTGGACCACAGCAGAACTTTATTGAAGAGTGAGTGATCTTCATCTTCTGTGTGGTTTGGATGAAAATGCATCTCCATGATGTGATGATTCCATCCCAGTTGGGGAAAAACAGCCTGGTAAGCTTAAGGATGTGTCTTAGTTTGAGTTTAATGTTTACTGGTCAACCAATATGACCAGTAAGAGCACCAAAATCATAGAGACTCGGTCTGACCCACTCTGAGAGTAATCTAGTGTATACTGGTCAGAGACTCAGTCTGACCAACTCTGGGAGTTATCTAGTAGTGTATACTGGTCAGAGACTGGGTCTGACCGACTCTGAGAGTAATCTAGTAGCGTATACTGGTCAGAGACTCGGTCTGACCCCACTCTGAGAGTAATCTAGTAGCGTATACTGGTCAGTAACCTAGTAGCGTATACTGGTCAGAGACTCGGTCTGACCGACTCTGAGAGTAATCTAGTAGTGTATACTGGTCAGAGACTCGGTCTGACCGACTCTGAGAGTCATCTAGTAGCGTATACTGGTCAGAGACTCAGTCTGACCGACTCAGAGTAATCTAGTAGCGTATACTGGTCAGAGACTCAGTCTGACCGACTCTGGGAGTTATCTAGTAGCGTATACTGGTCAGAGACTCGGTCTGACCGACTCTGAGAGTAATCTAGTAGTGTATACTGGTCAGAGACTCAGTCACATTCTTCAGCAGAGATGTTGGGCTTTTAATAAGAACTTCTCTCTGAGTTGTGTCATCAAACACAGATTTTAACTCTACACTTTGGTTTTGTCCAACAGTAAGCAGTCCAGCCTGTGGGCAGAGGGTGACCTATATCGGCAGAAGCTAAATGAGCTCGAAAATGGTTCCAGTAAAACAGCAGTTACAGGAATACTCTCAGGAGTAGATGATATCTCCATCAACGGGACAAACAAGAACACTGCACTGAAGAAAACTGATATGGTAGGAAACAGTTCAGATACTTCGATACCATAAAGTGGTTGGAGAACATTATATCTGACGGCTCAGTCAGATATTCCAGCACTTTCATAGTCAATGAGTGTGTTTACGTGCACTCGGTCATCTGGTAACTGCAGAAAATCAAATTTTGTAATCCAATCAACATGTTAAGGGATCTAACACGAGTAATAACTTTGGGAATCGGATAATGGGGACAAACTCCGCGTTTACGTGAGTCGGGCAGTAATCAGATTTCTACTATGCAACCAGCCAGTGGTCTAATCAGTGACCACTCCAGGTTGTCAGCTAAAATGCACATGTAAACTGAGAGTCCAGCTCTGAAGTCCGGCCGTCTTTATGGGATTCTTAATCAGATTTTTACACATGATTCGGTGTGTTTTACCCGTTCACACTGTCGCACAGATGACCCATCTGGGTCACATATGACCAGAAAGATCAACATTTCAAATGAAATCTGAAAAAATATTTTTCCTGAAAGCTGGTCAAACTGTTTCCATATAGCTCTACTTATGCTTTCACAAAGGTTGCAAACCTGACTCGGTCATGCAGATGTTCTCCTTCACAACATCAGGAGAATTCGACCTTCCTGTCCAGAGAGGAGCTCAGGAGCTCAGTCTCATTTCAAGACTAGAACTGAACCACCTTCCTAGCTGGCCTTCCTATTAGACCATCAGACCCTTCAATTAATCCAGAATGCAGCAGCGCGGCTCGTCTTCAGTGTCTCCAAATTCAGTCACGTGACTCCTCTGCTGCTTCCCTTCATTGGCTTCCTGTAGCTGAACATCAGATTCAAAACCTTGATGCTGACCTACAAACCCAAATATGGACCAGCCCCTCCAAACATGATGGCAATGGTCCAAACTCAAGCTGTAACAAGAGCCCTTCGAGCTTCAACTACAGCTCGGCTTGGCCCACTGTCCCTCAAAACACAAGGAGAACATGCATCCAGACTCTTCTGTTCTGGCACCAAAATGGTGGAATGAACTTCCCCTGGAGGTCCGAACAGCTGAGTCCCTCACTGTCTTCGGGAGTATTTAACTCCATAAAGACATTTGTTTGAACAGGATCTAAGTGTGAGGAACCTCTAGGTTCCAGCCTCGTCTACTAGCTAAGGATATTCCGAGTGAACAGCAAAGCACTTCTGTAAGTCGCTCTGGAGAAGAGTGTCTGATAAACGCCGTAAATGTAGAAATATCATAAACACAAACCCTGTTCTTTCACTTCGCTGCAGTATAACGATGATGAGGACGAGGAGCGCAGTGGCCTCACACAAGGTGACAAACTGAGGGCACTGAAGAGTAAAAGGCAATCCAGAGCATCCACAGGTTCTTTATCGTAAGTATCTCCATCTCACCCATGTGGACAGTTCACTCCACCCTATGGGGCTATTATATTGTATTCAGACAGAAAAGCCAGTCATCCCATTCCATCTCCCAGTGCCATTCTTTTTGCATACTGGAATTGTTATCGATTTGAATTTAAAGTTCTTGCATGGTTCAGATCAGTGATCATCATGAAATAAACGTATTAGTCTGCATTCAACCCCATCCTCCTCTTCTGAATAGTTTAAAAAGTGCATCGTAAAGGAGAGCGATTCCAAAAGCCTTTTATCGCACGGCAGGCAAACGGTAGTAAAATGCTGCAGCCTGCTGGGCTCTTTGTGGCCCGAGTGTTGTCTGGCATTGCAAAGGTAGCAGAGACATGGGGAACTAGGAGTCTCTGAGTGGGTTTTGTATCTCGAGGTAAGTACTAGTTTGTGATGTCTTTATTCAACATAAGCAGCTGCTGTCGTAATGAATGTATGGCTGCTCTATCGTTCGCTTGGTTATTGTTTTTATTTATTTCATTTGCTAATATGCTTCTCAGTATATTGGACAATTTTTCTTTCACATAGTTCAAGAAAGCAGCTTCGGCATTTCGTTTACAGGTCGTAGTGCAGCTCAGAAAAGAATTAAAACGAGGCTTGTATAAGGCCTCATATGAGCTCATGAAAATCAGAAATCCAGTTTTGCCGAAATACTTGGATCAACAAGGTTTTTTGTCGTAGGAACATAATAAACGCACCTTCAGACGAAACGTTCTCGACGTCTGTGAGTCGAGCACAAGTAACTGGGTGCTTTTCAGTCCGTTAGTCACAGCACAAGCCTTGATGACTCGCAAAAATGACCTCGTCATGTGATGACGGCGTGTTCCGAGACGTGAAAATGTGTGGAAATTCTCAGCTGCAGCAAATAAAGCTGCTGCGTCGCACACCTGCCGCCTCACGGAACACACAGCACTGCAGCACCTCCTTCTGGAGAAAAGCCATATAACACTAAATAAATAAATAATAACAAATAATGAACACTCAGTTTTTTACTTTGGATTTCTGGAAAGTATTGTACATAATAAATAACTGCATTTTCACCTCAAGATCACTAGATGATCAATTTCTAACACAATTTCCAAGCTTTGAAATTCCAACGCAATGGAGAATTATTATTATTAATAATCAGAACAGGGTTCATTTCTTGTAGATCCCTCAATTCTATGTTACAATAAGCATACCTGTGGCTCTGCGGTTGGAGTCAGACTAGATCATCTGGAGGTTGTAGCAGAAAAACAGACTCTCGGTGAACTGCTGATCATTGTGGACCCCTCTCGCACCCCTGCACATTTATAGTGACTTCCCGTGGTTTGCTGACGGAACCACTGTGCTGTGTGTCCTGTTATTGTATTTATATTTTGTTGTTTTATATTCGGATATGAGCTTATCTGCACTGTTTCAATACATGCTCCTGTTAGTTTCATTTTCTGCACACTGGACCAGACAGACCTGTCGTAGTGGATCTTGGTAATAAATCTTTATTAGAATAAAACTAATTTGGGAAAGAGAATTCTGCAATGTTACGCTGTTCATCCCCTTAGTTTTAGGTCACATGTCTCATCTCTTAATACAATGAAACATTCACACTGATTAATGTCTGCTAATGTGTAATATCTGCAGCACTGTGATGCTGTAATTTCCTCCAGGATCAGGTGTTATCTAGATAGAACTTTATCTAAATACCGTGTCATTTTCAGGCGAATTAAGGTACCTGAAGCTATTAAAACATCCAGAAAATTTGGCCTAGAGTGTAAAACCTCGCAACGAATCACAGAAGATGGAAGTGTGACCGCTGATTGGCATCGTCTTCACGATATCACGAGAAGCTGTATTTCTGATTTTCATGAGCTGTAAAAAATACTGATTCGAAATGTATTTAACGTTTTCGTTTGAGCTGTATTCATATCAGTGTTCAGCAGTGATTCCTAACCGTGCTGAAAGTGGCTGGAGGAACGCTGGAGAAAGCTGCCATCTGCCAAAAGATTGGTCTTCATGAAACGTGTCTGATGGATTTTGGTCTGAACTGAATGCATTTGTGTGCCAATGCAATGCAATATGGGAGAAAACGATGGGGTTGTTCTAAAGTAACACTATGGACTCCCTGATTTAAATGATTATGTGCACTGGACATTACTGTATCTTACCAAGGAGAGAGAGGGAGGGAGGGAGGGAGAGAGAGAGAGAGAGAGAGAGTGACAACTGCTAGAGTTGGGCCTGGAGAGAAGATGCCCTGTAGCTCAGAACCATGCCTTTGTTTTCCCTCCTTCTAACACTTTATATCCTTTTAACGAGCATTTCTTTTTCAACACCAGAAAAAGTCCCGAGTTCTAACCATATTGTTTATGCATGATATCCTGATGTGGGTTTTGTGGGTATGCTCGAGCTTCAGTTTCCTGTGCATGACTGATGCTGTTAATATCTTGAATGCATGGCCCTTTTATTGTTTGTTACCCGAGGCAAGCTTCAGGCAGTGCTGCCTCAGGCATCCCCCTTTTCTTCACACTGTTTCAGACCAGGTGAGCTCAAGTCAACCATCTGAACTGCATTCAGGGAATGTTCTGCACATTTTGACATCAGCCTGAGATTCGGGCTGCACGGTATTGGGAGGGAAAAAACGTTGCATTGCATCGTCACCGTATTTCACCGGGAGTCACACAATGTTAATGGTCCAAATTTTCATCATCACGAATTAATGACCTTGATATTGACGTTGCTAAGCCTGATGTCACGCATCGTCTTTCCAGTTTGTGTATTTTGAGCCAATGGCACGGTTCTGTTCTCTTGTCTGCTGTCTGCTTGAGGCAAACTCAAGTCTGTGAGCACAGAGTGACCGTTCTTGTGTAGGAAACCAGTGCAGTGGGTCCCTCCACACACACAGACCCGACTCGCCGATCCCCGCATTTCGGCAAGCAAGTGCATTTGTTCAAGAGGTACAAGGCCATTTATAGCCGGTGTCGTCCGTTTAAGAGCAAAAATGCATTGTGAGCAGGTTCCAGCCAACATTGTGAATTTGTGCTCGGCTGCATTCATGCACTGACAGAAAATATGTCCGAAAGACTGCACAAGTTTTATCTCAGACCATTTGTTATCCACAGAAACGGCCTTCGAGACAGGCCTACCTTTGGTGACACTGCATGTCCTGCAGTAAGACTGTTGCATAGGCGGGTAACAAGAACATTTATGGATAATATATCGTCTCAGAAATTATTGCAGTAATTCTTGCCATTTCAAGACCAATTATACACCCATCAACCATAACATTATGACCACCTCCTGTACTGTAATAATGCAGTAACACCCTTTTAAAGAATAATAAGCTTTAATTATTACAAATAATTGAACATCGTGGGGGATTTTAGGGTCAGCACAAATGATTGTATAATTTAATCACGTAATTTCTGATAACGGGGTCGATAACAGGGCACACGTTGTGGAATTGTTGTCTGAAATGATATATCGTGCAGCCCTAACACGGGTGTAGAGCCCTATGGTTTTTAATAATGTACATTTCCTTAAAAGGTCGTGCACCTAAAAATCTAATTGGGAGAAAAAGATCCCTTAAAAGTGGGACGTAATTTGAGAGAAACTGATTTTACAGGGTTTTACAGGCTGTTGTCTAAAATGGTCGCACAAAGTGGTAAACCTTGAGCTCGATCTCGTCTGCAGTAGAGAAAAGGGGAGGTGTCTAGAAATCTGTTGTCTTTCCTTCTTGTTTTTTTTTTTTATTTATTTTGTTTGAAAAATGTCCCCCATGTCTAGATGGCTGGTAGCTATGCTGGTTTCTTCACTTTGTAGCCTTGTCCTGTGGTGGCTGTTATTTGGCTTCCCCTCTTCCATCCTGCATTACTGTATAGACGGGTTAGGATTGTAAGTGATCTCTCCCGCCTGTACCACTTACCCCTCTCTGGACTTGGAATGCTGTAAGTGTGCTCACCTCTTATCTGTCTCAATGATTCCCCTTTCCAGTCTGAACACGGTTCTTACAGGTTTTGTCAGTAATCTACACGGAGTTGATATTGAGGCCAGAACCGTAGGATAAGGCTGCTTGTGCCTGAATGTTTTAAGTGAGATCTGATACCAAGCTTAGAAATATTGCTTTGATTTGCCGTATTGCTCCGATGCATGCTCACCTTCCACCAGTGAGTCATCTGTAATGTCCCTTTTGTCCATTATATACAGTTTGCTACCAATATTTGGTGTGAACCCGCACCCCCTCCAACCCCTAAACCTCTATTTACTGAGTTTTGCTGACGTAGAGGGGTTGGCGGTGAGGCACAGGGCTCCAACTGAGAAGCATTCCTCTGTTTTTTATGGGGATGACTCCCGCATCCCTGACTGCTTGCTCTGCAGGGGTGCATCGCAGGGCTGTAACGTTATTGACTCAACTCCTGCAGCTGCCTTTCACATTTATGTGTTGCGCTCTGTGTTCCTCATACATTGACGTGTCTCTTTGCTGCAGGTTGGAGGAGAATAAAATGCACACCAGGTCAACATCGAACTCTTTAAGGTACGTTTGAAGGATCACGTTCGGGCCTTTTCCACGGAACATGTGCTGTTCTGGTTTGCAAACCTAATTTTGAACTGTCCGGCGCATTACTAAAGACAAACGTAGGTTCCGGAACCTGAAAGGTTTGTTTGCAGCAGGAACCAAAGATTAGGCGCTGCACAGCATCAGCAGAGGGTGCCGCACAGCGTCAGTAAACAGAAGTGAGAAGATGGTAGCGCATATAGATGACCTGCGAGCGTTTCTTCTGTTACAGATGTTTGTTTTTCTCCAAAAAGCAAACACGGATCAACATTTGGCCATTCGTCTCGTACGGTGTCGTCTTCTACGTCTTCTTATCGCCAAATGTTGTCATCTATATGTGCTACCATCTTCTCACTTCTGTTTACTGACGCTGTGCAGAGCCCTCTGTTGGTGCTGTAATCTTTGAGGTATCCTCGGTGTTTAACCGTGGGATGATTCGATGAAAAGTACCCAGGTTCTTATAAGCCTGAAGGAACCAGTTCAAGAACCAGAGTTCTTTTGGTGGAAAAGGCTTATTTCCGGCTGTTATTATTATTATTATTATTATTATTATTATTATTATTATTATTATTATTATTATTATTATTATCATCATTAATATTATCTCACCTGTTTGTGTTTTTACATAGAATTATCCTACAATCAAGTGCACAACGCTGTAAATCTGCAAAATCTCAGAATCCTTCAGATAATGTGGATGTTAGGAAAAGAATCAGAACCTCGCTTGGATCCAACAGAGCCAACAGGTTGGTATTTTTCAGACGGACAAAGCGTTTATCTACCATAGAGACTAAATGGGGACTTTAAGCAACAATGGTTGTAGAAAGAGAGATCTTCAGAAAATTGGGGAAAGTACCGTTGAACACACCAACGTAAAACAAGCCATCTACAGTTTTATGTGACTGTCATGGATGGAAATACTGCTTCATTTTGCAATTGCACAATTAAGCTTTGTGAATTGTTTGAATGCAAACTCTGCTGGTATCTTCATTGTCTACAGCAGGGTTTCTCAACCTTGGTCCTGGAGGCACCCCTGCCCTTAACGTGTTTGAGGATTCCCTTCTTTAACACATCCCATGCAACTGTTGGGCTTGTTAATGAGCTTGCAGAGCAAGGAGCAGGGAAAACGCTCATGCAGGGTTGGGGTGCCTCCAGGACCATGGTTAAAAAAAACTGGACTACAGGTTCTGAAATCTATAGAATAGAACAGCTAGTTATGGCAGCTCTTGGCTGCTTTGATTGCAGAGTTACAGTCGTTTTATGTGGCGGTGTTTTATTTCTTTCAGTTCCTTCCATCATCGCTGCTTAACGTCCTTGTTATCTCAACATGTTAAAACTAGCAAGCTCGGCAGAGCTCCAGTCAGTTCTGTATGTGAAAATGATCTGTTCCCTTCCCTTTGACAGCCTGATATTACATTCCAGACCTGCGAGGTCTTTAGGCAACTTGCATGTAATGGCCAGTGAAAAGAACTATGGGTTCTCTGAAGTCTGTCCAGGCCTCCTGGCTACAGATAGCCTTGGAAACCAGTCACACTTAAAGCACACAAACCCAATCAGCAGTGAGCAGCTTCCATTGCCTCCTCAAACCAGCAGTCTCCTCAACTTAGTAAGTTAAAAGCAGCCCCGTATAGGCTGACCATCAGCTGTGCTGTACCTGACCTCCCTCGTGACTCTAGCAGGAATGGCTGTAGCTCCTCTCAGTTCTTGGCTTGCGCACTGTCCTGCCTGCTTCGTCTGATCGTCCAATCACCTGAGCGTGCGTCAGCCGTTCACCGTAGACTTTCCATCTTGCTACTGAATTCTATAACAATAAACCAGTGCACCTTAAAAAGCAGAATATCGAAGTCAAAAATGAGCTAATTTGATATGTAATGTAACATATTTCAAGTCTTTTTTTTTTTTTATATCTGCATTCTGTTTTATTCAATTCAAATCACCTCTTCTCCTTTTTATTGATGACCGCAGTTACTAAAATTCAATTAACAATTTAACACACTATTTGCTGTGTAATTAAACAAAATTAATAACACTCAGGGGCTCCATGTGGTTTAATGATCTAATTTGCTAGTACTGTGATCTGAGGATCGCAGGTTCAAATCCCAGGTCATGCAGCTTACCATCAGCCGGAGTGTGAGAGAGCAAAATTGGCCATGCTCTCTCTGGGTGGGTAGAAGATGGCACTTTCAGATGGCGCTGTCTCCCCACATCACATCCAATGCGATGCCGGCAAAGACATCTGTTAGTGTAGAGCTGGAGACCCAGCGATTTCCTCTGAGTGCATTGGCTACCCAGCAAATGATGGTCCGTACAGGTTGGGTAACTGGTGATGGAAAATTGGGATAAAAAATAAGTTTAATAACTGTTCCGGTCACTGCTTCAAGCCTCAGGTTTTACAGATATCGCCTTGAAACAGTTTATAAGCTGTTTAATCCAAAAGAGGCTTGAAATATCACTTTTTACAGCATATGAAGATGAAATGACTGTTGACCCATTCCACGATATTCTACTTTTTTGAGCTACACTACCTTAAACGACTTCTCCTCTGACTGCTCTTCGTGGAATGACTCTTAATAGTTGTATGATGTAACTGCAGTTTTCTGCTGACTGTGATGCAGCTTTAACAGACATGTGTGTATGTCTCTTGTCTTCACTCTAACACCCCTCCACGTAACAGAAGAGCAGTGTCCCGAAGAAGGAAAACTCTACACTCTTTGCAATCAATGCGCTTTACAAGACTATGGTATTCCACCTCTTTCTCCTTCTCTCTACTGTTTAGGCTTCCTTCTGCTCCTTCACACTTCAGCTGTTATCACGTTGTGATTTTGTGCAAATACAGGAGTATCTACTAGAGGTGGACAGTTCTGGCGTATAGGGTATAAATCCACTCCAGGATTTCGTTCAGACTGCCAGGGTGGCTCTGCTGTAACGTCACTCCAGGATTTCGTTTGGAACAAAAGTCCTGGAGCGGATTTATCCTCTTAGTCTTCGGGCCAGGATTACCCACCTCTAGCTGTCTACATACTAACGAAATCTTTCTCTGGCTCTCTCCTCACAGCCATGCCATCCCTAAAGCTAGAGCACCTTTACTCCGCTAAACTGTTTATGAAGACCCTGTGAACCTTCTATAGCCTACAGTCTCGTCAGCAGTCGTCTTCTGGATTACGTGGAGCATTAAACTGACTGTGTTGACAGGACGGAATCATTTTATCTCCAGTAAATATGTATAACATTATGTGTAAAGTCTTTTATTTCAATGTATGTAGCCTAACTTTCAGTAACCTTTTGTGTCCATAATGTCCCTCTGTGGTCCGACTGAACGGTGTAGTCAAATGTGAATTTTTTTATTTTTTTTTGTTTGTTTATCAACCTTTATTTGGCAGCTGAAGGCTGTATATACGCAACTATTTGATAAAATAAGAGCTGTTGTATATTTTTAACCTGTAAATACTTTATATCTTTTTATTTTGAGGTCCATGTCTTACAATGCTTTTTATTTCTTTAGCACATTTATATACGATGTACTAACGATGTACTAACCTTCAAAACGATCTCAATCATCATGTGCTTTTTAAAGTAAATCCTTTGTTCTGTAACGAAGTTCTAAAGTTTTTTCCTGCCTCATATTTTTGACTGCACCTTCTAGATCTTCTAACTTTGTGTCGTAAATTGATGCATGGAAGGCATCCTATTTAAACCTCAGACATTCATTTGGTTTGCTCTTAATTGTTGAAGTGTGTAGAATCAACAAGGAGCCCGTTAAGGCCTTGAAAGAAGACCGTCCTAGCAAGTTCAGTCTAAGAGCAGACCAGGATGCGTAAAGATGTCTCCAACAATCACAGCCACAGTTTGTCCAAGCAGGACGTCTAGAATGTGCTTTAGACTGATCAATCCAAGTTGAATTATTTGGACACAGTTACAGCATTTGAGCAGAAGAAGCTCATAGCAGCTGTGAAGCATGGTGGTGGAAGTGCGATGGTTTGGAGCTGCTCTGCTGCAGCAGGGTCTGGAGATCTCTCCATCATAGAAACCACTATGAGGTCTTTATGGTATCAGAGGGGGTTTGAGGAGAATGGAAGAGCGTCTGTACGAAGACTGACACTAAAACATCACAGAGCTGAAAGAATTCTGCATGGAGGAGTGGGAACGTCTTTCTTCCAGTCGATGTCGGTGACAGTAGACGGTTATAGAAACATCTAACTGACATTATTTCAGACAAAGGTGGAGATACCAGCTATTAGGCTATAAGGGGTCCTAGCCTCACAATTAATACTCTAAAAGATGCTTGGTGGTGTTGTACTTGGGACTGTTGTCTCTGGGTGAGGTGGACTGAGACAAGAGTCCAGTGTGACTGAAGTATTTTAGAAATGGAACCTAAATCATTGCTGAACTTCAACGCAATTAAGCAAATTCTATGCAGGATTTCCCTAAAGAAGCATTCAGCTGAATTCAAATTCTGCCTTTTTTCAGTAACAGAGACCTATGTTAATTTTAAATACTAGCACTGATTTTATAAGGTGCAACAAGGCCAGGCCCTGCTGGTTGCCGGTTCAATTCCCCGAACAGGCAGGACATGACTGAAGGGGCTTTGAGCAAGGCCCAGGGAAGCCCCAGGAAACTCCGGCTGGCCCGGGAACGCCTTGGGTGTATGGGGAGAAGGAGGTCAGGGCCTGGGGGTCTCAGTGTTGACCCCTCTACAGTGAGCACACATGCCCAGAGCGGTGGTCAGGCCAGGGTCAGTGACCTGTTTAAAGTCTTTTCAGTGATGTCCTGCCTGATCAGGGAATTGAACAGGTGACCACCAAGCCTTGTTTGACCATATCACAGTGCTTCACTGTAGGTGAGCAATATTATCCCGCTGTTTAGTGTTTAGTCTGGCGATAAGAGGAGTTTTGGCGGGTTGATTATATAACCGTCGGCTTGGCGCCTCCTTTCCCTTTAAACAGCAGCGTAAACATCCGCTCCAGCGCGCGGGAGGCGAGCGACGCCCGCTAATTGGCTGAACGAGCCGTCAGTCAGCGGCGGCGCGCTCGCTGGAAATTCCCTCGGTCCAATCACAGAGCAGAGTGTGCTAGGACCCTCCTCCATCTCCTCTGTCTTTCTCCGTCTGCTATTGGTGGGTTCCTCGCGGATGCGGGCGCGAGCTTTAACATCCCGGCTGCTGATTGGCTGCGTGGCGCTCGGGCGCGATTTCTAACGCGGGAAAAGTGGCAGAGAGGTCGGGTCAGTGCGGCGAGGCTGACCGCGGGAAGGGCGGACACTGCCAGCCTTTATTCGGCGCTTCAGCCCGAAAGGAGAGCTTTATCAGAGGGTCAGCAAGGAGCTCCACTGCAGGGGAAGTGAGGGGACCGGTTCTGGACTCGAAGTGGATCCTGTTTCTAGACTCTGGACATGTTCTTTACTCTGGGCCCTGGTTCTAGACTTCGGTAATGTTTTAGACTCTGGCTCCGGGTCTTGGTTCTATACGCTGGATGTGGACTCTTGTAATGTTCTAGACTCTGGTATTGTACTGGTTCTAGTATTGTTTTGGACTCTGGTAATGTTCTAGATTCTGGTGGCGTTCTGGAGTCTGGTAATGGTCTAGACTCTGGTATTGTACTGTTCTAGTATTGTTTTGGACTCTAGACTGGTGACGTTCTAGGCTCTGGTTGTGGACAGGACTCCGGTAATGTTCTAGGCTCTGTACACTGGTATTGTCCTGGACTCTGGTTCTAGACTCTGGACTCTGGTTCTAGACTCTGGTTCTGCCATGGCGGACGCTCCGCCCCCGCAGGTGATCTTCTGCAGCGACTCTCCGAAGCGGGTTCTGGTGTCCGTCATTAAGACCACTCCCATCAAGCCCCGCGCGCCGGACCCGGCCGTGCCCACCAGCCCGGGCTTCAGCGACTTCATGGTTTACCCCTGGAGGTGGGGGGAGAACGCGCACAACGTCACCCTCAGCCCCGGCTCCGGGGGGGCCGGCTCCCCCAGCAGAACCCCCCCGGCAGCAGAACCGGACAGCGCTTCCTCAGAGCACCTGAAGGTCAGTCCACTGTCCGGCACCAGCTCCTCCCTTCTGAACTACACCTGTGTGTGTGTGTGTGTGTGTGTGAGAAGTAAAGTCCCGCGCTTACTCAGGATTTTAAACCCCACTTCAAACAGCAGCAGCTGTCTTTTCAAATGACGTCAGCGTCGCGCGCCAAAAAGCAGACCTATCTGAGCTCTGGAGAGGGGGGCACTGGGGGTTACTGGAGATCCTGGGTGGTATCGGGAGATTTATGGGCATCCTGGGGGGGGCACTGGTGGTAATGGGGGGCACTAGGGCGCACTGGGGGTACTGGGGCAGTTGGTGGAGGGCTCTTGAGAAGTGGAATTTAGCAAGTATGAGTACTGTTTAGTATTATGGTAAAGTTGAGTTGAAAACTACTTGTATTAGTACTTTAGAGTTCTGTACTGGTAGTTCTGTACTGGTAGTTCTGTACTGGTAGTTCTGTACTGGTAGTTCTGTACTGGTAGTTGAATTGTAAAAACATTGTAAAAAATTAGAACCATGTCCTACCCCAGGGGTCGACAACCCAAATTTTAAGAGCAGCCAATTTGTCCTTTAAACCGAAATCGGACCACATTCAGAGCCACATGGTCACGTGACCATAATGACGTCCATTCCAACCTCTTTAAATGGCGACCAAAACACTGGAAGCTGAAGTTATTGTTTCAAAACTGACATCAAATCTTAATAAAAGCAGAAAAACCCCGATTCTTCTGGACACTGCCCTCAGAACCGATCAGTAAACAGCAAGCTGATTGGCTTTATTTGTTGAAGGGCGGGACTTTACCTGTGAATTGACTGCCGTGGAGCCACAAAAGGGCAAGTAAAGAGCCACATGTGGCTCAGAGATAGAGATATATATATATATATATATATATATATATATATATATATATATATATATATATATATAGCGCCCCATGTAGCTGATTGGCTTATTGCTATTGATAATTAGTCTCCCATTAAATGCTTCTCATGGTGACGTCCAAAGCAGAAAAGCCTCTGATTGGATCCCCAAACCCCACCTCTTTCTCATCCCCCCAACATCCTGAGAGACTCGCTGATTAACATAGTAGACTTGCTCTTTAATATTTGCAACGTGTCCCGTTCCAGGATGGAATCCGTCGTGGCCGTCCACGGGCTGATACCGTCCGCGAGCTGATCAGCGAGGGCGAGAACTCCACCAGCCGCATCCGCTGCAACATCTGCAACCGGGTCTTCCCCAGAGAGAAGTCTCTGCAGGCACACAAACGGACACATACGGGTGAGTCCCAGGCACCCGAACCACCGTAACCTCTGCAGGTGGGGCACGAATGTGAAAGCTCACCTGTTGGTTCTGTCTCAGGGGAGAGGCCTTACCTGTGCGATTTCCCGGAGTGTGGGAAGGCCTTCGTCCAGAGCGGCCAGCTGAAAACCCACCAGCGCCTTCACACCGGAGAGAAGCCCTTCGTTTGTTCAGAGAAAGGTATGGAAAGCGTTAACCTCCCTGTTTAACTTCTAACCTTTTTAACTTTAACTGATCACACAGGAGCTCTTTGTGGTTCTGTAATTCCAGACTGCAGTTCATCTGTTTCTCTGCAGACTTTATTCTCCTCCTTTCACCCTGATCTTCAATGATCAGGACCCCACAGGACCACCACAGAGCAGCTATGATGTGGGTGGTGGGTCATTCTCAGCACTCAGTGAGGAGAATAAAGTCTGCAGAGATGTGAGGAACATAAACCTGTGAACAGAATATTTATTTTCTTTCCATCCAGGCTGCGGAAGCCGTTTCACTCACGCTAACCGACACTGCCCTAAGCACCCGTATGCCAGGCTGAAAAGAGAGGAGCCCACTGCAGAGCCCGGGAAATCGCAGGGGGCTGACAACAAGGCCGTGGCCGAGTGGTTAGCAAAGTAAGCCATTGGATTTAATTGGGTCTGGAACTGTAACTCGTGGTGAATCGGGAAGAGCTGCCACTTTTTGGGGTCTAATCTTTCCGTAAAATGACCCGTTCGTGACATCGTCACAACCACTGACCGCTCCAGAACCAGGAGGAGGCAGTGCTGAAAGGCCACTAGTGTTGCTCTAACCTTTAGGGCCCTAACTGATGGGTGTTCCCTGGTTTTCTGACGTTGCCGTTCTTATTTACAGTAACGCAGTAATTGAAACGGTCATATAATTGAGTACTGGAGATTCTCAAATGTAATTGAGATGTAATTACTTGGAGAAGTTTAATATCTTCATGAAAGTGGCCAAGATTTTATCAAAATTAACCAAGCACCTGATTTTTATGCTTATTATTGACTTGAAACTGAAAATAAACCTTAGATCTCTGGTCAAACTGGGGGCAGAGAATCTATAAATGTTTATTTTATTATATGGCTTATTATTGTGACGTATCGTATCAGACGGACTTGTTTTTCTTTCAAAATCAGGTCACAGCAGGACAAGCCTGGCAGTATTTAGTTATATATTATAATAATAACTATTATAATAGCAGATCAAGTTATAATAATCAAGTCTTACCACAATTTCTCGCAGATGTTTCAGCGCTCCACAATGGTGTCAGTATTTTTATAAGCGGTTCTGCACGGTTCTGCAGTTTCTAACCATGTATTGTCCGTGTGAAGGTGTTGCCTTCACGGTTGGGCCTTTTCCACCAACATGGAACATGGAATGTGACCCGTTTGCCACATTTCCACCAACAAAAATAAGTGTCAAAACCTGAAAAGTTCATTTGCCGTGGAACCCATATGTTATCAGGGTGAACCGCTGTGGGCGTGTCTAGTTATACAAGAGAAATGATATATCAATTGTCTCGTACGGTGTTGTCTTCTACGTCTTATGTCCAAAAGTTGATCCACGTGTGCTTGTTTTTCTCCAAAAAACGTATTTACCAGACAGCTACCGTCTTCTCACTTCCATTTACTGACCCTGTGCAGCCCCTCAGTTGCTGACACATCCTTGGTTCCACTAAAACTGGTGTAAATGCGGGATGGTGTCTCTAAGAAACACCAAGGTTCTTATAACCCAGAACAAAACCAGTTGAAGAACCAGATTTCTTTTGGTGGGAAGGACCTATTTGAGGTTCTAGGGCCCTGAGAGTTAACCTTGTTCACTCCAGTGAATCAGCATCGAATTGGTCAAATCCTAACCTCGCTTCATTTTCAGGTACTGGCAGATGAGAGAGCAGCGAGCACCTGCTCCGAGTAAAGGGAAAGCCCTAAACAAAGTTGCTATGGAGGACCAGGAGCAGCAGGACCCCATGGACTTCCTGCCCTCAGATGAAGGAGAAGAGGAGGAGCCAGAGGAGGGGAAGAGCAGCAGTGGGGGCGGGGCAGCCCGGCGACGCCTCCAAGAACAGAGGGAGCGTCTCCACGGGGCTCTGGCTCTGATTGAGCTGGCCAACAACCTGTCTGCCTGAGTTCACCAGCGTAAACTATAGCCTAGGGTTGCATCATACCGAGTAATATCCAGTGTAAGACAGACGCCAAGGTTACACCCCATTTATACCCATTACTAGTGACTTTACACGTGTGCAACCCTAGGATTTCCAGCCTTGCCGTGCACCCGTGGGGTTGGCATAAGCTAAAAGCACCTTATTTTTGCTTCCATTTTAACATTAGGCTGCTACTATGTTAGATGTCTTTATATGAAGAATGTTTTTTTTGTTTGTTTTTGTTTTTTTTCTTCCCTTTTTCTTTTTTTCTTCTGCTTGTCAACGAGAGACGGAGAGAGACGATCATTTATGTTTTGTTTTGGTTGTGTTGTGCACTTTGTGTGGTAACGAGTTCCCTTTCCCCCTTTCTTTCTTCATACCTGTTTGTGTGTTAAGTTGTGAAACGTGTTAATGTGTGTGTTGTGTACAGACGGACTTTGGCGAGTGTGGTTGCGATACAGGGTGTGTTCCAGGTTCCGCGCTGAAAGTTTGGCGATGGTATAACTTGTCCAGTCAAGATGAAACCAGTTTAGGCTCTGTGTGCTTGGCCGTGAAGGGAAAGCAAGAGATGAAGAGGTGACGGAGCAGAGGAAAGGCTACGATCCTACTCTCTTTTTAATATTATTGTTATAAGTTGCACCTGGAATTTAACAGTAGTACCATTCGCTGCACGTAGACCTTTGTCGCTTCAGTCCACTCTTCTGTCGTATTTAACGCCGATGTTGGTCTTCAAACCGGCCACTTTCTGACATCCTACGCTTTGGAGGTTGGAGACTAGCAGTGACGTCGACTAACTCTTGTCCAGAGAAACTCTAGAACGCTCCATATTCATTCTGCAGACATACAGTATAATCATATATATTAGTCTATAGCGGGCGATGCTTCACTGTAAGGGTGGGCGATATGATAAATTATCTTATTCCGGTACATTTGTTATATCGCGATTAGACCTGTTGTGATAACTTTGGACGATATGTTGTCCAAGAATCTGTTTTAGCATCAGTTTTTACCACTGATACAATAATAATAAGTGTAATAATACAATACTTTAAACTGTATCATACAGTTATTAATGCAAAGGACCTTAAATGGTCGAGAATATTCCCGAAATTGGAATATAATACTTTTACGATATCATAAATAGAAGATGATCCGAGCATTGCAGGTTTGAATCCTGGGTCGTGCTGCCTACCATTGGCAGCCAGAATCGAGAGCAAATTTGGCCCTGCTCTCTCTGGGTGGTCTCCACCCCCTCCCTGGCGTTTTTCTCCATGTGCGTTGGCCGCCCAGCAATGACGCAATAGCAGCACTTCGAAAAGAGGCATGGCTGACTTCACGTATCGGAGGAGGAATGTGCTCATCAGGAGCATCATGTGTTATCGGGGGCGGGTCCTAACAGGGTTGGATAATCAGCACTTCCATATTTGAATGCACCGATTGTACGATAAATCAATAACGTAATTATCACGACAGGCTTAAACAGGATCCCTATGAAATCTTTCATGTTTTTCCCTCATTCTGCTGTTTTTTAGGGATCGGGGAGAAAAATGAAACCGATTTTGTTGGTAATTACAGAGAGTGTAATAGAATCTCTTGTAATGGACTGTATTCGATAACAATTTGAATAATACGTACGTTTAGTTTGATTCAAATATCACGTATCGCGATAGTATCATATCGCCCACCCCTACTTCACAGTTACAATCTGTTTTGACTCATTTACACCTTTTATTCCTACATCAGCAGTTCGGCAGCGGGTCAGTGGTAAGGTCAGGGATTATATCAGCTTGCAAAGTGTGACAGCACAAAGACTCTCCCACAGTTCTCACTTAAACCCAACGGAAAGCACTTGATTTGTTTCTTTCGGCCTTAGAGTGAGCTCTGCTCTGAGCTGAGCGCGGTATACACAGTCTGCGACACTACATTAAGAATTTCATCTCCCAGCGCCTTCATCGATTGGCTTTCTTACGATTTTTCTTTTACAAAAACGTTGTCGAGGCCCCTCCCCCCACATCCGTTCGATGAAATTGGATGTACAGTAAAGTTTATGATCTAAGGAATGAATTAATAAACAATCAGAGGATTTCAAAAATAACCCAAAAAAACTGGAAAGCATTTTTGTCTATTGAACATCCAGCGAGACGTTCGTTTATTAAGTCAACCTGATTCTTATGTTTCCTTATATATAGAAATAATATATTCCACAGTCATTTGGAAAGCTGCACAAGGTATACCTTCAAGTTGAATTCTTAGAAGCATTCTTTGTGATTGTCTTTGTTTTTTGTGACAAACAGAATGTAAATCAGGTTGTTCGATCTGTGATATGGAACGTTTGCGGTGTGGAAATGGTTCTGCGGTTGTATAAAGCAGACGTTTCCCCTCGACAGAAGTTAGTGTTAGAACTGCTGGTTTTCATTAAATGCCATAAATGATTGACGGCACCGTTGCTGTTACTCGTGTTTTATAAATCTTGATGCACAGCTCGATAGAGCTTTACACACTTGTTGTATTCTTATGAGCAAAAATATGATCTACAGCATCAGTCAAACGTTTGGACACACCTACACTGTTCAAAGCCTTAAAGGGAAATTTACAGTCGCAAAATTACGTGACTGTCCATGTTTGGGGTGTTTAGAAACAGGACCAACAGCCCAAGTTCTGTGTGTGTGTGTGTGTGTGTTTTCTATATACAATGAGCATTCATTTCCACACATTGTCCATTTTAATTGATACAAATTCCTGGTAAACATTACAGGAACGTTTGGCATTGTTTTCAAAAGGTTCCAGGAAGGTTAGCCATGCTCTGAGAAGTGTGACTTAATGTCTTGTGTCACGTTAATTACAGATATATACAACATTCCCAATTAGACAAAAAGGAACTTTCCCAAAAACAAACGTACAATAAATAAAATTTTTGCATTTTAGAAATATGATTATCAATCCCTACAAACAACGGTTCTAGGAACAAAACAGCAAATCAAAAATGGTAACGTTCACGTAACATTGTGTTTTAAGGCATTTGGTTAAATCTGTTGGTTTTTAGTGCTTAACCTGTTAGAACCTGTATGTAAGACCACACTCCAGTTCACTGTAATTATACATCATTGCCAAAGGTCCTACCACAGAACCTTGTGGATCTCCACAACATATACTAAACTAGTTACCAAAATTAACGTAGGGTTCAAGGAGACGCCATTTAAACACCATAGTTTAGTACACTGTCTCGGTCGCGAGCTTTCAGCCTACTGACCACAAACACCCCACCTAGGGGCGGCCGTGGCCTGGTGGTTGGGGAACCAGCTTTGTGACTGGAAGGTTGCCCTTCAGTTCCCTGAACAGGCAGTGCGTAACTCCCCAGCTGCTCCTGGGGGTTTCCTTCATTTAGCCTTTTAAAGCACTTTAAATGTTGAAGGCCAGGAGATACTGACCTTTTTCTCATGACAGCTTATTGAGATTATATTTATTGTTATTCTTAAAACATCAAGATAAATTAATATCAATGTTCAATAAAACAGCTCACAATTATTCCAATTCATCTTTGTCAAAAACAGTGTCACAGATTATTCATAACCATTAGTTTACAAAAATGGAACCTTACCTGAATATGTTTAAATAAGGTTCCCTTTCATTTCTCTCATATATTCTGGGATCCATATTTCTTCTGAACTACAGGGGTTGGACAATGAAACTGAAACAGCTGTCATTGTAGTGGGAGGTTTCATGTCTAAATTGGAGCAGCCTGGTGGCCGATCTTCACATTGAACCAGTAAGAGCAGAGTGTGAAGGTTCAATTAGCAGGTAAGAGCACAGTTCTGCTCAAAATACTGCAATGAACACAACATTATGGGGGACATACCAGAGTTCAAAAGAGGACACACTGTTGGTGCACGTCTTGCTGGCGCATCTGTGACCAAGACAGCAAGTCTTTGTGATGTATCAAGAGCTGCGGTATCCAGGGTAACGTCAGCACCACCAAGAAGGACCAACCACATCCAACAGGATTAACTGTGGATGCAAGAGGACGCTGTCTGAAAGGGATGTTGGGGTGTTAACCCGGATTGTCTCTAAAAAATGTCCTTCCCAAGACGAATTGACGCTGTATCGGCAACAAAAGGAGGCCCTAGTTCACCAAACTAATCAATTATTGTGGTCTAAAACCAGGTGTTTCAGTTTCATTCAACCCCTGTAGATGAATGAAATATTGATTCAACACCGGATCCCCAGCTAATGTAGAGCTTTTCTGTGCTGTGTTGGGACTGGTTGATGGTTCTTCTTCGGTGGTTTTGTTAATTTACCAAAAAAAAAACTCTAAATTTAATATTCTAATCATTTGGTTGTGATCCATCCTGTCAGCACCTCCATTAATAGAGGGGCACTTTGTAGTTCTGTAATTACAGTCGTCCATCTGATTCTCTGTGTACTTCAATGTTCAGGACCACCACAGAGCAGTCCACCATTTAGAAATATCTAGTCAACCGTGTCCTTTGAGTTCCGTGAACAACTAGTTAGGAGTGGAAACAGTGTTCAAACCCTCCAGCAGCACTGCTGTGTCTGATCCACTTGTACCAGCACAACACACACTAACACACCACCACCATGTCAGTGTGACTGCAGTGCTGAGAACGACCCACCACCCACATCATATCTGCTCTGTGGTGGTCCTGTGGGGTCCTGATCATTGAAGATCAGGGTGAAAGGAGGAGAATAAAGTATCAGAGAAACAGATGAACTACAGTCTGGAATTATAGAACCACAAAGAGCTCCTGTGTGGTCAGATTTATTTAGAAACAAGGTGGTTATAATAATTTGATTGTATATGAGTATTTTAATGAAATGAGTGTCCGCCTACATCTTTTCAGTCGATATTCGTTTATTAACGTACGATATATTCTTCTCTTTGTTGTGTTTCTTTTTTATTTTATGTCTTCTCTTTGGTTGTACAACCTTTGGAAAACTAAAAACGTGGTCCACTCCTGCTTCACAGCTCCTGAAATGAGGTATTAAGTATAAAAGGTCTGTTACAGCTGGAGACACATCTTAAAGCTGCCCAAATCTGAACTTCAGCTGTCAGCACTTCATCAAACGACAAATCCATCCCGTCTGGATGATAATAAGTTAACAGATAACATCTCTAAAAGTGGGACTAAAATACATATTTCATGTAAACAGTAATCTCTGACCGTAACCTCGTAGCCAGCAGAGCTACAATCAGACTGTAGGTTTAACAGAGTTGAGTGTCAGAACTTCTGAGAACTGGCTTTTCTCAGCTCCCTCCTCTTCCACTGCATGAGCTCTCAGTCTGCCCTCTTCTCGAGTCGATGTTTGGGCAGAAGACCCACCATGGAAGGTCAGGTAGGAGTACGCCAGGCCACCTGATATACTAAAGGGGTTAAAGCACAAGAGTAAATGTATATTATTATTACAGAAATGAAAATACTTCAAATGGATCTTAAAGGAGTTCAAAACCAGTTTCATACCATATATTCAGTCCTACAAAGTTTGGCCATGAGAAGACATAGTCTCCACCGATGAACATTCCAACATAGGCAACAGCAACGTTCTGTGGAAACAGAAATAATTATGCATCATGTCTGGAGGAAACCAGGCACACTACTATTCCTACAGTGAAACATGGTGGTGGCAGCATCATGCTGCGATGTTCTTCTGCAGCAGGAACTGGGAGACCAGTCAGGGTGGAGGGAAAGATGACTGCAGTGATGTACAGAGACATCCTTGATGACCTTCTCCAGAGCGCTCTGGACCTCAGACTGGGACGAAGGTTCATCTTCCAACAGGACAACGACCCTAAACACAGCCAAGATAACAAAGGAGTGGCTTTGGGACAACTCTGTGAATGTCCTTGAGGGTCCCAGCCAGAGCCCAGACTTGAACCTGATTGGACATCTCTAGAGAGATCTAAAAATGACTGCATCGATGCTCCCCATCCAATCTGATTAGAGGTTCTGCAAAGAAGAATGGGAGAACCTTCCCAAAAACAGGTGACGAGCTTGTAGCATCAAACTCAAAAAACTTGTACATTACAGTAAGTGACTGACTGAACAAGGGACTGAGTGAGTGAACAACTGAGTGAACAACTGAGTGACTGAGAGAGTGAATGAGTGAGTGAGTGAGTGAGTGAACGACTGAGTAACTGAGAGAGTGAGTGAGTGACTGACTGAGTGGGTGAGTGAGTGAATGAGTGAGTGAGTGAATGACTGAGAGAGTGACTGAGGGTGTGACTGAGAGAGTGACAGAGTGAGTGACTGAGTGAATGACTAACTGAGTGACTGAGAAAGTGACTGAGGGTGTGACTGAGAAAGTGAGTGACTGAGAGAGTGAGTGAGTGACTGAGTGAGTGACTGAGTGAGTGAATGACTAACTGAGTGACAGAGAGTGACTGAGGGTGTGACTGAGAAAGTGAGTGAATGAGTGAGTGAGTGAGTGAACGACTGAGTGGGTGAGTGAGTGAATGACTGAGTGAGTGACTGAGGGTGTGACTGAGAGAGTGAGCGAGTGAGTGACTGACTGAGTGAATGACTAACTGAGTGACTGAGAGAGTGACTGAGGGTGTGACTGAGAAAGTAAGTGACTGAGAGAGTGAGCGAGTGAGTGACTGACTGAGTGAATGACTAACTGAGTGACTGAGAGAGTGACTGAGGGTGTGACTGAGAAAGTAAGTGACTGAGAGAGTGAGTGAATGAGTGAGTGACTGACTGAGAGAGTGAGTGTGTGACTGAGTGAGTGCCAGCTCCACAAAGTGCTCTGCATCTAAAAAGAATCTGACAGTGGTCTCCTTACAGTACCACCATGTCCCACTGGGGGGCTGTGACACACTTGCTAAAACAGCTCTATCAGAAAGCTGCGAGCAGATCATACGTCCAAGACAGGACAGAGAGACAGGTATGAATAAACGTGGTTTTTGTTTGGTAGTCATTTTCTTTTCTATTCCATTTCTAAATAGTTCAGGTGTGTTTCCCCAACACCCATACACACTCTCATTCCCATCAAGAACCACGTTTTTAAAGACACCTGTGGCCTTCAGCCCCTCCTCAGGTCAGTCCGTCAGTGCTTATGGTGTCCACTTACTAATACAGGGCTGTTTAATACTGGTTCCACGTTTACCTTTAAACCATTCAATCTAAAGAGCGAAATATCCCTCAAATTCAGTTTTACCAGCCATTCTGACCTCTGGACTCACAGCCTCGGTATGGACAAACATGACCAACAGTTCCACCCCTTTGGATTGAGTCAGTCCCACTTTGAATGGACTCTATACTGTGAACGGACTCTGTAGAGTTTATAAATGATTTTGATCATGATTAGAAATGTCAGTATAGCTACGTCCACACACTGATTCACACCAAATCACACCTTCGCTGGAGCTTGAACGTTTCTATAACTCATCAATTTGAGCCAAAACCTCATCAGATACCACATCAAACAAACAACTACAAATACTACACTTGCTCATTTATTTACTGAGGATCTGATCGGTGGGCAAAAGTATGTGAACCTTTGCTTTCAGTATCCGGTGTGACCCCCTTTCCAATAATGTTTCGTAACTGTTGACCTTTCTACCGAACAAACCAGCTTCAGCTCTATGTTGATGGTTTCCTCCCATGAACTGCTGCTTCAGGTCCTTCCACAACATTTCTACTGGATTAAGATCAGGACTTTCTCTTGGTCATTCCAGAACATTCATTTTACTCTTCTTTAACCAGTCTCTGTGCTTAGGGTCGTTGTCTTGATGCATGACCCACATTCTCTTGAGATTCAGTTGCTGGACAGATCCTGATAATTACCTTTAGAATTTGCTGGTATAATTCAGATTTGGGGAGGGTAGCACTCCTGGGGAGGGTAATAATGGTCTTCAATCTCCTCCATTTGTACACAATCCGTTTGATTGTGGAGTCCAAACTCTTTACAGATGGTTTTGTAACCTTTTCTAGCCTGATGAGCATCAACAGCTCTTCTTCTGAGCTCCTCAGAAATCTCCACGTTCTCCATGATGCACTTCCACAAACATGTGTTGTGAAGATCAGACTTCGATAGATCCCTGTTCTTTAAATGAAACAGGGCACCTATTTCTACCTGATGATTTTCATCAATAAATAAATGATCAGCGTAATATTTTTATCTCATTTGTTTGATTTGGTTCAGCTGATCTGTTTTTAGGACTTGTGTGAAAATTTTAGCTCAAATGTTTGCAGAAATATAGAAAATTATATCCGACGTTCGTCTGAGCACACGTTTATGATCAATGTTGACTTGGAATGGCGTAAATTTCACATGATTTCCGAGCTGGCTCTGAGTCCCGCTGCTGCGTATCAGTTATGATTTCAGCACCACGTACGAAAGTGTCTTAAATGGAAATTGAAAACGTCAGATTTAGTGTGTTTTTTTCCCATTTACACGAAAACAAAAGTATTGGGACACCTACTCGTTCACTTTCTTCTGAAATCAAGGGGATTAAAAGAGCTTATCCTGCTTTTGTTGGACAGACTTTCTACTACAGCATTGCTGTGAGGATTTGACTGCATTCAGTAACGAGAAGCATTAGTGAGGTCAGGATGTTGGACGATCACCACCCATCCCTCCCAAAAGTACGGGATGGAGCTCCGTCATGCTCCATCGGGCTTTACACCCTTCTAGCCTAAACCCAGTAGGTTCATGTTTATTCTACTGGCAGTACATGTCTGCAGGGACTAGACGGTGGGTGTGGGTGCATTTGCACATCTGTGTCAGCAATGGGTGCAGCATGTAGCAGCTGAATGCAATTAGGAGCCGTAGATTTGACCTGCTGTGTGAATGTAGCCTCAGAGAAGAAGACAAACTACAAACCTTAATCGCCCCAATAACTGTAGTGGTTAAGGCACTGTTGTGATGACTGCACAGAACGATGGAGTACATCAAAACAAACCTGTCAAAAGAGTAACATCCACCGGATTAACGCTCTCACATCACTACGGCAGCGGTGCGTGATTTACAGAAAGACAAAAAGAAGTGTTACCTACCCCATGGCACAAGACATCAGAAAGTAAACAATAAAACTCAGTGACAACCAGCCTTTAAACATGATGGCCTACAACAGAGAACATACAGAATTGGCTTGTGTTATGCAGCTGCAGGCCTCATTTTCGTTGACTTATTCATGGGATTCCTCACCATCTGCTCAGTCATTTACCTTTTCCAGGTCTCCAGTGTAGGCACTTGCCAAAATAGTGGGTATAATGATGATAAAAGCATTGTAGAATAACAGCCCGTACTTGCCAAGGCCCTGTCGAAGGCAGAAGAATACTTCACCACAACCGAAAGGCAGAGTTAATGGGTGAGAGATAAATCCAGTGTTTACTTACTGGGAAAGGCCCCACATTCACGACATGTTTGACTGGAAGGCACTAAGCAAAACGGGGTTTGACTGGTAATGAAAGCGAAATGTGTTTCAGTGCTGCACAGAAACCTACACTCTTCAATCCTTAAAAGAAAATCATATAAATGGATGTGGCTGTATGTATACACACACACACACACACACACACACACACACACACACACACACACACACACACACACACACACACACAGGGTCATGTGTAAAACCTTTAACTTGTTCAGCACATGTAAACATGTGGACTGAGATGAAGGTGATTTTACTAAACACATAGAACTGAAGAAAGTCTTCAATCATCATTTGTGAAATGTATCTCCTCAGTCAGTTAGATGTTTCTAGAACCGTCTACCGTCTCCGACACCGACTGGAAGACAGACGTTCCCACTCCTCCATGCGGAATTCTCTCGGCTCTGTGATGTTTCAGCGTCAGTCTTTGTGCAGACGCTCTTACGTTCTCCTCAAACCCCCTCTGATACAATAAAGATCTCATAGTGGTTTCTACGATGGAGAGATCTCCACACCCTGCTGCAGCAGAGCAGCTCCAAACCATCACAATCCCACCACCATGCTTCACAGCTGCTATGAGCTTCTTGTGCTCAAATGCTGTGGTTGGTTTTTGTCAAACATGTCTTCTGTTACTGTGTCCAAATAATTCAATTTTGGATTCATCTGTCCAAAACACATTGTTCTAGAAGTCCTACTCTTTGTCTAGATGTTCTTTGGAGAACTTTAGTCCTGCCCTGATGTCTAGCAGAAAGTCTTCTGGGACAGTAGTGACAGTTATTCCAACAAAAGCAGGATCAACAGGAAAAATATTTGATTTCAAAAGAAACAATGCATAAGCAGGTGTCCCAGTTCTTTTGTCCACATGTCTACAGTTTAAAGTGTATATAAATTATACGCTTATCATTTATCAGTAGCTGGCGTTTTATTGATGTTTTATGATGAGGCTGAATAATAATAATAAAATAATAACATCTATATATCACTTAAATATCTCACACTGTAACAATACTAACCTCTATTCCCAATTTCTTCTTGGTGTACACTCCGCTGGCAGCTGTGAAGACATCGTTGATGAGAACAAAGGTGTAACCTTCGGCATCGAATGCAAGATCCGAGCTATAGAGTCGGAAACAGGATGATAAAGTTCGGTTTATGCGTTCGAGGGCGGGTGTCGGTGTCATGTGCTGTGCTGATCAGTGACTGTATGAGCAGATTACTGTACCTCGCAGCGATCAGAGCCCCTAAGACAATGGCCAGAACACTGCAGACCAGCTGGGGTGAAAACGTTTTTCTGTAAAGTTAAACAGGTTTTACACATCTAGCCTGCATACCGGAACAAAACAGTCCGTGAAACAGACCTGATGCTCTGCAACGTCATTTGCAATAATAGAAAATATCATGTTTTTACAGAATCACAGTATTTCACAATAATTAATTATTATTATTATTATTATTATTATTATTATTATTATTATTATCATTATTAATAATAATCATATTCTTTGACCCCTGAAGTAGGGCTGGGCGATATGGACAAAATAAATCGTATCCCGATATATTTTAGCCGAATGTCGATATACGATCTACAATACAATGCCGCTCTGTTACTGCCCTCTTGCGTCTCCACAGAAGAATTCAAAGAAAAACAATCATTTTCTGCAGTAAAACAGAGGCTCTACACCACACTTTAAAAAAACAACAAGAACCAATCAGTTTGCTGGTTACAGATAAAAGTCCCACCCTCCACCAAAATAAGCCAATTATCTTGCTGCTTATGGATGAAGTCCTGCTCTTCAATAAAACAAGCCAATCAGCTTCGTGCTTAGGAACACAGTCCTGCTCTTTAGTAAAATGAGCCAATCCGCTTTCGTCTTAGGAATAAAGTCCCACTCTTCAGAACCAATCAGATTTCTGCTTATGGATTAAGTTCCACCCTTCAACAAAATGAGTTAATCAGCTTGTCACTTAAGGATTAAGTCCTGCTCTGCAACAAGATGTTAATCAAGCTAGCTGTGTGTGTGTGTGTGTGTGTGTGTGTGTGTGTCTTTGGTGTTTCTTTAATGAGCTGCAATCAAGGAGTCCAGACAGAGTTCATCTGAAGCTCTTTGTTGGTCCATACCTCAGTATTTTGGACTCCATGATCATTGTGAGGAGAATGGTGAATTTCCGGAGCACGGTGAACATGGGTAAGCTGTAAAGCAGAGAGGAACATGAAAGCTAACTATACCAAAACAAACTACCAAAACAAGAAGAACTTCATTTGCAAAATGCAATCAGCTTATCAGGTAACATTCCCATTAACAACATGGCCAATCACAAATCCCCTATACAGGGGGGGAGGAGTTTGTAGATGAGTGCAGCCCGCAGAAATGGGATGAAGTCAATATTCATGCAATGCATTCCATCCCATAATGCCCGAATATTGTGAAAAAGTTAATTTATATTTAATAATTTCATTCAATACATGCAAAGTGACATTTTTCTTTCTTTTTAAATTTTTTATTGATTTTATAGATCTTATTGACTTCACAGAAATCACATTATTACAATATTTAAATTCAGCTTTGACTAATTAAAATCAGCATTTAAAATTAAATGAAGCTTAAAATATATCACTTTAAATTTAATGAATATCCAATATATGACAGTTAACATTTTCTAATTAAATAAAAAAAACAAAACCATAAATATTCTAATTTTTATGTCAAAAATTAGAATATGTCCATGCTTTTTTGTATAGATTATCATGACTGACTAAGACTGTCCAAGCTGGTTGACCAGCATGGCCACCAAGACCAGCATCACCAAGCTGGATGAACAGAAGGACCAAGCTGGTTGACCAGCATCATAAAGCTTGTTGACTGCTATGACCAGCAAGGGCAGCATCGCAAAGCTCACTGACCAGCAAGACCAAACTAGATAAACAGCAGGGCCAGCAGAACAAAGCTGGTTCACCAGGAAGACCAGCATCATCAAGCTGGTTGATCATTGCGAACAAACTGTTTGACCAGCATAACCAACAGGACCAAAATGGTCAACCAGCAAGACAAGCATGACCAAAATCAAATCATTTCTTTCAAAGTGAAACAACATTGAAATATAATGAATAAAAATATACCTCAATTTCTTCGTGCTTCCCAGACCGGTGACGTGATTCCCAACGTAGAGTAACGGCAAAGGGAAAATCTGGGAAGAGCAGAATGTCAGAAGATCAACCCCGATAACAGCCAATCACAGACAGTTCTTTAATTATTATGTATTTATTATTAAAGAACTATAAGACTCACCTTTACAGGTAAGCTTCTGTCAAAGTCCTGAAAGCTGACTGCTTTGCAGATTTTGGCGAAATAGAGAATGATGATCGTAAACGCCATCTGAGGGGCAAACGGACGAGGTTTAAATGTGTTTAAGAGATAATAGTATCATAAACAGACATGCCATTCTACAACTGACCTGTCCAATTCCGAGGAACATGTACGAGGGGAATCTGTTAAAAGACAACGATTTAAATCATCACTCGTTCAAAAACGTACTGAAGGTTCAATAAAACTCACTGGACAAAAATTAGTCACGTTGCAGGTCTCAGCTGGTAGAACGTCAGGCTCTTGCAGAAGGCACGACATGACGATGATGGGGCTTGTGTGGTTGGTGTGGCACAACAGATAACACCACTGGTGTGCCACGACACCAGTAAGAGACTGGGGTTCAATTCCCAGACTGGGCAACTATGCTTTGCTACTGATTACCGGGCAAGACTCCTAACACTACTCTGGCCCACCTCTGTAAGACTGTTGAATTCAGTTCTCTGTGGAGAGGTCTTTCACAAAGTAGTCGTAAAGAACCTGCAAAACACCAGTCTGTTTTGTCTTCGGACCACAATCCTGTAGACTGGGATTTCTGCCCAAATGACATCACTTCTTTTAGCCAATCATTTACTTTTATGACTTTCCTTTTTCCACAAATCCAATGAGACGTTCAGTGCTCTGTGCCGCCTCTCCCCAATCTATGAATCCCATCACACACCCTGCAGGTATTAATACCCTCATGCAGCGCCATCTGCAGAAGCCTGAAGTTACTACTACGCACATAAGGTGATAATGTTTTATTTAAGCACTATGACAACACAAAAACAAACCAATAAAATAATAAATATGGTACAATTTTAAATTTAGAACCTAATGGAAATTTCCCATGGACCTATAAGTACCTGGGTGCTTTTCAGTGAACCATCCTGCATTTATACCAGTTTTAGTGGAACCAAGGATACAGCACAGAATACGTCACCAACAGAGGGCGCTGCACAGCGCGTAAATGGAAGTGAGATGGTAGCGCGTTCAGACCACCGGCAAGCGTTTGTTCTGTTACAGATGTTTGTTTTTCTCCAAAAAGCAAACATGGTTCAAACACGGATCAATTGATGGTGATAAGAAGACGTAGAAGACAACACCGTACGAGACAAATGATATGTCATTGCTCCTGTACATTTAGACACGCCCACAGTGGTTGGAGCTGAGAAACCTACTAATCTTCGGTTCCCACTACGAACAAACTTTTCAGGTTACGGAACCTATTTAGGTTTGCCTACCAGAACGGAGCCCATTCCGCATAGGTGGAAAAGTGCCCTATGTGTCCAAATGTTTGTGGACACCCCTTCTAATGAATGCATTCAGCTTCTGTAATATGCACCCATTGTTGACACAGATGTGCAAATGCACACAGCATTTCCTGTCTACAGGGGCATTGTATTTGGGCCCTGGGAACAATTGAATTCCCAAGGCCTTCTTTTACATCCATTTAGGAGGGTTCCAGATAATGTCCAACTGCTACATTGTCCTGAATCCTGTGATTCCTGTGTTATTTATATCAAAGTAGATATTGGAGAACTCAGCCGCTACTGTTAAAATAAAACTGCTTCTGATAAAATAAAATAAAAAAAACATCAAAAAATATGATTGTGTTAGAATTAGTGTCTGATTTTAAAGTAAATTATGAAGTGGTTGGTGTTGGGTGCTCAGTCCTCTAAAGGTCCGATCCTCGAATCAGCTAAAATTCATTTCTATTCAAGTCCAGACATTGATAATTAATAAAAGACAATAAAAAGATAATAAACTAATAATAAACAGATTATATAGGTAATAAATACATAATAGAGATAAAAAAAGATAAAGTGATAATGAATCGATAATACAGAGATAATAAAGTGATAATGAAAGGTAAAATCATAAAGAGATAATATACAGATAATAAAGAAATAAACAGATAATAAAAGGATAATACATAATAAAAAGATAATAAACAGATAAAGAGATAATAAAGAGATAATACAAAATAAAAAATAGAGGCAATAAAGAGATAATAGGAGATAACGGAGAGATAATGGAGCTTTAATAAAGAGATAATAGAGAGCTCAGAGATAATGGAGAGATAATAGATAGATAGATAGATAGATAGATAGATAGATAGATACTTTATTGATCCCTTACAATAGAGATAGAGAAAGAGATAATGTAGAGGTAATAAATAAATAATAGGGAGCCCATAGAGACAATGGAGAGATAATGGAGAGATAATAAAGAGATAATATAGATCTCATAGAGATAATGGAGAGATAATGAAGAGATAATGGAGAGATAAAGAAATAATAGAGAGCTCATAGAGATAATGGAGGGATAATGGAGAGATAAAATGATAATATAGAGAGGTAATGTAGGCATAATAAAGAGGTAATGTAGATAATTGAGAGATAATTGAGAGATAATGGAGAGATAATGGGGGGATAACGAAGAAATAATGGAGAGATCATGGAGATATAATGGAGAGATAATGGAGAGATAATGGAGAGATAATGGGGGGATAGCGAAGAAATAATGGAGATATAATGTAGAGATAATGGAGAGAGAGAGAGTGAAGAGATAATGTAGAGATAATGGAGAGAGAGTGAAGAGATAATGGAGAGATAATGGAGAGATAGAGCAGCAGAGGGAACAGGTCTCCCACCTGTAGTTGGTTAACACGGTCTTGTTGATGATGATGATCAGGAAGGAGCTGGCCGCATAGAACACAGCAGAACTCAGCTTCACCAGCCGTTCAGGAGAAGCTGGAGGAGAAGACGAGCTTCTTCGGGACATGCTGCTCTCAGTGTGGCTGCATTAGGCTTCCGGTACCTGTCTCACACTCTCTGTCCACTCTCTGCTCACTCTGTCTCACTCTCTGCTCACTCTATGTCCACTATCTGATCACTCTCTGCTCACTCTCGGATCACTCTCTGCTCACTCTGTGTGAGATCGGTCTTGGTTCAACTCTGGGAACCTGCTAAGTGCAGAACAGCTGAGCTCCACACCTGAAGTGAACATGCAGGGTTGCCAGATACAACACAAACCCTCTTTGTTCCTCAACATTTTAATCTTTATCCATTTCCTGGTCATTTCTGAGTTAGTGGTCATTTCTGTGTTAGTGGTCATTTCTGTGTTCCTGGTCATTTCTGAGTTTGTGGTCATTTCTGAATTCCTGGTCATTTCTGAGTTGGTGGTCATTTCTGTGTTAGTGGAATTTTTGAGTTAGTGGTCATCTCTGTGTTAGTGGTCATTTCTGAGTTAGTGGTCATTTCTGTGTTCCTAGTAATTTCTGACCTAGTGGTCATTTCCGTGTTCCTGGTCATTTCTGTGTTCCTGGTCATTTCTGAGTTAGTGGTCATAAGGTGGAAAAAAGGCAAACCTGGCAACCCTGGCTACAGGTGTTGTGTTTCATACCTGCTGACTGAAGTGAAGACTGAAGCTCTACCTGGTTAAGGTGTGGTGTTTCTGTTAAAGTCTGGTGGTCCAGCTGGTCTACCAGAGGACCAAGACAAGAGGTATTAAACTTCCTCAGGTGTTCAAATGCATTAAACAATAATAGACACAGTTCACACACCTGTGACCACCTCTGAACATCTCAATTACTATTAATGTGCCATTGGACAATTTAGACCTGTTTCTGGGGGACTATGTCCCAGCCCACCTAACAAAAAGAGCCAATAAGCTTTCTGTTCACAGATAAAGTCCCACCTTAAACAAAAAGAGCCAATAAGCTCAGTTTCCTAAAATACAGACAAACATTTTAAGTTTTAAATACAGTATTATCACTTAACCTTTGTCATCACGTTCTGTGGCAAAATAAAAGTTTGTTTTAAATTATTATTATTATTATTATTATTATTATTATTATTATTATTATTATTAATACTACTACTACTAATAATAATAATAATAATCATCATCATCATCATCATCATCATTTCTGAATTGAACTTTGAGGTATTTTATCATATTTTATATTGGCCACCATTTAGGTGGGTCACTATGGTATCCCACATGGTTGCTATAGTGTTGCTATGATGTGGTCTTCTTAAATCACCCCCAACCCTGCATAATGATCATGACCAGTAATAACCAGGAATGAAGTATATAATTGTGTAGATATTTATTTGTGTATTGTACAAAAAATGAAAAGCAGTGTGGTAAAGCATTTTACACAAAGATTAGTGTAAAGGAAAAACATGCTGAGTCACTGGATATGATGCAATGTGATGATGTGATAGGATGCAATGTGATGATGTGATGATAGGATGCAATGTGATGATGCGGTTATGTGATGATGTGATATGATGCAATGTGATGATGTGATGTTAGGATGCAATGTGATGATGCGGTTATGTGATGATGTGATATGATGCAATGTGATGATGTGATGTTAGGATGCAATGTGATGATGTGATTATGTGATGATGTGATGATATGATGCAATGTGATGATGTGATGATAAGATGCAATATGATGATGTGATGATATGATGCAATGTGATGATGTGATTATGTGATGATGTGATGTTAGGATGCAATGTGATGATATGATGATATGATGAATGGATGTGATTTGATATAGTGTCATGCTGATGTCATGTGATAATACAGTGTCTCATTTTAGGTTCCTTATTTGTTTTCGGCACCATTTTAACCACTTTCCATTTTTCTTTTCCCTCTTCCCTAAAATTGGTTGGTACTTCAGATCGACACAGTATATTCTGGTGTTCATCTTGACCCTGAAAAGCAAGTAAAAACAGCTTGATTAAAAAAGCTGCTCCACAGCAAAACAAATCAGAGTGAAAAGAATCTGATCTGAAGAGAGAAATGAATGGTAATGTTTGGTGAAGTGATCAGGAAAGGTTCGTCCACTCACATTAAGGCACGGATGTCACAGGAGCCCGATGTCTCCTGGATCACATGGCTCCTAACTTGCTTCAGCGCACGGCAGGTAAGGTATTTTGAAATCTTCACACAGCACTTTGGGACACCTCCTGATGCAATCAGACAGTACGAAAATGATTTTACTCCACCTCCTCATGTCAGACTAATCCCGTCTGAACAGAGCTTTAATGCAAATATCGACAGTGACACACACACTAGGGGGCAGTGAGCACACGTGCCCGGAGCGGTGGGCAGATTCTCATCCTGAAGGGTACTTCAGTCATGTCCCGACAAGGCTGGTTCCCTCACCATCACCCTCATCCGCTCTTCATTCTACCTTTGAACTCTTGCCTCATAATCATCGCTGTCTCTGTCCATGATGTTGGACTGTCTGATTTATTTTAATCATCCTCACCAGCTGACGCTCAGCAATGCTTGTCTGTCTGTTATTGTCTGTTATCTGAACGGAACGAAATTCACTCCACATGCATGAACAAGTCAAGACTCTTGACTTGACTTGACTTGTAACTCCACGAGACATCATACTGAATTTACTTTTAACCGACAGAAAAGCTTGTATTTAAAACAAGGCTTTATTTATGTGTGGTTTGTGTCAGGCGACTTAAATTCCTCTCTAATATTCGGGTCCATCGCGTTGCCATTGGTTGATGCAAGTCGAAACATATGTCCGTCATTCAGCAACCCCGTAAAACCAGTATGTTGGAAGGCATGTAGACACTGAAAACAGTTTGAGCACTGTGCTAATTAAGCATGGACCTGAACTACCCTGTGAATGGCTGTGCAAGCTGACCGCTTGTAGGAATGTAGATTTTAACCATTTACATACAGTGTCCAAATATTTATGGACACCCCTTCTAATGAACAAATTCAACTACTTTAGATTGCATCGGTTGCTGACATTGATCTGCAAATGCACACACAGCTTGTCTAGGTCCTGTAGAGAAGTATTGCCAATAGAATAGGACTCTCTGGAGCAGATAAACAAACATGACCCTATTGGTACCACGTCTAATAACAGCATAATGTATTCAGTTGACTATTTCTGTCCCATATGTTTGCTTTGGCAAAAATAATGTAATATTTTTATAATTTTATATATTTTAATGTATTTGTTTCACTCAGATATTTTTTTTTTCATTTAATGAATGTAATTTTAATTCAGAATAAATCCCTCATTAATCAGCACATTTTACTATTAACAAATTAATCTTGTATTATTTTATCCTTTCAAAAATGAGTATCATTGCACACAAAGCAAAGATAAAGCAACGTGTTTCTCTGCCCTGATGAGACGATCACATGTGCTTACCGTCAGTGGTGGTGAAGATGATTGCACTCATAAGAAGCAGCAGCATGGTTATTGGTCGGAGCCCCATGATGAGAACTAGAGTGAACGTTTGTGAACGACGCAAAGTCAGTGTTATAATAACGCACCGGGCGCCGCCCAGCTTTCATCCTCCTGCTTGTCTTCACTTTTGTTCAAAGCCTGCAGCGATTATGCAAGAAATTGGGAACGCTTACAACTTCTTCAGCTGAACGTCCAAACAGGAGTTTTAAGGCTTGGCCTAGAGTGTTTCTCAAAGCCGAAAGTGGTTTTCTGAAGGTTCTCGACATCATCAGTGGGAATAAGTGGGGCTTTCAGTGTTTCATACAGAATTGAAACAAACGTTTGATTATTTCTTCAGGTATAAATAAGTCTCATAAGTTCCATATTTCTGCTCTAATGGCACTTTTCCCGTGCATGATACCTAGACTACATGGACTGTACTTGACTCTACTCTGTTATCTGGAACCAGGTACTTAGTACCTGCTCGATTGTGGTTTCTAGTGAGCTGAGTGGGGTCTAAAATTCGAGCACTTTTCCTACAATATGCTGCTCTGTACACTGCGAGAATAATTCGGGATGAACGGACCAATAGAAACACTCTACAATCGCTGTTAATTATTTTACATTGACTTCCATCTCTTCTAAAGTCACCATTCTGGAGATACGTGGTTTTCATTCGACAGTGACGATATGCTGTTTACTCCTAACAAACTCATACGAACCTTTTCACGCGGTAATGTTATATCACGATATAATGTTATAACTACAATAATAAAAACACACACTTCCAATTTAAGACTTAAAGTGTTATTTAAAAATTATATCAGAGCTGCTTTAAACAAAACAACTGAGATTCAGAAACCTGCTCAGATGTTGTCATTTAGATTACTTTTGGTCTGCTTATGGCAAAGTTGCTGTTCCTCTGGTTCTGCGTGTATTCTGGATGGACCACCACTCAGAGTCCAGGTTATTTATCCTGCCTTCACTTCTTTTCTAAATGAGTTAATAAATGTCGTCCTACACAGAGTCAACGACATTTAATTAAAATATTATATCAAACCTAGTAATCACCTAGTAAAAACCTTTTTCCTCATGTTTGAAACATTTCCTGTGGTTTATTTTCAATAAAGGAGATTAAAAGCACCGTGGTTCGGTGGTTTAGGAACCAGCCTTGTGACTGGAATGTTGCCCGTCCTTGTGACTGGAATGTTGCCCGTTTGATTGCCTAAACAGGCAGGGCATGACTGAAGTACTCCTGAGCAAGGCACTTAACTCCCAGGCTGCTCCCTGGGTGCAGTGGATAGGGATGCCCACCACTTCAGGCACGTGTGCTCACTGCCCCCTAGTGAATGTGTGTGTGTGTGTGTGTGTGTGTGTGTTTATGCTATATACTTTATAGAATAAACAGAATAAATATGAATTTCCTGCGTATTCTAGCTCAAAAGTATTATTGCACCGCAGAGTTATTGCACAGACAAGTAAAATGCCCCAGGTGTGGATTAGAGGGGTATAAAGTGGAGCAGTGGAACTGGGTTCTTTGGAATGATGGAGCTCCATCCAGTAGCCCTGAGAGGGATGAGCTGGGGAGCGGGGGATCTTGACCTCACTAAATACTCCCATTAATGACCCAAAACCAACCCCCTGGACAGCAGAGACAGTTGCTCCAACAAACACAGAATAAACTCTTCTTAACACCCTTGATTTCAGAAGGAAGAATGAGCGTGTCCCAATACTTCTGTCCACATAGTGTAGCTCTAACTCTTGTTATATGTGCTGAATTTAGTGAAGAGGTCTGTTTTTGCAGTTTTATTAGTATGTAAGTCATTTCTTGAGCAGATACGTTGGTTTTCCTACATCTGATTGTCTTTTTTTAGGCGACCGCTTGGAGGACAGTCTGCCTTACAGTGTTTGTAATGTAATGTCTGTAGACATCTGATGCTCCTCACTAGGCAGATAAAGACTTGTGGAGAGAAATAAAAGAGGGATCAAGTCTTTCCACTGAGCCTGACAGCAGTGAAAACATCCTCATATTTCCCACTGACATTAATCCGTGTTGATTCGACAATGTCGGGACTATTTCACAGCTCAAACTCCGACATGCATGACTGGAAGTCAAGATTGCTGTCATACGTCTGCAGAGCTTAAGACCTGCAGTACTGTTCAAACGTTTTGGACACATAGGAACATCACTAAACACCTGTTCTTTCAGCAAAAAGAGAGGCTGACCTGTAAACCCAGCATGTCACCTTAGACCAAAAAACAGTGAAGAGGAAGAAGAGATTCTCATCCTGAAGAAAGTAGTTGAGAACTTCTGAGCTGGTCTGAAGATCAAAGCTTGCTTCCAGATTTCTCCTGGCAGCACACCTGATCTACCAGCTAAGTTGTTGTGCACAGTGCTGGACTGGCAAGATTTTCTCAGAGTTTTGTGTTTGCAAGACTTTGTAGCCTGACACTGATTTGTAAATAAGACGGCTGTTGACCATAAAAAGGAGTGGAACTGGTCTTACAGGAACTGGCAGAGACAAAAGATAGAATGGAGGCTTCAGGTGAAACATCAGTGAATTGCTATTATCTTAACGACCCGAGAAGAAGCCAGACACAGCAGTGATTCAATACAAGGGGTTGTTTTTCTTGTTCTTGGAAAAATAAATATTGAGTAACGTTCAGTAAGAAATTGCTTCAAACCAAATAGAGCATAGAATAGAAATCAGGTCAGGAAAGGACAGAACCTGAGAAGCTAGCTAGACACATGTGGCCCACAGTTCTAACAACATGTCAAACTTTAACCTGGTGGTGTAGAAACCAGCCTTGTGACTGGAAGGTTGCTGGTTCGATTCCCTGAACTGGCAGGACATGACTGAAGTGCCCTTGAGCAAGACACTTAACTCCCCAGATGCTCGCTTGGTGCTGTTTATAGTGCTGCCCACTGCTCCGGGCACATGTGCTCACTGCCCCCTACCGCGTCTCACACCTATCCGGATATATTCATCAGATCAGATTCCCCCCCGTCTGATTTTGATCATATTTTTTTCTGCACGGAGACAAAAACACTTGTCTGTGCATGTAGTATTTTATAAAAAGAGACATCGAAAGATCACAAAGATGGAAGAAATCGCGGAGATTTAATCCCAAACAAGTAGTGTCTTATGCAAGTTACAACATTACTACGTCTACACAGAGCATCTTATATCTGTAATAGAAGAGCATTTACATTTATTCATAAGTGGAAATCTGAAACCAGGTGCTATCTGTGTGCAGACGCTGCACATTTATGCCTTTTGTCGTTCACTATAGAAGGAGTACGGATTTAGAAACGTGCCAGATTATGGCGTCTGTGTTTTCATAGAGATCGTTTTTGTAGTCGAGCAACTAGGTAAGGAGTGTCTAATAGAGTGGACAGTGCAGTGCTGAGAATGACCCACCACCCACATAATAGCTGCTCTGTGGTGGTCCTGTGGGGTCCTGATCATTGAAGATCAGGGTGGAAGGAGGAGAATAAAGTCTGCAGAGAAACCGATGAACCACAGTCTGGAGTTACAGAGCTCCTGTGTGATCAGAGGAGCTGATAGGATGGTCTTCGGTGTGTATTTATGCTTAAACTAGAAGAGTGCTTTTATTATTGTTTTTAATATTGGTCAGTTGGCGTGAGCATAAGATATCCCGGTTCCAGGTACCAGATACCGGATTTGGAGAGCAAAGCAAAGTCGGGTAGAGTGGTGGAGGTTCTATGCAGTGGGAAAGTGCTGTTAGAAAGCCATTTCATGAGGTTCTTCCTTTGTGGCATTGACAGACGTGACAGTGCAAGAGAAGCTTTATTTACTGCATATTTACACGTTGGACCCTGTGAAGGACTGTGCACAGCATCATGTTTTGAGGCATTGCAATTAATAGTGACTCAGTAAAGTAACACATACCTCAGTGTTCAGAAAGAGGATGTGTTACTTTCACTATTTATTGGTTTGAAAGTTGGCGTTCAGGGCAGAGAGCTACGAGGCAGGTAAAGGTTTAAACAGGAACATCTGGATTTAAGACTGTCTCTGTCTTCTAGAAGCCAGCCTGAGGAGGTGCAACAGCACGTCTCCCGTTGAGGCGCTGCCCAGTCCAGTGCTTTCTTCTGCAGGTCGCTGAGATTCGAGGTCTTCAGAACAGTCTGGATCCAGCACACAGCTCTCTGCAATACAGGGGGACAAAGTAGAGCTTGAACCCAAAAAGCAAGAGCTGGGCCAAAACGAAGACGAGGATTATATACAGTATATACTTTGTGAACACTGGTTTTCAGTTGGGCTGATGGAACCAGACTGAGAAGTATCGCCTCTGTCGTTCCTTCATACATATCTAGTCCACATGGTAGGTCCAGGAGAGTGCACTGACCACATACACCCTCAGATGTTTGAATGTTGGTTTTGCTTATGAACTGAAATCTGAGAGATGACGGGAGATTGGGACATGAGGTCAAATGGGACAGTAAAGCTTTCTTGTCTGATGGGAGAACTTCATTCCCTTCCCATATGGGTAGATATCATCTTCAGTCGTGCAGAAGAGAATCATATTTTGGGCTATTGTTTTTCATGGAAAGAAGGCTTACAGAAGCAGACATTCCAAAAATGTCCCAATTGTCATTAATTCTCGAAAACGATGCATATCCGAAGTACTGATTAACAGCGTGGAGCAGGGGTGCACAACTCCAGTCCAGGAGATCTGATCTCCAGCAGTTTGGTGGTTGCACTACTCAGACACACCCATCTTGCCTGGTAATTGACTGATGTTGAATCATGTGTGTTTGATTAGAGCAACCACCAAACTGTGCTGGAGAGAGAACAGTATTTACATTTATCCACGTATTCAAATGAGGGTTCTCCAAGGGTTCTTTGCACCTTCTTTAGGCTGTTGGAGAATAAGCTGAAGAAGAACCATTTGGAAAGCACCAAAAAGGTGCTTACAAGCTACATCATAACAACAGTGGAACCCTTTTTGGTGCCATATACTGTATAACCCTTTTCCACAAGGTTCTATGTAGATCCATCTGCTGCATGTTCTCCATCAATCTGAAGAACCCTTTCATTATGAAATAAACCCACTTCTATATAGAACCATTTTCTTTATTAAGGAACCCTTGTAGTGTTGTCTGCGTGTAGACACTGTAGTCTTCTGTACTTCACTAAATAGGGAGCAAAGAGCGATTGAGATTCAGCCACATGTGAACATGCACACGGTGTGAACCACACATTTTCAGAAGCTCTAATTTTTGTAATACGTTTGCAGGAAGTTCCTTTTTAGTGACCCTTAACGTAGTACCTGTGTGATAGAAATGCATAGAAAAGGTATGTTTTCAAAAATACCTCATATTCCAACTCCATGTTCCATTTTCATTTTTATTTTCCTGGTAACAGTTCTCGCAGAAGCCCTTCTAAGGTGTTAGGTCAGGACATTGTGAATTTTTTAAAAGTTAAATTGCCGCTTTGTATGAAAGGTTCTCTACAAATAAACTTTTCCCCGTCTACAGTTTTTACAAGGACCCTAATGTTACATCATGAATAAATTAAAATGAGTTGCGGCTACGACGTAATAAGGGTTGTCACCTCCGTGGCCTTTCATTACAAAAACGGACACATTTGAGAATGCATCCATAGTTTGTCCACGGTTTGGACAAAACCAACCAGTACACTGAGTCTCTGGCTCAGCTAAAACATCAGGAGCAGCATTTTGGACAAAAAGAAGAGCAGGTGAGCCGGTCGACCTTCACCAAAATAAGGTTACTAATGTTAGCAAGGTTTCCAGATTTCACCATCGATTGTGGTCACCACAGCGAACCAGTTTAACTTTCCACCCATTCTGGACTTAAACCCACGTTCCCATCGACCAGGAATGAGAATAAAATACCAAGCATTTATTACAGCCTGACTATAAAACTAAAGACTGCATCCAACATTGAAAGATAAAAAAAGAGGTGATCTGATTGGTGGAAACCACAACCACACACCTTAACCCCTTACATTCCCAACACTGTAGATATGAATTATGGACTGACTCTACTGTGGAATCCACAATCCCTCTAACCTTCGTTCCTGGCTGTGTTGGAGTGTTTGGCCGGTGGTCTCTGGTGGTCTCTGGCCTTTAGGTTTGATATGATGTTACCATAGTGAAGTATTTCATTTCCGCTGTGATTTTAAGCTTGTTTCTTTGTGTAGGGAACACCGTAAATACAATACGTACAATAAAACATAAATGTTTTAATAATGTATCGACTAATTATTAATCAACACCGATGAAGACATTATTAAGTGTAACTAAATATCAGCGTAATAAAATATTGGAGAAGCAGCAGCCAGTTTTACAGAGCGTACTCTACCTGTAACTATCCTACACGACATGGGCAAAAGTATCGGGACACCTGCCCATTCAGCCTTTCTTCCAAAACGAAGACCATTGGCTGGTGCTGCTCATCCATGTGAGTTGGCTGAGTGCTGAGTGCGATTGTGAAGAGTGCTGATTGTAAGATTATTAGACCAGAAGATCAGAGGATCATTGGCTGCCTATTGCCCTGCCTGGAGAACCTGTTCAGCAACTGCTGCCTCAGCAGGGCAGCCAGCATCCTGAAAGACCTGTCTCACCCAGGACATCATCTGTTCAGCCTGCTGCCCTCTGGTAAAGGCTTCTCGAGGGGCCTATATTTAGTCTGTTCTGTTCTTAAGATGTGCAATAATTATATAACTCTATAAATAAAATAACCAACTGCTACCTCAGTTCAGTTCGGTTGTTTAGAATTGATATTTTTTCATATTTTCCTTTCTATTTTGCGTGTTTCCATGATATATCTAACATTATATCTGCCTAATATCATCTCTCTTACTCCAATATTGGACACTAACATCATGTTGGATCATTGATTTCATGATTTCTGAATTCAGAAATCCAGAATTTAATTTAGAGTTTGAATAAATGAATAATCAGAAAGAATCAACAGAACTGGCTGGAATATGTCACAATAAATTGAATGTCCCCACAGTCAAATAGTAGTTGGTCAGTGGGTGTTGGGGTGTTGACCTCCAGTGATAACAAAAAGGCCTAGAATTACCTAGAACATGCCCCCAAAACTGCCTGGTTATTACTGGTTGTTTATAATATGTGGTGCATTATATAATTACAGAAAGGAAAAGGCCCAGCTCACTCAGCAGCTGGCACTGACCAGAGTCACAGCAGATTCCGGGGACAGCACAGCGTCCTCCCTCTGACCCACACACTCTCCCTCCTCACGGGCTGGGCAGGTGGTTCTCCTCCACAGCTCGCTGCCTCCGGAGAGGCCACGTAGCAGCCCAGTTCTGCAGCACAGCAGATACTGGGGCCAAAGCAGCGGCCCCTGTCTCCAGGGCCACAAGCCATACACTGCAGGAGAAAGCAGGCACTGAAAATGACAATCACGATCCAAATGGCTACAGCAGACAAGTAAATGAATGGAGTCTTACGTTACAGAATTACTGTTATTATTAATATCATAATAAAAGTCTTTAAAGGAAAGACTCATTTCAGCTCTTATGTGTTTGACTTTCGTGTTCTTTGTCAAAAAGCTTATTCATTTTTCTTTTGTATTTTGAACTGGTTTCAGTCATGGATTATTTTACACATTTACAGGTCATTTCTTTTCAATTTTTCAATTTATAACTTTTCAATTTATTATATATATATATATATATATATATATATTTATATATATATATATATATATATATATATATATATATATATACATATATATATATATACATATATATATATATATATATATAATTAGTTGTATTCTATTAATTAATATACCTACTTTTTATATTCTAATATAACAATATGTATATTCAAGATTTTATGACACATGAAAAATACTGATAATAGAAGCAACACAATAGTGCAAATTATTAATTTAAAAACTATTAATTTAACCAAAAATATTTTATATTTTTTATTAATTTTATTTTACTGTTCATGAAAATCTGAATTCCAGATTCTCAAATTAGTAAAGATCAGATTCATTTCTAGATCGAACCAGTTATTATTATTATTATTATTATTATTATCATCTAATGATAATTGTTCTTTTTTAGTATTAATGATCAACTACAACAATAATTATTGTTATGATTATATTATCTGTTAGTATCAACAGCAATAATAATAATAATAATAATAATAATAATAATAATAGTAATAATCTTGATGTTATTATTAATAGATAAGTATATTGTCATTATCAATAATAATTATTAACATAATAAAAAGATTAATAATACAACATATGTAATAATAATAACACTAAGGATAGTGTTATTATTATCAATAATTATTATTATTAATACTATTAATATGAACAATATTAGTAGAAGTAGTATTATAGTGTAAGCAATAAAATTATGAATTATTGAATTATTATTTAAAAAATATTTGTGTCTTTTTAATTTTGTTTTTTATTTACCCCTTTGAATGGGTCTTTTCATGATACTTTAATTTTGGAGATGATTTAAACATATAAAACATGCAGAATAGTGCTTCAATATTGAAATACTGGTAAAATGCTTGTAATTACTAAATAAATAATAAGTAATATGTCAAACATGTATAACATGCAACAAAAACCAGTGCAAAAATAACAGAAATATTATTAATAATTTAAAAGGTAACTGTTGAAAAAAAGCATATTTTTAAATGATTGTATAAATCCTGGAAAGAATTGCTTAAATGTCTCAAGTTCAATTGTATTAGACACCGGGTGTCTTTTAAAAGACTGGAGCTGCTCAATCACTCACCTGTCTGACCACAGCAGTGTCCGGAAAGGAGCGCTTTCCTCCCCGTGGACAGTTCTGGATGTAGCAAGCTGAGGAGAGAGCAGACAGTGCCAGTAGACAGAGGACACAGGCTGCGAGCGAGGACTCGGACATGGCCATTTCCCAGTGGTCAATACACCTGTTTCACACCAAGAAATGTCCAACACCCTCTCTTTTTATACACTCCCAACTCATCGTCAGAACGTCTCCTGTGTCCCCTGCATCCCCTCCCACTCACATCTTCAAGCAATGGCACTATTGTTCATTTGTCCCTCAGCAGTGACCTGAAGGGTGCTTTAAATGACAAACAGCAGTTTTAGGACAGTCCATCGCTGTTTGCTTATTGTTGTTGTTGTTTTTTCATGTCTACCATGTTAAGATTGTGCATCTCGCAATACATTATATTTCATGCTCCTCAAGGTCACTTCATAACCTTTATTCTGTTCTCTGTAAATCTGAATTGAAAAGGTTTGACCTTGGGGGCTTACAGGACATGGAATATGCTGCTGTTCCTTTTTACTTGTGGAGTGGAAACAGAGGATGGAAAAGGACGAACCATAAACCAAGACAGGCAGCTTGGTTTTCTCATACAGCCATGTCCATAAGTATTTGGACAGTGACCAAATACTCAGTGTATCTGAAATGAAGCAAGATTTTCAGAATACTGCATTACATTTTTAGGAATTACAGTCATTGTTTACACGGCGCTCCCACCAAATCTCAATTTTGTTCCATTGAAATGCTTTGCCAGGGTTTTACCATTTCCTAGGCCTGGAGTGGACAATGAGGGCTGGAGTCCAGCACTCTTAGAATTCCCTGCTCTAACAGACCAACTAATCTGGCAGTTAACAGGTGAGTTGAATCTGGTTCCAGCAGGAAAAATACAAAAGTCCTGGCTCTCTGTCCAACCCAATCTAGACCATCAGTCAAAGCCAGCCCTGACCAATTTGGTGCCCTAGGCAAGATTTTGGTTGATGCCCCTTGCATAGCGTCCTGTCAGCTGTCTTGCTTTTTCACCCAGATCAATCTACAGGATCTGGAGGACCTGGAGGAGCATTCTTACCAGGTAAAATGGCAGAGAGACACATCTTCTCCATACCTCTCCACTAGTGTTCCACAAGGCTCAGTGCTTGGTCCTTTTCTGTTCTCTCTCTATGTAGAGTTCTCTTGGCAAAGTAATATGTTCTCATGGGGTTTATTACCACTGCCCTGCTGATGACACCCGACTCCTTTTGTCTTTCCCACTTTCCCGCTTTGGTGTAGTTTTGGATGACCAGTTATCGTTCTCTGCTCATGTTGAAAACCTGACTCAATCATATTTCTCCTTCAAGCATCAAGTGCAGCTCGGCTTGAACCATTTTCTCTCAAGATGCAGGAAGACAAGCATCCAGACTCTTTTCTGTCCTGTCCTGGCAAAAAGGTGGAACAAACTTCCCATCCAGGGACTGAAGACCATCTCTTCCATGAACCCCTTAAAGAATTCTAATGAATCTCAGCAGCATCTAAACTTGAGGAATCTCTGGATCCGAGCCTCTACAAACTAGCTAAGGATATTTTCCGAGTGAACAGCAAAGCACTTTTATTAGTTGCTCTGGATAATTATTAAATATATTATTATAATAGTTTTAAAGAAACAAGTAAACATTAAATTAGTAAACATATTAATATTATTAATATTAATATAAACTATATTATGGAAACCAGAGGAATATGCCTCATGACGCATTCAAGAATTGATATTTCTGTTGTTGTTTAATCCTTTTGGATGGATAGTGCTCTTAGCATTCACCTATACCTCATATACCACCTATACTGCCTTTACTGCCTGCAACACCCATACTGCCTATACCACCTTTACCACCTATAACTCCTGTACCTCCTATACCTCATATACCGCCTATACTGCCTTTACTGCCTGCAACACCTATACTGCCTGTACCACCTTTACCACCTATAACTCCTGTACCTCCTATAGCACCTATACCGCCTTTACCGCCTGCAACACCTATACTGCCTATACCACCTTTACCACCTATAGCACCTATACCGCCTTTACCGCCTGCAACACCTATACTGCCTATACCACCTTTACCACCTATACCACCTATACCGCCTTTACCGCCTGCAACACCTATACTGCCTATACCACCTTTACCACCTATAACTCCTATACTGCCTATACCTCCTATACCACCTATACCGCCTTTACCACCTGCAACACCTATACTGCCTATACCTCCTATACCACCTATACCGCCTTTACCGCCTGCAACACCTATACTACCTATACCTCCTATACCACCTATACCACCTATACCGCCTTTACCGCCTGCAACACCTATACTGCCTATACCACCTTTACCACCTATAACTCCTATACTGCCTATACCTCCTATACCACCTATACCGCCTTTACCACCTGCAACACCTATACTGCCTAAACCACCTTTACCACCTTTACCACCTATACTGCTTTACTTTACTACCTATACCCCCATACCTTATAAAGTTCTATCTAATCTAATCTAAAGCCACCTATACCACCTATACCTCAGGTTGGCTTCTTCAGAATTCCTCCTGTTATCAACAGTCATATCATCAATAAAAGCAGTGACTCAATTCAATTGGCAGCCTTACCATATGCCATAACAATGCCTCCAGCATGTTTGGCAGATGAGGTGGCTTCAGATTATGAGGGCTTAATTTCATTCTCCACTCAATGTTCCTACTGCTTCCATTTCAAGATCTCGTCTTGAAGACACAGATACTACGGCGTGGTCAGTCTCATCTCCAGAACTGTCCCTGATTAAAAATGTGTGGGATGCTACTGTATTAAACCAGACGCTGTACTGAGAGCCACGACTTCTGAGTAGATCGAGATATTGATCGTATCAACAATTCATTGATCCTGATTAAATTTATCTTCCTTCCCAAGCTCACACGACCTTCTGGGTAAAACTGTTTTTTAATGAATTAAAAATAAAGTAATTGGTCAGTTTGATATATGTCATTTATGTGTTTTTAAACTGATTCATAGATTCAGATCTTTAACAATATATTCTTACAACATTCGGTGTAACACTTATTATCTGTATCTGACTGAAACCAAATCGGCAGTGGAAGAGGGATGGAGCATGGCAGTGGAAGGGTTAATTCCGGTAGAGAAGACTGAGAAAGGCGGTGTGAGGAGAAAGGTCACACACCGGGAATCACAAATATCTTATTCATCTGCACAACACAGGGCCGGCAAGAAAACAGCGGAAATGCCCACTCTGCATTCAAAACAGCGTAAGCACTAATTTTGAATAATATCCCCAAATCATTCATGGACATGTAAGGTGACAAGCAGAGCAAAACAGGCATAAAAAGCCTGATGCAAAAAAAATATTGGCAACATATTTTAGATTAAATTATAATATATGAATTAGGTTTCTTTGCTGTTTAATAAGATTTATGTTATTTATTGTCATTATGTTCAAGATGCCTGAATTACACAGTATCTGAACCACAACACCAGACTGTTCTGACCCAGCTCGGATTAATTATGCTGAATTTCCATTACGACACAGGTACAAACACTTCACCTGCCAATCAACATCCATTCAGAACCATCAAAACAATCGGCCCAAGAGGGAAATCATGCCTCACTAAACACTTTGATCCTGAACGAGTGTGAGAGGCCGTGCATTTCAAATCTTTATTTAAAGTGGTTCTGTTTCAAGATGGTATGTTGGCTGCATATCTTTTAAATTAATGAACACTGATGTGCACAAACTCTATGTGTCCCCCTGTTTAGACCAACGCTAGACGACTTTGAAAGGACTAAAGTCTGAAACTATTAATAAAAGTTTTGAGACACAGACTATGAGAATCTTGCGGGGTCACTGTTCGCAAGACTGCAGTGGGAATCCTATCGGTCACTGACAGGTGATGGTTAAGCGTCATGTCATCAGAATAACAATATTTATTCACCAAGTACCAGGTATACAAGGACTTTTTCATGGTGCTGGTATTGACATTTAAATAAAAATGAATAAATACATTGAAAAGACTGAATATAAAAAAAAGAAACATGAAATAAAAAGTTCACAGGAAGACTTCCAATATATGATGTGAAATACAGTCAGTACCATTAAGCAGCAAATACCAGTTAAAGGAAAGTGTAGTTTGAAAGTATTCAGATGTTCAGGAGGTTGATGGCCTGGGGAAAGAAGCTATGGTTGGTCTGAGTCTTTAAGGCTCTCTGCAAAGATGGAAACCACTGGAAGAGGGAACCACCAGGGTGTGAGGGGTCAGCCATGATTTTCCCCACCTCTTTCTCACCCATGGGATCATCGAGAGTGGGGAGCCAACAGCCTATATCATTTACATCTGAAATGATATGATCATCTTGTGTTGAGCTCGTTTTCCATTTTCTAAAGCTCTGAGTGGGTCAGGGAGAGCTTGTTACACCCAGGTTATAAGAAAGCTAAATCTAAAAACTACGCAAAAAACCAACTCTGTCTACAAATTTGTGTGTCAGACAGGTTTACTGGGTATGGTCTCCTTTACTGTGTATGGTCTCCTTTACTAGGTATGGTCTCCTTTACTGGATATGGCCTCCTTTACTAGGTATGGTCTCCTTTACTAGGTATGGTCTCCTTTACTGGATATGTCTTCCTTTACTAGGTATGGTCTCATTTACTGTGTATGGTCTCCTTTACTGGATATGGCCTCCTTTACTATGTATGGTCTCCTTTACTAGGTATGGTCTCCTTTACTATGTATGGTCTCCTTTACTGGATATGGCCTCCTTTATTAGGTATGGTCTCATTTACTGTGTATGGTCTCCTTTACTGGATATGGTCTCCTTTACTGGGTATGGTCTCCTTTACTGTGTATGGTCTCCTTTACTGGATATGGCCTCCTTTATTAGGTATGGTCTCCTTTACTAGGTATGGTCTCCTTTACTGGATATGGCTTCCTTTACTACGTATGGTCTCCTTTACTGGGTATGGTCTCTTTTACTGGATATGGCCTCCTTTACTAGGTATGGTCTCCTTTACTAGGTATGGTCTCCTTTACTATGTATGGTCTCCTTTACTATGTATGGTCTCCTTTACTGGATATGGCCTCCTTTACTGTGTATGGTCTCCTTTACTGGATATGGCCTCCTTTATTAGGTATGGTCTCCTTTACTAGGTATGGTCTCCTTTACTGGATATGGCTTCCTTTACTACGTATGGTCTCCTTTACTGGGTATGGTCTCCTTTACTGGTATGTTGGTCAACAGGTGATGCTGTTAAAAGAAACGTTTTTGGAGCTTTTTTGTACAAACCTGGTTGTAAATGTGGAGAAAGACAGGTAGGACAACACTTCGTTCTGCTTTCTTCTATATAGAATTCTTATTAGGCCAGGAAGCGTGAGAATTACCAGCAGTCTGCTCCACATCTTCAGTTGATGACTAATTGTAAAAACATCACTGTTTACTGAAGAGGAGCCAGAAAATTTACCAATCATATATCTTCATGACTCGACAAGACTGGAATTGGAATCAAGCCCTTGATGTGAAGCAGTGCACAAGTCGTGTGTGGTATTCTGTTACTTCCAGTCTTTCATCTTTATTGTGAAACTGACATAATTTATAATTTGGCGTGCCGAGGCTCCTCAAACGAATGCCCTTCTGGTACCATTAAACCCAGGACACTATTTGCCCTAAAATTTGTGGACATTTACCAAAAAGAAATGCAATCTTCTTGAGAGGAAAAGGTTTGGACACTCAGCTGCAAATGATTCGACTATTGTTAGAGAGGCCTGTCTTATTTAAACCTCAGACATTAGTTTGGTTTGCTCTTGATTGTTGAAGTGAGTGGCCTTTGAGTCCGGGAAGGGATTTAGAAAGACAATTAGAAATCAGCTGTTCCAACAACGAATGTCCACGCAATGATCCCCCTGACAAAAGGGTAACATTATTGTCTCCTACTACCTTGTAGACAGGCTGGCAGGTCTAGGCAGGTCCTAGACATTTAGAAGAATTTACACAGGAATCAGGTTTGGAACCTCCTGTTTACCGTCAAAAATGTATTTCTGCCAGAAATCTAGTGTCTATATGCTCATGACACCAAAAATAAAAGAACTTCATTACTATATATTGCATGGAATATGTTTGCTCCATGTTTGTGCTGCAAAAGTGGACAGCAGTAACTGACATAGGTTGTCACTACTTAGTGGATTGTCTAATGCACGCAGACTATTATGACCTGTAAGAACCTGTAATCTGTAATATTCAGTCACTGTTTTATTCTAATAGGACACTCTAATCTCTTCAGTGCTTCAGCTTCAGCGTGTCCTTCTTGTCAGGGAGGTCTATTGTGTGGAAGAAGCTGGACGATTACTCGTGCTATAATTGCCTCCAGCAGTCAGGGCCCTCTGTTCATGTTTCCACAAAGGCCCTCAGCCTTGGGTCCTTACATGTTATGTCACTGTTCCTTTGCTCACATTCCCCTGCTTCTACACCCTGAACAATGCCATGCAGCCTTCGCTGCCTCCACAAAGATTACGTCTCGCCCTGAAAAATATCCGAGAGACAAGTGATTGATTATAAGGGCTTCATCCTGTCTGTTTATGCAACAATGCAAATATTTCAACAAAACAATGCAAGAAAGTGTGGGACTGCAATGCTGTTGGGAAGATACTCTCAGTACGGCGTCGGGTTTAAAGCAACGTGCCAGACGTCACTGCATGGAGTTGTAGAGGTTCCTAATGGTGTCCTGTGATGATCCATCCCATGCAGCTTGGATGTTCTCTCTCAGTTCTGCAGAGACGTCTATCCTTCTTCTGCTGGACTGTCCTGAACATGGAAGTGGAAAATGAATAATGAAGTCTGCTTGTACCCCTGTCGAGACTATTACAAATGACCAGTTGATGAGGGTGGATGTTGAACAGCATGTCCCACAGCCGTCGACTCCAAAACAGACAGTCGTATCAAAACAAGGGAAAAGATAAAGTGGTGCCGAGTCTGTGAGGTCAAATCAAATGAAAATGAAAAAGTATTTATTTATATAAAAATAAAAATAACTAAAACTATTTGAATGTAACATTTTGATTATACTAAATAAAATAGGCGTCAGGTCAGTCTGACGCTGTAACGTTACTGCTGTTCCGCACAGCTCAACATAACAGAAGGGTTAAAAATGCGATTCACTAGGGTCACTAAAGGCGGTTAGGCAAAGCTACAAAGCCTACCATCCTTATATTTAATCAGGTCTGTGAAGGTTCTTTCAGTATGACCTTTTGAACTTTTGCCATTGCCAGTTGATGAATACCTTACATATCTTAACCTTTAGAAGCCGAGGGCAACCCTGGGATGTGTTTATAGTTTGATGTACATTAATTCGTGTTTAAAGGACACAATCAACACATGCCAAATATTGTTATTTTCAGGCTCTGTTTATATCCTGATAAAAAGATAATTATTGATATATCACTCAGCCCGTATACCGCTGTTTATATCCTGATATAGATATAAATAGCGATATATCGCTCGGCCCATATACCGCCGTTTATATCCGATATAGATATAAATAGCGATATATCGCTCGGCCCGTATCCCGCTGTTTATATCCCGATATAAATATCGATATATCGCTCAGCCCGTATCCCGCTCTGTTTATATCCCGATATAGATATAAATATCGATATATCGCTCGGCCCGCATCCCGCTCTGTTTATATCCCGATACAGATATAAATATCGATATATCGCTCGGCCCGCATCCCGCTCTGTTTATATCCCGATATAGATATAAATATCGATATATCGCTCGGCCCGCATCCCGCTCTGTTTATATCCCGATATAGATATAAATATCGATATATCACTCAGCCCATATCCCGCTCTGTTTATATCTTGATGTAGATACAAATAGCGATACATCGCTCAGCCTGTATCCCGCTCCGTTTATATCCCAATATAAATATTGATATATTGCTCAGCCCACTCAGTTTATATTCAACTTATATCGATATATATCACCCAGCCCTACTTCTGAAAGGCACTTGGCCTTAACCTGATATTAATAACAACCTGATATTAATAACATTAATGCCACTCTATTCCACTTTACACACCTGTTTATTGAGGCTTCTTGAATTACAATAAAATAACGAACTTATTCAATCAAACCAGAGGATCACATCCTGTCACACATGGGATCAACCCATGTTCAATGATGCACTCGTGTGATTGTACAGGGTGAAGCAGATGCTTTACATGTGGGGCATGTGACCGGCGTTGTCTTTGAGCTGGGAGGACGTTCTTTCTGCAGGCATGTTCGACACAGCAGGTGACCACAGGGTAATGAGTAAGCAGGTGAGCTTGTGGAGTAAACAGTCAAGGAACAGGAACATGACCCACATTTGCTTTGTCCTAAAAAAGACACAGGACCACAGACGGGAACACGATCATTAGTAAGCAGGATTAGTACAGATTTTACATTCAGGCTCAGAAATAGAAACTACATTCATCCTGAATTCCAGAAGGATTCTCTGTGACTCACCTGTAATTATGAAACCATTCAATGTCTGAACACGGATTAAAATATGAATGATTCACAACAAACAAAGCACACTTTCTGTAAGCCAGCTAATTCGCCAACTCAACTCAAAATGATTTTCTTTCTGATTGATCTCATGCTGATTTATATAAAGCCAAGATCAGTCTCTATCCCTCTAGAGTTGACACATAAACGTCCCCAAAACACTCTAATAACTCAAGCTTAGACACTATTCATTTCAAATATATAAAGGGTGAAAAGAAATCTATTTTTTTGATTGTTATGAAAGAAGCACAAGCAACAAGAGACACACTTCAGTCTGTCCGTCACAGCACAAGCCTCGATGACCCATCCATTAACAAACTGGTCTGGCAGCTCTTACTGGGGGATTACGAGACAAAGCAAATGCTGGTTTCATCAACATTTTTTCTAAAAGCAGAATCAATATATTCCATTTCGTCTTCGTCTTCATCTAAACGTGTTCTGAAGAAAACCACGGTGATGTGGAGATGTTAGCTGCAATTAAACAGATTGAGCATAAAAACTTTATAGATCCCTGTTCTCTATACAGGGACAGACGACTTAGTTTACAAAGTAGTGGCATAAACAATTAAAGCTCTGTGCTATTCATGGAATAATAAACTCCCAGTAATGAACGTTAATTAACTAACGTTAAGTGAAAACATCTGAACTTCACAGCCTCCAGTGTCTCCTAACTCTTACTGGCTCAGCAGTTATATGAGCAAACGTCCTCAGCTCCATTCGTTCCACTGTGCTGCTTCGTAACGAAACTCACAGTTGCATTCTGGTCCATATTCAGCTCATGTAGTGAACTATGATATTTACTATAAATTACCTGTAAATTGCAGGAGATCATAGTGTCCTCAAAATCACATTCCCAGAATCACAATTCACAATTTTACTAAAGCCTGTGCTGGCGAGTCAGGACAGCGGGACAGCATTAGTGTGGAGCCCTGGTGTAAAGGAGTGCGCTCATTTACAGAATGCTGGTATTTGGTCGGTGCTTGAGATGAATGCAGCTGATTTTATAAGTATTTTTTGATTCTAAAGGTTCAGACACTTTAATATTATGATATTGGGAGCAGCCGTGGTCTGGTGGTTGGGGAACCAGCTTTGTGACTGGAAGGTCGCTGGTTCGCATCTCTGAATTGGCAGGACATGACTGAACTGAACTGTTCCCCGGGCTGCCCACCGCTCCGGGCACGTGTGCTCACTGCTCCCGGTGTGTGAATCCACTAGTGTGTGTGTGGATGGGTTAAATGCAGAGGATTCATTATTTAATAGAATATTTAAAATGACCATCACTATAAAATAATAAGGGAAGAACTGATTCAGGTATTTTGATCAATATTTAATCTGGGTTTTGGTTAATATCAGTACTGGAAAGCAGAAAGTTGTGATGTGCCATCTGTAAAGTAAGTGATGTTTGTTTAAATGTCTACCTGATGAGGTCTTGGGCTGCAGTGTGCTTTGTGAGGTATATGTTGGTAAACCCTGCAGAGCAGAACTCAGCGCTTGGTCTAAACTGTCTGACAGGCGCTGCTCATGAGAGGCTTGGCTGGAGTCGGTTTCTGAAAGCAAACAGGAAGTAGATTAGACGTGAGGAATAAGAGAGACAGGAGAAGGCTTTGATAGCTTATATAAGGAATTATGAGTCTGTGCACAGAACCAACCCTTGGGGAGTGTGAGGCTTGCATCCATTCTGGGCATTTTGGTCAAAAGAGATGGAAAAGGCGGGGTCCAGTTTGCACTAGCAGGATGGTTTGACTCGCATTTCCTTTTAATTCCTTTTAGATTGGAGTCAGTCAGTCGGGCTTGGTTTTTATCTTTATTAACAGTGTCTTTTTGCAGTTTATCTGCACCACCAAGCCCTGCTGAATGAACCTGCTTGGTCCCCAGATTTTCAGTACTCACCAAGTCTTTTGAGCAAGTAGGTCTCTCAACGAGTTTGGAAGTGTGAGGGGTGTTCAGTAGACCGTTCCTGCTCCCAACTTTGGAGCAGCCAGTCTGCAGGATCAGACTGTCAATGCGGCTTTTAAGGAGCGGGTTAGGAAGTGGTTTAGAGTCTTGTGTAAAAGGAACACCAGTGAAAGGGTCGTTCGGCAAACGTCCCCAAGTGGCTTCGTGTTTCTGGTACTCCTCTAAGGTGTTACTATCCACAACCATGCCACTGGGCAAGATCATTGGCAAAACCATGAGCTCCTGAGTCAAGGGATCCAGGAACTCATTGGGAATAGGTGTTTCTGAGGGTGCTGGGTCTGGCCTAGGAAATCTGACTAAGGTAGAAAGAGGTGGGACCAACAGAGAAGAAGGCTTTATTTTTAAACTGTCAAAATGTGCTTTCTGGAACATCTCAAGCTCCTGAGAAGGACAGCAGCGAGCAGGAACTCCCCACACTGCTAAAGACTTGAATCCCAATGCAGAGGCAGCCCCACCATAGGGTACAGTAATACGAAGCTGGGCCACCGAGTTCAGTGACTGCAGCCCCCGGCTCCAGAGGTCCTGCTGCTTTGCTTGCTCTGGAGCCTCAGGTGGTGGATCAGGGAAGGGAATTCGATGTTTGAAACTGGGATGTTTAAAACATGCAAGCACATCTTCCCTTAAATCACAACGTCCCACAAGCTTGAACTGCCCGATGTCTTGGGCCGTTTTAGAGACCAGATCAGAGCAGGTGAGGATCTCAAGCCTCCTGGAGACACTTCCCTGGTCCATGCCGCAAGGCCAAAGCTCAACATCCACACGACACAACTCGATCCTGACTCTGAAGTGCAGGGTCACGTGTAACGGAGGACGGAGGAAGTACTCCAGCTTGAAACCTCTACGTCGAGCCACCGGGTCTTCAGAGAGGAGATTGGAAACATCATAGCTATCTGCGCACAACTGTGAGAAGAGAGGGGGGGGGAAAAAGCAGAATAGAGGCTTGAAGACCCACCAACAATATCCAGCACGCACATCAGACAATTCTGACGTCAGGAAAAGAACATCACAAGGTCAGTAAAGACACACCACCCACACACTCCATGTTTCCCCACTCCAACACAATGACGAGAAACCAAGAGATGACCTCAGCTGGCCACCTTTGGAACCAGATTAGAATCTCAATGGTGTCAAAGCAGTTTATATGGACAAACTGTGACAGAACACACTCTCCTGAAGTGCTGCTTTGTAGATGATGACGTATACAGTACCATCATTCAATTAAATAAACACGTACATTCTAACAAAACATGTTACATTTGTTTAAATGATGATCATGTTTTACAGCAGTTTTATGACATGATCGACCAGAACATTATAACCACTTTGATCACACAGGAGCTCTTTGTGGTTCTATAATTCCAGACTGTAGTTCATCTGTTTCTCTGATACTTTATTCACCTCCTTTCACCCTGATCTTCAATCTTTCACCCCTGATCATTGTGTGTGTTGTGCTGGTACGAGTGGATCAGACACAGCAGTGCTGCTGGAGTGTTTAAACCCCTCAGTGTCACTGCTGGACCGAGAACAGTCCACCAAGCAGAAACATCCAGCCGACAGCGTCCTGTGGGCAGCGTCCTGTGAGCACTGATGAAGGACTAGAGGAAGACCAACACAAACTGTGCAGAAACAGATGAGCTTCTGTCTCTGACTTTACATCTACAAGGTGGAGACACTCGGTAGGAGTGTCTCATAGAGTGGACAGTGAGTGGACGCAGGGTTTAAACACTCCAGCAGCACTGCTGTGTCTGATCCACACACACTAACACACACTAACCACCATGTCAGTGGGACTGCAGTGCTGAGAATGACCCACCACCCACATAATAGCTGCTCTGTGGTGGTCCTGTGGAGTGGACAGAGAGAGTAGAGACAAGGAGGGTGATAATGTCATGGGTGATCAGTGTAAAACACAGCTTGACTACCATAAGATAAAACAGCTCAATCTTACCTTGTTGCAATGAGCAGTGGTCTGAAAATGAGGCAGGCAGAGGTTGAGAACCATAGTGACCTGATGCAGTAAAAGAAATATAAATAATTATTAATATTAATTAAATATTAATAATGGATACACAGAACAGGACTGTCACTGTAGTTTTCCTGGACAATATCCTCTCAGGAATAACTGCCATAAACAACACTGTCATTTTAAGACTGATATCACTGATAAAATGATAATACAGAGATAAAATAATGCAATTACACCAGTTTACATTTTAAGGCTATTTTTATTGGGATGTGTGTTGCACCACACCAACCACACACACGGATGTGTACATGCACAGACACACACAAAGACAGACAGACAGACCCCCCCCCCCCCCACACACACACACACACACACAGTCAGATAGTCACACACACACACAAAGACAGACTTACAGACAGACCCACACACACACAGTCACAGACAGACACACATGCAGACACACCCACACACACAGACAGACAGATGATCTGTGATTCGTGTTTGTTTATCAGGTGTATTTTGTGTTTTGTCGCGGATATAAAACAGTGCAGTTAGTTTAATTCAGCTGATTCTCTCAGTGAGGTTAAAACTACGGTTCTGAGAGTAAAACGCAGCAGATTCATCAGAACAAACACAAACCTTCAGACTGAAGCTGCTCCGCTTCCGGCTCCGCGGCTCACCCTCACTGCTGCCCCCTAGTGATCGGAAGACCACACAGCACCCTCCTCAGGACCGGGCATCACTGCTTCTCTAAACACCCTCCCTCCTTAACCTCTCAACTCCCCCAACCTCTCACCCTCTCCACCCCCCCAACCTCTCACCCTCTCCACCCCTTTAACCTCTCAACTCCCCCAACCTCTCACCCTCTCCACCCCCCCAACCTCTCACCCTCTCCACCCCTTTAACCTCTCAACTCCCCCAACCTCTCACCCTCTCCACCCCCCCAACCTCTCACCCTCTCCACCCCTTTAACCTCTCAACTCCCCCAACCTCTCACCCTCTCCACCCCCCCAACCTCTCACCCTCTCCACCCCTTTAACCTCTCAACTCCCCCAACCTCTCACCCTCTCCACCCCCCCAACCTCTCACCCTCTCCACCCCTTTAACCTCTCAACTCCCCCAACCTCTCACCCTCTCCACCCCCCCAACCTCTCACCCTCTCCACCCCTTTAACCTCTCAACTCCCCCAACCTCTCACCCTCTCCACCCCCCCAACCTCTCACCCTCTCCACCCCTTTAACCTCTCAACTCCCCCAACCTCTCACCCTCTCCACCCCCCCAACCTCTCACCCTCTCCACCCCTTTAACCTCTCAACTCCCCCAACCTCTCACCCTCTCCACCCCCCCAACCTCTCACCCTCTCCACCCCTTTAACCTCTCAACTCCCCCAACCTCTCACCCTCTCCACCCCCCCAACCTCTCACCCTCTCCACCCCTTTAACCTCTCAACTCCCCCAACCTCTCACCCTCTCCACCCCCCCAACCTCTCACCCTCTCCACCCCTTTAACCTCTCAACTCCCCCAACCTCTCACCCTCTCCACCCCCCCAACCTCTCACCCTCTCCACCCCTTTAACCTCTCAACTCCCCCAACCTCTCACCCTCTCCACCCCCCCAACCTCTCACCCTCTCCACCCCTTTAACCTCTCAACTCCCCCAACCTCTCACCCTCTCCACCCCCCCAACCTCTCACCCTCTCCACCCCTTTAACCTCTCAACTCCCCCAACCTCTCACCCTCTCCACCCCCCCAACCTCTCACCCTCTCCACCCCTTTAACCTCTCAACTCCCCCAACCTCTCACCCTCTCCACCCCCCCAACCTCTCACCCTCTCCACCCCTTTAACCTCTCAACTCCCCCAACCTCTCACCCTCTCCACCCCCCCAACCTCTCACCCTCTCCACCCCTTTAACCTCTCAACTCCCCCAACCTCTCACCCTCTCCACCCCCCCAACCTCTCACCCTCTCCACCCCTTTAACCTCTCAACTCCCCCAACCTCTCACCCTCTCCACCCCCCCAACCTCTCACCCTCTCCACCCCTTTAACCTCTCAACTCCCCCAACCTCTCACCCTCTCCACCCCCCCAACCTCTCACCCTCTCCACCCCTTTAACCTCTCAACTCCCCCAACCTCTCACCCTCTCCACCCCCCCAACCTCTCACCCTCTCCACCCCTTTAACCTCTCAACTCCCCCAACCTCTCACCCTCTCCACCCCCCCAACCTCTCACCCTCTCCACCCCTTTAACCTCTCAACTCCCCCAACCTCTCACCCTCTCCACCCCCCCAACCTCTCACCCTCTCCACCCCTTTAACCTCTCAACTCCCCCAACCTCTCACCCTCTCCACCCCCCCAACCTCTCACCCTCTCCACCCCTTTAACCTCTCAACTCCCCCAACCTCTCACCCTCTCCACCCCCCCAACCTCTCACCCTCTCCACCCCTTTAACCTCTCAACTCCCCCAACCTCTCACCCTCTCCACCCCCCCAACCTCTCACCCTCTCCACCCCTTTAACCTCTCAACTCCCCCAACCTCTCACCCTCTCCACCCCCCCAACCTCTCACCCTCTCCACCCCTTTAACCTCTCAACTCCCCCAACCTCTCACCCTCTCCACCCCCCCAACCTCTCACCCTCTCCACCCCTTTAACCTCTCAACTCCCCCAACCTCTCACCCTCTCCACCCCCCCAACCTCTCACCCTCTCCACCCCTTTAACCTCTCAACTCCCCCAACCTCTCACCCTCTCCACCCCCCCAACCTCTCACCCTCTCCACCCCTTTAACCTCTCAACTCCCCCAACCTCTCACCCTCTCCACCCCCCCAACCTCTCACCCTCTCCACCCCTTTAACCTCTCAACTCCCCCAACCTCTCACCCTCTCCACCCCCCCAACCTCTCACCCTCTCCACCCCTTTAACCTCTCAACTCCCCCAACCTCTCACCCTCTCCACCCCCCCAACCTCTCACCCTCTCCACCCCTTTAACCTCTCAACTCCCCCAACCTCTCACCCTCTCCACCCCCCCAACCTCTCACCCTCTCCACCCCTTTAACCTCTCAACTCCCCCAACCTCTCACCCTCTCCACCCCCCCAACCTCTCACCCTCTCCACCCCTTTAACCTCTCAACTCCCCCAACCTCTCACCCTCTCCACCCCCCCAACCTCTCACCCTCTCCACCCCTTTAACCTCTCAACTCCCCCAACCTCTCACCCTCTCCACCCCCCCAACCTCTCACCCTCTCCACCCCTTTAACCTCTCAACTCCCCCAACCTCTCACCCTCTCCACCCCCCCAACCTCTCACCCTCTCCACCCCTTTAACCTCTCAACTCCCCCAACCTCTCACCCTCTCCACCCCCCCAACCTCTCACCCTCTCCACCCCTTTAACCTCTCAACTCCCCCAACCTCTCACCCTCTCCACCCCCCCAACCTCTCACCCTCTCCACCCCTTTAACCTCTCAACTCCCCCAACCTCTCACCCTCTCCACCCCCCCAACCTCTCACCCTCTCCACCCCTTTAACCTCTCAACTCCCCCAACCTCTCACCCTCTCCACCCCCCCAACCTCTCACCCTCTCCACCCCTTTAACCTCTCAACTCCCCCAACCTCTCACCCTCTCCACCCCCCCAACCTCTCACCCTCTCCACCCCTTTAACCTCTCAACTCCCCCAACCTCTCACCCTCTCCACCCCCCCAACCTCTCACCCTCTCCACCCCTTTAACCTCTCAACTCCCCCAACCTCTCACCCTCTCCACCCCCCCAACCTCTCACCCTCTCCACCCCTTTAACCTCTCAACTCCCCCAACCTCTCACCCTCTCCACCCCCCCAACCTCTCACCCTCTCCACCCCTTTAACCTCTCAACTCCCCCAACCTCTCACCCTCTCCACCCCCCCAACCTCTCACCCTCTCCACCCCTTTAACCTCTCAACTCCCCCAACCTCTCACCCTCTCCACCCCCCCAACCTCTCACCCTCTCCACCCCTTTAACCTCTCAACTCCCCCAACCTCTCACCCTCTCCACCCCCCCAACCTCTCACCCTCTCCACCCCTTTAACCTCTCAACTCCCCCAACCTCTCACCCTCTCCACCCCCCCAACCTCTCACCCTCTCCACCCCTTTAACCTCTCAACTCCCCCAACCTCTCACCCTCTCCACCCCCCCAACCTCTCACCCTCTCCACCCCTTTAACCTCTCAACTCCCCCAACCTCTCACCCTCTCCACCCCCCCAACCTCTCACCCTCTCCACCCCTTTAACCTCTCAACTCCCCCAACCTCTCACCCTCTCCACCCCCCCAACCTCTCACCCTCTCCACCCCTTTAACCTCTCAACTCCCCCAACCTCTCACCCTCTCCACCCCCCCAACCTCTCACCCTCTCCACCCCTTTAACCTCTCAACTCCCCCAACCTCTCACCCTCTCCACCCCCCCAACCTCTCACCCTCTCCACCCCTTTAACCTCTCAACTCCCCCAACCTCTCACCCTCTCCACCCCCCCAACCTCTCACCCTCTCCACCCCTTTAACCTCTCAACTCCCCCAACCTCTCACCCTCTCCACCCCCCCAACCTCTCACCCTCTCCACCCCTTTAACCTCTCAACTCCCCCAACCTCTCACCCTCTCCACCCCCCCAACCTCTCACCCTCTCCACCCCTTTAACCTCTCAACTCCCCCAACCTCTCACCCTCTCCACCCCCCCAACCTCTCACCCTCTCCACCCCTTTAACCTCTCAACTCCCCCAACCTCTCACCCTCTCCACCCCCCCAACCTCTCACCCTCTCCACCCCTTTAACCTCTCAACTCCCCCAACCTCTCACCCTCTCCACCCCCCCAACCTCTCACCCTCTCCACCCCTTTAACCTCTCAACTCCCCCAACCTCTCACCCTCTCCACCCCCCCAACCTCTCACCCTCTCCACCCCTTTAACCTCTCAACTCCCCCAACCTCTCACCCTCTCCACCCCCCCAACCTCTCACCCTCTCCACCCCTTTAACCTCTCAACTCCCCCAACCTCTCACCCTCTCCACCCCCCCAACCTCTCACCCTCTCCACCCCTTTAACCTCTCAACTCCCCCAACCTCTCACCCTCTCCACCCCCCCAACCTCTCACCCTCTCCACCCCTTTAACCTCTCAACTCCCCCAACCTCTCACCCTCTCCACCCCCCCAACCTCTCACCCTCTCCACCCCTTTAACCTCTCAACTCCCCCAACCTCTCACCCTCTCCACCCCCCCAACCTCTCACCCTCTCCACCCCTTTAACCTCTCAACTCCCCCAACCTCTCACCCTCTCCACCCCCCCAACCTCTCACCCTCTCCACCCCTTTAACCTCTCAACTCCCCCAACCTCTCACCCTCTCCACCCCCCCAACCTCTCACCCTCTCCACCCCTTTAACCTCTCAACTCCCCCAACCTCTCACCCTCTCCACCCCCCCAACCTCTCACCCTCTCCACCCCTTTAACCTCTCAACTCCCCCAACCTCTCACCCTCTCCACCCCCCCAACCTCTCACCCTCTCCACCCCTTTAACCTCTCAACTCCCCCAACCTCTCACCCTCTCCACCCCCCCAACCTCTCACCCTCTCCACCCCTTTAACCTCTCAACTCCCCCAACCTCTCACCCTCTCCACCCCCCCAACCTCTCACCCTCTCCACCCCTTTAACCTCTCAACTCCCCCAACCTCTCACCCTCTCCACCCCCCCAACCTCTCACCCTCTCCACCCCTTTAACCTCTCAACTCCCCCAACCTCTCACCCTCTCCACCCCCCCAACCTCTCACCCTCTCCACCCCTTTAACCTCTCAACTCCCCCAACCTCTCACCCTCTCCACCCCCCCAACCTCTNATATATATATATAATATATATATATATATATATATATATTTATTATATATTTAAATATATTTTCATGTAATTAAAATAAAATATTTACTTATTTGAATTAAATTATGAACAAAAATTTACTGTTGTGATTTTCCATTTGTACAGCTATCTGTCTATTTGTCAATCTATCTATCTCTGTCTATCCATATGTCTATCAATATATCTCTGCCTATCTATCCATCTCATTGTCTATCTACTGTATTTTCTGGACTATAAGCCGCTTTAAACCATGCGGCTTAGAATGAGGTGCGGCTTTTTCTTCACCCTCCAGGGGGCGCTTTAGCAGAAAGTGAAAAAGGTGGGAAGTCAGAGTTGGGAATCACAGAAGACGACGTTCATTTTCAGTCAGCACCTGTAAGCAACCACCACCATCCTTCACAAAAACTGTCCGCGTGCGCAGAGCATCATTTTCTGATGTCTGTCAGTGGATCCTAACTGCGTGGAGCAGCGTGAAGGAATCTACCATCGCCAGTGGACTGCTGTGTGAAGAGGGCACCACAGCTTCACCCCGGGATGACGGTGATGACAGCGTCACCTGCTGCAGTCGCCCAGCGGAGTTCTGCCTCAGCTCTTCCATCTCGCGCTCCCACACTCGCTGCTTCTCCTCAACACCGACATAGACGCAGAGAAAGTCCCGTGACGAAGCTCTTCTAAGGCTGTTCAGCTCCGACACTGAAGAAGACGACTTCAGTGGTTTCGGCTTCAGCTATCCACATGTCTGTCTTTCTGTCCATGTCTCTGTCCGTCTATCTAAACATCTCTGTTTGTATCTATATATCTGTCTGTCAGTCTGTTTGTTTACATACCCGTGTCTGTCTTTCCGCCTGCCTATCTATCTTCTGTCCATATGTCTATCTGTCTGTCTATGTATCTCTCCATCTCCATGTCTGAATGCATCATTGCACACGAATGCTCACCTCCCATTTGGTTTCCTCCAGCCGGGGCAGGATGTCAGCCTGCTCCTTGCGGTAGTCCAGGCACTTTCTCTCCAGCTCCTCTCGCTGGGCCAGCAGGGCGCTGATCTCATCCTGGAGCCGGCTCTTGTCCTGCTGCAGCCGGGTGATCTGTGCCTGCAGGGCCTGCTGGGAGCGCTGCGCCCGCCGGGTCACCTGCTGCAGTCGCCCAGCGTAGTTCTGCCTCAGCTCTTCCATCTCGCGCTCCCACACTCGCTGCTTCTCCTCAAACACCTGCACGATGGCCGCCTCGCTCTGGTCCAGGTTGCGGCGCATGTGGAGGACCTTTGAGGAAAGCAAGCGAATGGTTTACGTAACAGTATCCCACTAGCAGGATTATGTAATTAAATAATGGGGTTATGTGCGGGGAGTGCATAAAATAACAGACTCAGACTCATCGGGCCATATTATCTAGTACACCTAGAACATGGACTCATGAAAATTCTTGCAATCAGCTCAGAAAACACATGTACACAAGGACTCGCAGCCTTTGCCATGACACTCAAAATTGAGCTCAGATGCACCTGGTTTCCACTGATCATCCTTCAGATGTTTCTACAGCTGGATTGGACATGATTTGGAAAGACACACACCTGTTTATATAAGGTCCCATAGAAGACATTGCAGCTCAGAACACAAGAACCCAGTGGTCACTCTGGCAGAGCTCCAATGTTGCTCTGTGGCGAGAGGAGAACCTTCCAGAAGGACAACCATTTTTGCAGCACTCCACCGGACGGAAGCCACTCCTCAGATAAAGCCCATATGTTTTGGACTGAATGCCAAACTTCATGTCTGGAGGAAACCAGGCACCAATACCGTTCCTACAGTGAAGCATGGTGGTGGCAGCATCATGCTGTGGGGATGGTCTTCTGCAGCAGGAACTGGGAGACCAGTCAGAGTCGAGGGAAAGACGACTGCAGTGATGTACAGAGACATCTTTGATGATAACCTGCTCCAGAGCGCTCTGGACCTCAGACTGGGACGAGGGTTTATCTTCCAACAGGACAACGACCCTCAGCATAACAAAGGAGTGTTTTCGGGACAACTCTGTGAATGTCCTTGAGTGGACCAGAGCCCAGACTTGAACTCGATCTCTGGAAATATCTAAAAAGGGCTGTGCACCGACACTCCTCAACCAATCGGATGCTTGAGAGGTTCTGCAAAGAAGAATGGGAGAACCTTCCCACAGGTGCCGAGCTTCTAGCATCAAACTCAAAAAATTTGAGGTTAGGATAGAACTTTATTGATCCCTTGGGAAATTAAGGTAATTAAGGAAATTAAGATCTCCTGAAATGAAGAACATCTAAATACAGTTTTAATATTAAACTACAAATACGTCCTGCAAAACTGACCCAGAGTTCTAAAGGTTAAAGGAACATAATTAATAACAAAAACAAGAGAAAATAAATGCAAAATGAGCAGAATGACTTGATTTCAGCATCTCAAACAGCATAATCCAGTGCAGCTCGCTGAGCCAGTCGAACACCATCAACAGTGAAGCTACTGAGATTATTTAATATATATTTATTACAGAAATCCAGTCAGATATGTACTATTCGAGTATACAGCATGCTGTGTTTCTACTGTTCCAAACCAAATAATGGCAGAAGAAACAAAAAGATCATGTTTTGGAAAAGCTCAGTCAAAGTTCTGCACAAAACCTTTATCCCCTCTGTGAAACATGGTGGTGGTAGTATTATGGTTTGGGCCTGTTCTGCTGTATCTGGGCCAGGATAAAGGAAAATGTCAGGATGTCCATGAGCTGAATCTCATAAGGATGTGGGTCATGCACCAAGACAACGACCATAAGCACACATGTCGTTCTACCAAAGAAAGTTTAAAGAAGAATAAAGTTAATATATGGAATGAGCCAGTCCTGACCTCCATCCAGAAGAAATGTTGTGGAAGGACCTGAAGCAGCAGTTCATGGGAGGAAAACCACCAACGTAACAGAGCTGAAGCTGGTTTGTACGCAGGAATGGACTCAAATTAGTGCACAACATTTAGTTTCAGTTATTGGTGCACAAGGGGGCGTCACAGCAGGTACTAAACGCCAAGATGTACATACCTTTGCCCTCACAGACGTGTAATTTTCATTGTTATCTACTTTAATGAATCTACTTTTATGAAGTTTTAGCTCAAATTTATGCAGAATGAATGTATTTCTAAGTCAAATTCAGATCTTTAGGTGCAAAATTTTCCATCTCCTTTCTCTTTGATTCACTCCGATTAGTACAAACTCATCCTTCTGAACGGAGAGTCATTGCAGGAATGGACTTGATGCGGAAAACTTTCTTCTTTTAATTTTATTTAATCTTAGAAAACACAGGAATGTTAGTAAAGTGGACAGAAAAAAATGTGGCATTTTTCAGTTATGACATCTGCCTTCCAGTGCATGTTTACTGCTCTGTCCGTGCGAATATGCTCAACCTGCATACAGACTCTGACTGATGAGCGAGAGGGGCGGAGCTAATGTCACTGATCCAGATATTGAGTTATATAGAGAAACGAGAAGGGAGGGGCTGTTTACTCTCTTTTGCTCACAGATTTCAACATTAAGGACCCGAGAAGCTGTTCTGTTTAAAAATCAAATTTTATTTCTTTATTTTTAAAAATGTTATCATCCAGTTCACTTTTAAAGGGTGTAGTCATGACATTTCTGGGACAATATGTTGTTTAAAACTAGTATCATATTATTATTATTATTATATTTATTATATTTATTCTGGCATTTTTTAGTACATCGAAAATAATGCACAACGCATGTTCAGCATTTTGACCTACAACTTGGCAACCCTGCAGGGGACACGTATTACTGGAAAAGCCTAGTGTTTCTGGTTGCTATGGTGACCCTACACCCTAAAATGGCAAGGGTTTTAAGACTTATAAGACTATATTAATTAAAAGCTTATAATAAAATTATAAGATGTGCATCATTTCCATGTTTTAAAGAACCTCCACATGATGTAAAGGTTCTATGGCAACGAATGCTTTTCAGAGAACCACACTTCCAAGCCAAGAACCATGTAGGAACCTTTATTTTCATGTCATGCACAACCCCTAACACTCACCTCTTGCTCTTTCTCCCACAGTCGGTCCTCCAAGTCCTGTATTATGTCATCTGAGGAGGGCGAGGGACGAACAGCAGTGGGCCTGTCTCCCATGTGACAAAGTCTCTGATAGGACAAACAGCTCTTCCCAGAAGATGACCGTCCACTGTCCGAAATGCTCAGACCGTTCTGGTAGCTAGGCTTGTCCAGTGGGGCAGCAGCAGTGCCCAGTCTGTTAATATGGCTGGTGGATGCACTGAGGGGACCCAGGGCTGGAGGAGGACCATAAGCAGAGCCGGGGCCTCCATAGGTGGGCAGAGAGGTGAGCGAGTTCCTCCCCGAGTCAGTCATCCCTCCCTGGACACCGTTCCCTCCAGCTCGTTCCCTCTCTGGACTCTCTTGCTCTGTGAGCGACTGGGGAGCGTCCGAGCCTCCGGCTCCTCCGGCGCACCGACCTCCAGCCCCGCCTCCACTTCCAGCATGTCCAACCAGGTTCTGCATCGAGTGAAAGCTCTTTGGCACCACGGGTTTGAAGGCAGATGGCCGCACCAATCCAGAATTGTCCTGACAGACAGTTACAGGACAAGATACAAATGGCAACTTAACTCACAGTAATGATGAAGAACTCTTTTCATGTCTGCATTCATGATGTCATCAACCCATCGTACGACATATTGATAGCACTTCCCACAAAATACTAAGGGGTTTAAACACTCCAGCAGCACTGCTGTGTCCACTGGTACCAGTGCAACACGCACTAACACCACCACCACCATGTCAGTGTGACTGCAGTGCTGAGAATGACCCACATAATAGCTGCTCTGTGGTGGTCCTGTGGGGTCCTGATCATTGAAGATCAGGGTGAAAGGAGGAGGATAATGTCTGCAGAGATACAGATGAACTACAGTCTGGAATTATAGAACCACAAATTGCTGCTGTATAACAGACCAGTATGTCCTAATCTAGTGCTATCTGAGATCTAGAGTCATCTCTCTATATAGTACTACATGTCACAAGGTGGGCTAGAGGAGTATAAGACCCCCAGCACTGAGCTGTGGAGCAGTGGAACTGTGTTCTCTGGAATGAAGGAGCTTCATCCAGTACTTTAGGGATGAGCTGTGGCTGTAGGGAGTTCAAACTGTTCAAACCATTAGAGTTAAAGCTACAAGGCCAGTTTAAAAACGACATCACATTACTCCTCAGGTCACACGCACCTGTTCGAGTTTCCCAGACATGGGCAGAATCTTGGGTGGCGTGCGACCATCTGTCTTTGCAGCATTCCCATCTCTGATCTTCATGGGAGCCATGCCGTCACTGGTTCTCTCGCCAGCATGCCCCATCGCAGTCCCGCAGGTGTCCATACCCATGCCCCCTGCCGCTCTGGGACCCTCCCTGCGGCTCGCTCCCCCGCTGGCCTCCAGCCGCTCACCGACAGAGGGCACCCTCTCAAGGTTGGAGGAGATGGTGGTGGACTCGCAGCCTGTGAGCTGGGGCCGGTCCGTGGTGATGCTGCTGCCCCCTCTCTCGTCGCTGGAGCCCGTGCCCTCAGAGGTGGAGGGTGGCGGGGGCAGACGTTCGGCACTGAAGCTGCGCTCCGAGGGGCCTCGGCGTGACAGCGGTGGGCCACGGGGGAGGGTGGTACGGGTGCCCACGCTCTTCATGGCAAACTCTTGTTCACCTGCCACACCGCTGCCTACGCTGCCCATGGTGAGGAGCCCGAGCCTGGCCTCTCACTCAGCGCCAGTAGCCTTCGTTCGGGCCATTGGAGCCAGGGTGGTACCGACAGCGAGCGGGCACTTACACTAAAGGGAAAGAGACAGGAGAACAAGATTTGATAGACTGTGAGACAGATGGACACACATCTGTACAAGTGTTATACAAGTGTACCCCCAGAAACACAACCTACCATGTCAGTGTCAAGGTTCTTCAGTAAGAATAGGGTTCTACTTGGAACCATGAACCCTCAAAGACCCTTTTTGGCTGTTGGAGCATGCACTGTAGAGAGTTCCATAGAGAACCTTTAGGAAAAGTGCTCAATATAGCACAAATACAGGGCTTGTAACAATAGAACCTCTTTCAAAAAGGTTCCCTTTGGAACCCTCTACATCCCACTCACCATTAATCAGAAGAACCCTCTCACAATGTGACGAATCCTTCAATCACGCAAAAGGGTTCTTTGAGGGTTCGAGAACCCTCCTTTTTAAGTGTGCACTGCTCTCCTGCTCTGAGAAAGGTCCATCACTCGTATCCGATTAAGCAGTGGTGGTCAGAAACTGACCGCTGGAGAATATCATTGACGTGTGGCTGGCGAATCAGGCCTTTAAGGTGGCTCGCGCGGTGAGTGGGATCATGAGGTGCGTGTTTCTAAAATGGCAGAGAGTGTGGGTCTACACATGTTCTGAACTTGCCTCTGATGAGGATGTGAGGAATGGGGCTGTCATGTTTTCCAGTGTGATTCACGCAGCCGGCCAGCAGGGGGGTCTTACTCCACCACTTGCCTTGGCATTACCTCATCTCTTCCCTCAGCTGAAAACTCTCACGCATACACACATCAGCCAGGGGAGCGTGAGTGTAGTGAGCTGAAAACACACACACACACACACACACACACACACACACACACACACCACACACACACGTGCACGACAGTGAGGGAGTCTCTTTGTGCACCGTGCTGCTGCTCTCGTCGTGAATATGGGAATACATGGTGCAGGGACAGTAAACACCAGGCTCTGTATGTCTGTACAGTCCATGTTTACAGCGTCTGCTGTAAAGTAGTAGGACTCGGTGTAGCTGTACCCTCGCACCCCCTCGCTCCCCTGCCCTCCACAGCACCGGCTGAACCCTGTTCCTCTTTAGAGTTAATGCCGTCCCCAGTGATTTGCTTCGGTTTCAGACCCGAGTGCAACACCATTGTGTCTCGAGCTGCCTGCGTGGAGACTGAACACCTAGTGCAACAGAACCGATTCAGCAGCACTGAATCAACATCACGATCACGGACGAATCGGTGCTGATTCCGACTCGAATAATCAATCAACGTTGATATCGCAGGTATATTTTTCAAATGCAGTGTTGATTTATAGCTCTTTTGAAGCCTTTTCACAAACATTTAACACGAACTTTCAACATTATTTCAACGTTAAAGCAACATCACGGTTGAATCGACATTTAATCGTCTCTTGATTTTGAAAAGTGAAGCAACGTTGAGACTGCAACATTGTTTCAACGCTGCAATTGGTTTAGTAACCCGTTATTTTCGAGGCATTGTTGACTTTCTCAACATTTTCACAACAATTTACCCTTAAACATTGTTTCAACGTTTGTTCAACGCGGAGGTAACGTTATGGTTATGGCTGAATCAATGTTGAATCAAGTCTTGATTTTGAAAAGTGAATCAGTGTTGACATCAGTGTTTCAACATAGTTTCAATGTTATTCCAACGTTACTAATTTTGTAAAGAATTCGCAAATGCAACATTGATTTTAAGTGTTAAACATTTAAACATTATTTCAATGTTTTGTTTTCAACACTGATGCAACGTTATGCTTGAATCTCCTTTTGAAAAGTGAATCAACACTGATGCAGCAGTGTTGTTTCAATGTTGTTTCTATTTAACCTTAAACATTATTTCAACATTTGTTTGTCAACATTAAACCAATGTTATCGTTGTGAATCAATGTTGATATTGCAGCGCTGTTTCAATGTCGCTTCAACATTGTTTCAATGTTATTACTGATTTATATGTGTTTTGTCAGCCTTTTCCCAAACATTTAACCTTAAACATTATTTCAACGTTTTTTTCAAAACTGGAACAATGCTATGGTTGAATCAACTTTTGAAAAGAGAATCGACGGTGATATGACAACGTCATTTTAACGTTATTTTATAACTCGATTTTTCAAATGCAATGTCGGCTTGTAAGTGTTTGGCCAACCTTTCCACAACCATTTAACATCAAACACTGAACGTTTATTTGAACGTTGAAGCAACAGCTTACGTGATTTTAGCCGCATCTGAAGTGAAGGCTGGTCGCGTGCCAGCTGCGTGAGTGGCGTTCCTGTTCCAGTTACCAGTTACCCAACATCTGGATCCATTTCACATCTCCACACCACATCTGTATAAATGCATCTGCTCCTCATCCAACACCAAAACACAGAACTCCACACACTCCACACACACACACACACACACACTTACACTCCCTCTCTCACTCTTACTCACACACACACACTCTCTCACACACACACACACACTCCCTCTCTCACTCACACTCTCTCACTCACACACACACACTCTCACACACTCCCTCTCAATCAGACTCTCTCTCACACACACATATACACTCTCTCACTATCTCTCTCTCTCTCACACACACACACACACACACTATATATATATACACACACTATATATATATATATATATAATGGTATAATGGTGGTGAAGCTCCGGGCGGCGCTGCGCTGAGTGAGGGTTATATAACCCCCCCGTATCTGTCCTGGGTGGGCACATTTACCCCCCACAGCCTCAGCCCATCCTCCCCTGATGCCCGTCTCGTAGTAAAAGGCTCCTCATCGGCGGACTCCGCCGGTGCTCTGCCGGGATGCGCTGCTCGCCGAATTGCGCGACCCGGCGCTTCTGCGCATGCGCGGCCGCGCAATAACGGCACTGCACTGCACGTTTTTCACTTCTTTTCACAGAAAATTCAGTTTAATTTGGCCGAATCACACAAACTGACCCTCCTGTCCCCCTTACTCCACTGATACACAGATATAAAACAATACATGACGATTAAAATAACGACAAACGACTCTCTAATCAATCCCGTCCAGCGCACAAACGGTCCCACATTAATCTTCACGTTTTCTGACGTTTTATTTCTGAAGCTGAAGCGCGTTTGTATAAATGAGCGCGCAGGGAGCACGTTCGGGCAGGGCGGCACAAATCGACACAACACCTGCTGGCCGCGCGTCGCTCTGTTATCGGAACGACGGGCCACGACGGGCCACGACAGGCCACGACGGCAGACAGCTGCCCCCCCCTCCCAGTTACTTACTGTTTATAGTGGCGACGTCAGGCTGCGCGCGCTGCCACACTGGGATGGCAGGTGGCGCGTGGCGGGTGGCAGGTGGCGGGGGTCTCCCCGAGCCTCTCGGATCGCCGTGACTTGCCGTGAGACGCCGATGGCAGCGGCGGCGGACCGGACTGTGCGTGGATCAGCTGAGACACACACCCACCTCCGCCCCGCCCACCCCGCGCTCGCGGAACGCCCCTCGGAGCGGAGCCGAGCACCGCGCACGCGCTCCTACGTTACCATGGCGACTGTGGAGCAGCGCGCGGGAGACGACTGGAACGATCCGATACCGGAAGCAAACAGAGCCGGTATCTCCGATACTGAGCAGAAAAAAACATATGAAAAAAATCAATTCATCAATTAAAATAACCGTAATAATCAAATAAAATACGATATATATATTACTGTATAATAATATAAAATACACAGCCGGTTTCTCTGATACTGAGCAGAAAATAAATAAATAAAAATATACTCACTAATTCATCAATACAAATAACCATAATAATAAAATAAAATATGATATATTACTGTATAGTAATAAAATAAAATATAGAACTGGTGTCTCCAATACAGAGCAAATAAATAAATAAATAAATAAATAAAAATATATTCATTAAAAAATCAATAAAAATAACCATAGTAATAAAATAAAATACAGAGCCGGTATCTCCGATACTGAGAAGAAAAAAAAACAAAAAAACAATAAAAATCCCAAAACATATTAATTAATTAATCAATTACAAATAACTGTAATGATAAAATAAAACACGATACATATATGACTAAATAGTAATACAATAAAATACAGAGCTGGAATCTTTGATAATGAGCAGAAAATAAATAAAAATATATTAATTAATTAATTAATGAATAAAGGCAGATTTAGGGGCAAATATGAATACATTCTCTGAGCCATGAAATGGTTGCAGTTTTTGCATCCAATTTTATTTGAGAAAGAGAATTTATTAAAGTAGCATAAAAAAGGAATTGTGTACAGAACAATTGAGGTTTTTGTTGAGAAATAATGTAAGAATAGAATAGAATAGAATAGAATAGAACTTTATTGATCCCTTGGGAGGGTTCCTTCAGGGAAATTAAGGAGAAAACAAAGATGTCCGTTTTTATTATATTTTATTTATGAAGGGAAAAATATTATTATTAATAATAGACATGTTATACTGAAAAATCCTTTGATATGATTAATGTGATTTCTATGATGATTAATACTATTTGTATTTAAAACAAAATGATAATAGAGGAGAAGCAACGTGTGCTTCCAAGACCTAAAAGGAGATGTAGAGGAGAGAAACGGACATTAAAGTATTGATCCCATCATGCTAGTATCGACCCAACATCAATACTAACGTTGGTATTGATAATTTTGCTGTTTGGATCAACCCGCCCACAGATTTTTTTATGATTTTGGAGAGTAGAGAGATCTTCGGCGGTTTGCTGTCTCATCATGTTCAGTGTTTACTACTACATCCACAGGCTGAAATGATGCTCCTCACAGCAAGACGGGAGCTTATGGGAGATACACAGCAATCCCAGCAATCTCTGATACTGGAACAATCAATAAATAAATAAATAAATGTATGAATGAATGAATGAATGAATGAATAAATAAATAAATAGATTTCATGACTGCAATGCATGTGTTCACTGGATCTGGCTGACAGAGGTGAGTGTTTCAGGTCCAGAGCATTTAAACACTGTGTCCACTCACTGTCCACTCAGACAGCTTTGTAGATGTAAAGTCATCCTCGTTTCCTTCATCAGTGCCCACAGGATGCTGCCAACAGGACACTGTTGACTGGTTGTTGGACTGTTCTCAGTCCAGCAGAGACACTGAGGGGTTTAAACACTCCAGCAGCACTGCTGTGTCTGATCCACTCGTACCAGCAACACACACTAACACACCACCACCATGTCAGTGTGACTGCAGTGCTGAGAATGACCCACCACCCACATCATAGCTGCTCTGTGGTGGTCCTGTGGGCTCCTGATCATTGAAGATCAGGGTGAAAGGAGGAGAACAAAGCCTGCAGAGAAACAGATGATCTACAGTCTGGAATTATAGAACCACAAGGAGCTCCTGTGTGATCAGAGCAATAAGTCATAAATCAGAAATGAAATGATATATTTGAAATGTCTCACATATAAACAAACACACGGCCATTTATATCGTTTCCATATCTCGCAGTCAGTGAGGTCACTTCACAGGGAGGACCGATCACACATTGTAAATAAGGCGTACGCCACCGACGCGCTGTATTTCCAGACGATGTAGACGATGTGCACACTGTGTACATATTTCCACAGGCTCATCAGGCCTCAGACTCCATTCACAAATTCAGTGCTGACATCAACGCTTAGCAGTTACCATGGAAACACTCTTCCTCATGTACAAGGCTGTCATGTGACAGAGCTATGGAAGTACCTAGAAGAACAAGGCTGGACTATGTGGACTTGCTGTCAGAGATGAAATAGAATGCAATAGAAGAACCAGTCTTGGTCCCATAATCAACCATATTTCTAAAGCATATGTGTGACTGTGAGGAACCTTTAACTGGACGCAAAGATCTCCTGTACGGTCACAGTTCACTATGGATGCTAAAGTGGTTCTTCTGCTGCATCACTTGAAGAAGCATACATTGTTCTCAGCATTGCAGTGACACTGACATGGTGGTGGTGTGTTAGTGTGCAGCAGTGCTGCTGGAGTTTTTAAACCCCTCAGTGTCACTGCTGGACAGTGAGTGGACACAGTGTTTAAACACTCCAGCAGCACTGCTGTCTAATCCACTCGTACCAGCACAACACACACCAACACACCACCACCATGTCAGTGTGAGTGCAGTGCTGAGAATGACCCACCACCCACATAATATCTGCTCTGTGGTGGTCCTGTGGGGTCCTGATCATTGAAGATCAGGGTGAAAGGAGGAGAATAAAGTAATTCAACAGTATAAATTGTATTTTTTTGTTCTACAGATGCATTTTAGTCCACCTGCAGTCTGACTGACCACCAGAAGAGGTCATCAGTTCCCTTTGCAAACACAAAAAGCACTCCTGGACACTTACAGGTCCACTGCTATCCACAAAAAAATGCAAATGTTTCAGTGTTGTTGTTTCAGCTCCAAAAGTGTGGTCATTATCCAACTGAGACCCAGCAATTCATGTTTGACCTCTGTAGTGGACATAAGTCTGAGACCTATAAGTGAGGCACAGTTCATGCAAGCTATCAGGAGATGAAGTTGAATATTTGCTAAAAGTGCACTGCTTTCCTTTATTAATCAAATGTTTTTTACCCTCCTTGCAGAGGAGCAGACCTTACAGGACAATGCTGGCCACAACCACCAAGACCTGAGGCCTTCTGGACACTTCAATTAAGCAGATTTTTGAGGAAAGAAAGTTCATCACACAAACCAGCAGGAGGTGCTATCCTTAATAGACAGTGTTGAGCTATGTTTTTACTATTTTAATGTTCTTGATAAATCCACACGAACTCAAGGAAATACCATGACATTACCCCTACATTTGATTAGAGCTCACCACAAGACCTCCTCTGACTTTGACGTTAGTGTGTGTTGCGCTTGTACAAGCGGATCAGACACAGCAGTGCTGCTGGAGTGCTTAAACACTGTGTCCACTCAATGTCCACTTTATTAGACACTCCTACCGAGTGTCTCCACCTTGTAGATGTAAAGTCAGAGACAGAAGCTCATCTGTTTCTGCACAGTTTGTGTTGGTCGTCCTCTAGTCCTTCATCAGTGCTCACAGGACGCTGCCCACAGGACGCTGTCGGCTGGACTTTTCTATTTGGTGGACTGTTCTTGGTCCAGCAGAGACACTGAGGGGTTTAAACACTCCAGCAGCACTGCTGTGTCTGATCCACTCGTACCAGCGACACACACTAACACACCACCACCATGTCAGTGTGACTGCAGTGCTGAGAATGACCAACCACCTACATAGTAGGTGGTCCTGTTCACAAGATCTTCTACCATCTTCTATTCATTCATTGCATGTTTGTTATTCTTTTAGGGAAAGTAGCTCATATAAGCTTTTGTATAACCTTTCATAACCCCGTTTCCTCTTCAGTGCACCACATGTATATAAAAGAGAGTACAAGTGTGAAGAAACTGTGGTTTATATGACTTTTTTACTAGAACATCAGAGGATCCATGAAGATCCATTTGTACCAAAAAAAATAGGGACAAAATCAAAACAGGAGCTTCATGACACTTAGAAGCAACGAGAAGAAGCAAGAAGAGAGCCTGAGAAAGTGCTGGAAAAAAAAAAAAAAACAAGCAGGCCAAGAGTGTGTCCAGGTGGGTGCAGCTGTCCTTCGTCCCTACACCCCATCCCTGAAGGACAGGCCCAGCTGAGGGACAAAAATAACACCTAGGATACTGAATGAGTGCTCACACCTCTGGGAATGTTACATTTGCTCCTCAGAGAAGGGCACGTGATATAATAGAAGCCCAGACCAGAACACACCAGCAAGCCTTGTCTTTTACTTTTGGCCTTCTGGAATAAAGCCGAGGCCTCGGCGGGCGGTGGATCCTGAAGTGTCACAGTGAGCACGAGAACACTTCCCCCCTATCAGAACCCAAATGGTACAGCTTGAGAGTGGAGGCTATTTTAGAAGGTGGTGGTGGAATGTCCAGCTGCTTACTCTGATGATCTAAAGGACACGTACCCTGAAGAGTGAGGGCTCTGACAGCGAAGTAGTGAGCATACTGAGGACACTCTGGCAGACAGTCCAACTGCAGGGATGGAGAACGTGGAAGTGTTTGACTCACCAGGGAAGGGACGTGGTCTGAGGGCAACTAAAGAAGTATGGGCTGGAGATGTACTGTTTGCAGAACCTTGCTTTGCTTCCGTCGTGTTTGACAGGTAAGTCTTCTGGAGGTATATGGGAGTGATATGGAGAAATGGGCCACACAGAAGAATCACTGTGGGCTCTTTAAAGGACCAAAACCAGACATGTCTCTGAGTGTGAAGACCTTCTCATAAAATGCCAAGTTGTTTTTTTATCTGGAGAACATTGCATCTATAGAGAGTCCTCCATTCCAAGTGGGAGAACTGGTGTGATTTGATAGAATGGTATAACATTGTGAATGGTAGAGAATGTTCTAGGTCAGTGTAAATTGCTCTAGAATGGAAAGAAGCATGCAGGCTGAAGTAAGAGTGAGCTCAACAAGAACTCCAGAAGAGTCTAACATCAGGCGTGGAGAACGAGGAAGCTGTTTCATTCCAGTCATTCCATCATAAAAGCTGTGCCATGTAAAGTTCTTCTCCAGGAACGACATAAAGTCACCCAGCAGCAGCGTGAAAGACTGGTGGAGAGCACGACCAGACATTAAAGCTGTGATTTACAATAAAGGTTATTTAATCAAAAATTGATTTCTGAATTCTCTCACAGTTAAAACACCTGTACGGTGTTTAGATACGATCGTTGACTCTTTGCATTTCTTGGAATATTTGTCAGTATTTTGAGAAGCTCTCGTTTCTGATGATAAATGCTCTAAATATCATTCTTTTTTTTTGGAATTTGGGAGAAAGCGAAACTGTTAATTTTGCTCAAACACAGGCCTGTAAATAGTACCGTATATTCCAGACTATAAGACGCACCGGAATATAAGCCACACCCTCAAAGTAAAAAAAAAACCCTGGAAAATAACATATATAAGAAGAAAAACCTGCCCCTCGTTATAAGTCGCATGGTTTAAAGTGTGGAAAAAAAGTAGAGGCTTATATTCCAGAAAATATGGTAAATACAAAGACACTGATAATGAGGAGTGGTCACTTTACAAGCACCGCAAATAAATCCAGTTAATAATCATATCTTCCACGGTGACAGAATTCAGAAATTAATATTTGATGAAATTAACTTAATTATCAATGACAGCTTTAATGTTTGGTGATCTCCACCAGTCTTTCCAACTGCTGTTGGAGCAACTCTACAAATTATATATATAAAACTATCACAAATATACAGGGTGACACCGTAGGACACCCAAACATCACAAGACGTTTCACTGATTATTCTTAAACACTGTAGTACCGCAGTTTAACATTAAGTTGGAAGACACTATGGATCTCGAGAATTCAGAGAGCTGCCCTGATCACTGCAGTTTGTCTTGGGGAGGCAGATTTGTGCCTGCAGTAATAGCAGTGATACCATGTGAACTCCACTATCAGAGGGTCTCCATCACCTTATAAGGCATTGCCACTCTTATCTGAGGTGAATGACCTCTGTCTGTTCTGAAGAACCGCTCCTGCAGCTCTGGATTTCAGAGCTATGACTTATGGATTTATGGACAGGTTAAGGTTAGGATTATGACCAGGGTTAGATTTAGGCTTTGGGTTTTAGATGGTCTTCAGGATGGTGGTCAGGATTTGGGACAGGATTTGGGTTAGGGTCGAGATTAAGGCTAGGATGAGTTTTTTGGTAGAGGTTAAGATTAGGGTTAGGGTCAGCATTAGGTTTAGGTTTTGGGATAGGAGGTTAGGATCAGGATTAGGGTCAGGGCGAGGTGTTAGGATTTGTTTTTTGTTTAACTTTAAAATGATCAGGATTGAGGTTAAGATTAGGTTTCAGGTTCAGATTAAGGGTCATAATTAGTGAGAATTAGTGTTAATATTTTTTAATGAAAGTACAGTATCATAGTACTACTCATACTTCATCTTCCTCATATCTTCCTTTAAAAAAAAAGGGTCTATGGGTTCTTCTAAGCAGCTGCCTAGCACTCTGAAAATGAAAATGATTGAGACCCACCAGGAACAGGAGGTCAAGATAAGGTCTGGAAGAGACGTAAAGAGACAGCTGCTCATAGGATTGCTAAAAAGGCAATTCATAGCCACCATTAGACTGCAAAAGACCTTTCAAGAAGATTTGACTGGACTGATGAGTTTAAAATAGAACTCTTTGGCCATAATGAGCACAGGTAACTTGGAAACATTTCACGTTTCACGGAGAACATTTCACTGGGACGGGGAAGAATGGATTCAATGAAATTCCAGCAAATTCTGGATGCATGAAAAGAGTTGGTTCTACAAATGGATAATGATCCTAAACACACCTCAAAATCCACAACAGATTTAGATTTTCACAGTCCCCTGGAAATCTGTGGATAGACCTCAAAAGATCACTGCATGCAAGACGGCCCAGGAATCTCACAGAACTGGAAGACTGTGAGGAAGAACGGATGAAAACCTCTTAAAGGAAAAGTGTTTATATGATGTGACACTTGCCAGAGGAACCACTGCTAGGTACTAACCATACAGTGTGCCAAAGGTTTTTCATAACAATGTAAAATATGAAATTATAAAGTGTGTGTGTGTGTGTGTGTGTGTGTGTGTGTGTGTGTGTGTGTGTGTGTGTGTGTGTGTCCAACCATGTGAAATCATTCTTCTGGATTATGGTAAAACAGTAACAACAGTTACCTCATAAAAACTCAGAACATCAGTCCATCACACTACAGCTGTTGGCAGCTTTAAGAATTATGGCCCCAATTAAACTGTAAAGCCTGGCTGCAGTGGTGAACATGTGGTGTGACACCGTACTTGTGAGTCAGTGAGTTAATGAGTCTTTAACTATGGAGTTGCTGTTTGTCAGAGTGTCACTCAATGACCTTAGACCACAGACTAACACATCGTTGATGTGTAAAACATAAATAAATACCGACTAAGATTGTGTGTGTGTGTCTCTCTCTCTCTCTCTCTCTCTCTCTCTCTCTCTCTCTCTCTCTCTCTTATTCTCTCAGTCTTGCAGCACACGTCTGTCACTGCTGTTTCCGTCGGCAGCCAAAGCTGCAGCGGTGCGGTCAGTGCCGCTTTGCACAGTACTGTGACCGCACATGTCAGCGTGCGGCCTGGGAGGAGCACAAACTGGAGTGTGCTGCCATCAAGAGCTATGGCAAAGTACCCAATGAAAACATCCGGTGAGTGTCTGAGGAGTTGCTGGAGGGTGTGATGGGAAAGGGGATGGAGGAAGGGAAAAGGGGAAAGCAGAAATAAGATTTGTGTGTGTGTGTGTGTGTGTGTGTGTGTGTGTGTGTGTGTGTGTGGGGTGTGGGTGGGGTGTGGGTGGGGTGACCCCTGTAGAACAAAATACCTGAAGCCCACTGTGATTCCTCACTTATAGCTCCATAACTTCCGTATTGTTGCTGTCACAACAAAACCTTCTATCTTTCAAAAAATAATAAAACTGATTTCATTTGAGGTTCATGTTCATGCAGTTGCATTTTGGTTTAATTCATTTTCATGTTCACATAATGTAAAGGGCAGCTGTGGTTACTGGTGTGATTTAATTAACTCCTAGAACCCAGTTTCATGCTGTTTTCTAGGTTTCATAACTCAGGATCAGAGTAACGTACAGATATGATACACATATCATAATAAACTATAAGACGTACCCTATTTAACTCGTCATATGATGAATTATCAGAGAGTAATTCAGCTCAGAATACATCTAAAATTCACTCATTTCCAACTGAATTAAATCCCAGTTTAAATACCAAAGGAGCTTCCAGTGCATGTTTACTGCTCTGTCCACGTGAACTTGATCAACCTGCATACAGACTCTGACTGATCAGAGAGAGGGGGCGGGGCTGACGCTCAACCTGCATACAGACTCTGACTGATCAGAGAGAGTGGGCGGGGCTGATGTTCAACCTGCATACAGACTCTGACTGATCAGAGAGAGGGGGCGGGGCTGATGCTCAACCGCCATACAAACTCTGACTGATCAGAGAGAGGGAGCGGGGCTGATGATCAACCTGCATACAGACTCTGAATGATCAGAGAGAGGGGGCGGGGCTGATGCTCAACCTGCATGCAGACTCTGACTGATCAGAGAGAGGGGGCGGGGCTGATGATCAACCTGCATGCAGACTCTGACTGATCAGAGAGAGGGGGCGGGGCTGATGCTCAACCTGCATACAGACTCTGACTGATCAGAGGGTGGGGCTGATGATGTCACTCACCCAGATATTGGGTTATAGAGAAAAGCCCCTCTGTTTACATTCTTTCAGAATTAAAGTCTGGTAATGTCTAATGTCTTGTAAACTAGTAATGTCTAAAGTGCTGCACTGATATCTCTAGTCTCGCTGCACGCATCATGTGGCGCATCGACAAAGAGGGAGGTGTGGTCTCAGACATGCAGCTCATCACTCTGGAAGATTTGGAGGACCACATCTCTGACATGTCTGAGGATGATCTAAAAGACCTCAAAGTGGACATCCACAACTTCCTGGACTTCTGGCCCAGAACTGGCAAGCAGCACACTGTGGACAACATCTCACACATCTTTGGAGTGGTACATACTGTCTGTAGCTTTGGTGCTGTCTTTATCTATTTACCTATACATTCGTCTAACCACTGTCCTTTACCTAATAGATCAACTGTAATGGCTTCATGATGAGTGATCAGAAAGGCCTTCAGGCAGTTGGAGTTGGTCTGTTTCCCAACCTCTGTCTGGTCAATCATAACTGCTGGCCTAACTGCACTGTCATCCTCAATAACGGCAAGTAAGTCTGACCACTGCTTTTATATTCTGTGAGTCCAAAAATGTCTTTGGTAGAATGAAAGTGTGAGACAGAATGTAGGAACGAAGCAGATAGGAAGTTTGAGGAATGAGACCTTAACGTTGGAAGGACGTGAGAAGAAATAGTTCTGGGGGAGGATTAGAAGGATATGGTGGTCAGTTGGAATCCTGTGACTTACAGAAATCATCTACAACACGCCCAGAAATATGGAGAGTTGTGTTGACCGGATTCTTGAATTCAGGTTGTTAGCTTTGACCCAGGACAGAGGTCAGCAAGCCTCTTTTATTGACCTCATGTCGCTCCACAGCAGTTTATTTACAGATTAAGTCCCACCCTTCCACAAAAAGAGTCAATTAGCTTTTCCTGGACGTGTCCTTGTTTGGAATGTGAGGGTGAATGTGAATCAAACTGGGATTGCAAACTCATAACTCGTAAAATGTTAGGATTTTGTGTTGATGTCACACAAGCTTCTTCTTTTTCCAGCTATAAGTGTGTTTGCTTCTTTGTAAACATCTTGTTTGTAAACATAGATCATGTGTTTTGTGAGTGGTTTTTAACTGGTGGCAGAAAGTCAGTTTGCATAATAGTGTCAAGTGTAGGACAATGGGGCTATGGATCATCCGGACGCATTGTCCTGTTATTTTAACAGCTTGCCAGCAATAGACAGGTTGTCCTACACGAATAAACTGATGGGGGCAGATTTCCTGACCTGTATTCACTGTCAGTCCAGTGGATTAAACATCCAACTGGCCAAAATCGCAGTGGCAAGACTTCTTCATATAACTTGTGGGAAAACCCAATGTGTGCAAGAGACACACTTAAGACATACAAATCTCTCCATGTCAACATATTTGTACTTTGCGGTCGTGTCAAGAACCTTGAATACCAAGCTTTGTAAAATGCAAACCTACAATATGCATGACTGGCAGGGAGGTACTGGCTTTTGGATGAACTGGGAAAAATCCTGGCGGGCACCTATGAATGTGGGTGGAAGGGCCGGTCCACGGGCAATGCCCCTATGAGCACCGTCTAATTATTGCCCATTAATCGCCACATGTTTCTGCTGGTTGTCTGCCGCCACAATGCACATGCAGGTGCCAGTGATGTAACCATGACATATTGCCCAAAATGGTCTACATGTACCTGCATCTACATCGAGCACTGGTCAAACTGCTGCCCGCCACAGCTTTTACTGTGTGTCGTCAGAGCCCTCTTCATTGAAAACCAAAATGTGGTCATCATAAAATAATCAGGTTGAAAGTCGTGTCCTTCCAGTGGGAAGCGGATTATGACTGACTGAGTGATTAGGTAAGTGAGGATTTTCTGAATGAGGGTTGGGTTTTGAGAAGGCCTTCTGTGGTTGGTTCCTGCAATGTGCTTCTTGCTTTGTCTTTCAGTCATTCGGATGTCAATACGTTGTATCATACTCAGAAGAGGTGGGTGTGTTTAGTCTCAATTTACCAGCCAAGCTCTTCATCTTCTCTTCTGTCCACTTTGACCTCTTTAATCACACATCCTGCCAATCAGCTACCCAATCGCAGCCGTCTTTAGCCACCAACATTATGCCTCCGTGTGGCTTTAGGACAAATTTGATCTGCTGACCAGTTATCACCTATACATGTGTCACTAACCTCATTAGTTAGGTAGCAACTGAACAACACTGTTACAGTCACACCAACAAATAATTGAATTAATGCATTTTGCTTTAACCTACACTATGTGGACAAATGTACCAGGACATCTGTTTTAATTGGAATCCCTACTTGAGCATGGCTGTGAGGATAGGATTGCATTCAGCACATCAGCTCATCCCCAACTCAACCCAGAGGTACTGTTTGGAGCTTCATCATTCCAGAGAACATAGTTCCACTGCTCCACAGCTCAATGCTGGGGAGCTTTATTCCCCTCTAGCCCACACCTTGTATTAGACATGGTGCCAACAGGGTCATGTTTGGTTATCTCTCCCAGAGAGTCCTATTCTATCGGCAGTACTTCTCTACAGGGACTAGACAAGCTGTGCCTGTGCATTTGCACATCTGTGTCAGCAGTGTATTCCACTAAAAGTAGCTGAATGCATCCATTTGAAGGGGTGTCTACAAATATTTGGCCATATAGTGTATCGTAGACCAAATTATTTAACCGGGATGGCTAATGCTGCTGGGTGGTTGGCCGATTGACCCTTCATCTTCTCTCTCACATCCTTAACCATCACTTCATTCCAGTCGAGGTCTGTACCTGTAGCTGTTGTCTTCTGTCTCCACGTGTTTGTTCTCTGTGATTTTGCTATTATGAATGGATTTCTTCACCTTTTATTTCTGAAGGACTCCTCCACAAGATCTCTTTCTACTTACAACTAATGTCAGATGAAGACCTTGTATATGGTCATCATCTACAGTGGCACTTGAAAGTTTATGAGCCCGTTTGAGCAAAAGTAGTTAAGGAGAAGCAAATCAAATAAACAAGACAAAATTATTACACTTGCTTATTTATTAATTGAGGAAAATGAGGAAAATTTGAGTCCAGTCCTCCATACAAACCAGCTTCAGCTCTGTTATGTTGGTGGGTTTCCTCCCATAAACTGCTGTTTCAGGTCCTTCCACAACAGTTTTCTCCTTGTAAGCCTGCCATGCTCACCATTGTTGATCAGTGTTCTCCTGATGGTGGACTCATGAACATTAACATTAGACAATGTGAGACTATTACACATCTTGCTCTTGGAGTGATCTTTGTTGGTGGAACACTCCTGGGGAGGGTAATAATGCTCCTAAATGTCCTCCCTTTGAACACAATCTGTCTGACTGTGGATTGGTGGAGTCCAAACACTTTAGAGATGGTTTTGAAACCTTTTCCAATCTGATGAGCATCTACAACTCTTATTCTGACCTCCTCAGGAATCTCCTTTGTCCGTGACAAGATCTGACTTTGATAGATCCCTGGTCTTTAAATAAAACAGGACACGTCCACTCACAACTGATTGTCTCCTACTGATTGATTGATTGATTGATTGAAAACACCTAATTTCACCTTCAAATGATCTGCTGAACCTCCACAGATCTGTAATATTGGATCATTTTCCTCAATAAATAAATATTTTAATATTTATTCTATATTATATCCATATATTTTAATATTTTGTCCAATATTTTGTCTCATTTGTTAGATTTGGATCTCCTTACTTACTTTTAGGACTCCTAAAGTACATTAGATGACATTTTTGCTCAAATCTATGCAGAAATATAGAAAATTCACTAACCTTTAAGCGCCATTGTAGGTAAGTATACAGATGATGTATGTTTGACATACAGAACTCATGTCTGGTGGCTTGACTTCCTTATGCTGCTGAGAATTTCTGAGTGCCAGAGTGTTATTTTCCAATTACTTGATCTGGGGACCTGATGTTGACGCTGATACTGGCCTGTGATCAGCATAATGCATCAGGTTTGGACTGGTGCGCAGTAAGCTGGTCTTAGACCTGCACCACTGACCTGGACTGTTCCTGGACATCACCTGCCGTCTATCTTTTGCCACAGAATTGAGCTCCGAGCTTTGGGTAAAATCAACGAGGGAGAGGAACTGACAGTGGCCTACGTAGACTTCTTGAACCTGTCAGAAGACCGCAAGCGCATGCTTAAGCAGCAGTACTTCTTTGACTGCACCTGTGAATACTGCACCAACAAAATCAAAGATGACCTGAAGATGGCCGGCACAGAGGTCGATGGTGTTAAGGTGGGTAGAAGGACTTTTCACTGTAAATATTCTAGACCTACCAGTTTTATCAAGCTTTATATACCAAGGAAGGATCTTCTTTTTGAAATAAAGGCAATGTTTGACATGGTTTATAAAATGTAATTTTAATAATAATAATTTTCTTGTGAGTTGATTTTAATAGCTGGTATCTCCTCCTTTAGCTGAAATAATGTCACATAGATGTTTCTAGAACCGTCTAGCGTGTCTGACATCGATGGCGTCCCAACTCCTCCATGTGGAATTCTTTCAGCTCTGTGATGTTTCAGCGTCAGTCTTTGTACTGATGCTCTTCCATTCTCCTCAAGCCCCCCTCTGATACAATAAAGATCTCATAGTGGTTTCTATGATGGAGAGATCTCCAGACCCTGCTGCAGCAGAGCAGCTCCAAACCGTCACACTTCCACCACCATGCTTCACAGCTGCTATGAGCTTCTTGAGCTTAAATGCTGTGTTTGGTTTGTCTTCTGCTACTGTGTCAGTCATCAGTCAAGCACATTGTTCCAAGTCCTGCTCTTTGTCCAGATGTTCTCTGGAGAACTTTATTCTTACGCTGATGTTTTTTTGACAGTAAAGGTTTTCTTCTTAAACACTTTCCATGAAAATCAAACTTGTTTGGTCTCTTTCTGATGATAGAAGCTGCACTTTGACATCAGCTGTGGTGAGATCTACCTGTAGGTCTGTGATGAACATTTTAGAATTGTTGGATCTACTTTATGTATCTTGTGATTCTGCTCTTTGGCTGAACTTACTAGGATGGTCTGATCTGGCCATGTTGGCAATTGCTTTAAGTGTTCTCCACTTGAAAATGATGTTCCGGACAGTGGAACGACTGATTTCTAACTGTTCTGAAACCTTTTCAAATCCCTTCTCAGACTCATCTGTATCTCCAACCTTCTTTCTGAAGGCTTCAGAGAGATCTTTGGTGATCATGGTGATCCCACTCACTTCAACAATCAAGAGCAAGCCAAACTAATGTCTGAAGTTTAATAAGACAGGCTGCTTCAAAGTCCTCTCTAACGATGGTCTGATCATTGGCAGCTGATTCCGAATTTAGGAATTTTAAGTCGTAAGAAATGTGGTGTCCTCAATTTTTCCTGACAAGAAAATTGCATTTCTGATCATTACATTTTACAAATGATGTTCAAAAGACATTTCTTCTGTTTTGTGTGTCTCATTGCATCACCTCCATCTCTCAGGACAGTTCCTCAAATGATCAAATGTTCAAATGTTTAAATATGTTAATGTCATTGGTGTTCATGTGGTGAGGACATAATGTTCTGGATGGAAAGCTGCTCTTTGGTATGTAAATCAGCTGTTCTTCCCCATGTTTGTGATCTCCTTGCTTAATCGTGACTATATGGATGCTTGTGTCATTTTAAAAGTGTCAGGCTGCTCTGTGAGCCAAATTGCTCTCATTAGAACATGACACAGGGCTTTGCAGACGTGAATGTTCCAGAGACCCAGCTGAGCAAATGCATATTGACCTCCCAGGTTGAAAGGGGGAGGGCCTGGTATCAGCACTCACTTAGATATCTGCAGCCCTGCAGGGCTCGAGTCCAGGAGCCTTTGTGTGGGGGCTATATTTAGATACTGTAGTGTTGTTCTGTTGGAACGGCGGATTCATTAGACGAGGAATGGGGATTCCAGCCTGATTGCCGCCTGGCAGTCAACAGAGTGCAGGCTGTGTTACGTGTCTCTGAAGACTTCGTTTAAAGCAGGAGAGTGGGCTGCCTTTAGTATAGACCGAGTGCAGTAAACTGGGCTGTTTATTCAGGATGTAAAATTGCTGAAGGTTCAATTCAGAACAGAAAATGTGTGTGTATAGCAAAATCATATCATTAAAATAAGATCATATTTTTTATATTTTGCTTAAACTAAATGAATTCAAATCGAATGCATTTGTACATGGCTTTTTACAGCTGAGGATGACACAAAGCATTTTATAGAAACCAAAAATACGATGATCATCAACACGAAACAAAGGATAAAGACAGAAACCCCCGCTGAGCCAAAGGGCGACAGTGCAGGAAAAAATCCCTCCGAGCTGGAGGAAGAAACCTCCGGAGGAACCAGGCTCACTGGGGGGACCTCCCTCCTACTCGAACTGCTCTACATTATTGATAAGGGGACACTGGACCACCACACATCTGTAATACTCAGCTGGAGTAATGATAGTTTGATGGCCGACATAATAGTAACAGTAGCAGATAATTAGGGTGTGTGTACATTTCTACATAGTTGGTGAAGGCAGGTGGACAACTAGTCCACGTCCAGTAGCTGGCTTACCGTTTTATTGTCTATTTGTCAAATATCAACAGATATAAATAGTGTATTCAGGGCAGTTGCGTCAAAGTAATGAGATCTGAATGATATCTGAGTTTTAATGACTCTTCTGAAGATCAAATCATTAAAAAATTCTAACATTTCTTTACACCAATCAGAGGAATCTAAACTAAACATGTTTCTGTTACTTGAAAACATGCCCGAACTGTCTCACTCTCTTTACTTCATCAAAGGTGCCAGAAGAGATGGTGAAGGAGGTGACAGAATACAGTGTGCAGATGCTGCAGAAGATGGAGCAGGCCCGTGTAGATGGAAACTACAATGAGGTATTTCGGTTGACCATAGGACACATACACCCCCTCAACCATAACATTATGACCTTGTTTCTCCTCTCACTGTCCACTCTATCAGCTCCTCTGATCACACAGGAGCACTTTGTGGTTCTATAAGTCCACACTGCAGTTCATCTGTTTCTCTGATACTTTATTCTCCTCCTTTCACCCTGATCTTCAGTGATCAGGACCCCACAGGACCACCACAGTACCTCGAACACTCGAGTTATTAAGACTTCTGTGATGTAATTATTGATTACGTGTGATTTTCTATTAATGTTTAATTGATATCATTTGTTCACTTGCTCTCGCTTTCTTCACCTTTAAGCCTCATAAATCAACAAAATGTGTTATTTGACACAAATAACTCATGAGGTTGTGAACGAGGTTGTGAATTTTGTTTGTTTCATGATGATTATATACTCAAATACACTCTCACTCTCATAGAGTCACAGTCTACAGTCTGATTATACTCTATTCCTCTTCTGGCACACTTGGTGTAGGTCGTGAAGATCTGCCGTGAGTGTGTGGAGAAGCAGGAGAAGGTTCTAGCTGATACACACATATACCAGCTGAAGATGTGGAGCACGCTCAGCGAAGTCCTCTCCTACCTTCAGTTCTTCGAGGAGGCAGCGATGTATGCACGCAAGATGGTAGATGGATACATGTAAGTGTCAGCCTTCATCAGCCTTTGTGCGTCATTAATGACTGACAGAGACTCGTCTGAACGGCAGTGACCTTTGGAAAGTTCCTCACAAGCTGTTCTTGGACCCCAAAATAGGAAACTGTACCACCCGAACAATGCTCAGCTGGGGATGGCTACAATGAGGGCAGGAGTGACGCACTGGCAGGCTGGAGACATAGAAGTGGGACATGGCATGATCTGCAAAGCTTACGCTATTCTGATGGTCACTCATGGCCCAACCCACCCCATCACGAAGGACCTAGAGGTAAGCTCCAACCCAATTACAGAACTGCCTATTCTAAGACTGTAGGGCTGTCTATTCTAAGGTCCTACACTATATGGACAGAAGTATTGGGACCAGGACTGTAGCACAAACTCTTGGGCCCTGGTGATGTTTGCACAGGACCCTCATCCATGTGGTCTGCTTGTTCCGTTCATTTGGGACACCTGACATCCTTCTGAAATCAAAGACATTGAAAAGAGTTTATCCTGCTTTTCCTGGAGTAACTGACTTTCACAGCATTGCTGTGAGGATTTGATTGCATTCAGCAACAGCATTAATAAGGTCCTTCTTTCTGAGTATCAGCTGATACTAGACTGATCTTTGTATGTGCATTAATAAAACAGTCTCACGGTTTATATAAGATTAAAACTGGAGTGAAATCACTTTATTACTAATAGATTATATAGTGACTTCTTCTGGACTTGGTTTCTGGTTATCTGTCCACAACACCGTGTGACCTTCACATTACAAAAACACAAACATTCAAAACTGGATACTGGGGGCTCTACTGGAACAATGTTTTGTGGTCAGAGAAGTCCAAAATAGATTGTTCTGGTTTAAATGAGATACGTTAGAGAAAGGAAAACACTGCATTCCAGCACAAAAATCTTATCCCATCTGTGAAACATGGTGGTGGTAGTATCATGGTTTATGCCTGTTTTGTTGCATCTGGGCCAGGATGGCTTGCCATCATTTATGGAAAAATTCTGAACTACACCAGCAAATTCTACAGGAAAATGTCCTGACCAGTCAAAGTCCTGAACTTAATCCAATGAAAATGTTGTAGAAGGAGTTCTTCTGGTCTTGGTTTCTGGTTACCTGTCCACAACACCGTGTGACCTTTACATTACAAAAACACAAACAGATTACATTCAAAACTGGACACTGGGGGCTCTGGGTTTCTATGGTCCATGGATTGCAGGTTTGAATCCCTGGTCATTCTGTGTGCCATCAGCAGCTGGACTCTAAGAGAGCAAAATTGGCCATGGTGGTCTCTACCCACATCACAACCAGTGTGATGCTGGCTGGCACTGTTTGTGTGTGTGTGTGTGTGTGTGTGTGTGTGTGTGTGTGTGTGTATGCCTGGATGAGCTGTTCTTTTTTCCAAATTAGGCTAACATGAATGTTCTCCTCCCTCTCAGGCCATGCGCATGCAGACGGAGATGGAGCTGCGCATGTTTAAGCAGAACGAGTACGTCTACCACTCCATGCGGGAGGCAGCGCTGAAGAACCAGCCCATGAAGATGATGGCTGAACCAATGGAAGAGGGCATCAAGAACCTGTTCCGCAAAAAGTGACCCTGCGTATCTCACCCTCTACCACACTGTAATCAGGGCTGTCTGCTAACGTCAACCTTCATCACTGTGATTAAAGAGACTCAGGCCAGATTCCAGCTTCCATTACCACTGACAGCTGTTTAATCCCACCTGGAGCACGTTTTTGGATTTTTTTCCTTCTGAAAATATAATGAAGTGCACAGCATTGTTTTTAAATCATATTTTTTAGGTCTGAATTAACTGTTCCTTTTTTAAAAAAATAAAAACAATAATACATTTATTTCACGAATGGAAATTCTGATGCTGACGTAGCTTTTTTAAAATTGAACATAAAACTGAATTGTGTCAATATGTACAGTGATGCTTGAAAGTTTGTGATCCCCTGAGAATTTTCTATATTTCTCCATAAATTTGAGCCAAAAAGTTGATTTGATTTCCACACAAATACTGAGTGTAGATCAGGAGAACCAAACCAAACAAACCAGACACAAAAATGTACTTGTTCATTTATTTATTAAGGAGTTTTCAGTCTGTGGGAGACAATCGGGTGTGAGTGGGCATCTTGTTTTATTTGAAGATCAGGCATCTATCAAAGCCTGATCTTCACAGCACACGTTTGTGGAAGTGTATCACGGCACATTTTTGGATTTTTGAGGAGCTCAGAAGAAGACTTGTTGATGCTCATCAGGTTGGAAAAGGTTACAAAACCATTTGCAACAAAAGTTTACACTTAGTTTACAAAACCTCCCCAGGAGTGCTCCATCAGAAAAGATCACGACAAGACCAAGACATGGTCCACCACCGTACAAAGGAATCCAAGGCAACTTCTAAGCAACTAAAGGTCTTTCTCACATTGGCTTCGCACTCACACTGAACAACAATGGTGTGCCAGGCAGACTTGCAAGTAGATAGCTGATGGAGGACATTGCTACCTATGTGCAATTTGCTGAAGATCACATGGACATGCCAGAACATTTACATGTACATTTATGGCATTTATCAGATGCCCTTTTCCAGAGAGACTTACAGAATTGCTTTGCTGTTCACTCAGAATATCCTTAGCTAGTAGACAAGGCTAGAATCTAGAGGTTCCTCACGCTTAGATCCTGCTGAACAGAAATGTCTTTATGGAGTTAAATCCTCCTGAAACGGATGAGTCTTCAGTCTGTGTTTGAAGACAGTGAGGGACTCTGCTGTTCAGACCCCCAGGGGAAGATCATTCCACCATGTTGGTGCCAGAACAGAAAACAGTCTAGATGCATGTTTTCCTTGCATTCTGAGGGACGGTGGGTCAAGCTGAGCTGTACTTGAAGCTCGAATGGCTCTTGGTACAACTCGAGTAGAAGTAGATTGTTCCAGAAGACTACTGGAACAATGTTTTGTGGTCAGAGAAGTCCAAACTAACGTGTTCCAGTTTAAATGAGAAACATTAGAGAAAGGAAAACATTGCCAGCACAAAAATCTTATCCCATCTGTGAAACATGGTGGTGGTAGTATCATGGTTTATGACTGTTTTGATGCATCTGGGCCAGGATGGCTTGCCATCATTTATGGAAAAATGAATTCTGAACTACACCATCAAATTCTAGAGGAAATCCACAATGTGGATTATGCAGCAAGACAACGACCATATGCACACAAGTCAAAGTCCTGACCTTAATCCAATGAAAATGTTGTAGAAAGACCTGAAACAAGCCGTTCACGGGAGGAAACCCACCAACATAACAGAGCGGAAGCTGTTATGGAGGAATGGGCTCAAATTAGTGCAGGACTAATCAACTCTTGCTGGAAATGTAAATGAGTCTAAAGGGTTCAGAAAGACCACTGTAGGTCTGCCTCAGTTCTGAACATCAGTACTAAAACGAGTAACTCTCGGTAAGACAGAAAATGAAATAATGAAGTGATTTTTACAAAAGTGTGTAAAATGTTTTTATTAGTATTTGTAAAGATTTTCCAGATGGTGCAGTCTGTCTCCTTACACACGCTTGCTGATCCTCTTGTAGACGATGTTTCCCAGAGTCAGGGTCTGCAAAGGCAGAGATGGCATTTGTTCATAGCTGTAGTGATCATCTGACCAATACACCAGCTTAATCTACATGCAGTACACCTGATAGTCAGGTTGGAGCATATTCTTACCACAAACCACTGCAGAGTTTGTTTGACCTCATCAGACCAAGACCACCTTTTATTAAGGGTCTTGATGTGGTTGATTTGATTTGTTTTTAATTATCAATGAGTTTTCAGTTTGCAAAACAGCTAAAATTCATTCATATCCATCTGAATTAAGTTTATGCCAAAGCAGCTTACAGTGCATGTTTACTGCTCTGTTCACGTGTACATGCACAACCTGCATACAGACTCTGACTGATCAGAGAGAGGGGGCGGGGCTGATGATCAACCTGCATACAGACTCTGACTGATCAGAGACAGGGGGCGGGGCTGATGATCAACCTGCATACAGACTCTGACTGATCAGAGAGAGGGGGCGGGGCTGATGATCAACCTGCATACAGACTCTGACTGATCAGAGAGAGGGGGCGGGGCTGATGCTCAACCTGCATGCAGACTCTGACTGATCAGAGAGAGGGGGCGGGGCTGATGATCAACCTGCATGCAGACTCTGACTGATCAGAGAGAGGGGGCGGGGCTGATGCTCAACCTGCATACAGACTCTGACTGATCAGAGAGAGGGGGCGGGGCTGATGCTCAACCTGCATATTACTGATATTGGATTCTTAAGGAAAATGAGAAGGGAGGGGTTGTTTGCTCTCTTTCTTTGCTCACACAGTGTTCAAATTTCAGAATAAAAGTCCTGAGAAGGGATAATACTGACCCTTAGAAATAAGAAAAATAATAATTCAGTTTGTTTCTCTTTCATTTATTTTGACCACTGTAGATGATCAACTTCTGATTTCTGTTGCTATGATGTACCGAACACTACATCGTGCATAAATAAAAATAAGTTGTGGCTCTGACTCATGACTGGATTGCACACGGATATCTGGGTTGCCACCTCTTATTTTTACTTAATTTAACATGAAATTAATATAAAATTCTTTTCATTTTGAGTAAAATGACGGTGGAGGTATCTGGGGGACTTGCCTGGCTGTGAGGCCAATGAAACGAGGGAGGCGCTAGAACAAATGGATCATGGGGAGACACCACCACCCCAAATGAATGAATGAATGAATGAATGAATGATCGAATTATGATAAGGGTGGGTAAATGGGGGTCTCTGGTCAAACCGTTGAACCCAGGGTCCATATGGTTCATGACTGGTTTAATCAACAGACATGAGATGAGAAATGAGCTGTACTGAAGGCAGATAACTCCAGTGTTTACTCACATTGACGATTGTGTTGCCATCAATGAGCTCTGTGACCGACTCAATGCCCTTCAGAGTGACTTTCAGCTTGTTGCCGTCTTTCGTCACCACTGCCTAGGAAAACATAAACCGAGACAATTATTATGATGGCAGTGGTGTCAATAATTAATGTGATGTCTGAACGCATTAGGCAATGTAACCAGAATAAAGATCCATAAAATAAACAAACACGCAAACAAACAAACAAATAAACAAACAAATCGATTAATTAATTAAAGCCTTGCCTTGATCTTCTCTCCTGTCAGGGTCTCCAGCTCAGCCTCCTGACCGATAGTAAAGGAGTTAACCAGAACTTTGGAGCCTGTGGTCACAGTCACTTTGAAGTGGTCCCCATTCTGCTCGATCTCTGAGATGCTCTTGATGTCCTTTCCTTTCTCAATGAGGTCATCAGGAAGACCTGCAAGATGTCCAAAATTAGGCAATAAAAAACAAATTCAGTTCAATTCAGTGTCTCAAATAATTACACTGGAGAAGCCATCTCTGATTCCTGCACTGCTGGCACGGCTTTGAAGCCTTTTCCTCAGCACCTACCAATAGCCTTCATGAACGGCACAAAGCCCTCCTGGCTTTCCAGCTGATATTTTCCAGAGAAGGACATTGTGACAGGCCACAAGAGACAAGAAGACAGCCGGCCACAGATGCTTTTATATCTTCGTAAAGGTCTGTAATGATTAACCGCAGGGGGTGGAGATGATCCCTGAACTGAACAAGCATTGCAAAAGTTGCTTGTCAGTATATGTAATGCACATCAGCGTTTTTTAGAATAATCATGGCTCTGTGGTCAAACCGGCAGAGATCTTCTGTACATCTGTCCTGACTCTGATACTGGCTTCAAACTGGTTTCTGAATGGACTGATTATTAACAACTCACAACTAATTAACAACTATTTTTGTTATTCAGTTTTAATTTTCCATTTTCAGCATCTTGTTCCTAATGACCAGTCTATCCCTGCTAATAACCACTAAGTAACCTTATTCATACCATATCAACCACCTCGCAGCCACTTATCAACATCATAGCAACCACCTGGGATACAATGACAACTACTTTTCATAGCAACCACCCAAGAAACCATAACAACCACTTAGCAACATCATTGCAACCACCTGGGATACCATAACAACCACTTGTCAACATCAGGGCAAGCACTTAGGATACCATAAGAACCACGTATCAACATCATAGCAACCACCTGGGATACCATAACAACCGTTTATCAACATTATAGCAACCTTACTGGGATACCATAACAACCACTTATCAACATCATAGCCACAACTTGGGATACCATAACAACCACTTATCAACATCATAGCAATCACTTAGCAACATCATGCCAACCACTTGGAATACTATACCAACCACCTAGCAACCATATAACAACACCATCACAGTAGTTTAGCAATTGCTTATAGCCATAGAAACCATATGAGCTGTGCAAGCATCCAGCACTTCCTTCAGGAAACAGTTTTGTAGTTACATTTGAAACCTCAGGAACACCTGCATGATGCTCTCGTTCGTTTATGGATTATCTTTTCGGACGGAAATGTTGCACCTGACTGATATGAGTGACTGAGGGCATTTTAAATGACTATGTATTGATCTGTGTCCTTAGTATCTCCTAGTTCCTTTATTAACTGTGATTTAAGACCCTGTTCACACCTGGCAGTATGCATCTTGGTTGGGATGCATCACCTGGGTGATGGGTAGGATTTTTAAACCTTTGACCATTTGTGATTTGTGTGGTTTTGCACTGGAAGAGAACCATTAATGGATTAATGTGCATCATCCTTTATCCAGTAATGATTTTGTTATTGCAGTATGTTAAGTTGTGTGGATGGTGGAAGGCATGGTCCTGTGGCTATTACGTATTTTGGGACGGTGACGTGGCTGCTTTCTTCTCGGGGACGCATTGAGGCCATTGGACCTTTCGGTTTGGTCCACACCAAATTTGCAGCGGACAACAATCTGAACCATAGAACCTTTAGGTCTGACCTAAAGAGTTAACCTCAACACGAAGTGACCTCAACACAAAGTGCACAACAACTGGGGAGCAGCTGGGGAGTTGGCTGTCCTGCCAGTTCAGGGATTCAAACCAGTGACCTTCCAGTCACAAGGCTGGTTCCCCAACCAACAGACCATGGCTGCTCCCATAAAACGTTACTGGCCCGTACGTTGCCCGTACATTGCTGGCACAGATGTGTAAATGCACACCACACAGACGCACCCACACACACACACACCAAAACACAGCACTTGTCTACTCCTGGTAGAGAAGTATTGCCAATAGAATAGGACTCTCTGGAGTAGATAAACAAACATGACCCTATTGGCTCCATGCCAAATGCCAGACATGGGCTAGAGGGGTATGAAGCCCCCCAGCATTGAGCTGTGGAGCAGTGGAACTGTATTCTCTGGAATGATGGAGCTCCATCCAGTACCATCCAGATGAACGCAATCAAATTTCCAGAGCAATCCTCCATAATCTATTCGAAACTAGTAGAAATGGTCTCTGCTGTCTCTCTACAGTTACTCCAGCAAAAGCAGGACAGACTCTGTTTAATACCCTTGATTTCAGAAGAAACAATGAAGTAGCAGGTGTCCCAATACATTTGCCCACATAATGTAGCATCTCAGTCAAGAAACACACAAACACTCACAAACACAGGATTTCACTTCAGTGACACCTCACACCACAGCAGCTATAATACCATCAGGAGGAGCCTAATTAGTGTTAGTCCAAGATCACGAGTGTGTGCTCCTTCAGACTGACGTTAGTGAACGTTTGGACTCTGGACTAAAGCTATCTCCTCTCAATCAATGGCTATTATCAATTCGTCAGTGCTGGTCCTTATCAGAAACAAGACAAAGGAGGACAGCTTTGGCTTTATCTATCAGTTAACCTGCTATAGTGTCAACAGGACAAAATGCAGAGAGGGTCCCTTGTGATCTTTGTCCTGTGAACATGGACTGAAAACCTCTTAATGTCTGCATAAGCGTTTCAATAAACTCTAATCACGCACTCAACAAATGTCCCCTGTGTATCGTGTATGTACATTATGGACAAAAGTACTGGGACAAAGAGTTTATCCTGAGACTATCCTGCTTTTGTTGGAGTAACTGTCCAGGGAAGACTTTCTACTAGGTTCTGGGACATTGCTGTGAGGATTTGTTTGCATTCAGCGACAAGAGTGTAAGTGAAGTCGGGATGTAGTGGTTGGAGCTCCATCAGCTCAATGCTGGGGGGCTTATACCCCTCTAGAAGAACACTTTTGACTTTTTAACATCTGGACATTTGATCTTCATTTTAACTGTATTGAGAGATCATCACGGGACCTACAGGTATCTCTCACCACAGTTGATGTCAAAGGGCAGCTACTACCATCAGAAACCAAACAAGGAGGAAACCCTTACTCACATAAAAACAAACAAACATCAGGGCAAGATTAAAGTTCTCCAGAGAACATCTAGACAAAGAGCAGGAATAATATGCTCTGGACAATGTGCTTTGCTGTTTGTTTGTTTTTTTGCACAAACCAAACACAGCATTTGTGCTCAAGAACCTCATAGCAGCAGTGAAGCATGGTGGTGGAAGTGTGATGGCTGCTCTGCTGCAGCAGGTTGTGGAGATCTCTCCATCATAGAAACCACAATGAGATCTTTATTGTATCAGAGGGGGCTTGAGGAGAACGTGAGAGCGTCTGTACAAAGACTGACGCTGAAACATCACAGAGCTGAAAGAATTCCTCATGGAGGAGTGGGAACGTGGTTCTTCCAGTCGATGTTAGAGACGGTAGACGGTTCTAGAAACATCTAACTGACATTATTTCAGACAGAGGAGGAGATACCAGCTATCCTCACAAGAAAGTTGCATTTCTATTAACATTTTGTAAATTAAGACATTAATTTTCTGTGTTTAGTTATTTCACCTCCATCTCTCAGTATAGTTTAAACGAAGAACTGTGTGTCTCAACACTAAAGTCAGTTTTACAAGAGATAAGTGTTCAGGAGATAAAACTCCAAAGGGCCGAACTCGTCGATTATATGGCATTTGTGACGTGACCTACTTATAACTTTACCTCCAGGAGGTTCTAATGACGTCATATCAAAGCAGGTAGGAACACCGGTAAATCACAGATACTGAAGACGACGGTCCCATCTCTATATTTATTATCAACATATTCTGAGAGTAAGCCAGCGGTCAGTGCCTCAATGTTCAGAACACATTTTATGTACAAATGCAGAGACATAAAATGCATCGTTATGTTTGATACAAAGTCGTGTGAAAGAGAAGTGCATTACATTGTGTGAGAGTCAAAGCCCCACTAATATAAACATCACACTAATCCCGTCCAGTCCTCCTCAGAGGCTCACTGGTGGTTTCTGCTGGCTGGGTGCTTTCTGGCCAGGTGCAGGAGCTTCATCAGGACATCTCCACCAAGACCCTCATGGCTCTCTGGATCAGCTTCATCCTCCGCCATGCATGACTGATCGGAAGTGCAACCCTCTGTTGAACAAAACGTTTTAGAGCAGCTTTAATTAACTCACAAAATCCAAATCTCAAATTGATTGCTGCAGGGACACTGGCACGGTGGCGGTGTGTTCGTGTGCGAGGTGCTGGTATGAGAGGATCAGACACAGCAGTGCTGACAGTGAATGTAAAAACAAGGAGGTGGTCATAAAGTTGTGGTTCTTTGGTGTAAATGATTGGCAGGAGGCTCGAAATTGTGCACTTTTCTTCATAATTGATTAAAGGAATCACAATATAAGATATTATACAGGCTATAATCAGGGCAGCTGTGGCCTGTAGTAACAGTAGCAACTAATTACATTTCTACATAGTTGCTGATGGCAGGTGGGCATCTAGTCCAGGGCAGGGTGGGACACTAGTCCAGGTCCAGTCGCAGGAAGGTGGGAAGCCAATATAAAGTATAAAGGTTAGCATTTCATCAGCCCATGCCGGTGGGTCATCATTAACTCAGAGAAGGGTCATTGACTGAGCCAACTGCTCCTCAGGTGCTGTGGACAGGGCTGCCCACTGCTCCGGGCACGTGTGCTCACTGCTCACTTGGAGGGTAAATTCCCCTGTGTGCACCACAGTGGGTCTATGTACACCTTTACCTTAGACATGACACCACTTTGGGGCATATTTCTTTGGGAATGTACACGTGGTTCTATACAGGGTTGAGACTCAGGACTACTGGGGCTTAGTCCCACCACTGGCAATCACCGCCGGAGCATCATTTTATTTCGATTTTCGAAAACAATACATTTAAATGCAAAATAGAAGAAAACTGGTCTTATTTGTAAAGCCTGGAAGAAAACATATGGAGCAATGAATTTTATTTCAGAAGCTCAGTCATTGCTGAAATATCCTTTATACCATCAACACCTCACACACTACCAGCACATCGATGTGTAAACGCTGCAGCCAATCAGAACACAGTTTCTAAGAAATCATAAAGCGCAGTTGCCCTTATCTCAGTGACCTGACACAGTTCCACCGGCAAACCCACCCTCACCTGAGTGACAGCAGATTCCGGGGGCAGCACAGCGTCCTCCCTCTGACCCACACACTCTCCCTCCACTCTCACACGGGCTGGGCAGGTAGTTCTCCTCCACACAGCTTGCTGCCTCCGGAGAGCCCACGTAGCAGCCCAGTTCTGCAGCACAGCAGATACTGGGGCCAAAGCAGCGGCCCCTGTCTCCAGGGCCACAAGCCATACACTGCAGGAGGAGGGAGATTGCATTTGTGGAAATGATGTATTTTATTTTCATTGATTTAAAGTCTCGTGCAAATAAATGAATACAGTGTGCGATATGTCACAGTATTAGGATACCAGCAAGTGATTATTCTAAATGGTGACATATTAAGGCCAAATCTGGACCGATTTTGGCGCTTACAACTCAGCTGTGGGCCAGATTCTGGCCAATCATTGCTATCTGGGTACTGTGGCTTGATCATCTATATCCTAAGAATAGCCCCACCAGGTTGCATTGAACTGGTGGGGCTATGCATTCATCCTGGGATTCTGAAGGCTGATGGAGGAGGTGGAAAAATAAAGACCTACCAGTTAGTAGTATTTTAATATTATTAATAATAATAATAACCATTTAAAGCCATTTTTAAAACCTCTGCAGCATGTGATGAATAAATAATGGATTAACATAATTATTAAACAATATCTATATAATAATATGTTAAAACTGAAATAAATAAATAAAGTATAGAAATATGAAACAGAAATCAGATCCATGCCTTCTGTCCTCTGGTGGATCAGACGTGCACTGCAGCTCAGATCATGGGTTTGGGGTTTTGTTTATTTTAATTTGTGAAACAAGCACAAAGCTGGTGTGAACAGCACATTTCTACTGAATCAGCTGTAATGCAAAATGAAAGTCACGCATGCAGAGTGATATTTAATTTTTTTTTTAAATATAATTCTAATGAATTTGACTTGTTGACAGTTATTTAATGGTTCAGACGTTAGTGTTAAACACTATTGCAGTTAAACTACAGCAGTAGAGCCTCTCAGTTTAGAATTACAATATCCAGCAAATATTCTTAATTTCAAAATTAAATTAAATTCTAAATTAAATTCAGGATTTACTAAGATATTATATATTATATAAATAATATACATTAAAAGTGACATATTTTTGGTTTGAATGTTGATACTGTCTGATTTATTCAAACTAAATTAAATATTCTAATAATCAATGATTCAGGATTTTCATGAGGTATGAACCAAACTGACCAACAGTAGTAAAACACACACACACACACACACACACACACACACACACACACACACACACACACACACTTACACAGCAGTATTTTAGTGGTATTTTGATAATGATAATAATATTTTTGCCTCATCCACTGACTTGAGGAGTCACCTGGGAGGAAAGGAACCTTTCCTCTTTGCAACGAAGCCATGTTAGAACCACTTTTTCAAAGTTCAAAGAACCTCCACATATGTTCTACATGTTCTACACCAATAATGTTTTCTGTTGCTGTACAGCAAGAATTTTCTCCAGTTCTGCAGATCCAACAACTCTAAAAACAACTACAAACAGACTCTTGATCTTTTATAGTCCAAGCTTTTGAAACTTGCATTTTATTATAACGTTTAATTGAATTCATTGTTTTCTTTTTCTTGCCTCATGTTCTGTAAATGTATTATGTTGTATTATTAAACAATAAAAATCACAAAAGTTTAGAATATTGAGACAAAAGTTAATTCATGTTCATAATTTCATTCTAAAAGGCAAACGTTTAGAATTTTATATTCATTACATGTGAAAGAATTTTTTTTTTTTTTTCATGATTGATCAGTTTGGCTTAAAAGATCATGGAAATCAGAAATCCAGACTCTCAGATTAATAGAATCTTGAATTTAGAGTGTAAATAAATTAATAATCAGACAGGATCAACAGGAATATATTAAATAAGGTCACTTTAGAGGCAATGAATATCAAATTTATGACCGTTTATCTTTTTGTATTAAATTCTGAACCTTTTCACAAATTCCTTTCCAAACATCATAAGTTTTTGAGATGCACAAGTAGGTCACACATCATACCTTGCGAGCCGGAGCATCTATTAAGGATCTCTTGCCACCTATAGGGCAGTTAGAGATATAGCAGGCCGAGGCGACAGAAAGAAGGCACAGCAAGGACAGGCAGAGTGTGGGCCCAGACATAGCTGCAGATTAGAGGACAAAGAGGAAACCATCAGTGACATGCCATCTAAAACTCCCATCTGAGAATGAAGACCACACCATAGATCATAAAGTACTTACTGCTTTTTGAGGCTTCCAGTTGAGGGAATGAGCAGCAGACAAGACGTTTAAGAAATCCTGAACCGAAGAAGGTCTTTTATACTCACCTGATGAGCGAAGCGAGTGCCACGGCTTCACCTTTACCACTTTATCGTAATAACTCCACCTTAATTGCTGCAGTTAATAATAGCAGGTGATTAGGTCGATTATTCTGTAGCCACTTGGCTTAAGGTTCACTACGGGTCACTGCAGGTCATTACTTACATGCGTGATCACGAATCTGCCACAGGAGCAGAACAGAGAGGAGGAGAGAGAACAGCACCCAGTCAAATGAAAATCGGTCTTCATGAGGCTGCACACTTTCGTTACTTCACGTACTGAAATGAAGAGCTGGCTATTCTCTACTGCTTTGTGCAAATAATCCTTAATGGTCAACACACACTAACACACCACCACCATGTCAATGTGACTGTAGTTCTGAGAACGACCCACCACCCACATCATAGCTGCTCTGTGGTGGTCCTGTGGGGTCCTGATCATTGAAGATCAGGGTGAAAGGAGGAGAATAAAGTCTGCAGAGAAACAGATGAACTACAGTCTGCGATTATAGAACTACAAAGAGCTCCTGTGTGATCAGAGGAGCTGATAGGATGGACAGTAAGTGCTAAAAGTTGACTCTTCACAGTCCTCCCGTTCTTTCAGATGCTCCAGCACACATGGCTGGTCTACGTGTTCTTGTTTTTCTGCAACGTCTTATTCAAATGCCTCTGGCTCAGCCGGGTCAGCAGGTTAACCGCTGTAATGAGACAGATAATACGACGATGATCAACGTGGTAATTGGTTCTTCACCAATCATAAAATTTGCTCAATTAGTGTCTTCGGATCCATTAAAACAGCAGAATGTCCGGAGATACTTCTGCACAGCTTTGGGTTTATTTTAATCATGTTTTCCAGGAAATGAAATCAAACTCATAAGCCAAGATTGTCATTCACGGGCAGCATGGTGGCGCTGCAGGTAGCCCGTGTGCTGCACAGCTCAGGGCCATGGGCCGTGGGTTCGATTCTCATTCCTGTTCTTGTGACTGTCTATGACTTCTGTAAAAAATCAAATACCTGTAGCAACCGACAGCCAAAGTACAACATCCAACCCACCCCTGATAGCAATGAGTGTTCGGCCCAAAGCAGCAGTCGTACCATAGTAACTATTTTGCAACACCTTAGCAACCAACAGCTATGTCACATGTGAGGGTTTCTGCAGGAAGTTTTTGGAGATTCTGGTTCGGAGGACTGTCATACCTGGTATTTTAAATGTGCATTTTTTGACCAGGTGTGGTTGGATTTCTGGAGGCGGGACATTGGATGCATAAATTAACGAGACTGACAGGCACTTATTTTTGCTTGAACATAAGCCACCAGGTTCTTCATCCAGATTCTTCATTCTCCATCCAGCTGACCGACGAGTTCTCGTGGTTATTACGGATTTTTCCAGATCTTTCTAGCACCACTGTACTTTATATGGGCAAAAGTATTGGGACACCTGCTCATTCGTTGCTTCTCATACAGGAGTTTATCCTGCTTTAGTTGGAGTAACTGTCTCTACTGTCCAGGAAAGTTTTTCTTCTAGATTTTGGAGCATTGCTGTGAGGATTTGATTGCATTCGGCCACAATAGTAATGTTGAATCCCCAACTCATCCCAATACTCAAAAGTACTGGATGGAGCTCCATCAGTCCAGAGAACACAGTTCCACTGCTCCACAGCTCAATGCTGGGGGGGCTTTATACCCCTCTAGTCCATGCCTTGGCATGCATACATTAACAAGACTGACAGGCACTTATTTTTGCTTGCCCATAAGCCACCAGGTTCTTCATCCGTTATGTAGTTCGTTAGATTTAGCGTACCCAGCTGACTCGTGCAGGTGTGGACCACGTGTTCTCGTGGTTATTATGGATTTTCCAGATGGTGCATGCGGGTGGTGTTTTGCTGTCAGGGACGCGTATCAAAATGCTTTGCCGTTCATGCTACATGAATAATGTGGATGTATACGTCTCTGACCACCTCCAAATGTGGTTCAAGTGATTGGACTGCAGTGCGTCCTCGAAGCAATGGGCTAAAATTAGGACTGATCAACAGTTACCGGAAGTGTTTATTAGCTGTTGTTGCTGCACAACGGGCGTCACATCAGATACTGAAAGCAAAGGTCCACAAAGTTTTGCCCTCACAGATGTCATTTTGGATCCTTTCCGTCAATAAATAAATGTGCAAGTTTAATATTTCTGTCTCAATTGATTGTTTTGGTGTCCTTTTTTACTTTTGGGACTTTTTGGGAAAAATCTTTCAAGCACCAGTGTACATTATATGGACAAAAGTATTGGGACACCTGCTCATTCATTGCTTCTCATACAGGAGTTTATCCTGCTTTAGTTGGAGTAACTGTCTCTACTGTCCAGGAATGTTTTTCTACTAGATTTTGGAGCATTGCTGTGAGGATTTGATTGTGTTCAGCCACAAGAGCAATAGTAATGTTGAATCCCCAACTCCCCAACTCATCCCAGTACTCAAAAGTACTGGATGGAGCTCCATCATTCCAGAGAACACAGTTCCACTGCTCCACAGCTCAATGCTGGGGGGCTTTATACCCCTCTAGCCCACGCCTGGCATTAGACATGGTGCCAATAGGTTCATCAGTGTTTATCTGCTGCAGAGAGTCCTATTCTATTGGTAATACACTGTTTCAGCAATGGGTGCAAAGTAGCTCAATGCATTCATTAGAATGGGTCTCCGTAAACATTTGTATATATATTTGTTGCAACGCCGTCATTTTATTTCCTTTGAAACAAGTTACGAGCCGAAAGAGGAACCACGTAAGCCGTGTCTGCAAGAGGCCGGAGCCGGTTTTGCGCTAAATCTACACATCTGTCCATGCAGCTGTGCACATTTACGCACAAATACATTCAATTCTTTCTCTCAGAGCCCCACAACTGCAAAATTCTGAAGAGGAATGGAGATGTCTATCTAATGTTTCCTTATTTTTCTGCAGGAAGGCACAGGCTTGTTGACTTCCTCTCCCCTCCCTTCCTTCCTTCTCTCCGAAGGTACTCATCTGAAAAATGGGAACAAAGTGATTGTTCCTGTTCTCTTTCTTAAGTCACTTCAAATGCTGTCTGCCGGGCTGGAGGCTCATTGTCCAGAGCACAGGGCAAGCGTCAGGTAAGTGTCCGGGGGCTGCTTGCACCACTCTTACACACACTCGCGCTCTGGGCTGGGGCAGGGGTAGGCCCTTATCACGGGCACTGAGCAAGGAGGAGCTTCTCTTTATTATCTGAATACATCAGGGATGGGGCACTGGGCAGAGTGCGGACGCTGGAGTGAGTAGAGTGATTTTGCAGGTGCCGGCTGAGTGGAGGTGGTTGATGTGTGATATGTTGAGAACGGACACATTGATTCTGTTCCGTAAAGCTTACTAAGATATTGAAAGGTACAGGCTTGGTTATGCAATTCAAGAATTATGGTTATTGTTATTTGCACAAATATGCTCAGTTAACAGACCAAGAACTGTCTTTTTGTTTTACTGTTGATCAGTGTGTTTACTGTTGGATCAGAACCGAGTTTTAGAATATTTAATTTTGAGTCTGAACAAATGATTTAAAGCAAAAAATTGTAATTTATCATTTAAATTTAATATAAAATATATGTCTAATATCAGTGCAGAACATGAATATCTGACCATACAGCAGGTCTATCACAATAACTATTTTTGTTTGTACAATATTTTGTCCCAGAAATAATTACGATGAATTATATTGTCATTGTATGACCAACTTTTGATATGATATTATAGAATAAAAATACAGTTGCACACTTTTAAAGAGCAGTTCGTTTTAAATTAATAAGAATATTCAGACACTGGATTTGGAATATGTATATTTAAATATCTTAAATAAGTCGACATACCAGTTTATTTACATTAATGGGTTCTCCTTGCTAAAAAATATTATGGGCATTGTTATGGTCAGCAAAAATTATAGAGGTCATATCAACCTATTGGCCCAGAGCTATTGGTCAGCTTATACACTGGCAAGATACACTAAAGCACAGCGATGGGTTTATTTTTGAAGGAAATGCTGCAGTTTTATAAAGAGTGTGGAGACCACCATTAAGATCAAGAGCATTTCCCAGCTCTCAGAGCAGTTTAATCTTGAGCTGAAGATATTTTTATGGAGGTCTTCTATCTTCCTTCTGCACTTAGACTTTGAATGATGACATTTGTTGCAAGATGAATATAACACTGAACAGCCAAATTTTAGGTTTGTATTTTAATGGTGTCTTGTTATTGTTTTCCATGTTGAATAAGTGTGTGTGTGTGTGTGTATGTGTGTGTGTGTGTGTGTGTGTGTGTGTGTGTGTGTGTGTGTGTGTGTGAGAGAGAGAGAGAGAGAGGGAGAGAGAGATAGAGAGAAGAAAGAAAAAGTGTGTTGAGAGAGGGTGAAAAAGAAAAAGAGACAGAGAGAGAGACACACACAGAATGATAGAGCTGATGAGAGATGTGAGAGAAAAAGTGTGTGTGTGTGTGTGTGTGTGTGTGTGTGTGTGAGAGAGAGAGAGAGAGAGAGAGAGAGAGAGAGTGAAAGTGTGTGTGTGTGTGTGTATGTGTTTGTGTGTTTGTATGTTAGAGACAGAGAGAGAGATAGAGAGAGAGAGAGAAAGAGAGAGAAAGCAAAAGAGTGTGTGTGTGTGTGTGTGTGTGTGTGTGTGTGTGTGTGTGTGAAAGAGAGAGAGAGAGGGAAAGTGTGTGTGTGTATGTGTTTGTGTGTTAGAGAGAGAGAGAGAGTGAGAGAGAGAGAGAGAGAGAGAGAGAGAGAGAGACAGAAAGCAAAAGAGTGTGTGTGTGTGTGTGTGTGTGTGTGTGTGTGTGTGTGTGTGTGTGTGAAAGAGAGAGAGAGAGGGAAAGTGTGTGTGTGTATGTGTTTGTGTGTTAGAGAGAGAGAGAGAGTGAGAGAGAGAGAGAGAGAGAGAGAGAGAGAGACAGAAAGCAAAAGAGTGTGTGTGTGTGTGTGTGTGTGTGTGTGTGTGTTTGTGTGTGTGTGTGTATATATGTTTGTGTGTTAGAGACAGAGAGAGAGAAAGCGAAAGAGTGTGTGTGTGTGTGTGTGTGTGTGTGTTTGTGTGTGTGTGTTTGTGTGTTAGAGACAGAGAGAGAGAAAGCGAAAGAGTGTGTGTGTGTGTGTGTGTGTGTGTGTGGAGGCCAGGGTTCAATCAGTCTGATGGGAAGGGACAGTGGAGTGTATGGATGCATCAGGAAATCAAAGACTGTATTTTCATATTTACACTGTTGTGTGCATTTTTCTGTTCTTCTCAGTAAAATATTTATTAATAAAACATCATCAAATTACATTATTGTTTTTGTTTTGTTTAAAATGCTGTATTTTCTAAAATACTTTCCTAATATCACTAAAATGATGAACTCAGGAGTGGATTTTGGGGTCGGATCATTTACGGTGACACTTCCTCTTCCATCGTTGTGCAGTTCTGTAAGGTTTTGTGGAAATGCTCACCTGACCGATCTTAATGAAAGCTGAAAAACCCAAACAATGAACGTGTGCTTGATGAAGAACTGCTGAAGTTCCTGTGTTTCTTTTGTGTTGGGTCTTCCCCATTCACGTCAACTGCAGGCAAACAATCACACACTGCTGTTCACCTGAAAACAAACAAAAAACAAACAAACAAACAAACAAAAACCAAGAAATACAGACGATAAAAGCTTTGTCAGTGCAAATAGAGAAGTGCTCACTGTCCTAAAGTGAAAGAAAAGTCCGGTAAAGAGACACTGAGAAATGAAAAATGTCTGTCTGTGTGAGTGCACTTCCCTTTTAAGCATGGACATCGAGCACTGATCTGGAGAACTTGAGAAAGTCGGTTCATATACTGTTACACAGTCTTTATGTCAGGTTGAACATCTACAGGTATAGTTTTATGTTCCTGATTTGTATTTCCAGAAATGTCACAGTACATGCTTAGGGAGGTTGTAACTTCAGCCTATAAATACCTGCAGGGTGTGTGATGGGATTCATAGATCGTTCACGTGCCTTTGCTCGCTTCGTCTTTGGGACACGATTCTGAATTTCCTGTAGACTGGGATTGCTCCCTCTGCTGGCAGACCCGTGTAAACGTACGCTTCCCATACACCTGCAGATTCAACTCCTCCCTTCACACTGTGGTCTTCGGCCCAAACGCAATCCCTCCTTTGAGCCAATCATCAACATTTGCTTCGTGAACCATTTTTCCACACATCCAACGAGACGTTCGCTGCACTGGACAACGGATGAATCCCGTTGCACACCCCGCAGTTATTTACAGCCTGAACATCCTCGTGCAGCACCATCTGCAGGAGCCTGAAGTGACTACCACCTTAAACATGCAGGCTGATTATGCAGTAGGCTTGTCCAAATAACTTTTTATCCATATGATATTTTGTCCCAGACCTAATTGTGAAGATGAAATACATATTCAGACATTGGAATATAACATTTTTCGAAATTAAAACAATGATTTAGTGATTAAAACAAAACGACATACCTTCTCATTGACTTGGGTTCTCCTTGCTAAGAATAACAAGGTCAGCAAACAAGGTCATATCAAATTATAAGTCGATAACGTAATTATTGCGACAGGTCTTATAAATACATACGTGAATAACTCGTATTAATTTTTATATATTTCCAGGCAAGTGATGGACAAATCCACAATTCATGCTGAAAGAAAAAAGCTGCAAGACAAAGGTCTGAGGACTTGTTCCGATCCTTAACCACAGCCTTTCCCCTCTTACGCCCAGCAAATCCCAAAGTAGGCATCAACATGGACCCAAACAACTACAAAAACAAGAGGACAGATGACTCAAGATGTGTTGACCGCTCCCATATTTCCCACCCTTTTGCCCATCCCATCCCATCCCGCCCTCTCCCTCCAAAGTACATCCCGGAGATGATTGACCTCAACAGGCTTCAGTTCCACCGAGTCCTGGGCAGGTATGACACCGTGCAGGTCAAGCAGGAGACGGTCAAGCCCATGCCAGTATGGCCACCATCCCCTCTTCTGCTGCACCCTCCTCCTCCTCCTCCTCCTCCATACTTCTCACCCCTTCCTCCAAGCCTGGTCCCTTTCCCTTTTGTCATGCCCGGCCCAGTCATGCACCTTGCCCCCAATCACTTCTACCAGAGTGAGGCACTAAGATACCGCCGACGGAGCCAAGAGGGTTCCAAAACCTCCTCCGCTGAGAAGTTGGGTCTGAACGTGCATGTGGATGACAGCTACTATGTCGATGTGGGGGGCGACCAGAAGCGCTGGAAGTGCAGAATGTGTGAGAAGTCCTACACCTCCAAGTACAACCTGGTCACGCACATCCTGGGCCACAGTGGCATCAAGCCTCATGGCTGTGGCCTGTGCGGCAAGCTCTTCAAGCAACTGAGCCACCTGCACACCCACATGCTGACCCACCAGGGTGCCCGGCCCCACAAATGCCAGGTGTGCCACAAGGCCTTTACGCAGACCAGCCACCTGAAGAGGCACATGATGCAGCACAGCGACATCAAGCCCTACAGCTGTGGTGTCTGCGGCCGGGGCTTCGCCTACCCCAGCGAGCTGCGAGCCCATGAGCTCAAACACGAGAGGGGCCAGGAGAACATCTGCGTGGAATGTGGTCTGGACTTCCCCACATTGGCCCAACTGAAGAGGCACCTGACAGCTCACAGAGGACCAGTCCAGTATGACTGCAGCGAGTGCGGGAAGAGCTTCCAGTATCCCAGCCAGCTGCAGAACCACATGATGAAGCACAAGGACATACGGCCCTACATCTGTAGCGAGTGTGGCATGGAGTTCGTCCAGTCGCACCATCTCAAGCAACACACTCTGACCCACAAGGTAAGGAGATGAAGATTTTCATTTGAGGGGTTTTGGGGGGAGAACGGGAAATTTGATGTACTTCATACAATTAAGGAAATGTGCAGTTGGCCAAGTTCTTTAGTGTTCTTCAAGCACTCATCGTATGATCATGATATCAAAATGGATCATGCTTTGATAAAATATCGCCATATTGCCCACTCCTATCAGTGCATCCCTTCACTCAGGACCAGGCTTCAGAACTGCTGTACTAAAAATGAACCACTGCACATACAGCAACATGAAAAAATGAGTAAGACCCATGAACACCTTCATCATTTTTCATCATCATTTTAAACAAACTCATAAATCTTTTAAACATCATTTGTAAAATGTAATTATTAAAAATGCGAGGAGAAAGTTAGGACCCCAACATTTATTACAACTTAAAATGTCTAAAATTACAATCAGGTGCAGATGATTAGACCATCATTAAAGAGCACTTTGGAGGAGCCTGTCTTAGTTAAACCTCAGACATTAGTTGGGTTCGCAAACAAAAGTTCAGCCCAAGAGCAGAACCACAAGATACATAAAAAGATCTAATAATCCTGAAATGTTCATCACGGGAATGTTCATCGCTACAGGAAGCTCTCGCCACAGTGGACGTCAAAGTTTGATTTTCATGGTAGATGTTTAGGGAGGAAACCCTCACTGTCAAAAAACATCAGGGCAAGACTAAAGTTCTCCAGAGATCATCTAGACAAAGAGCAGAACTTCTGGAACAATGTGCTTTTGGACAGAATAATCCAAAGTTGAACAGAAGACATGTTTGGTGCATACCAAACAGCATTTGGGCTCAAGAACCTCATAGCAGCTGTGAAGCATGGTGGTGGAAGTGTGATGGTTTGGAGCTACTCTGCTGCAGCAGGGAGTGGAGATCTCTCCATCATAGAAACCACTATGAGATCTTTATTGTATCAGAGGGGGTTTGAGGAGAATGTAAGAGCATCTGTACAAAGACTGACACTGAAACATCACAGAGCTGAAAGAATTCCGCATGGAGGAGTGGGAACGTCTTTCTTCCAGTCGATGCCAGAGATGGTAGAAACATCTGACATTATTTGCGTAAGTGTAGGAGATATCAGCTACACTAAGGCTTATGGGGTCCTGACGTTTAAACTGCTTTGTACATTTTAATTATTTGATGTCCTTCTCACATGAAGAAGTGTCTTCCTGTCTTTCAGGGAGTGAAGGAACACAAGTGCCGCATATGTGGCCGCGAGTTCACCCTGTTGGCCAACATGAAGCGCCACGTCCTGATCCACACCAACATCCGAGCCTACCAGTGCCACCTGTGCTACAAGAGCTTCGTCCAGAAGCAGACACTCAAAGCTCACATGATCGTTCATTCTGACATCAAGCCGTACAAATGCAAGGTGCGTCACCAGCGTGACTTACATGATGATAGCCCAACCGTCCTTAAGTGAGGTATTATTATGCCAGCCTGGTTCGCGTGGGAGGCCGAGGTCAGGCAACTCTTGCGTTTCTAAACCAGGCTTTATGAGGGCAAGTTCAGCACTGGCAGTCAGCTTCACTTATGCCTCACACCTCATCAAATGTGCTGGAGATGACATGTTGCTACTTTTCTATACTTACATTACAGTATCGAGTATCAGATAATTACACTATAGATTTACACTGCATGGCCAAAAGTACTGGGACACCTACTTGTAGTTTCTTCTGAAACCAAGGATATTAAAAATAGTAATTCCTGATCAAGTCTTGATGAATTCGATGAAAACCTTGTATCTCCTAAATGTCAACTCTACAGGAGAACCTTCTTAACTTTTAGCATAATTCCTATTTTGTTTTTTACATGTTTTTAAATACGCAACACATTGCCATTTGGTTCATCCAGAAATGGACAGACACATTATTTATGTGGACAGTGTGGGCGTATCCAAACATTTGACCGGTCCTGAGTCCTGGCTCAGTCATTTTTACTGTGCTGCAGTCTATAGCACGTATAGCACTGGGATATTTACAGCCATAGAAATGCAGGTTTTGGACAGACACCTCCTAAAACAAGCAAAGATGTTTGGGGGTCCCTGTTGTTTTGGAATGCTTGTGACCTTGGACTGAGATGGGTGGCTTGAAGCGATGACCAGATAGCTGCGTTTTTGGCAGCCGTGCGTCTCTTCATCCATAGGAAGGATATCGCAGCACAAACTGCCCCTGTAACAATAGCTCTCTCGTCCCCCGAGAAAAGGCCCCGCAAATAGATTTCATCTCGCTTTCTCTTGTGCTTGGGAGCACTTCCTGTTTTCTCACGGTCCTTTTGGACAGTTTACAGTCCCTCTCTCCTCCTGAAGGAAAGGCCCACCCTAATAAAAAAAAAAAGAATGCAGAGGAAGGACAGCGCAGGAGTGCCCTTCCCAGCCAGACTCTGGCTCTGTCTGCCGGCCTCTTCCTCTGACTGCTCGACTCATTCACGACTCCTCTCGCTTCTGAGTGGGCTTTGTTACGGGGTGGTTTTCTCCGCATTTCCTTGAAAGCGATGTTAGTTTAGAACGTGAGCGAAGGGGATGGCATTGGTCATTCTCAGGCTGCATTCTCTCAGGCAGCCATGGTGGCTTGTGTCTGGAAGGTTGCTGGTTTAGACCCCTGAACTCGCAGGCATGACTGAACTGCCGTTGAGGAAGGCACTTCCCAGCTGCTCCCTGGGTGACGTGGATGGGGCTGCCCACCGCTCCGGGCACGTGTGCTCACCGACCTCTAGTGTGCCCCCAGAATCACAGCCAATATACTCCTACATAACTTATTGCTGCACTGGAGCACCTGCTACAGCTACTCCAACACATTACTGCGGCATTAGTGCGCCACCTACAGCCCTCGTCTAGAATCGCTAGTGACGTGTTGGCATGCTGGTTAACAGCCTTATGAGCATTATGTAAAAGCAGGCCCCCAGAATAAGCTCACGCCATGTCACATGAATTGCACCCAATTGTATCCTGAGTCTATTTCCTGTAAAGTCAAACACTCTCACACCAGACTGTGTTTCTGCCTCATTTTCAGGATTTTCACTGGAGTTGCTCTTTAACGGAATGACTTGTCTTTTTTCAGCTGTGCGGGAAGGAATTCAACAGAATGCATAATCTGATGGGTCACATGCATTTACATTCTGACAGCAAGCCCTTCAAGTGCCTGTACTGTCCCAGCAAGTTCACTCTGAAAGGGAATCTCACCAGACACATGAAGGTCAAACACGGCATCATGGACCGAGGCCTTGATGCCCGAGGTACGGAGCATCACCAGTCAATAGATCATTTGTGTGATTGCTTTCAGGTCAAAATCTTCCCACACGTCAATTGTTTCAACACAAAAACACAAAACACAAAATGTTAAATGGGTGTGAAACTCGACTCTGCACTTGATATTTGATGATAGTTATAAAGTGAACATTGATGCAACCTTGATAAAACAATTGCCATGATGTTGATTCCATGATGACTCAACGGTGAAATGCCCCGAAACAACATTCAATAAAAATCTTTTAACGTTAACTTCCAAATTGTTTTTTCACAAGAGTGTGATCAGCTCACGCTGATACTAATTGTTGGGTTTGTTCTCTTCTCCCTGAAGTGTTCAGGCGACGGGGACGTCTGTGTCTGTCGGCGCCTCTGCGGCTCCTGTCCCGCTTCAGCCAGGACGAGCCCTTTGACCTGTCCCAGAAGAGCAGGCCCCTGCTGCGCCTCTCTCAGTCGGACGGCGAGAGTGTCCGAGGGGGCAGCTCCGGTCGGGAGGAGGACGAAGACAGTCTGTACAGGATGAGTCAGTACAGCCCTGACCGTTACCACTCTGAGCTGGGGAGAGCCCTAGAGGCCAGAGAGGCGGATGATGAAGATGAGGAGGAAGAGGACGTAATGGTCCACGTCGACGAGGAGGAGACTAGCAGCGAAAGGCAGTTCTACATGGGCAAGGAGGAGTTCCGCTGCCACAGCGAGAGTCAGCGAGGCTCAGTTTCAGACGGAGAGCTATATTCAGCCAGAACCTTCCGGGACCGGAAATTAAGCTGTGAATGATTCTGTTCGAAATCTTGTAAAATGTCTCCTGGAAAAAATGAACGAATAATCTGCAGGAATTCTGTGAAGCAGTTTTTGCTTGTCAGCAGTGTTGTAGCATAAGCAGGTGTGCTAATGAAACAATTAACATATTTTTACAGAAATTAATATAAAAATTTGTTTACTCTGTTGTTTACTCAACACATAATTGCTAAACCAGGTGAAAATGTGATGCTTAAATGACTGACAAATCATCGATTTTTGAATTTGTACTGACTGATAACATTTTAATGTTGATTTTTTTTTTTACTGCTGAAATAACATGTAAATAAAAGCTAAAATAAATTGACTTGTGATTCTATTTTTTTGTGATGCAAATGCTGATCTGTATTTATAAAATATTAAATGTATTTTTAATACAGTACTAATAATTGTGTGGCTACTTTTTTCACTTTTACTACAGAATTGACACAATGATATGTATCTGCTTGATAAACCAGGTAATCAGTCTGCTGGTGTGCAAGATGGATGAAATTTGTGGAATTATTTCTGCCACAGTGAAGTTGACAAATATAAGCTCCCTGGACAAAACAAGTAGTCACCTTGTGTGTTGAAAGTGGCAGTAACTTCATGCTCCTGCAGATGATACACATGACTGTGTTTCTGATACAGTTTCAGTAACTACACTGCTGCTGATCTTTAATACCGGCTACCGGACTGTGTTTCTGATACAGTTTCAGTAACTACACTGCTGATCTTTAATATCAGCTTCAGTCTGTAATAATTTTCTTTTCCAAGCTGCATTTTTTCCAATTGTGACAGTAACCAAAAAACCGTAATGAAATTACAAAGCATTTTTCATAATATTTCCTTTTGTACATTCATCAAACATAACCTTTGAATTAACAGTTGCAGAAAATATTTAGATACCTTATGGTAGAAAGGTTGTTTACCTATTTATTCTACAAAAATAAACAAAATGTAATTTCTTTGCCTTGGAGCTATAAGGCTCTATCTGAATTTTCAGCAGTTTTGAGATATTCAGCCTTAAAGTCCTAATAGTCAGATTGACATGTATGGAGATGGAAACATTTGGTTTTCTAAATAGAGTCTAAAATACATATAACCTTCAACACATCATAGAATGTCAATATGAATTAACTCAATTTAGAAAAAAATATCAAATAGAACCTTATAATTCCAATGATTATAGAGTATGTGTTGGCAAGAAATCATTTGTATAATACACATACCTTAAATTGCAATTCAGACATTTTGAAAAATGAAGCGTTTCTACTTCTCAGAAGAGGAAAGGAAGCAGAGGAGAATACGGCACATACCCTGATCAAACAAGCCTTGTCTCGTCTCTGCGGGGCTCCAGGCCCCAGGTCTCCACCTTCATTTTTACATTATGATGTATTTGTCATTGTTCACAAGCACTGACGCTATTTTGGGGTTCTTATTCTCAGGACCTCTTAATAGTGGACCATCACTCCATCCCAGCCAGAGTTTCTTGGTTAGCAGAGCGTTACATAAATATCACACTGTTAGAGTTTTGGTTCTAATAACTTTTCTGGATGGTTCTAGAATGTTTAAATTGAACTTTTTTATTACATTCATTAATTAACTATAGAAATGTAATAGTAATGTAACTAGTAACGTTGTGTAAGAAACCTTTTAATAACATTGTAATAACATGAGGCAAACCATTATGACATCACACATTGTCAGTACATTCCTTGAGCATTATATCTGTAACGTTACAGTGTAACCTTCCCAAAACCTTCCCAAAAACATTGCTGATCCTATGATGTCATCTTCCAACTCCAGCCCTGAATGTCTATATATGATGTAACATTTTCTGAGTATAACCTCAATTTTGACACAATTATCTACATCAGTCATAATATTATATATTTATATTACATTATTTTATATAATATTATATAATAATTCCAGACTGTAGTTCATCTGTTTCTCTACAGACTTTATTCTCCTCCTTTCACCCTGATCTTCAATGATCAGGACCCCACAGGACCACCACAGAGCAGCTATTAACATACAAATATATTTAAATATGATATAAAATGGTATGAAATATGTCACTTTATACATAATAAATATAAAATCTGACTCATCTGCCCACAGGACTTGTTTCCAAAATGCATCAGGCTTTTTAAGATGTTCTTTTGTAAACTTGTGATGCTGGATTTCGTGGTAAGGACACAGGAGAGAGAGGTGTAGCTGTAAAGTAGAAGAATGTACCACAACTGAGTCTTCTAGATCTTCCTGAAGGTGTTTTGCAGTCAAGCCAGCATTCTGATTTGCCTTTCTAGCAATCCTACAAGCAGCTGTCTCTGAATCTTCTCAACCTTATCTTGACCTCCACTGTTCCTGTTAACTGCCATTACATTTTGAACTGAGGAAATGGCAACCTATCTTCTTCTAGCCTTCTCCTGCATTGTGGACCTGCATGTTCATTTTCAGAGTGCTAGGCACCAGCTTAGAAGAACCCATGGCTGCTGTTTTTTGGATCTCCTGGCCTTTCCTAAGGGTGATTGTGAACAAGCCATAATCCTAACAGTCTAATTAAGGTATGAGATCTCAGTTAAAGTTATCTGAGCAAGGTACTGCTTTCCTTTTTCACTTTAAATTGTACAAAACCAATATAAAACCCTGCTATGGCTTAAAATATTAAAAAGGCTGTTTCATCTTTAACTTCCTTAACAGTCATTTTGAGCACGGGGTGCTCAAACTTTTGCATGTCAGTGTATATCGCTCTTATTTCTCTTATTTCTATGCCACACTTTGTGTATGTTATCCTGACTTGGACCCTTGCCTAAAAACTCATGACATACAGTGTGGAAAATAAGTATTTAGTCAGTCACCAATTGTGCAAGTTCTCCCACTTAAAAAGATGAGAGAGGCCTGTAATTGACATCATAGGTAGACCTCAACTATGAGAGACAAAATGTGAAAAAAAAATTGAGAAAATCATTTTGTCTGACTTTTAAAGAATTTATTTGCAAATAATGGTGGAAAATAAGTATTTGGTCAATAACAAAAGTTCATCTCAGTACTTTGTTGTATATCCTCTGTTGGCAATGACAGAGGTCAAACGTTTTCTGTAAGTCTTCACAAGGTTGGCACACACTGTTGCTGGTATGTTGGCCCGTTCCTCCATGCAGATCTCCTCTAGAGCAGTGATGTTTTGGGGCTGTCGGCGGGCAACACGGACTTTTAACTCCCTCCAAAGGTTTTCGATGGGGTTGAGATCGGGAGACTGGCTAGGCCACTCCAGGACTTTGAAATGTTTCTTACGAAGCCACTCCTTTGTTGCCCTGGCAGTGTGCTTGGGATCATTGTCATGCTGAAAGACCCAGCCACGTTTCATCTTCATTGCCCTTGCTGATGGAAGGAGGTTTGCACCCAAAATCTCACAATACATGGCCCCATTCATTCTTTCATGTACATGGACCAGTCGTCCTGGTCCCTTTGCAGAGAAACAGCCCCGAAGCATGATGTTGCCACCCCCATGCTTCACAGTTGGTATGGTGTTCTTTGGATGCAACTCCGCATTCACTGTCCTCCAAACACGACGAGTTGTGTTTTTTCCAAATAGTTCTACTTTGGTTTCATCTGACCATATGACATTCTCCCAATACTCTTCTGGAACATCCAAATGCTCTCTAGCAAACTTCAGACGTGCCTGGATATGGACTGGCTTAAGCAGGGGGACACGTCTGGCACTGCAAGATCTGAGTCCCTGGCGTCATAGTGTGTTGCTGATGGTAGCCTTTGTAACGTTGGTCCCAGCTTTCTGCAGGTCATTCACTAGATCTTGTGGTTCTGGGATTTTTCCTCACCGTTCTTGTGATCATTTTGACCCCACGGGCTGAGATCTTGCGTGGAGCCCCAGATCGAGGGAGATTAGTAGTGGTCTTGTAGGTCTTCCATTTTCTAATTATTGCTCCCACAGTAGATTTCTTCACACCAAGCTGCTTGCCTATTGCGGATTCAGTCTTCCCAGCCTGGTGCAGGTCTACAATTCGGTTTCTGGTGTCCTCTGACAGCTCTTTCGTCTTCACCATAGTGGAGTTTGGAGTGTGACTGTTTGAGGTTGTGGGCAGGTGACTTTTATACTGTTAATGACTTCAAACAGGTGCCATTAATAAATGAGTGGGGGAAAGAGGAGCCTCTTAAAAAAGAAGTTACAGGTCTGTGACGGCCAGAAATCTTGCTTGTTTGTAGGTGACCAAATACTTATTTTCCACCATTATTTGCAAATAAATTCTTTAAAAGTCAGACAAAATGATTTTCTCAATTTTTTTTCACATTTTGTCTCTCATAGTTGAGGTCTACCTATGATGTCAATTACAGGCCTCTCTCATCTTTTTAAGTGGGAGAACTTGCACAATTGGTGACTGACTAAATACTTATTTTCCCCACTGTAACTTGTGAAGTGAAAATTCTTCACACACTTTAAAAGGTTCCTCGCCCTCACACATCTCCATTACCAGCACGGTTCTTTGTGTAGCCTTTCTGTGGCATCATGTACAGAAGTATTTGGAACACTTTTTATCGAAGAGTTTAGAATAAAGCTTTTTTGGTCTCTTTGTGAGTTTCAACCACCGCAGGGTCCTGCACACTCCTCCGCTGGGCGTTGCTCCCGATGAAACTATGAACGCGAAGAGGAAGTTCTCATATCCTCATCCTCTCTTCCCTTCACCTCAATGTTTCAATCCCAAGACCAACGGGAAGCACACAGCGGTGCAGAATCAGGTACTGCGACTGCGGCCTGCTGAAGTGAAACCTCTGGATGAGTCAGGACAAGGGAGAGCCTGTACTGTAACCGACCTGTTGATGAGAAAGGTGCACCACAGTGGAAAATATAACCACGGTTTCTTTTTCTCCTACTGGTTCCACTTCTGCTATATGCAGGAGGGAAGGTACACAGGAGGCCACAAATATATACCAAACACACACACACACACACACACACACACACACACACACACACACACACACACTTTCTGTGCACACTGACTAACAGCACTCTAAGAGCACAAATTGGTTCATCGTAAAGTCTGCAGAAGGTCTGGACAGTGGTACCACAGTGTACACTGATCATCCATAACGTTAAAAACACCTCCCTGTTCCTAATCTCACTGTCCACTCTATCAGCTCCTCTGACCCCACAGGAGCTCTTTGTAGATCTATAATTCCAGACTGTAGTTCATCTGTTTCTCTGATACTTTATTCTCCTCCTTTCACCCTGATCTTCAATGATCAGGACCCCACAGGACCACCACAGAGCAGATATTATGTGGGTGGTGGGTCATTCTCAGCACTGCAGTCACACTGACATTATAGGTCTACACAGAGCTCCGGTATGGTAAGAGGAGCTGATAGAATGGACCGTGTAGAATTACCAAACTGGGTAAGATTGCACCGATAATAGTTTGTGAAGGTCAGTTTCAGTAAATTTACGGTTAATTGTCCAGCAAGTTGATAAGGTGGGTTGACATTGTCAGGTGAACCGTGTAGGGGGAACGTGTAGTACTTGAACAAAGGATAAAGACATAAACCCCAGGTTTCAGTGATCAGAAACCATCTCACCATCTCCTGGTTTTATATGACGTTTTTGTTTTATTCATAGAAAACTGTAAAAATAAAACACAAATGGATGAAATGGCATATTTTAGTGGCTGTAACATGAATGACAATGTGGTTTGTTTCTCTGTAGCAACAATTTTTGTAATTTTTGTGAGAAAAGTCACTGGTGTTACGTGACTGGTGTTATTCTCAACAGTGTTACTGGATTTACTGTCACTGGTGTTACTGTGACTGGTGTTATTCTCAACAGTGTTAGTGTTACTGGATTTACTGTCACTGGTGTTACGTGACTGGTGTTATTCTCAACAGTGTTACTGGATTTACTGTCACTGGTGTTACTGTGACTGGTGTTATTATCAACAGTGTTACTGGATTTACTGTCACTGGTGTTCCTGTCACTGGTGTTACTGTGACTGATGTAACCATGAGTGGTGCTACTATTGTCACCAGTCACAGTTACCACTAACACCCGTGACAATCAGCAACACCATTTTATATTTAGAGTTTTCATTGAGTTATTTCATATAAAATACCAAACAGGTTTCGTTGTTTTCATGATCATTATTCTCCTGTAATTCTGATTACATGTGTTGAAGACAATGAGATGGTACACGTGATTTTTAAATGTATGCAGAAAAAAAAGAAATAGCACAGTCTAGGTTTAATGACTTTAAAAAAAAATACATTTTAAGACACTGCTGTCACGAAAGTGTACGTTTCTCTGGATTGACCCAAAACGGTTTGAGCGTTTGTAGTTAAACTGTTTACTGGGTTTTACGGTGTGCGACCTGTGTTTGATGAGGATGTTTTCAGAGACTAGTCTCATCATTTTCATACACAGACTCTTCCTCCTGCTCAGTTAAAGTAAATCATATGGATCCGCTCCTTTCTGCCTTTTGTAGAATCAATTTATTGTACAGAAAGGATGTTTTGTCCAGGCGTCAGCGTTCATCGTCATCAGAACCTTCGGACCCTTTTGTCTTGGTTCTGACTCACTGTATTTCCTGAACTGATGCAACAGCTTCAGTGCATCTCTAACACTGCTGCTGATTTCCCACCAAAAACAAAGAATAATCTCTCTCTCTCTCTCTCTGTCTCTCTCTCTCTCTGTCTCTCTCTCTCGAAAGTGTAGACATACTCCTTTACATACTAATATCTATACATACTGGTGAGGATGGGGAGGTAGATGAGGTAGGTCAGGATGGTGAAGTAGGTGAGGTGTGATGAGGTATGGTGAGGATGGTGAAGTACATCAGGTATGGTGGGATGTGGTGAGGATGGCGAGGTAGATGAGGTATGGTGAGGTATGATGAGGTATGGTGAGGTAGGTCAGGATGGTGAAGTAGGTGGGGAATGATGAGGTATGGTGAGGTATTGTGAGGATGGTGAGGTAGGACCGGAGGATGATGTAGGTGAGGTATGGTGAGGTATGGTGAGGACGGCGAGGTAGGTGAGTTAGGTCAGGATGGTGAGGTAGAAGAGGTATAGCTGGGTATGGTGAGGATGATGAGGTAGGTCAGGATGGTGAGGATGGTGAGGTAGGTGTTACTCACCATCTCTCAGGCGGTGACACGCTGACACATGCTGTGCAGTGAGGGGTGCCGAGTGTCCCTCTCCCAGAATTACCTGTAGTTTTGCCAGTTCTGTAAGTGTTTCATTATCTGGGATCAGATGATTAAATCTGAACGTGAAACTTTCTCATGTTACTTTGAATTGTGGGCAGTGAAGGAGGAAGTGCACCTCCCCGCTCTCACACTGACCACACACTCCTCTCCACACGCTGCTCTCTGGACAGCCAAGACTGTTTATACCTGCCTGTCTCTATGGCCAGCTGTGGTCAGGATCCATCTCTGTTATGGATCTCTGATGGACAGGGTTCCATATTGTTCTCCCAGTGTTCTAGATACCCGTACTTACTGTTATTGATGGTTGGTGTTGAGTTGGATTTGTTGGACACTGCTGTGATGGGTATTAGGACCTGTTTGAGGTTTAGAGAGTGTCAGAACCAGTTGACTGAGGGGTCAGTTCTTGGCTCTGTAGTGGGAATCGACTTTAAGTGCTTCCAGAAATGTAGGATCTTTTTTGAATGTGTGTAATCAGAGGGAATCGGCCCAGTTCTGCCCTGCAGGCAGTGTTTGGTGTTTCTTCTTTTAGTGCAGCTGTGACCCCCATACCTCACTTCTGACCAGTGCAATGGGCTGGATCACACATTAAACTTCACATTAAAGTCTGTGATTTACAGGAATGACTGACCGTAAATGTGAACATAATTCCAACAACGTTTGAGAAAAATCGTTAAAAATCTTGCAGAAATTAGTTTCTTTCTTTGTTTCTTTTTAATCATAAATAAACTCAAATAATGCACTAAAATAACTCAGTTTTAACATTTATTTTCTGAAAAAGTGTCATTTTTTCAGTTCAAAACAGAAATAATACAAGTTCACTTTCACTACCTGAGCTTTCACTTTTAGTAAAGGGTCTGTAAATCTTAGAACTAATTTTAGTTCTTTTATAACTTAGTTCACCTTTATTTAGAAATAAATATTTTACCATTTCTGAATAAATCGGTGACGGCTGGCTGCCGGCACTATTTTCCACTATTTCACTATTATTCACTATTTACCTGCGGGAGCAGAAGAATAAAGGGGAAGGAAAAGTAGCTCAGATGTTTCATCATTATTTACATCAGTAAATCCAGTTTAATTGGGAGATGGAAAACACAATCACAGTACAAAATAAATAAGTAAATAAATAAATTAACAACTAATAAATAATAAACAAACAACAAACAAATAAATACATAAGAAATAAACGGTAAATAAATTACTAATGAATAAATACACAAACAAATAAAAAACACATTAATAATAAACAGACAAATAAATAAATGCATAAATAAAAAATAAACAACTAATAAATAAACAAACTAATAAATAAATAGGAAATAAACAGTAAATAAATAACTAATAAATGAATAATAAAAAAATAAATCATAAATGAATAAATAACAAAATAACAAGTCAGGAATAAATAACTGAATAATTAATTGAATAAACTGAATAATTGAATAAATAAATCGTATAAAAAGTAAACACACTGGATTGGAGGTGGATTGCAGTGTGCTTGTGGCGCCCCCTGCTGACAGAGCAGGGCATCACACTGTCAGGCTAAAATAAAAAGGAAAAGCTGAGGAATATTTCAGCAGCTTGAATGAGTTGGTTGTGATTAAGTCTGCGGTTGGGTTTTCCCGGTTGGAGGTGGTGGACAGAGGGCTGGGGTCCGTTTTCACTCAGGCAGGACTGTCCTTCCCCCGGTAGGACCCAAACATGGCGGCCTCCATACTGCGGCGCGTTCTCCTGCCTGTCGGAACCGCGGCGATAAACCCGACTCCCTGGTTCGGCGGTGGGTCTGCCGAGCTGAACACGGACTGTGTACCGGTGTCTTCATCTCAGCACACTGCTCTGGTCCTAGAGGCACCCCTACCCTTATATTTTAGCCTTCCCTGCCCCCACCAGTAATCATCTCATTAACAAGCCCTTCAGAACTTCAGAGGGTGTGTTTAGACTGAAACGTGAGGGCAGGGGTGCCTCCAGGACCAGATCTGAGGAAAATCTGCTCTAGGTCAGGGGTTGTCTGTGCTGGTCCTAGAGGCACCCCACCTGATTCAACTAATCATCTCATTAACAGGTGCTTCACATCTTCAGGGAGGTGTTTAGTCTGAAACGTGAGGGCAGGGGTGCCTCCAGGACCAGATTTGAGGAAAAACTGCTCTAGGTCAGGGGTTGTCTATGCTGGTCCTAGGGGCACCCCTACCCACGTCCGTACCTCCCCACCACCACCAAGCCTGAAAAGACTTATTAATGAGCTGAATAGTTGAATTAGGTGTGTCAGGAGAACTGAAAGTTCTTAAATGTGCAGGGCAGGGGTGCCTCCAGGACCAAGGTTGAGAGAAACTACTCTCAGATGCGTCAGTGTCATGATCATAACTGAGCTTAGTGATTGTGTGTTTTCATCAGACCTCTTTGTGTCATGTTGTAGGCAGAAGATGTCTACTGTCAGCAGCATACACAGACACCAAAGTGTGGGAACAAAGAGAAGCAGAACCCCAAAACCTGGGTAAGAACCCTTTCCAGAAGCTCATACTGCTTGTTCATTTGAGTGTCCAGCAGAGGGCAGTGTTGATTGTGATCTCTTGCTTGTGTAACTGCTCCTGCAGATCTGCTATCAGTGTTTAGACGAGTCCTAATCCACCCCACCTTCTCAACCTTTCTCAAATGTTGGAAACCATGGTGAAAACCACGTATCTCCGTTTTTTTTCTATCTTGTTTTGCATCATTTGAACCCCGCAGCTGATTTGTTCACTGTGTAAGTAATTCTGAAGGAATAGACAAAAAGAAACACTCATTAAATTTAAATTTGCTTTAATTTCTCGTATTTTATGTTGACGTCCGGAGATACCTGTTTCTCATTGGACAGCAACAGTATGTAAATGATTAGAGGTGTCCTCTGATGAGACACTGGGTCTTGCCACAAGAGGGCGTAAAGTGCCACTCCCCTATTAAAAAGCTGTCTGTCTACTTTTGGGTAGTGTACCTCCTGGTGAGAGGTTGACTGCAAGCCATGCTGTACAACACACTCGAAGGCTTTTTGCCCAGTTTCAAGTCTCTGGGTGGGGCCACATCACTGGTCTGAGAGGAACCCGGTGGTTGTTTGGGCACAGAAGAAAGTTGGTATCGTGCCTTGCGTGTCCTGCCATTGACAGTCAGCCACCGTCACCTCATTTGCAGTGGTGTTGTGAGCAATAAACATGGACTTGTATGGACTGAAACCGTATCGTCTTCAGCAATGAATCCTGGTTCTGTTTGGGATCCAACGAAGGTCGAGTGAGATATTCAGTCGTGCCTTTGCTGTGGAGCGACGCACTGCCCCAACAGGATAATGCTCCAACATATAGCAGGGTTTTCCCAGGAATGTCTCCACCAGATTTATCGCCAGTCAAGCATTTATGGGAGCAGCCGCACGCCAGCTTCGGCAGCATGTGAGTGTGCAGCATCTACAGGCCCGGCTGCAACATCAGCGGGTGCTGCAGAGTGCCATGTGGAACCTGTACACCTCCATGACCAACCGTATCTCACCGTGTATCCAAACTTGAGACCCAACAGAGAACTAGAGCTAGGGCCGTTGTTTTTGTCAGTGAGTGTATCTGGTTATTTCACTGTAGAAGTGCTTGACCGATGGTTTCCATGGAACTTACAACGTGTCTGGAAAGGTCACATACTATACTGATAAGGATTCAATTCTAAGAGTGTGTACAAACCAGGTTATGTGACACATTCACACACATCTATGATATACATTTCTATTATATATTTATATTAGATTTATTTATATATATATATATATATATATGATATATTTTCTCTATTTTCCAGCTGAATTGGCCTCTTTAATGGACAGATCTTATGAGAGAAAGTTTCCAGTCAGTTCTCTGACAATATCTCGGGTAAGATCATCACTGTTCACTCCATCCTCCATGATCTGAATCGACCTGGTGTTATTCATTGTTATTAGTGAACTATTGAATTGTTTTGCAGATTATTTGTGATATAAACTATTACGTACACTTTCCTATATACCTTACAGACACGAACGCATACCTGCAGACAATACGGGACTAATATTTCTGCCTCTTTCAGTTTGTAGACAGTATATCTTCAAAAGATGAGATTCATCAAGCCGAATACTACCTGTATAAGTAAGGGATGCTTTTCGTTTATTTGTAGCTGTAATGTCAACTTTGAGAAGGTGTGCAGATTGAAGGGTGAACAGTAACGTGCTCCGCTTGTGTTCTTAGGTTTCGCCACAGTCCTAACTGCTGGTACCTCCGGGACTGGACCATTCACGGCTGGTTTAGACAGTGTCTTAAATATGGAGCCAGAGACAAAGCCATGTACACACTCAAGAACAAGGTAAAGCCCTGGTCACACTGGAGCTGTGGTTACTTCATTTTCGGAGGAATACATCTCACAGTGCACTGACATGTAGAGGGTACAAACCATGTACACTGTCATACAGGGTTAACCTACCTGTACAATACACTGAACAAGACTGTACTCTGTAGAGCAGTGGTCCCCAACCCAAACGGGTGAACGCTTGACAATTTTACTGCGGGGGGATTTGGGAGGTGGTGTCAGTAGCTCTCCTCTCATCTCGACCATGTAACGGTGGAGGTGGCACCGCTGATACTCACAAGCTCTACTCCTCTCCTCTTGACCACGTAACGGGGGGGGTTATTTATTGTGCGGCCGGTACCGGTCCACGGCCCAGGGGGTCGGGGACCACTGCTGTAGAGGATCGTTCCTCCGGAAACCAAACCATTTTCATACTAATGACCCACTCACACAATTTTGGAATTAAATTGTACTGAGATGGTAACAGATAAACACTAATATTAAGATATGTACCAAAGACATCTTGATATAGTTGAATTTTATATATATATATATATATATATATATATATATATATATATAGTGTGTGTGTGTGTGTGTGTGTGTGTGTGTGTGTGTGTGTGTGTGTAAGCTCCAGCTGCATCTCCAAGCTGCAAACTCAGTATGAAAACAATCCTCATAGGAGTAAAATGGACCTTTTAACACATTTTCCCACCTCGTAATCCCCGAGTAAGAGCTGCAGGACCATGCTGTCATCCTATGGACAGTGGAATCACTTGTGCTTCTCTCACAACAATGTAAAATCCTTTATATATTTGACAAGTAGTAAAGTTCAAGCTTTGTGAGGGTATGTTTTGTATGCTTCTTGGATAAATACCTGAAGAGTTATTTAAGTGTTTTTGTGAAATTGTTTTGTCACTGCCTCCAGAGGGTTAAAGAATTGATATTAGATCATTAAAACGAAGATGGATTGAATAAAAAATTTAAACTCACCCTTATATATATAATACATAAAAAAAGCTTGTCAGCTGCCATGTTTTCATAAAATTCCCACTCAAACCAAATGAACGCAACCAAGTTTCACCTGGGAGAAGCCCACCACCTGACATGAACTCAGCATGAAGTTTGTGGTCGAAATATTGTTTGGAAGTTGTGTGAAGTTTGCCTGCCGTGGTCAGTTTGGGGGGACTTCACTTGCAAAAATTCACAGACAAAAAATCAGTATGTAATGTACAGCAGCGTCGGTCAGTAAATTCTTCATGTTCACGATTATATAAGTGTTAGAGGTTCTGGAAAAATAATCCTTTATTAAATTGTTTCCCACATTTAGGTTCAGTTTGGATTGTTCCCAGATGAGTTCACCTTCAATCTTCTGATCAACTCGTACCTAAAAGATGAAGACTTCAAAGGTAAGCGCTTTGAAACTTTGGGAACTGATGATGATTTGTGCTCACTCATCTGTCCGATAGATGTGTAGCCGATTATGGTCTGTATAATTGACTGTTTGGACTTTTTTTTTGTCTTCACAGGAGCCTGCTCGGTTGTTGAGGAGGTGATGCTTCAGGAAGCATTTTCCCAGCCCACAACACAGATGTTATCACTATGCGCCCTGAGCAAATACTTGGCAACCAAGCCTGACCTCAGTGTACGTATCTCCAGTGTCATCATCTAAGCTTTGAATATGTGATGGAGATTTGTTGGTTTTAGATGAAAAGGCCCTGCAGTTTTTGCCTGATAGAAAAAATATCTGGATTATTTATAGCAGAGAAGGTCTAGAACTCCTTTACAGCACAAAAGGCCTTTCAGCCTTGGTTGGAGCAGGTAGCGCCCAGGCAGTTGGGCATTTCAGGTGCAAACCCAGGATTTTGCGCTGATGTGCTCCTTAAAATTGTCCTTAAAAGACCCCACATTCTCTTATTAGTGTCTAATGTTTGTCTTGTGTAAGAGAGAAATTGGGGTCATTAGTTTTCATACTATGTATTATACTATAGTATATTCATTTAATTAAGTTTGGACCAATGAGGCTTGAGATGTTCTCCAGCCTAGCTCTTACTTTGACACCGTTTTAAGGTGGAATTTCAGCTTCATGCTGTGAGATGAGCACACAAACCTTTTTTATTTCTCAGGAAATGTCACCACTTTAAGTCCAACACAAATGTCTTTACCAGAACATTGCCACCAGATTCATGGCCTGGTTTTGTCTGTTAATATGTTAATTTATTACGTTAATATGTGTGACATTTCTGCCTGAATCTGAAAGTGAAATCTGAAGCAGTTAAAATACGGTTCTCATGGTGAAAATGAAGGCATTGACATTTTTTCGGTTACAGTGGCAGGAAGAGCGGAACGTGGGAGCAGCTCTTATGCTGACTGGACTGCAGCAGGAAAACTCAGTTGGCCTTAGTGCTCAGTTACTGGGTCATGCTCTAATAGGTGTGTATAAAGTATGGCAGTAAATCACCACAACATCAGAAATGACTGAAAACCTGAATTAAAGCACTGGTTTTAAGCTACATGTGGATTATATTCTTATGAGATGAATTTCTGAAATGCTGGTGGAAAGAGAATCAGTTCTTCTACATCCATTTTTGCAGTTTATTTTCTGTTTACTTTCAGAAATGGTCATTTCAATTGTTTACGACTCCTTCCTCAGGCAAGGTGGAGATGACCAGAGGAATACATGCTGTGTTTCACCAGATGCCCTTGATCTGGACCCCGGGTTACCTTGGCCGAGCACTGGCCGTTATGGAGAGAGTGTGTTCTGATGCTGGAGATGTGAAATTATCCAAGGAAGTTGTGAGTATTTAGTAAAAGGAGCAGATTCTGCATTTTGAAGACCTTCATTGTGTTTGAGAACTTTCAGCAGCACTATGATCACTTCCGTCTGATTTGAAAATGGAATGTTTCATCTGTGATTGTGGTGTTTTGTATTTCTCAGCTTGATCAATTGGAGAAAATACTGGAGGAGCTCTCCTCTACTCCCTCCTCTGAAACAGTGGAGGACAGTGCCACTGAAAGCCAGGCTGATGATGGCATGGATGAGGATGATGAGCTTGAAAGAGCTAAATTACCTCAGTACACCACGAAGTTTAAGGTTTGACTTCTTCACCAGCTCACACATCAAACGTTTATTTTGAGTAACTTCTCATTCTGAAGAAAGAAGCTGAGATCTTCAGCTAGTTTGGAGAACAACGCTTGCTTCCAGATTTCTCCTGGACGCCCCAAGCCAGCACATGGTTGTGTTCAATTCCATCGGCAGCACACCTGAATTAACATCACTAGACACTGTTTAAGCAAAGCAGATGTTAATGAGGTCTATAAGTCATGCTAGACTCCCAGGAGGAGAACTTTGTAGATGTTTAATGAACACCATGATGAAAAACCATGACTTACTGTAGGAATGTTATTAGTATTTAACTGGGGTATTGAATTCTCACTGCCCAGATCAGGAGATCAGGAGAGCTCTCTGAGGTCTTCAGAGGTTGTAGATGCAGTTTAATCAGGGAGTGATTTCAAAAGATCTCAGAACTGTTAGAAATCAGCCGTTCCACTGTCCGGAACACCATTTACAAGTGGAGAACATTTAAACCAACTGCCCACATGGCCAGATCAGGCTGTCCTACAAGTTCAACCAAAGGTTCATGACTTCTGGAACAATATATCTTGGACGGATGAATCCAAAGACATGTTTTATGGGGTGTTCAATGGACAGTAGGGACATATGTTGCAATAAGGTTGTACTTTCTATGGGCTACTTAAACCCTTCTCTCTTCACTGTTTGGTGTTCAGGAGATGAGGGAGAAGCTCCAGGCACAGAGGAAGGAGGACCCTGACAGCCTTGAAGCTCTTGCGTCCCGTCTGGCACAGGAGAAGCTGAGGGCCTGTGAGCAGGTAGATGTTTCCGAATACGAGAAGAGGGTGCAGGACTGGGAGGCAGAGCGTCGGCAGCTTGTCGAGAGAGAGAAAGAGATGAGAGAGAAAGTGCAACAGGAGCGTCTGGCCAGGCAAGCGGCCAGAGCGTCCCAATAACACACCCAACATGGGCACAGTTACAGGCAGCTGAGAAGAGCTATTGTCTTTTTGTGTTTATTGTGTTTGTTGTGTTGGGTCAAGTAGACTGAACTTGAGATTGTGTGTTTTTTTTCCCTTCAGCCCTTGTAAGTCTGCACAGTATAAATAAACCTCAGATTTGTCCACTCTTGTATTTAGTCTGTCCATTCATGCTGTTTATGATATGCCAGAGATTGTGTGAGGTCAAAAACCAAGAGTGAAACAAAAAAAACAAAAAAAAGCTTATATTTAGGTTGGGTCACCTCACTGCATTATGCTAAAGCAGCACTGTATGATGGAGTAGTGGATGAGTAGATTACTTCATTGTAGTGAGGAGGAGGTGTTTCGGCCGAAACCACACCGCATTTTAGCGCAGGAACTGTGAAGCATGGTGGTGGGAGTGTGATGGTTTGGAGCTGCTTTGCTGCAGCAGGGTGTGGAGATCTCTCCATCATAGAAACCACTATGAGATCTTTATTGTATCAGAGGGGGTTTGAGGAGAACGGAAGAGCGTCTGTACAAAGACTGAGGCTGAAACATCACAGAGCTGAGAGAATTCCGCATGGAGGAGTGGGAACGTCGTTATCTATGTGTAAGGACTTTTTGAATGGTGTTGATTTCTCAGAACACTGCCTATCTTTTCTTTACTGCTTGCCACTGCATTAACTGGCCTGCACCTCTAGGGGGTGCACCTGACATCAAAATGTACATTTATAACATTTGGCTGACCTTCGTATCCAGAGTGACAGGGTTATTCATATTACAGGGGGTCAGTGTAGTGTTATGAGTCTCACCCAGGGAATCAAACTCCAGTCTCCCTCATGGTGTGATGGCTCGCTGGTGGTGTTCTGTTGTGCCACACCAACCATGGCACTCACTGGGCTGGCATGTTGTGAAATGCTGCCTTAGAAGCTAGATAGGCAGTTTTTCAGGCTTCCACCACCATGCTTCACAGTTGGTGTGAGGTTCTTACGCTCGACTGCTGCGTTTGCTTTGCACCAAACATGTCTTCTGTTCCTGTGTCCAAATAATTCAACAATACATTGTACCAGTGTTCCCACAAGTTTCGAGAAGAAGAGACAAATGCCTCGGAGGCAGAGCTGCCTTCAGAACCATTTTAAACAGTGATTTAGGGATCCTTGTCTGGGAAACGGTGGCTGCAGGGATGTAATATCTTTCCGGTGCAGATCTTTATTTTGGATACAAGCATAAATGTCTGTGCTTCAATTAAATAAAGCTTACGTTTAGCTCAGCAAACTGCTGAAATGCTGTTTGAATCGATCGTACTTCGTTGCAGGAGGGAGGTGTTCTTGCCGAAGGCTTTTGTTTCATTTCCACACGAATCCAGCAGCAAGCTGTGCTCCGTTTCCTTTAATGGTCTCTGAGATTTTGTCGGAACGGTGAGATCCTATCCATCCTGCTCCCTGCGTTTTGGGTTCCCAAGCGCCCACGTGTGCATGAAGCTGCTCAGCACACAAAACACATTCTCCTGCTGTTCCGTAGAACTGAATGCGGCCACATTTTTGTGGTTCTTGATAAAGGCAAGAAAAGAATCATTGATTGGTGAGATTGTTTAAGCGTCTTATCAGCCCCAGAATGTAGGCCTGCAGTGGTATTTTCCATTGTTGGAGCACGGTATTATCTGCCTGTAAAGAATGCCGGGTTGTTTACAGTGAAACGGAGGCCCCGTCCACTGTAGTCCATTGCAGACCATCATCAGACCCACGTTTACATTGGTCAGTTTCTGACCACAAGGCCTCTGTTGAGCAGATCTGGGTTTTGGACCCTTCTCAATTCAGAGGTGATGCAGACTTCCTGGCATGGAGCCAGTCAGCATCAAGTGTCACGAAGATAAGAGTGCGTTAGGTATAGTGGCATTGCTGGAGTGTTCACACGTCAGTCTTGTGCTTGATTCAGAAATGTTGACCATCCCAAAATATCCAGCTGGTAGAGAAATACCAGCGGTGGAGAAACAACAATACTTAGTACTTCTTCTGAAATCAAGGGTATTTAAAAAGGGTCGATCCTTCTTCTGTTGGTGTAACTGTCTCTACTGTCCAGGGAAGACCTTCTGCTTCAAAACCCGGATTCTGGAACTTCGCTGTGAGGACTGGGTTCAAAAACAAGAGCATTAATGAGGTCAGGATGATCACCACCACTGTGTTCATTAAACATCTCCAAAGTTCTTGTGGGAGACAGAGAGAGAGGGAGGGAAGAAGAAGTAATGGATGAGCAGGTGTCCCAATACTTTTCTCAATGTTCAATGCATGGGGCATTTATATGCCCTCTAACCCATGCCTGGCATTAGGCATGGCACCAATTGGTTCATGTTTGTTTATCTGCTCCAGAGTGTCTTGTTCTATTGACAGTATGTCTCTCCAGGGACTAGACAAGCTGTGTGTGCATTTGCACATCTGTTTCAGCAATGGGTACAACTTCAAGTAGCTCACATTTGAGCATGTAGTGTAAATATATATCTATATAAATACACTTCACTGAGCACCGTCATACCAACACTATATCCCCGGTTCAAATGTTTGTGGACAACCTTTCTAATGAATGTATTTAGATATAAACAGCTGTCCCAATACTCGTCTATATGGACAATCACTTTTAAATTTAGTAGCTCTGCTATGAAAACAAGCAGTGTTTATGAATATGGTTATTGCATTTACTGATATAATGACTGAATAGTTCAAGAACAGATCAAGTGATTCCCATGTTGGCCACAATAAACCCTTCCCCTTCCATTAATAGGATTTGAATGGAAAATGATGTTTAAGTGAAGAGAAAACATGACGGAAGTGGATAAGAGGACGCAATGTTATGGCCAATTAGTGGAAATTGGAAAGCCTTTCCCACTTAATCCGATTTGTCGTGTAATGGCCCATCAGATTTGATGTTCTGCATATGCTGCAGGACGTGGTTTCATGTAACATCTCACCATATGTGGCCTTTCCCCAGCTGACAGGTTCTAAATGAATCAGGAACATTATGGGTCTTTTCATCCACTAATCCTATTAGGATGCAGTCCAGTGTGAGCTTAAACTGATTACAATATTTGGTGTCATTGAGATGGTATTTCCATCATGCTAACTTTAGGTTTGTGATGCCCGAAATAATTCATTACGTATATTCTGATGCATAACTGGAGACTATACTGTAAGACTATATGATGTTGTCAGGAATATGATGAAAAGCCACTGGGCCTTCTTAAAATAAGTCTTCTTATTTTGACTTTTCGATGTCCACAGGTTCTACAGACCTGAGTGTGTTTTTCCTCTATTTCCAGTCTTACTGATGATAAACCCTGGAGTTTATGTTCCTGATGGTCAGGAATGTTGAGTCTGTGTGGACCATTTTTGAAGCTGTTTCCTATAATACATTACCTACCTGGCAAAAACCTGAGCTTTAGTACTGAAATGTGGTTGAAATAGTATCAGTCAGACATCGAAAAACCATTGAAACAAGGTCGAAGGTTGTTACTAACTTTATTAACATAAAGATTCTGCCATAAACATATGATCATTGTTTTTATCTTATTATTTTATTGTATAAAAAATTTGGAACAACACCAGGAAATGGGTTTCTGTGCAACGTCAGTACAGAGATGCAGTGCAGCCAGGGGGCAGAAAGCAACAGGTCAGTGCAAAAGTATGTGAAACTTGAGGATCTGCAGCTCATTTGAAGTTGAAAATTAGAGTCAGGTGTTTTCAATCAGTGGGAGATAATCATTTGTGAGTGAGCATTCTGTGTAATAGTCCACAAGCTCACAAAAGAACCAAAGGAACTTCCAAGCAGCTTAAGGCCTTCTCACATTCGCTAATGTTAATGTTCTTGAGTCCATCAGGAGGACACTGAACAACAATGGTGAGCATGGCAGGGTTGCAGGGAGAAAGCTGCTGTTCCTCAAAAAGGACATCACTGCCTGTCTGCAGTTTGATAAAGATCACAGACAACGCATGAAATCCAAATGGATCATTTTGGTTTAAGTGAGACATGTTTGGAGAAAGGAAAACACTGCATTTCAGCATAAAACTATCCCATCTATGAAACATGGTGTCGGTAGTATCATGGTTTGGGTCTGTTTTATTGCATCTGGGTCAGAACAGCTTGCCATCATTAATGGAAGAATGAGTTCTGAATTATTCCTGCAAATTGTAAAGGACAAATGTCAGGACATCTGTCTGTGAGCTGAACTTAAAGTGGGTCATGCAACAAGACCACGACCCTAAGCACACGAGTCGTTCTACCAAAAAAGTTGAAAGAAGAATAAAGGTAATCTTCTGGAATGGCCCAGTGAAAGTTCTGACCTTAATCCAGTAGAAATGTTGTGGAAGGACCTGAAGCAGCAGTTCATGGGAGGAAACCCACCAACATAACAGACCTGAAGCTGGTTTGTACGGAGGAAGGGACTAAAATCAGGGCAGGACTGATCAACAGTTACCGGAAACGTTACTTGAAAGAGGGTCACACCAGATATGAAAAGGTTCAAAGGTGAAAAGATGTCTTAGATGAAATTTATGCAGAAATATGGACAAACCTAAAGGGTTCTCAAACTTTTAAGCACCAACTATGTTAAAAAGTGTTTTATATAAACTGAATTTAATTGAATCCCCTCTTAACCGAGTGAACTCAAACCGAGTTATCATATACAACTGCAACTCTGTGCAAACTCTGTACGTTTAGTTTGTATTCTCGAGTGTATGGCTCACATCTGACCAACATGTCCGGCCCAAAGTCTGGAGAATAGATCAGGACTGTCCAAACGGTCATCGTATATCACATTATTGTGCAACCTGAATGAAAGTGGATTACGGGCCATTATCGGGCCACGTGAAATCGCATTACGTGGGACGGAACGAGCGTGACTGATGTGCTACAGGGCTGTCTGTATGCGTGTATGACTGGAGACACCACTTGGACACAAGTGTCCCCATATGCAAGTGAACACGGAACAGGCTGCAGGAGAAGTCTAAGGTCTGAGGAGCGTCGTTTTGAAGAGCATTATAAACAAATCTGTACAAACTGTAATGTCAAAGAACATCACAGGATGAAAAGCTGGAACAGGAATGGTTATTTTGCACCGGGCCCGACAGCCAACAAATGTGTCTCCACACGTTGGCAGCTATAAAGGCATAATTGTGCCCCACTCTAGGTAGCTCTTAAGTTTATAAATAGAAAGGCCTTCGGCGGAACAGAAAAACCAGAATGATAAACTGAAACCTTGCTTACCTTTCATGATGGAGCTTGGCTTGCCGTCAATTGCGGCATTACCCAAAGCACTATCTACACTCTTAAAAGGCCCAAAGCAATGCGTGATTGTGGTTTTCTGAGATTTAGGATTTTGTTTCATATATTCCTGCATATTCCTCAGAAGTTTACACAATGCCCTGTCTAAACAGGGCGGAACAAACCATGTAGTAAACCTATATTTGGCTCTCAGACAATTAGCCTTCGCTGCGGTGGTTTCTGAACTACACATACGTGCTCTGTACGGGCAGGTCCGCGGTGCCCATGTCCCCCCGTTACCTTACTTACATAATTGAGGGTTGACAACAGGAACACACAAAGCCACACACTCAGCACTTGCTTTGACGAACATACTTCAGTAATTGAACTTCACTTCACAGGGAGTGCATTCAGGCTCTCTGCATGCTGCACCATGTCACAACACTCCGGTATTTTCTTTGGATGTATTTACAGTACCAGTCAGAAGTTTGGACACACTCGGCTGAATGTATTTGAGATGACATGATGCTGCTTGTTTGCCTTTCTGATATTGATATTAAAATCCTGAGTTTTGACTAATTGCCACATTATGCGGACAAAAGTATATGGACACCTGCTCATTCGTCCTTTCTTCTGAATTCAGAGTTGTAAAAAGTCGATCCCAGTGTCCACTAGATGCGTATTCATGAATGAATTCAAAAAGCTAAATACATTCATTGCATGTAGAGTAAAATATTTCCATCTTTTCGTTTAACTACTCATCATTTTATAGCTCATGGAAATCAGAACTCTACAATCTCAGATTATTAGAATCGTTAGAGTTGGAATAAACAGTATCAACATGAAAACAAACCAAAAACCTTTATTAAGAGGATATTTCACTGTACTCTATTGTTTGAGATATTTGAGATATTACCATTTGTGCATTTAACCCACCTGTTCAGAAAACACACACACACACACACACACACACACACACACACAGAAACAGTGGGCACACATGCCTGGAGAGGTGGGCAGTCCATTATTTCGGGTTGCATGGCTGCTTCTCTTACATCCTGGCCATGGCTGCTCCGGATACAATAGTATAACTAGCTCTGAAATAATAATAATAATAATAATAATAATAATAAAATAAATAATAATAATAATAAAAATAAATAATAATACTACTACTCCTACTACTACTACTACTACTACTACTACTACTACTAAAATAAATAAATAATAATAGTAATAATAATAATACTAATAATAAAATAAATACTACTACTACTACTACTAATAATAATAATAATAATAATAATAATAATAATTAATAATAATAATAATAATAATAATAATACTGCTAATAATAATAATAATAATAATAATAATAATACTGCTAATAATAATAATAATAATAAAATAAATAATAAGACTACTACTACTACTGCTAATAATAATAATAATAATAAAATAAATACTACTACTACTACTACTGGTAATAATAATAATAATAATAATAATAATAATAATAATAATAATAAAATAAATACTACTACTACTACTACTACTACTACTACTACTACTACATAATAATAATAATAATAATAAAAATAAAATACTACTACTACTACTACTACTACTACTACTACTACTACTAATAATAATAATAATAATAATAATAAAATAAATACTACTACTACTACTACTACTAATAATAATAATAATAATAATAATAATATTAATAATAATAATAATAATAATAAAAATAAACTCACATTTTTTCCCCTTAAATCAGCTTCTCTACACAAATGGCAGCCATTTAATTCCAGTCATTCCATCAAAAAAAAGCATAAAGATGAAGCTTGATAATCAAGGTTATTTCAATCAAACATTCCAATAGTGATTTTCCAGGTAAAACATTATTGTGTTGTTTAGATATGAATATTAACTGTATTTCTATACATTATTTGAGGTTTATAAACACTGAACATATTTCATATTTTGAGCAGTTCTCATTTCTGCCAATTAAACCTCTAAACATCAATATTTGGGCTGCTCCCTTTAGGGGTCGCCACAACGAATCATCTGCCTCCATCTTGCCCTATCCCCTGCCTCCTCTACTGTTACACCAACCATCTCCATGTCCACCTTCACTACATCCATAAACCTTCTCTGAGGTCTTCCTCTTCTCCTTCTGCCCGGCAGCTCCATCTCCAACATTCTTTGTCCGATATATCCACTGTTCCTCCTCAACACATGTCCAAACCATCTCAACCTGGCCTTTCTGGCTTTGTGTCCAAACTGCTCCACCTTCACTGTCCCTCTCATCTGCTCATTTCTAATCTTGTCCTCGTCACTCCCAACAAAGATCTCAGCATCTTCATCTCCTCCACCTCCAGCTCAGCCTCCTGTCTTTTAGACAGAGCCACAGTCTCCAAACCATCATCATAGCAGGTCTCACTACTGTCTTGTAGACCTTCCCTTTCACTCTGCTCTCCCTCTGTCACATATCAGCCCCGACACCCATCTCCACCCACTCCACCCTGCCTGCACCCTCTTCTTCACCTCTTTTCTGCACTGTCCATTGCTCTGGATGGTTGACCCAAGATATTCGAAGTCATCCACCTTTACGACCTCCACTCCTTGCATCTTCACCTTTCCACCCGCCTCCCTCTCTTTCACACACACACGTATTCCATCTTGTCTCTACTGACCTTCCTTCCTCTCCTCTGCAGTGCAAACCTCCATCTCTCCAGGTTCTCTTCCACCTGCTCTCTACTCTCACCACAGATTACAATGTCATCTGCAAACATCGTGTTCCATGGAGCCTCCCGCCTGACCTCATCTGTCAACCTGTCCATCACCATTGCAAACAAGAAGGGGCTCAAAGCCGATCCCCGGTGTAACCCTACCTTCACCATGAAACCGTTTGTCACTCCAACTGCACACCTCACCGCTGTCTCACTATCACTAAATGGTCATTTCCAAACCCACCCCCGAGTGAAAGCCTCCTGTTCATAAATCTGTAGTGACACCCCGAGGGCAGCCACTCCTGAGCTGTGTACTATATGAACAAATTCCAAAATAGTTTATCTATGTCTCTCGGCTGGCCTGGGAACGCCTCGGGGGTCCCTCCCGAGGAGCTGGCTGAGGTGTCGGGGGAGAGGGAGGTCTGGGCATCCCTGCTCAGACTGCTGCCCCCGCGACCCGGCCTCGGATAAGCAGCAGAAGGACGGACGGACTTTATTTATTATTACAAATAAACACAATCCATTCAACTAGATCAATGTTGCCTATCGGTCGTGTGTTTTTGAAATGTTTCCGTTTGGTTCTTACAGAACTGGACGGACACGTATTTTGTTCAGGTTTCCTTTTAAGAGTTGAAGAGTGTAAGTGTGTCCAAATGTTTGACTTGTACTGTATATCAACTCAATCACTGTTAAAGCAGAAGAATGGTTATTCACAGAATGGTCAGACATTGTCTTCAAGGTTATTTACACTGGCAAATTCCAATACACTGAGAAGTCTGCATCCTTGGCAGTGGGCTATTTGTGGCAGCAGCACTCAACTAATGTTTATCTTGATCAGGGACCCAGAGGACACTTCTGTCAAACCTGCTGTACACTGATCAGCCATAACATTATGACCTCTATGTGCAAGGTCCATTTTATCTGCTCCTCTGACCCCACAGGAGCTCTTTGTGGTTCTATAATTACAGACTGTAGTTCATCTGTTTCTCTGCAGACTTTATTCTCCTCCTTTCACCCTGATCTTCAATGGTCAGGACCCCACAGGACCACCACAGAGCAGCTATTATGTGGGTGGTGGGTCATTCTCAGCACTGCAGTCACACTGACATGGTGGTGGTGTGTTAGTGGGTGTTGCTCTGGTATGAGTGGATCAGACACAGCAGTGCTGCTGGAGTGTTTAAACACTCTCCACTCTATTAGACACTCCTACCAAGTGTCTCCAGCTTGAAGATGTAAAGTCAGAGACAGACGCTCGTCTGTTTCTGCACAGTTTGTGTTGGTCGTCCTCTAGTCCTTCATCAGTGCTCACAGGACACTATCCATAGGATGCTGCTGGCTGGTATTTCTGGTTGGTGGACTGTTCTTAGTCCAGCACTGACACTGAGGGGTTTAAACACTCCAGCAGCACTGCTGCGCAAAACACTCTAAACACACCACCACCGTGTCAGTGTCACTGGGAAGTGCTGAGAATGACCCACCACCCACATAATAGCTGCTCTGTGGTGGTCCTGTGGGGTCTTGACCATTGAAGGTCAGGATGAAAGGAGGAGAATAAAGTCTGCAGAGAAACAGATGAACTACAGTCTGGAATTATAGAACCACAAAGAGCTCCTGTGTGGTCAGAGGAGCTGATAGGATGGACAGTGATTATGGAATCAAAAGGTTTGTGAGTTCAACACCTTGCACGTATGTACACCTACAGCTGTAATATGAGAAGGGACTGTATGACTGTTGGAGAAATCGGCTGAAAATGTGCTTTAAGCTAGAAGGTCAGACCCACCCATCTCCCGCCCTTGAAGCTCAGAGATAGGACTGACAGATAGGGCTTAGGAACAGGAAGGAGATGGAGTGTGAAAAATGCATCACAAGAAACACAATGTTTATAGGACGTTTGAGAGGAAGGAGGAGGAGCTGTAGGTGTGGTCCTCCTCCCAAGCCTGAGGTATTTCATAACTCTGCTCATATCAGGCAGGACTCAGATGAACAGAACTTTTGAACACTGTAGGCACTTATGCAACACTGTAGGTGTTAAGGTTTTGCTGGGTAAAAGGAAACAACTCCAGACAGTGCAGGTGTTATTACTCGGTACAATTGGTGGACGAAGAAGAGTCAATTAGGTGGACCTAAAGTAGCCTAAACTGCCATAGTTGGTTACTAATGAAGCAGTTCCTCAAGACATAAACGTAGATACCAAACAACACAGTTGCTGAGTCACTGCTGTACACCCAACACTGATCAATATAAAAACTTGATTGCAACTCACTGATAGGCCTCTTCAACCAAAAAAAATGAGGTTCTTGAACTGGTTCCATTTGGGCTTATAAGGGTTTTTTAAGAGAACCATCCCACATTTACACCAGTTTTAGTGGAATGGAGGATATGTCACAGAATACGTCATCAACAGAGGGGCTGCACAGGGTCAGTAAACAGACATGAGAAGATGATAGCACCATGGTAGATGATAGATGATAAACTGTGAGATAAACCTGTGAGTTTGTTTTTGTTACAGACATTTTTTTTTCTTCAAAAAGCAAACGTGGATCAACGTTTGGAGATAAGATGACGTAGAAGACTACACCGTATGAGACAAATGGTATGTCATTGCTCCTTGATCCTGTACAACTAGACAGTGGTCGGTACTAATCCTCTTTTCAGGTTCTGGAACCTATTTTCTCATAAACAAAATTTCAGATAACACCACCAGTAAGCCACCACACCATGTGAGAGACTGGAGTTTAACTCCCAGTCTGAGCAACCATACTGGGCTATATCAACAAGAGTCTTTGGACAAGGTCAGTCAGATTGATTGATCCACAATAAAAGCTGAGGTACGCAGTGTTTTTTTAGGATAACTATGATGCCAATGGGTTAATAGTTGAGATATGCAGTGTTTTATTAGGATAACTATGATGCCAATGGGTTAATAGTTGAGATATGCAGTGTTTTATTAGGATAACTATGATGCCAATGGGTTAATAGTTGAGATATGCAGTGTTTTATTAGGATAACTATGATGCCAATGGGTTAATAGTTGAGATATGCAGTGCTGGTGATGCCATTGATTCTGATTCTGAAATTGCTGTTTAAAGATTGAACTGTTATACAGTTTTGCTTTAAATGATCAGTGAACTGAACTGGAACTATTTTTAAAATATATATTTGCTTTAATAAAAGCCCGTTTAACAAGTTTGAAAGGACAATCTAATGTATGTCTAAGTACATAATCTCCAAACACATACCCCACTTCTAAAGTTTACCAAGCCTTCATTTCTGGTCTGGTTCCAGCTAAAACGTTGTTCCTTTGAACTTATTTTTTCCACTTATTTGCAGATAAGAACAGACTTTCAGAAACATAAAATACACTTTTCAAAGAGCTGTTTCCCCCTCGAGCTCTAACCAAACACACCCGCATTCTGTAAATGAGGTGACGTTCACACTTACACACTTTCACACTTACTCCAGTGACGCACCCAGACTGTCCAGTATGTGTCACTGAGGGGCTTCATGTCTCCATGGGCTCTTCTGGGTTAACCTGGTTTTTGACTTTTGTTTTATTTATGTTGTGCAGGTTTTGTGGTGCTGGGCCTCATTTGTAGACAGTAAACTGTTGTTTAAAGTGATTTAAAATGGAAATATGCTCACCTACGCTTATTTGCTCCTCTCCAGTTATTTGCCCACCTCCGCTTATTTGTGCACCTCCGCTTATTTGCTCCTCTCCACTTATTTGCCCACCTCCGCTTATTTGTGCACCTCCACTTATTTGCTCCTCTCCACTTATTTGCTCCTCTCCATTTATTTGTGCACCTCCGCTTATTTGCTCCTCTCCACTTATTTGCTCCTCTCCATTTATTTTCCCACCTCAACTTATTTGCCCACCTCAACTTATTTGTGCACCTCCGCTTATTTGCGCACCTCCGCTTATTTGCGCACCTCCGCTTATTTGCCCACTTCTGCTTATTTGCTCCCCTCCACTTACTTGTGCACCTCCACTTATTTGCCCACCTCCATGTCCAGTTCGTTGAGCCACTTTCTTCATCTTCTCCCTCGAACCCCAGACTTGCCCTCCCTCCTCCTCCTCCTCCCAGCACACGAAAGCAGAGGCGGGGCGCGGTTTTCAGTGCGTGCGCTCCGACTCACCCCGCGCACCCAAACGACCCCCGTAATCCCGGCGAGGAGGAGAAGCAGAGGGCCTCCTGCGGCCTCGCAGAGGATCCGCGCGCTGCGCACGATGAACCCGCGCCGACGGCTGGAGCGCGCGAGCAGGACGTGTCCTCTGTGTGCGCGTAAAGCCCGCTGCAGCGCTGCGCCTTCGCGCCTGATGGAGCGTCTTTCTCCCGCGAGCGCAAACTAGGTTCACCCCACAATGAACATCAGCGGCGTCGCGTCCGCGGTCCCGCGCCGCATGGAGCCCACCATCCCGGTGGTGATGTTCATCTTCGGCGTGGTTAGCAACGTCATCGCCATCGTGGTACTCCGCAAGTCTCGGCGCGAGCAGAAGGAGAGCGCCTTCTACACGCTCGTGTGCGGACTGGCCGTCACTGACCTGCTGGGCACCGTGCTGGCCAGTCCTGTGACCATCGTGACGTACGTGAGGGGCGCGTGGCCGGCCGGGGACGCGCTGTGCCAGTACTTCGGCTTCGTGCTGCTGTTCTTCTCGCTGGCCGGCCTCAGCATCATCTGCGCCATGTCCGTGGAGCGATACGCGGCCATCAACCACGCGTACTTCTACAACCACTGCGTGGACCGGCGCCTAGCCGCGCTCGCGCTGCTGGCCATCTACGCGTCCAACGCGCTCTTCTGCGCGCTGCCCAGCGTGGGCTTCGGCGAGGTGAAGATGCAGTACCCGCAGACCTGGTGCTTCATCGACTGGAGGACCAACGTGACCACGCACGCGGCCTTCTCCTACATGTACGCGGGGGTCAGCTCCGTGCTGGTGCTCTGCACCGTGGTGTGCAACGTGCTGGTGTGCGGCGCGCTGGTGGCCATGCACCGCCGGCTGGTGCGCAGAACCTCGCTGGGCACGGAGCAGGGCAGGGCCGCCGAGCTGGGCAGGAGGAGGCTGGCCGGTGCGGAGATCCAGATGGTCATTCTGCTCATCGCCACGTCCGCCGTGGTGCTCATCTGCTCCATTCCTATGGTCGTAAGTGTCAGGTTCTGCAGGGGTTTCTCTGAAGCATTAAAAGGTTCCAGAGTTGCTGCAGCAGACCCCTGCTTCGATTAATTGTTGAAACGAAGCATCGACTTCTTTGAACAGGTGTTGAGAAAGTCCACCAGCTTTTAACTTAAGCTTGGTGTCCTGTGCTTTTTCTAACGATGGAGATGATAAAAACGCAAAGCACCTTCCAGGAGTCACTGAAGATTCCTGTAACTTTTCTTTTGTGTAAAGTAGCAGAAATGAACCGACAAAATCAGTTTTATTTTGACATGGCCTGACATGGTTTTCTTTTTAAAGCTGGGTTCATGTTTTAATTTTTGAGTAGTCTGTATTAGGGATTTTTATCTTGGTTGTCTGGTTGAGACTTTTATCATGGCAGTTTTGTTTCTGTGTGAAGTGACTTGTCTTGGTAATCTGATTGTATTAGAGACTTTCTTATTGGCAGTCTGTTTGTTCAGGTGACTTTTATCTTGGCAGTATGTTTGTATGACTTATATAAAGAAACAAGACTGCCAAGATAAGTGACTTTTCTTAGTAATCGTTTGTATTAGTGACTTATCTGGGCAGTCTGTATTGTAGACTTTTATCTTGGCAGTCTGTTTGTATTAGTAACTTTTATCTTGGTAGTCTTGTTTGTTGAAGTGACTTTTATCTTAGTAATCTGTTTGTATTAGATACTTTTATTGTGGCAGTGTGTTTGTATTAGTGACTTTTATCTTGGAAATCTAGTTGGTTTGTATTAGTGACTTTTATCTTGGCAGGTTGGAAGTGGTCTGCCCACCAGCCAGGAGTTCTGAATTCAGAACCTGTAATGATGATGATCAGTGGAACCCTGCGCGTACTGCTGGCTGCAGTTCAGTCGTTCACCAAAAATTAATTTAACCGAACTTCTGAACCTCGTATCGATCGATAAATACAACGTCATTCTCATTGTTCAGTAAAAACAGAAGCATCTATCCAGAAGTGCAACAGTGCAAATAAATGACATTTAATCATTTTGTTTACTGATTTTGCTTATTTGCGTCTAAAATTCGTCCTGCAGTCTGCGTTTCTGACCTACCACAACGAAAAGCCCAGAATTCAGCACTACGTCATTTAGACGCATCAACAATGTCTGAGCACTGTTGATAAAAACACACTAGGACACACCACGGCCTGTTTTCCTGATTATGGAGGAGATTAATTCACCAATAATATAAACGACTAAATCTCGCGAATAGAGTCAGAACAAGTTCGGCCAGCGGTCCGTTTCCCACACACACACCTGTCCCTCACCTGGAACGTTGTAGTTCATACAGATCATTTATTGAATCTACGGAACAGATTACAGGCAGTCACGTGGCTTTTTTTGCATGACTGGTAGAACATTAATTCTTCGTGATTTGTGTTTTATGCCAGGTATCGAAAATAGGCGTCAATTTGTTTGGCCTTTTCAGTTCTTTAGTACTGAGATACTTCAGTCAGTACCTTTGTGGTATCAAATTTCGGTATCCAACTCTACTCCTTAAACAGCAGCGCAAAATGAATCATTCTTTAAAATGATGAATATGTGTTGTACAGTGGAATAAAGGAACGGGACACCGTGCAAATTCGGACACTCCAAGAGATTTGACTGGGACGATGCAAATTTCAAACCTCGTCCCAACAAACAGCAGCCATGGGTTCCTCTAAGCAGCTGCCAAGCTTTCTGAATATTAACATAATTGATGCCCACAAAACAAAGGACTATAAGAAGACAGTTTCCTCAGTTTGTAATCTAATTTAGAAATGATAGATCACAGGAAGAGCGAAGGTCAATGTAAGACCAAGAAAACGTCCAGAGAGACCACTCCCCCCTTTAGACTGTAAAAGGAGTGGTGGTGAACTGTTCTGCTGACGATTCATCAGATGAAAACCTTTCCTGCCTCCTCGCCACGAAGTCCAGTGTCCTTAGTTGTTAAATCAGCATCTAAACAAGTCCTCAAAACACCTCCTGTGGACTGAAGGTAGGAGTCGCCGCTGTTTGTCGTGACATAATTGCGAGTGGTCCATTTCACAATAAGACACTATAAGACCCAAACAGCATAACATTAGCTAGATAGATACGTTAGCTCTCATTGGTCATGGCCAACAGTAATACGTTAGTGCGCCACCTGCAGCCCTCGTCTAGAATCACTAGCGTGGTGATGGCACGATGCTGACTTCCGACCTACTCCCAACATATTACTGCGGCATTAGTGCGCCACCTGCAGCCCTCGTCTAGAATCACTAGAGTGGTGATGGCACGATGCTGACTTCCGACCTCGTCCCAACATACTACTGCGGCATTAGTGCGCTAATGTCATGTCACATGTATTACACTCAACTCTTTCCTGAGATTCTCTGAAAGCAGATATTATTTGTGTGTAAAGTTAAACACGATCAAAGACACAACCAACTACCAGACAGTTTTTGATACAGTTTTCAGGATTTTCACTGGAGCTGCGATTCTGGCCAAAGGTTGTGAAACGAAGTACTGACCATGCAGGTTGTCCACGCTTTGCTATGGTTTCTTTTCGTTTATGAAACTTTTAAGATGAAAATGTTAAAAAAAAAGTAATTTGAGTAAAGCTCCTGAAGTACTGATTCCCAACAGATCTGCTGGAACATCTTAGTCCATCCCTGCCTGTCGGTATGGGAACGGAAGCTTGTTCAGCACCGTTTGATCTTAAGGTGGTGGTCTGGAGATCAGGGAGAATCAGAATATGGGATGAGTAACAGAAACTCAATCAGTTTGGCCATCTTGAAGTTCGTCAGAGGGCGCATATCCTTTCCGGGGCCGCTTTTTATGTGCTGCTGATATGATCCTCAAAGGCTCTTATCATAAAATAAAAGTTCTACCAGATGCAAGATGTACAGATCAGGCACGTAGACGAACACATGCTTGACTTTGTATGGACTAACAGCAAGTTTCAGGTTTTTAGTACAACAATTAAATCAGAGCGAGGATTAAAAGCTAAAGTTCTGTTACTCTCTGCTTTGCAGGCAGTATTATTGTTTTCTAGGCTTTGTAACTCAGGATCAGAGTAGCCTACAGAAATGATAAACTATAAGACCTGTTGACAAATCATGTGATGAATTATCAGAGTGTAATTCAGCACAACAGCTAAAATTCACTCATTTCCATCTGAATTAAATCCCAGTTTAAATGCCAAAGGAGCTTCCAGTGCATGTTTACTGCTCTGTCCACTGTTTTCTCTATTTCTTTTCATAATAAAAGTCATGAAAATGGATAGTACTGATATGTACATTAACAAACATAAGGACATTCAGGTTGTTTTTTAATTTTATTTGGACTACTCTCAGATACTTTGAAGAACTTATAATTAATTTTTATTATAATTATTACAAATAACTGGGACGATCAGGATTTCTGAGTTAGTGTTTTTAATCCTCATAACCAAAAAAAATAAATAATAATAATAACAAAATTGCATGTCAAATGAAGACAAATTAAGACATGTGTGACTGTCTCCGAGAAATACTTTAGTAATTTTCTGGTGAATTACATCACGCTTTAAAAACATCTCACAAAATTGGCCGAGAGTTCTTGAGGTTAACAATAAACCCTACTGAGCCCTTCTCTTAGACACTTTACGAACATTGTCCTTCGTTCAACTGTAAGCTCATGTTGGGCACTAACGGTTCTGCAGTGCTGAGAATGACCCTCCACCCACATAATACCTGCTCTGTGGTGGGTCATTCACAGCACTGCACTGACATGGACATCCAGTGTCCATAAACAGGCAGTGTCAAAATAAAAGTCACTAATACAAACAAACAGGCAGTGTCAAAATAAAAGTCATTAATAATAAACAGACTGTGTCACAATAAAAGTCACTAATACAAACAAACAGGCAATGTCAAAGTAAAAGTCACTAATACAAATGAACCAACAGGCAGTGTCAAAATAAATACAATAATAAATCTAATACATTAACAAGCAGGCAGTGTCAGAATAAGTCACATACAAACAGGCAGTACCAAAATAAAGCCAGTAATATTAATAAACAGTGAATAACAAAGATTAAACAAAAGGTAAAATTACTATCTCAGTTTATTGCAGTTTAATGTTTTGCTGATATTAAAGATAACATTTTAAAAAATGTAAAAAAATGTAAAGTCATATTTTATTCCTATTACTTTGCACTTGTTTTTATTTTTGACAGGGAAAAGATATTGGATTTTGTTTTAATCTTTCATTGTACTAGTTTGTTAAAAATAATTATGAAAAAATTAGTTAGTAAATTTATAAAAACAACCTTAAACAAAAATTAGACACTGATAGCTACATAAGAGTCCAAATTCATAGTCCAAATAATTAATTACTCATTACGATAATTGATCAAAACTGTTGCGTGTTGAAGCCTTAATTGCAATATATATCACAGAAACAAATTATTGCAATGTGAGTTTTTTGCAGTATCATGCAGCTGTAGTAGAGGACCGAAGTGGGAGGAAAGTGCTTCATAATTGAAGTTCAACAAAGAAAAACAAACATTCTCCTGATTCCCACTGACCCGGAAAACTAAACAAACTCAATCTGCTGCTGTTTTCATGTTTTCCAAAGACTGTATTGTGTTGAATTTGCAGATGTTGTCCTTAAAGTTCTCTACTATCTTCCCCACAGGTCCAGGTGTTTGTTAATCAGATGTATAAGGTTCCAGTGGAGAAAAGATTGGACAAAAACCCAGATCTTCTGGCCGTCCGTTTTGCTTCAACCAACCCCATTCTAGACCCCTGGATCTACATCCTGCTGAGAAAGGCTGTGCTCCAGAAACTCATAGAAAACATCAAGTGCTTGTTCTGCAAGATTGGAGTGCGGGGACAACAGAGACAGGGCAACTACCACTGTGCAGAGGGACAGCAGGTGTCCTCCATCATGTCCAGAGAGTCTCCTTCACTTGTGTCTCGTGATCTGAGGGAGGTCACAAGCACCTCCCAGACTCTCCTCTATCTCCCCGAAGCCAATGAGATCTACCTAGGCACATGGCATTCGAGCAGGTGTGGCTCCTGCCATTCTGTAGGCCATTCGTCCAAAGACCTCAATTCTGAGTCCTCCAATAGGAGCAGTCTAAACAGTGAGGCAGCGACGTGCTCAAGCCCCATGAACAGTGCTGCTGAGGCGGCTTCTTCTAAAGACCAGCCTCTTCAAGTGACTTTAACCAGTGTGACGCTCCAGGAGAAAAGCATTTAAGTGCCTCAGTTGATGTTTCTGCCAAAACCAGATCTTTTCATATGTATTGTCCCTTTAACCCTAAACAAGTCGATCAGCCAAGACAGGTTTGCTTCTTCAGTTTTACGAAGAGATCTATGAAAGCGTAATACCCACCAAAATCTGTGCAATCTGCACACCTGAATCTTCAAATCTTCTTCATTTATCTGATGCTCTAATTCACAGCGATGTACAAGGTTGCTCATATTGCAGAGGAGGGTCAGAGTAGTGTTAGGAGTCTTGTCCAAGGACGTGGATTGGTGTAGTACAGCATACTTACCCAGACTGGGAAATCAAACCCCAGTCTTTTGCTCCACACCAACCACCATGAAGGTTCTCATAACATATCAGTGCATCTCACTTATTATTTCAGTTTTAAATTTAATAATGTCATAATAATGTCATAGTTTATGTCATACATAGTGCATTGCACATTTTCTTAAGTTACAGCCTTATTTCAAAATGGATTTAATTCATTTTCCCCTTTAAATTCTACACACAGTTCCCCACAATGACAAAGTGAGAAAATGTTTGAAATCTTCGCAAATTTATTAAAAATAAAAAAAATATATAACATGCATATGTTTTCACAGCCTTTGATCAATACTTGGTTGAAGCTCTTTGGCAGTAATTACAGCCTCAAGTCATTTTGAGTTTGATGCTACAAGCTTAGCACCTGTTTTTGGGACGGTTCTCATTCTTCTTTGCAGAACCTCTTTAGGTATCGCCAAGTCTGGGCTCTGGCTCAACCAAGCTTCTTCCATTTGCAGATGATGGAGGAAAATCATGTCCAATCAACTGAATTTACCACAGGTGTCCAATATGGCTGTAGAAACATCTGAAAGATGATCAGTGGAAACAAGATGGACCTGAGCTCAGTTTTGAGTGTGATGGCAAAGGCTGTGAATATTTATGTTTGTGTTATATTTTTGTGTTTAATTTTAATACATTTGCAAAGATTTGTGTGTTGAATCCAAGACTGCAACATTTCTCAATGCACTATATATTAATTCTGGATTTCTGATTTTTATATGTCAAATTAATCAACCATAAAACAAAGGATGTCTTGAAATATGTCACTAATTCAGCTTCATCAACTGAGCTGATATTCAGTACCAGTCAAAAGTTTGGACACAGCTACACCCTTAAAGGAAACCCATACAAACTAATAGAAATGTGCCTGACCAGTTCTGTATGAACCACATGGAAAGTATAGTTTATTTAAAAACATGACTAATAGGCAACATTCCTCTAGTAATTGGAATCATGTCTGTAATTATGAATAAATTATTTTGGCATTTTTTTCATACAGTGTATTTTAGTAGTATTGAATATACTGCTGCATCTAAAAACCTGCGATATATCATCATCATCCCCTTGGAACTATAAGGTTCTAACTTACTCTTTAATTCAAAATTGAGTTAATTACATATTCGTATTCTTCTTAATTTAATGTGAAGTGTGTTAAAATTGTGTGCATTTTGATGCTTTATCTAGAAAACAGAAAGCTGATCTGAATGCAGATATAACCTTTCCGTTCCAAGAGGATGATATTTTACATTCATTACATATAAAGTGAAATATTTCAAAATTTGTTTGTTTTAAATGTTGAGTCTCTGATTATTAATTTATTCAAACTCTAAATTAAATATTCTAATAATCCAAGATTATGTATTTCTGATTTTTTGTGAGCTATAAGACAAACTGATAGACTGTAAAACAAAATAAAGGGTAGAAATATTTCTCTTAAAAAGGTAAGAAATATAAAATTTGACAGTTTCATTTCAATTATGAACACAAATAAATGTAAACGGCACAGAATTCTTTTTTCTGGTCATTTAGTTCTTGGAACTAATTTGAACACAAAGCATATTTTTTCAAATAATGAAAGCATAAGGTTAAAGGGTGAATTAATATTAAATTCTCATCATTCTTATAAATATAACAATAAAAATAATAATTATAAAATTACGAATTGCTAAAAAAAAATCAGTTTTAATCAGGTAATCACTTTTGGTCAGAAAGACTCCAGGTGTGCAAAAACATAAAACTAATCTAGATCAAATTGAACAATTTTCCATGTCATTGGTCCAGGTGTTGTGACATCTGGACCTTCACAGACCCTGCCATAAAATGTATGGGAGGGGTGGAGCCAACCTACTGGGGAACTGGGAGGGCCCAATCTACAGGTGGTGCAGGAGGAAGGGGTCTGAAAGCAGGAGTGGACGTGTAAGTCTCATTCTTTTAAAGACAGATGGAAGCTGCTGATTGGTCATGATTTTAAGGACCATAGAATTAGAGTCTCTTGGTAGAAAGTTGTTCATTTCTGTGATGTTTCTTATACTTGAAACGCTGTGGAAGAATGAGTTCAAATGTAGGCTTCCTGACTGGCGTAAAGTGTAGAGTTTCAGACAGACAAACTTAACCCAACTTAACCCAAACTCATCTTGGCTGATCGACTATATTTGGAACAAAACTGAATGAGATTTTTTGCCCTCGACCCTCAAATGCAAGGAACTTTGTCCAACTGCTCTTACATACTTTAGGTCATTAGCAACCCACTTAATATCCAACTGGCCAACCCTCGCGCCAATAATAAATTAAATTTTATTAGATTTGTTTGTGACTTACTTGAAACAACACTGAAACATGTTGGGCTGAAACAACCCAGCACTGCATTGTACCTTAATTCTTAAAATGTCATTTTAACAAACGTTAGGTTGGGTTGCGATTATGGTTGTGCATTGCAAATCGACTTGGATAACATAGCAACCACTTAGCAACTATTAAACACCACTTTAGCAACCACTGGAAATACCATAGCAACCACCTACTACATCATAGCATCATCCTATCAACAGCATAGCAACCACTTAGCACAGGCATAGCAACCACTTGGCGGCTACAGGGTTCCTTTGATATCCCAGAGTTTTGTTATGCTTTTGTCAAGTTGTTGTTATGGTATTCAAGTTGGGTTGCAGTTCACAACTCTCCAAACCCAGACTTTATTCCTGTTAACCCAGGAATGTATTTAACATTGCATTTATGTATTTAGGTTAAACGTTTGACACTGTAATAACCCGATCTGCTGGGGTGAAACACCCTGATTGCTTTGTTTGTCTATTTTGCCCCAGTATTTTTAGTGTGAATGGGGGGAAATGAGGCATCTAAATGTGCATTTAAGGGTTAGAAATGCTTCTGTACTGTCGCACCACTGACAGTAACTGTGAAATGTCTTATTTAGTTCTGAGATCTGTGACTTTCCGATCCACAGCAGTCCTCGTTTCAGGTTCTGCTGTCCGATTCGAAAACGTAATGACTGTACACTCGCTTGTGGATAAACTCTGACTTTTTATGAGCTTATTTTGCTGAAGAACGGTTTGTGAGTCACGTAAGGAGCCCAGCAGTAGCATTTCTCAAAGGATATTTAGGAGTGGTCAGGTCAGGTTCATTGAAGTCTTGAAGAAGAGGAGAGAGAAAAAAAAAAGCTCTCCAAACTAGCCACACACGATATACAGTGAAGACGTGTTTGTTTTTCCAGCAGGGTTCAAATCGGTCACGTCACGATCAACAGCAAGCCACGCAGGAAATAACCTAGCAGAAACTGTTTTCCTTTAAAAGCTGGAGTGGCAGCTTTTGAGAACATCCTACTTCCCAACAAACTGTTATCTTTTCCAGTGAATAAATAAATGTGATCTGCAATGTGTCCCGTATTCAAAGTATTTAAGCTTCAACAAGCATCCTGATGGCTGGACAAACATGCGGCATACCTTCCAGAAGCATGTGTGAGAAACCTAACCCTGAAAATCATTCCGTCTGAATATGTTCATGTGCAGACAGCGGACAAACATTGATTAATCACATTTTAGACGTTAAAGTTGCCCAACAGATGTTTTGATATTCAGTGGTGGAGCCATAGTGCATGCCCAAGAATAGAATAGAATGGAATAGAATAGATTATTACATATATTACAGCCAGGTTTATTATTACCTTATTTCACATTGTACCTACGTTGTTAAATGATTTTAACTATTTATGGTGTTATTTTACTTGTTTATTTATTTGTTTGAGAACAAATAATTCACCTCACTCCTTGAGAGCTTCCTTTGTAGATGTATAGATACTCAGAGTATCTACAGATTATAGAGTAGATAGATATTAAGTGCATTCGAGTGCATCTCAGGTCATTGAAATATTGTGAAAATCTTCATTCATGTTCATAATGACATACAAAAAGTCAGATTATATGTTTCATTACATGCCTTTAGCACAACATACAACATACAAGGATACAAGATGAGCTGAGATACGGTTGGTCATGGAGGCGTACAGGTTCCATATGCCATCCTGCAGCACATTTAACCGCAGATGTTGCAGCTGGGCCTGTAGATCCTGCACACTCATAGGTTGCCGAAGTTGGTGTCCAGCTGCTCCCATAAGTGCTCGATTGGTGATGATCTGGTGAGTGGGCAGGCCAAGGAAGTGTGGCACTCCACAGCAAAGGCAGGAATGAAGCATTCACCGCAAGACCTCCATACCCACGTCCGGTTGTTGTTGGAGACCAGAAGTAACCTGAATTAGCTGCTAAAGATGATACAGTTCCAGTCCGGTTTGTCCTGTGTGCATGCCCTCATGTTACCACTGCCACCGTCCTGCTTCTCTCAGTCCAACAATGTGCCCACTCTCGATGTCTGTCAACTGGGCAGAATGCTTTCAAGGGCATCATAGAGGCACGTCAGCCAATGATCTCTCACCAAGAGGTACACTACCCAAAAGAAGCCTCTGAGAGCCTTTTTATAGGGCAGCGGGATTCAGGGTTTCAGGATCCAGTGTCTAATCAGAACTAATTTATAATCATTCATATATCTGCCTAAGACACAACTGCATTCCAGTCTGACATAAGTGTATCAGTCATAAAAGGTGCCCCACCCCCTACACCTCTCTGCAACATGTAGCAACGGGACTTAAATGTGCACATGGAACAGAATTGTGAGAAACAAGCATTTATGCATTTTTTTTATGTGAACAAACGTCATGCACTACATTATTTAATTTTCAAAGATATTTCAATGAAGGAAGCTCAAATTATGTATTGTGCTAATTGCTGGCACGGTGTTCCACATGATTTTAGTTTGTGAAAAGAGTGAAAAGACCCCCAGATTTAACATTAAATCCCTTCTATGCCTAGGTTTACTATACATGTCTAATAAACATTGTTAATAGACATGTCTATTAATAATAGTATTATTGTATATATTGCAATAATCAAAAACATGGTGTAATAATCAAACTTTTTTGTTGCCTGAAGGCAATAGAGAGTTAAACATTTGGAAACTTAGGAAACATTAAGCCGTCGTCGTGTTAAAGCAGTGCTTTTAGCTCTGGAATTGGGGACGTCCTGCCTTGCATGTGCACAGTTCATTCAAATGATCAGCTTGTCATTAAAATCAAAAATCAAATGTCCTCCACATTTAACCCCTCCACACACAGTGATGCAGACACACTAGTGGGCAGTGAGCACACATTCCAGAACAGTGCATAACCAGCAACCGTCCAGTTACAGGCCACAGCTGCCCCCATGTATGATAGATATATCAACAGGGACCCCCAAGCTGCAAGAAAGTGGGGGTGAAATATTGTTTTCTATAACATAATTAATGCAGTAGAGGGTAAATTTATTATTTTTGCTGCATGATTTTACATCTAATGGTGTTTGACACTCCAATGTTTGCAGGAAAGCAGTCAAATTTTATATAATCATTGAGAAGTATTTATTATATTCTAAAGAAAATAATGATTCATTATTTATTATCTCCACACAAAGATAAGACAGACAACAGAATGGGGAGTAAGCATTGCTCTGATAGCTGGTATTTCCTCCACAGCCTGAAATAATGTCTATGGGATGTTGTCTAATCATTGGCAGCTGATGTTGAACATTTTAAATACCATTTAATATGGGGTGTCCTAACTTTTTCACATATGTGAAGTAAATATAATTGTCAAAAGGAGTAAACAGGCCTTTTTCAGAATTAATAATGCACTCTAAACACACAAGTTACATTATTCAGGAAAGAGTTTAAATGGTTGCTCTGGCCTCCAAATTACCCAGATCTCAGTCGAATCTGGTCCACTTTGCAATTTGTAGGCCTGAAAGAATCTGATGGTAACGTTTTATTTTTTATTTATCTTATAAGATACTGCAGAACACAGGCTGGAGCTGTTTTGGAGGCACACAAATGACTAACATCCATAATTGGGTCATCTGTGTATGTCAAAGTATAGTTTATGAATATATATTTTATATATATATGTTATTTATTAATTCCATGTACTACATCCTTTTGAACTCTAGGCCAGTTTATGGGATGTTTTCTTAGTTAGTTGTACTTTTTTTGCCAAACTGAGAAAGCATTTAAAGGAGTCAGTCACAGTTATTTTCAGAAGATCCTATGATACTGAAATTTTACTTTATTTGAGATGTAAAATTTTTTTTATATAAGTACATATGAATTTGACCAATACATTTTATAAGGACTAAAGCACTTTACATCTGCTGAAAATTGGTCATCCAGAGTGTTTTTGAGCAATGAGAAATGAGAGCATTTATAATTATAAATTGCTCAAAATACTTTACAGAGGTCCAAATAAAACAAAAACAAACAAGATCTCTTTTTATTGATTATATATCTGTATTTGTATCATTTGCATTATTGTATCATGTATTATTGTATTATGTATTATTGTGACAGCCCCTCCCTTCTCTATAACCCAATAAGTGGGTCAGTGATGCCATTAGTCCCGCCCCCTCTCTGATCAGTCAGAGTCTGTATGCAGGTTGATCATTAGCCCCACCCCCTCTCTCTGATCAATCAGAGTCTGTATGCAGTTTGAGCATCAGCCCCGCCCCCTCTCTCTGATCAATCAGAGTCTGTATGCAGTTTGAGCATCAGCCCGCCCCCTCTCTCTGATCAGTCAGAGTCTGTATGCAGGTTGATCATGTTCACGTGGACAGAGCAGTAAACATGCACTGGAAGCTACTTTGGAATTTAAACTGGGATTTAATTCAGTTGGGTTCTGAGCTGAATTACTCACTGATAATTCATTGTACACTAATGAAACCATCATTAGAGAGGGTAAGTCTTCGTTTAAAGGGTAAGTCCTATAGTTCGTTGTTCTAATGTATGAATTATGTCTGGTTTGTCTGATCCTGTGATTGGAACCCTACAAAATGATATGTAACTGCCTGCAAAGTGCAGATCTCTGGTTCTAAAAAAATATAGATCATTTAAAAATAGACAAAATAATCAATAATATTACCGTCACTTACAGAGTAAACTTCTCCACACTTTCTCCATTTCACACTCTTAATGTAAAAAAAAGCCCTTCATGCGCATGAATCACTATGACGCACCATCTCTGGTCTAGGAGGTAACCAATGAAGACTAATATGTGTCATTATTTTGTTGTTATTTTTCTGCTAAACTGTCCAGAGGTTTTGGCCGAAGCTGAGATAAGGGGCAATGTCACACACACCGTTGCTGTGATTGAATCTGAGAATGAGCAGAGGGTGCTGCTGATCTTCTCCAGCTGGAGAGTCAGTCAGACTGACTGACACAAGCAGAGACACATGATGATATCCAGAGCTTCAGGCAAGGAATCTGTCAACCTCTACGACCTACTAATTCTAAAGCAAACATTCTTAAGATTCAGGATGCGGACATAAAGTTTCGCTTCTCAAACCGTGTTGGCTAAGGCTGGTTCCCAGGCTTAAGATACTTTGATCGTTATTTACAAGTGTTATACCAAAGTAAATATGCTGGGTTTTACCAAAGCAAACAGAAAATCACATTTGTGCGGAATCTCAAACCTTCTGTCGAGCTCTCAGCACCACCTCGCAGACCAAGCTCAAAAAGAGACCTTACCATGACACTGATACTACTGATTAAAATGCTCATTTTCATGATATAAATAAAGACTGATGTGTTTGAAGGCCTTTAAAGCGTGTGATGGATTGGAAACGAGGCCTGCGTTAGATTCTCCTCATATCAATAGAACATAAACATTCTGTTCCTTTATAACATCGATGTAGAATACTGTCAGGATGTTGGTGGAACCGTGGATATCAGCTCTGCAGAGACCCCTGGAACATTGGCAGTTTAAATTCCCGTGGGACTTCTTGGGATGTTGACTTAATGCTGAACGCTCACAGTCCAGTGTCTGTGTTTAGTGTTGTTTGGGTCCTTGAGCAGCAACACTTAAAGCCCAGTTCCTCCTAAGATGTTACACCGTGGTGCACCCTCTCTTCACCATGGTGTCATCATAGTAATGCTGACCTGAATCGAGGTGGTCCCACTCTGTTAAGGGTAGAGGAACCAAGAAACCAAATCCACAGTCTCAGATCAGAATATTTGGTTGGAGCTCTTTTGCAACAAATTACTGCACCAGCATAGAGCCAATCAGCCTGTAGCTGAAATGATATTGAAGCCCAGGTTGCTTTGATAATGGCTTTCAGTTTTATTATGCTGCTAGGTCAGTTGTTTCTCATCTTGGTCATATAGGCTCTGGACAATATTGACCAGGGCTTCAGCTCTCAAAAATTGGCTGACCATGTTACAGGGCTGCAACCCAGGTGGGAAATGGACTGTAAACCCAGCAGGGTTGAGACCTTACATGTGTTTAACTCCCAGTCAAAGCTGGGTGAACTCAAAAGCAGAGAGCTGGGCTGGTCAGATTGGGATTTGAACCCTGGCAACTGAGATGCTAAACCTGAGCTTAAACCACTACTCTATTGATGGGAGAGGTGGATTGGAATCAGACCACCAGTAAAGAAAGGTGCTCATGTTTTACGTGGTTAAATGACAAGGGTTTAATGAGCAGAGCACTGGTGGAGGATTAACCAGTGCTCTGAAAAGAAAAGGAAGAAATGGATAAACAAACATAATAAATAACTAAATATACAACACTGGATTTGAACCCCTACTAGGACACTTCAGAGGCAAACACGCCACTGAGTGAGACAAGGTGTCACCCTGGAAATGAGGTGAGCAACCCAACTGGAGGCTAGAGGGTCCAACTGAAAACCACTCCTCGGTGAGACAGGAGAATGAGAAAAAACAAAACCTCTCCTTCTAAAAGGAGGACAAAGGTGAAAAGAAAACCACTCCTGCTTTTAAGGAGGGAAACTAGAGAGGTGCTTCTCTTTAAAGGAGGAAAGGTTGAGATGTTCTCCTTTTTAAAGGAGAGAAAGTAAAACAGCATTCCCTTTAAAAGGACAGAAAACAGAGCAGCACTCCTTTTTTAAAAGGAGGCAAATTCAGAGAAATTTCCAGCAGCATTTCAGCATAGAGACACCAAGACACCACACAGAGTGGACCGTGAGGAAGCCTTAAATAGCCTCCATACACCTGACCTCAATCAGGCTGATTGTGGCCCTGATTGGTAGATGGCCGCCCTCTGGTGTCTTGGAGGCCACTGTGCAGGTGGAACCTTACAGACCAGTCAATCACAGTAATATCCTGGCCAGTAAACCATCTGGTAACAGGTGGCACTGTAAGTGGAGCTGAGTCCTGCTGGAAAAGGAAATCAGTCTCTTCATAAAGTTTGTCAGCAGGTGGACTCTACGTTGATAAAATAAGGTTGACCAACAACAGCACACTGGACTTCAGACACCTTGGATTCAGTGCTTCTTCACTCTTCCTTCAGACTGTAGGAGCTTGAGTTGAGACTTGAGGACTCTTGATGTCCAAACTTTCATATGAAAAGTGGACTTTGGAGCTCAGAGCAACAGTCCAGTTCTTTTTTTCTTCAGTCCAGGTAAGACACTTCTGACCCTGTCTCAGCTTCAGGAGATACTTGATATTAGGAAAGCTGCAGTCAGACCCCCTTTTTTGGAGCTCTTGATGCACTGACACTATACTCTGTCCACTCCTTGTGAAGCTCTCCCCAGTTCTTGAACCCACTTTGCTTGACAAAGGCAGTGGTCATCCCTATTGCTCGTGCACCTTTTGCCACCACATTTTCCCCTTCCAGCCACCAGCCAGCAATGATCTTCTGGAAGGGGTCAATGATTATCTTCTGGACAGCTTTCAGGTCAACATAAATATTTGTGGTGATGCCTGTGTTCAAACTAAATTAGAAAGGCATCTCACAACCACTCTGAGTTTGAATACGTTTCTTAAGAAATGGACAAAGGTCCACGCAGGAGGGCGTGGCTCCAGCATCAAAGGAAAATGAAAAGCTTTGAAGTGGGCATTGCTAAATAATGTGCCCTTTTCAGAGAGAGGTGGAATGCATTCTCAGTGATAAGCCCAGCTGTCAGATACTGGAACTCCCTGATCTACTGTGATGCTGGAGAAGGTGAAACCAGAACCTCTGGGAGTGAAGCTTTGGCCTGTGCATGTCATTTTAGGAGCATGATAATGTGAAACACCTAAAGCATGCTTTGAATTTGGTGAGAAAACTGGATTCGGGCCACTTTGCTGTGTGACCGCAGCCTTGTGCTGTTTAAATTGTAATTTATTCAAAGTCAAATTAAATATTCTTGTCACGCTCTGTAAGAAAGGCAAATTCACATGGAGTAAAAGAAGAATAACACATTTAGTGTTATGACCAGAGAGAGGGGGCGGGACTGATGCTCAATCTGCATACAGACTCTGACTGATCAGAGAGAGGGGGCGGGACTGATGCTCAACCTGCGTACAGACTCTGACTGATCAGAGAGAGGGGGCGGGGCTGATGCTCAACTGCATACAGACTCTGACTGATCAGAGAGAGGGGGCGGGGCTGATGCTCAATCTGCATACAGACTGACTGATCAGAGAGAAGGGAGGGGCTGTTCGCTCTCTTTCTTTGCTCACACAGTGTTCAAATTTCAGAATGAAAATCCAGAGAAAGGATAATACTGATTCATACATAACAAAAATTGTAAAGGACATTCAGGTTGATTTTTATTTTATTTGGACTGTTGTCATCTATTTTGAAATATTTATTATTCTAAATATCAAACCAATCAAATTCATACACATATGTGTGTGTTTCAGAAGTGGTCAGGGCCTCCAGATGAAAACCAGCCTTTAATGAGCACTGTCTCGGTCAGATAAACAAATAAATTGAATATACAATGTTAACGCTTCCATTTAATTGAATTTAATACCGAAGAGAGAAGGAATAGATGTGGTTGTTTTTCGTTTATTTCTCACTGATTTAATAGCATTTCAGTTTGAAAAAAATAAAACTGGTTTTGATTTACCATCACCAACGTCACTGGCATCCCTTCAAATGGTATCAGTGCAATGGATTACGCCACTTAGCCACCAGAATAGAACTGGAAAGGCCTGGAGACCTGCTTTAGTGCATTAGACCTGATTTAATTGGCCAAAGACATTTGGAACATTTGTTGGAGGATGGATTTCTAAATGAATTGTCATAATCTGAGGAGGAAAACTGCTTGGGCAGAAGATTAATGGTTGTGCATCATTGATAGTTTCCTGTTTATAGGGGTTTCGTGCTTAAACAGTCAAAACCGAATGAAAGGAAGACTGAATGATGGGTGGGTCCCTGAAATCTCCTAATCCCATACCGGCTCTGGAATGATTGCCTGTTAGCAATGCAGTCACTACAGTTGGAAAACTGCGGTATTTGGTTATTATGTAGGAAAACAATAACAAAGTAAAATAAAACGTGAAGCCAGAGGTAATCAAATAAACGTATCTAGAACTCAGAACGGGTAGCACAACAAACATTATGTGAAACAAATCAACAGAAACAAGCAGAACCATCTAACTTTCTGCAAGTAACACAAATCTCACTGTAATGTAAGCATGGAAACAAAAATGTGTACACCAAACAACCATAACATTATAACCTCCTCCCTGCTTCTACATTCACTCTCCACTCTATCAGCTCCTCTGTAGTTCATCTGTTCCTCCTTTCCCCCTGATCTTCAGTGATCAGGACCCCACAGGACCACCACAGAGCAGCTATTATGTGGGTGGAGGGTCATTCTCAGCACTGCAGTCACGCTCACATGGTGGTGGTGTGTTAGTGTGTGGTGCTGCTGGAGTGATTAAACACTGTCCAGCGCAGTTTGTGTTGGTCCTCCTCTAGTCCTTCATCAGTGCTCACAGGACGCTGCCCACAGGACGCTGTTTCTGGACGTTTCTGGTTGGTGGACTGTTCTCTGTCCAGCAGTGATACTGAGGGGTTTAAACACCCCAGAACCATTAATCTTCTGCCAAAGCAGTTTTCCTCCACATATTATGAGAATTCATGTAGAACTCCATCCTCAATTGGTCAATTATATCGTGCATGTAGTGCTTTTATACTGTAACTGCATGTCCCTATATGTCTGAAATGATTTGATCCCATCCTGTTGTGCTGCTTGGCTTCCAGCTGTGCCTCTGTAATTGTTCTCCTGATGCTCTGTGTTTATTTGCAAAGTCTTTTCATTATCGTGTTTTATGTGAAGGAGGACATAGCTGTTTAGATTATTATCCTCTTGGATTTGTATAGAAAATAAGCACATGCGACAATGGAAAATGTGTTATCTAACAAGCACGCATACATCTCCACGCTCAAGCCCAATGCTGACTATCAACGTTCATATCAGTGCTGCCCAACATAAGTGCTTGATTGATGGGAAAATAATGCCATTGGAAGTATTTTGTGAAAATGTCTCAGAAACGTTGGAGTTTCTGTGGTTCTAAATAAGGCCCTTCTTTCCTTACACTCCCTACTGAACTTGCTTGCAATGAAGCCAGTCCTTCTGCTCAATAAACCACACCATTCATTCCATTTGTTTGGTCTCTTTCTGATGGTAGATACTGCACTTTGATGTCTTGTGGTTCTGCTCTTGGGCTGAACTTGTAGGATGGTCTGACCTGGTCATGTTGGCCTGAATAAAGAGTCTGACTGATCAGAGAGAGGGGGCGGGGCTGATGCTCAACCTGCATACAGACTCTGACTGATCAGAGAGAGGGGGCGGGGCTGATGCTCAACCTGCACAGGCTCCCCTGACTGATCAGAGAGAGGGCGGGCTGATGCTCCATACAGACTCTGACTGATCAGAGAGAGGGGGCGGGGCTGATGCTCAACCTGCATACAGACTCTGACTGATCAGAGAGAGGGGGCGGGGCTGATGCTCAACCTACATACAGACTCTGACTGATCAGAGAGAGGGGGCGGGGCTGATGCTCAACCTGCATACAGACTCTGACTGGGGCAGATGACATCACTGACACCAGTAGACATTGGGTTATAGAGGAAAATGAGTAGAGGGGGGATGTTTGCTATCTTTCTTTGCTCATACAGTGTTCAAATTTCAGAATAAAAGTCCTGAGAGGCATAATACTGTATAACATATTTATATTTATAGTATATATATTATATATTCTATATATTTATATAGTGTTTCTTACTAAATTATTATTATCTATCTTTCTACTTTCTGTACTGTACTGATGCTGCTATTGGAACCTTAATTTCCCTGAAGGAACCCTCCCAAGGGATTAATAAAGTTCTAATCTAGACTCTGATCAGAAAGAGGGGGCGGGGCTGATGCTCAACCTGCACATAGACACTGACTGATCAGAGAGAGGGGGCGGGGCTGATGACATTACTGACACCAGTAGACATTGGGTAATACAGGAAAATGAGTAGAGAGGAGCTGTTTACTATCTTTCTTTGCTCACAGTGTTCAAATTTCAGAATCAAAGTCCTGAGAGGAGTAATACTGTCATGTATTTTGAAGAACATCATATTAGACATATCCTTGTCAATATAATCATTACAAATAAATGTAACCTAAAACAATTTTAGGTCAAAAACCCTCTGGATAATCAGTTGGATTCTTTAGACATACAGTAAGTATTAATTAATAAAGACACATGCAGCTTACATCCACAAGGCACGAGTAATTTTTGATCGAAACATGGTCAAGTCATGGTTATGTCACAACTCCACTAATAATAATAGTTTATTCTTATACACTGCCTCAGTATATCCATGACGTTGATTCGATAATAAATAAATGGTGAAAAGTCTGTTGTCACTACATACAGATATATATTTTAATATTTGATTTAAATTTGGGGAGAGAATTAGACAGTTTGTCCATTAAAATGGATTAAAGTGCTTTGTTTTTGAATGTATGTAGTTAGTCATGTTAGTAAGGAAGTGAAAAAGCTGATATGAGTGTACGGACACTTTCGCACAAATGATTCCAGACCTCTCTCCTTTCAGTGATGCTGTAAAGGAGCGGCACTGGGTTTGACCACTTGCCTCAGAAACCTGATCATGGGTGAATGTCTCCACCGTCTGGTGGGTATGAGTGTATAACTATAATAAAATCACAATCACTACCTGCTCTAATATCATCCAACACATGGGGGAATTTCAAGAATTGTCTGCATATTAAAGGCTACATAATATCAGGAAGTTGAACATATATATTATTGTATATGTAGTTAATAGTTGAAAGATGGGAGAGTTGAGATTTCATTTCAGTTGCATTTAACTTATTTTTATGGTCTATAAATGCAATTGTCCCCAAATGAAACAAATATGCTGCTTTCCTCATCAACAGGCAGTGTCCAAAAATGTCCTTTAACACTAAACACCATCCGCCGCCCACTGCACGCCTGCATGACTGAGAGGTGGTAAATTTTAATGAGCCCAGTGACTCTGCTGTTTGGGACAGGGGAAGGCCCTGATGTGACAGCTCACTTGTATCCACGGGCCCTAGTGCTGTCTCCAATGACCTGTCCAGCTGGCAGGTCTCCCTAGCATCACAGGTCAGCCTGGGTGTCCTTCACCCGGACACGCGGCCAACAGTTAAAGTTACAAGGTAGTAAATAAATTAAAGATGCCCTCAAAAGGAAAAAAAAGGCGACAGGAGGACGAAACCGAAGAGGAAGACTCGGACGGAGAAGAGAGGCAATCAAAGTTGAGAGGGAAAGGCAAGAGCGGCGCTCCAGATTCCAGAAAGAAGCGGAACACAAAAGAGGCTGACACTGACAGTGATGAGCCTGAGGTGAACCAGGCCAAAGCAAAGGGGGAAAGTGATAAAGAGAGGAAGAAAAAGAGAAAGAAAGAGAAGGATGAGGAGGTGAGCAGAAGCGAGGCCACAAGCGAGGATGAACACAACAACAACAGACCAAAATCCAAGCGCAGGACTAAAAGTGCTGAGACGTTTCCGGATGCTGATCAAGTGACCAAGGTCAGCAAAAAGGGCTCGAAGAAGAACTCGTCTGTGAAAGGCAGCCAGGAAGGTGGGATGGGAGCAAAAGACAAGAAGTCCAAAGACGAAGGCAAGAAGCAGAAGAAGGCTGAGAAAGAGGAGCAGGAAGAAGAGGACGACGACTCTCAAAAGAAGAAGAAGGAGAAGAAGGCCAAGAAAGGCTCCGCGGATAGTGACGATGAGGGCAAGAAAGGCAAGGGCAAGAAAAAGAAATCGAAGAACGTCGATTACGTGGAGATCTACGAGAACGAGCTGAGGAACTACGAGCCAGACAAGGTGGAGAATTATGAAGATGAATATCATAAGAAGAAAGGTAACAAATTACAGCTGTTTTCTGTTATTGATTCTCATTTAACTCCTCAGAATATCATATCTTTCTTTAACAAAAGGCCTGGAATCTAAAATTTAGTTTGGTATGTCTTATAATAGAATAGAATAGAATAGAATAGAATAGAATAGAATAGAACTTTATTGATCCCTTGGGAGGGTTCCTTCAGGGAAATTAAGGGGATATTATGCTGTTATTATTAACGTTAATATTAATGTGCAAATATTATAAAATCACAATATGATATAAATCCTCCTTACTGTACTGGCTTTTTGGATTTTTGACATAATGCATTTGACATAATGGATCTAAATCTATCTATCTATCTATCTATCTATCTATCTATCTATCTATCTATCTATCTATCTATCTATCTATCTATCTATATATTATCTAAAACATCCCATTTTACCAAAATCTCATAATGAGACATATTATATTATTAGACCCACTTGCCGAGTTGTGTTCATGCGTTCAGGCTTGACCTTCAGGTTACGCATGGTGACACTGCACTTACCCGCTCTTCTCTACAGCCTCTTCGGGCCGGGCGCTGCTAAAGTGATCGGAGCCTGCTTAGCACAGCCATATGCCGCTACTTCTATGGAATCTAAATTATTCACTCGGGCTCTTCCTGGAACATGCTCTATTCAACTCAGCTGACACTTAACACCAAAATGTCTAAAACTTTCTCTGTACACACCTACGCCCACAGTGTATGAGGTGGTCACCATCACGGGAGACGTAGCCGGGGCAGGCACGGACGCCAACATCTTTATCTGTCTTTTTGGTGAATATGGAATCACTCCCAAGTTGCATCTTGCCAGCAAGTGAGTCCATATCCAGTATCACAGGTTTTACTGGGAAAGCAGAACGTGTTGTGGTCACTGACCGATCACTTCCTTGTTTCTAAACACCTCTGAGCACACCGGAGCACTTCACAGTTCTATGAACTGCTGTGTCTGATCCACTCGTACCAGCGCAACACACACTAACACACCCCCACCGTGTCAGTGTGTGACTGCAGTGCTGAGAATGACCCACCACCCTCATAATAGCTGCTCTGTGGTGGTCCTGTGGTGGTCCTGATCATTGAAGATCAGGGTGAAAGGAGGAGAATAAAGTCTGCAGAGAAACAGATGAACAGTCTGGAATTATAGAACCACAAAGAGAACCTGTATAGTAAACAAAGCTGAGGAGGTGGTGTATATAACCAGTAATGTTTACATTTATATTTAGAATATATAAAGCTTATATCCCACAATTTGGTACTATGCACACTTGGATCACAGGCATTATTAAGAGTTTATAGGCAGCTGTTTGGATGATGCCATAAAGTGGGTTAAAATGATATTTTTAGTTATTAAATCTAACTGCCTGACTTTTAACTAAAGGACTGCGTTTGGAATAATATAAATATTAATAGAGACATTTTGCCAAACTATTGCTTTAGGCCTTAAAGAGATTACATCACCTGCCTGAACCTAACTGATTGAAGTTAACACTCATATTTCTTCTTTCCAACCCCACAGCACCGAGAAGAGGTATGTGTCAATCCTTCTCTCATACATTAAACTGACTTTGTGCTGTGATGTTTGTTGACTGGGGACACAATATTCTGGAGCCTTTCATCAAGGCCTAATGGTTTATTTAGATGATGCTCTGCTTGATAAAGAGCTGCTGCTGAGACATTACTTAGTGGAAGTGGTGTTATTGGTATATCTGTAAACAGAATGACACAATTTATCTGAATTTTGCAGAACGGTATCGTACAAAAACATTATATATCTGTAAAAGGGCAAAGAAATACTGCAGGCCACAGTTATTAGGCAGTATAAAGTAGCCCCTAGTGCCCTCTATTGTCCATCAGACAGTGTGTGAATCCAGGGTGTAATATCTTCTGATTTGAAATGTATGGTATGAAACTGGACATTCTTTAATTTAATTTAAAAGAAAATGAAAGACAGCAGTATATGACTACACTACTTCACATCCCTTATAAGGCCTCGTTCACTAGTTTAACTCTTTAAAACCTTTAAACCTTTTTTTGACCCTCTGAACAATTTTCTTACATTTCATCTTTAAGGGTCTTAGAGTGGCTCAGTGCTTTGCCATCAGCAGCTGGAGTCTCAGAGAGCAAAATTTGCCATGCTCTCTGGGTGGGTAGCTGGCACTCTATCCCCACATCGGTGCAATGTTGGTTGGTATAGACCAACTGCTGTAAGCCGCTGTATCAGGGCTGGAGACCCAGAGCTTTCCTTCGTGCCCACTCACTGGACAGTAGTGATGCAATGGTGGCAGTTCAAAAAGAGGTGGTTTCAGCATCATATCAGGAATGGGTTTCTTTTCTTGGCAGAACTGGTGGTTTCCTGTCATAGGCCCACGTTTTTAGAACAGTCCACATATTTTTGATGGGGTTGTAGTTTGAAGCACTGCTAGAGTGTGTTTGGGGTCTGTAATAGGCTTCATTATTCCATCTACTAGGTAATGTCCAACACTTTACATCCACAATCCTGACCTCTGCATACAATCAAATCCTCACAGCAATGCTCCAGAATCTAGTAGAAAGTCTTCTCTGGACAGTAGACACAGTAGATTCACTCCAACAAAAGCAAAATCACTTTTTAATACCCTTTACTTCAGAAGAAACCACACATGAGAAGGTGTCCCAATACATTTGGTGAAGCTTGAGTAAATAATGCATTGCTTTTAACTTGATTTGTTGCTTCACAGAAATCGTACTGCTTTTGAAAAAGGCAAAACAGACGTATTTCGAATAAAAACTCACAATGTTGGGACTTTAAAAAAGATCAGGTGAGGCTGTTTTTTTCTGGGATAGCATCTCTGAAGACAGTGCTGATTATGTGCATAAGCTGAAAATCTAATTTTGTGATTTAAGGATTGAACATGATAACACTGGTTTAAATGCCAGCTGGTTCTTGGACCGTGTGGTGGTGACAGACATGAACAGGCCACACTTGCGCTTCTACTTCGCCTGCAACAACTGGCTCAGCAAAAAAGAGGGCGATGGACTTTTTGTGCGGGACCTGCTGGGCTCTCTGGACCCTGGAGATATGCCAAAATGTGGGTTATATATTATATTATAATCAAATATATATATATATATTCAGATATTTGATTAATATGAAATCTGTAGTATGAAGGCATGTCTGTTTGTCATGTTATGTGTTTGTTCTTTGTTTTATAGATAATAAGTATGTTGTGAGCGTGTTCACTCCAGATATCAAGGGCAGTGGCACTGATGCTGATGTATTCCTTAATGTGTTCGGGGAAAATGGAGATACTGGTAAATAACATGCCCACCGCAGTTTAGAATTCGAAAAACAAAACAATGAGGACTCAATAGTGACATTACCTGCTACTAAAAGAACTAGTGAAAAGATCATGAAAAGTTTTCATTACATTAAATTAAATTAAATTAATATTTTATCATATATTTGTGACATAAAATGTAATATTTCAGCCTTTTCTGTTGTGGATTGGCTCATGAGAATCTGAAAATGAGTCTGAATAAATGACTAAGTAGACAGAATCAAAATTTAAAACAAGAAAATGTTGAAATGCTTCACATTAAATGTAATGAATTAAACATATGATGTACTTTTTAGATTTTGTTTTCACAAAATTGTTTTTTAAAAATTAGATATGAGTATGTTTGTACATTATTAGGGCCCTGTGATTTCGGCATCACAAAAAAACAAAATGTTAAAATAGAAACAAACAAAAATCTAAAACATAAATAAAAACAGAATTCAGAGAAAAAATCAACAGGTTTCCTAAAGCTCTACTTAATTTACTCCTTAAATCCTTGAATTTACTCTCATAAATGCATAACTGACACAATGATTCCACTGTAGTTTCTTCATCATTTATAATATTTATTGAAAATCAAAATTAATAACAGAATGTTAAGGCCAGGATTAATTTGGGGGAACCTTTGTCTGCTTTAGTGTTCACCATTCACGTTTTCCATTGTGTTTCCCAAAGGTGAAAGGAGACTAGATAATGACAAAAACAACTTTGAGAGAGGAACAGAGGACAAGTTCACTATGGATGCACCAAACCTGGGAAGAATAAGGAAGATCACCATTGGCCACAACAACAAAGGCTCCTCAGCGGGATGGTTTGTAGAAAAGGTATAATATACATTATTGCTTTAATTATACGGAAAAGTGTCTCAATAGCATTAAAAACACTGAAGGTATGAGATGGGGCTAATCCCGAGACATGACAATAAACCACATGATGAAAATGAGCTGAAGTATCAATATTTACCTATAACACTAGAAACACAGCATGCTGTATAATTAAATTCCTTTAGGAATGTAAACGCCCTGAGCGAAAGATAACAAGCATGACCAAAAACGAAACCAAAAGGAGGAAGACAAGAAAACATAATAACGACAACAAAAAATAGGCAAGAAAGCAACTGAGCTGCAGGCTGTGCAGTGAGTGGGTGGAGTTTAATGTTTCGGTGTGTGTAAGGAGCTGGAGAAGCAGCTGCAGGCTGTGCAGTGAGTGAGTGGAGTTTAATGTGTTGGTGTGTGTAAGGAGCTGCAGGCTGTGCAGTGAGTGGGTGGAGTTTAATGTTTCGGTGTGTGTAAGGAGCTGGAGAAGGAGCTGCAGGCTGTGCAGTGAGTGAGTGGAGTTTAATGTGTTGGTGTGTGTAAGGAGCTGCAGGCTGTGCAGTGAGTGGGTGGAGTTTAATGTTTCGGTGTGTGTAAGGAGCTGGTGAAGGAGCTGCAGGCTGTGCAGTGAGTGAGTGAGTGGAGTTTAATGTGTCGGTGTGTGTAAGGAGCTGGAGAAGGAGCTGCAGGCTGTGCAGTGAGTGGGTGGAGTTTAATGTGTCGGTGTGTGTAAGGAGCTGGAGAAGGAGCTGCAGGCGTTGGTGTTCCATTTTTAAGATGTTCACAAATCTATTTGAATATTCACAGACCAAAGAAGAGTGACCCCATAATTACCTGATGAGTGTCATTAACATTCATCACCAAACCACACGAGAGGTTGACATTTACTTTTTAATCCGTAAAATTATCCTGAAAATCTTCTGCCCGTACGTTTCTCAGCATGTGTGTCACTCAAAGCACTTGAGATGAAGTCATTCTCCCTGGCCGTGGTCACCTTATCTACGCTGAAAGGAAACACCACGCTACTTTAACGGATTGTTTTTCTAATTCATGACCCACAACTGGGAGATTCGCACATAGATTGCATACATTAACACCACGTTTTGAAAACACCCCCCTGGCCTAGTATGGACATCACTGTTCCTACAAGACTGTTTTACCCATTTTATATCCATGGCATGCAAAAGTATGGGCACCCTTGGTCAAAATGACTCTTATTGTAACTTACTGTAGTTGAGTAAATTGAAGATGAAATAATCTCCAAAAGATTAACATTAAAGAGACACATTCTCTTTGTATTTTAAGAGAAAAGAATAAATAACAAAAAAGGAAAAGACCTGAAGCCAAACTTTGGGCATCCTGCATGGTCTAGTAGACCCCCTTTGGCAAGTATTACAGCTTAAAAACTATTTTTTTTGTAGCTGTGAGTCTTTCAGTTCTTGCATGCACTGATCTTTTGAGGTATATCCACAGATTTTCAGTGACGTTCAGATCAGGGGTCTGTGAGGACCACGGTAAGACCTTTAGCTGGGCCTTTTGAGGTCTTTTGTGGATTTTGAGGTGTGTTTAGGATCATTATCCATTTGAAGCTCAACTTTTTTCTGTTTGCTTCCAGAATTTGCTGGAACTTCATTGACTCCATTCTTCCCTCTACCCTTGAAATGTTCCCTGTGTCACTGACTGCAACACAATCCAAAAGCATGATTGATACACCCCCCGCTTAACGGTTGGAGAGGTGTTCTTTTCATTTCATCTTTGCTCATTGTGGACAAAGAGTTCTTTTTTTAACTTTATTGGTTCACAGGACTTGTTTCCTGAAGGCATCAGGTTGGTTGCTGCATTTTGTGGTGAGGACCCAGCAGAGGTTTTCTTCTGGTGACATTTCATTGAGGTCATTTTTTTCCGGTGTCTCTGAACAGTGGAACAATGTACCACAGCTCCAGAGACTGATACATTTTTCTGAACTTTCTTTTGCAGTCAAGCCAGTCAAGATTTCTGATTTCACTTTCTAGAAAAGCAGCTGTCTATGAACTTTTTCTTCATTTTCTAGACCTTATCTTGACCTGCACTGTTCCTTCTAACTGCCATTTCTCAATTACAATTCAAATTCAAGGGAATGCCAACCTATTTTCTTATAGCTCCTCCTACTTCGTGGACCTCAACCATTTTACTTTGGTGCTAGGTAGCTGCTTAGAAGAACCCATGGCTGCTGTTTTTTGGGACAAGGTTAGAGGGGTTGGTATTTATAAAGCTTTGAAAGTTGCATCACCTGGACTCTTCCTAAGGATGATTGTGAACTGAGGTCTCAGTCAAAGTGATCTGAGCACTCAAACCTCATAGATCCTTTCCTTTCTTCACTCTAAAATTGTATGAAACTAAAATAAAACACTGATGTTGCTTAAAATATTGGAATGTGTGTTTCAGCTTTAACGGAATGCCTTTTGGAGATCATTTTGACTGTTCACATTAACTCATTTTGACCAGGGGTGCTGGTCACTTTGGTCCACTGTATTTACAGGTAGATTTAAAATTGGTTTGCTTTCCCTTTAGGTGATACTGGATGATCTAGGGAACAAGGCCATTTACGAGTTCCCTATAAATCGCTGGTTTGCCATAGACGAGGATGACGGAAAGATTCAAAGGGATATTTTAGTGGGAGGAAGCCAGCCCACAGGTTGGTGAAGTGATTTTACAATTTGCATTGTGTCTGGAGCCAGTCAGCAGAAGAAATTTCAGACATTGTGGGAATCGTTTCTGAACGTCAGATAAAACAATTTTACTAAATGTTAAAAATGCATTTAGCATAAATCAAATGATTGGGTTTACATGGTTTTTACCAGCAAGAGAAACGTAAACTCCCAGATCTACCCTTTCAGAATGGACTAGGTCAGTGTTTATCCCGGTCACTCAGTCAGTCAGTCCGTCATGCTCTGTTTCACGCCACACTTTCATTGCGATATTGATTTTTCTTTCAGTGGGTAAGACTCAGGCTTAGGAGAATCTGATTGCACGGTGTGTAACCCTATCTTGCAGGCATTGTTTACAATGTTCAGGTGGTGACAGGGAACATCAGGGGAGCTGGCACCAACTCCAAAATCCACATGACAATGCACGGCTCCAAGGGCTTAAAGAACAGTGGAAAGATCTTCCTAGAAGGTGGCAAATTTGAACGTGGCCTCACGGACATATTTAACATCGAGATTGCCGCTCTGCTGAGCCCTCTCAGTCGCGTGACTATTGGCCATGATAATGGAGGGGTTAATGCTGGGTGGTACTGTGATAAGGTGAGAGACTCTGTCTGGACCTTTTTTTGTGGCTGAAACGATTCATTTCCCCTGTGATTTGATTCCCGACACTGTTTACAGTTCAATGTTCTCAATAAGTTCAACCAAATTTGACTAAAAGGTTTACATCAAGCAATAATCAGATTTCTACTTTTCAACCATGTCAGTAAGGCTGGATGAGTGTCAGTGGGGGCTCGTCCCCTGATCAAACCCCTGGAAAACCAAAAGAAATCAGTTTAAGGTGCATATGTGCACCTCTGATGTTGCTGCATCTCATGATTTAAGTGGTCAAGTGAACAGTATACTTTGATTTCTTAGATTAGAGTAGAAATCCAATTAAGAAATTGGATTTTATCTCAGTAATGAGATTCCTCAGTTCTTTAGGTTTCCTCAGTCTGTGCATGTGCTGTTCCTGACAAGTTGCAGGTGTCCCTGATCAGGGGACAAGCACACAGCACAAACCAATGAGGCACCAGCAGGAATTCCACCTTCTTCCTGCTCTTCTGTGACTTTATGGGTTGATTGCAATGTACAAATCTGATTATTCAAATCTGACTCTTGTATGTGCTCCCATAACCGGATTATCCGAGTGCATGTAAACACATCGATTGGATCGCTGACAAAATCGGATTTTCTGAAGTCATGGGTTTATTGAATGCATGTAAACACATGTAAACTCTTCTCTTTATCGGATTTCTTAGATTTCTAGGCGCTAATCCATTGTAAGAAATTGGATCACGCTGTTTACATGAACAGAAATAATCAAGAAAATGCTAATTATGATCAGATAATTGGAGTGTGGAGCGTGACAGGACCCTGCTACAGAGGGTTACTGACTGATTTGAAATCAGACGTCTTCTGCATGAGGCACTGCATTGTTCCACCTGTACTTACCTCTCACCTAGTGTCTTTGAGGTCACTCTCTCAATGACCACGGTGTTGTTTGACCATTCTGACCATTTCCAGGTCGTGATCTACTGCCCCTTCACTGGGATCGAGCAGACCTTCCCTTGTTGTAGGTGGCTGGATGAGAATGAAGGAGATGGACTGATTGAGAGAGAACTGTATGAGATGGTCTCCCTGCGGCAGAAAAGACAGAAGAGTGAGTAATTCGTTAAAAGCAATCAATTACAGAACAATTTGTGCCACCATTTCCTCCAAGAGTCTGTTTCAGGTGTCACCAGATTGCTCTTGATGTTCAGATTGCAGGCATATCAGGTTGGGTTCTCAAATTTGATCTGCTGAAATGACTGTCCTCACTTATGATCAGATTCACGTGTCTGTATATGGATATTGTTTGTTGTGCCTGACACTTCGAAATCGGATTTTAGTGATGAGAGCATCCAAACGGAGATGATTCGGATTGCATTTCAAACCAACTTTAAATGTGGTTTGGATCCAATTTGCCATGAATCTGGATACAATCTGGATTTGCCTAAATCCGGATTTGGACCGGCAGTCTGAATATTTCCTTGCTAAATGGTTCCTCTGTTCCTCTGTTCTTTAGAGCATCCATGGTCTCTTTGGATATGGACATCTGATCTTGCTGGTGCAGGCACGGATGCCTCTGTCCTCCTTCAGATCTATGGCGATAAGGGCAAATCAGACGAAATGAGGTTGAACAACAAAACAGACAATTTTGAGCAGGGTCAGCTTGACAAGTTCATGGTAATTATGGTGGTTTTTAGGAGAGCAATGATTTGATTTCACACAGCAGAGAAATATATCGGACTATTCCTGCTGGTGGGTTCAATTCTGATCAATTGCCCTAGATTGAGCTGCCTGATCTTGGAAAGTTGAGGAAGTTGCGAATCTGGCATGAGAAGAGAAATCCGTTTGCAGGCTGGCATCTAAGCCGGGTAAGGAAAATGCAAAGTTGTGTATGATGTGTAACTGGTTTTGGGAATTAGGTTTCTGGCAGTTGAGTTTGGGTTTGTTTCCAAAGGTGACGTTGATGAAGACATTAACAAAGGAGAAATTCAATTTCCCTTGTGAGCGCTGGCTAGATACAAACGAAGATGATAACGAAGTGGTCAGGGAGCTCCCTGCTATGGGGGACGTTATTGGAGAGCCACTCACAGGCATGTTTCACAAGTTTCTTAAAGGAAATTTCTATATAACTATGAAAAAAACGGTATATATTATTTAGCATAACAGTATTTTTTTATTGCAGTCATAAAGTATCGGGTTACAGTCTTCACTGGAACTGTCAGTGGCAGTGGGACCGATGCCTCAGTCTTCTTGTGCCTGATTGGTGACTTAGGGGACTCGGGTGACCGAGCCTTGGTGAACTGCAAGAACAATGTGAACAAGTTTGAGAAGGGCAACGTAAGTAGTGATCTGTTGAGCTGAACATTTAGGAAATATGAGCTTAATGAGAGTCTGTTCATGCTCTGAGTTCTTTCTGTATTCACCCGTAGGCTGATGAATTTATAATCGAGGCAGTGTCCCTTGGGCAGGTGCGCAGGGTACGGATCGGCCATGATGGGAGAGGAGGAGGTTGTGGCTGGTTTCTCGACAAAGTCAAGGTTAGAGAGGAAGGGCAGACTGAGTCTGAGGCTGTAGAGTTTCCATGTAACAGGTCAGTAGTGAATGTTTTAATTTTAATTGATTAATGCAGTAGTGTCAGCTTTTAAGAGTCCGGTGTCTCTTTTTCAATTTAGATGGCTCGACCGCAATGAGGATGATGGACAAATTGTTCGGGAGTTAGTTCCTTTCGCTGATGGTCAAAGACTCTATAGTAAGTGTATTATTGGTGCTTCTATGGCTACATTCATACAGCAGGTAAGTTACGCCATTGTCTGATGTGCATGTGCATAAGAGCTGCTGTTGTCCATTTTCCTTTCTCCTCAGCGCACATTTGTGCGGAATGTCAAGTTGGATTGACATAAAGGTCGATTAAGACTCAGCATGTCAGATTTAGTATTTTTTTCCATTCACACTGCTACACAGATAGCACATCTGGGAAACATCTGATGAATATGATCGGATTTGAGTCACTGTGATGTGCTGTATGAACATAACCTCAATGCTGTGGACGTTCACAAGATCATGGACGTTCATGGTGTGAAGTGTCCCAAATTTCCTTGTCTCAACAAAAGTTTTTTACTCGCACACTATTCAGCCATGTAGAAGAACCTAGAGGTGGATCCAGGTCCAAAAAGTAAAAGTCCACCCTGCAGGTTAGGCTGTCGGGACAACATCCCGGGGTGGATCCTAAATGTAGAGGCACTGTGTTGCACACAGGGAAATTTGTCCATCCACACACAGTGATACACACACACATTTGGGGCAGTGAGCACACATGCCCGGAGTGGTGGGCAGCCCTATCCACGGTACCCAGGGAGAAGCTGGGGAGTTGAGTGTCTTGGTGTCCTGCCAGTTCAGGGATTCAAACCAGCAACCTTCCAGTCACAATGCTGGTTCCCCAACCACCAGGCAGGCGACCCTGTAGGTCACACCGATAGGCTGGATCAGGAGCAGAGGTGTGTAAATCAGGTCCAAAGAATAGACGCCCAGGATTTCATCCCAACTGCCTAAGCTGCAGCAGAGCCACCCAGACAGTCAGAACGTCTTGCTGATTTTCACTCTTTGTACCATTTCACAGTGCTCTCTCATCAACTTTAAAGGTTTGTGTTTCAGATATGAGCTACCATATTGCAGTGAAGACAGGCAACATCAGCGGTGGCAGCTCAGACTCCAAGGTCTTTGTAAAGTTATATGGAGAGAAGGGTGACACCAGCAGAATGATGCTGGTTGTCTCCGACAATAACCTGGGGAACTACTTTGAGACCGGACGGGTGGATATCTTCACCATCGATACATATGACATTGGACAAGTGCGTATCTCTCAGCAACAGCAGCACAGCTGTGAAAACTGTAATAAGAGAAGGATCAGTTTTGGTCTTTAGATTAAATTAACCCTCATGAGTAACATCTCATATACATATCAGTGCTGCAGCGACAGTGAAGCATCTGAACACATTCGTTAGATTTTCAGAAATTTTAATGAACTGCAGAAATAAGCGTTTTCTTATCGATCATCAGAGCGTGTGTTAGAATTAGAGTCGGGGCCAAGACGAGTGTTCGGATTAGGATTGGGGCCAGGACGAGTGTTAGGATTAGGTTTGGGACCAGGATGAGTGTTAGGAATAGGGTTAGGGACAGGACGAGTGTTAAGATTAGGGTTAAGGACAGGGCGAGTGTTGGGATTAGGATTAAGGCCAGGATGAGTGTTAGGAATACAGTTGGGGCCAGAGTGAGTGTTAGGATTAGGGTTAAGGACAGGGCGAGTGTTGGGATTAGGATTAAGGCCAGGATGAGTGTTAGGATTAGGGTTAAGGTTGAGGTGAAGGTCATTATTATGGATAGTGTTAGGACAAGGATGAGGGTTAGCATTAGATTATTGTTTGAGGTTAAAGTTGGGATTAAGACCAGAAGGAGTGTTAGGATTAGGTTTTTAGTTGAGGTTAACGTTCTATGTTCAGGATATTTCTCACTTGACTGTTGTATTACTCTGTTAAAAGTTTATTAATCATCTACAAAGAGCTACTCAAAATAAAGTGTTACCAACTTCTTTTCAAACACAGATCAACCGTCTGATGATAGGCCACACTAATGAAGGCATGAGGGCAGGCTGGTTTCTGGACAGTGTGCAGATCATGGTGCCCAACCATGGGAAACACTACATGTTTCCTAGCCATCGCTGGCTCTCTGAAGATGAGGCTGATGGCAAAACTGAAGTGGAGATCTACCCAAGCGAAATACTGGACCTGGAAGAATGTACTCACTTGCATTGTGCAATATGTGATGTCTCTGAACCAGTTGATACTTGTTTAAGATGCAGCTCTGTCTTCTGTTTCTTGCGCAGTGAAAAACTATGAGATCACAGTGTTCACGGGAGACGAGTGGGCTGCAGGGACAAACGCCAATGTATTCATCCAAATATATGGAGACCAAGGAAAGACTGAAGTTGTCACCTTGAAAAGCAGGTCAAATAACTTTGAAAGAGGAACCAGTGACATATTCAAGGTAATATTTGACATTGCTGTAACAGTGGTCTCTGCTAAAGTCACACATTTCCTACCGACGTCAATAATTCAGGACACCCCACATTTATTGCTACTGCAGATGATTAGACCATCATTAGAAAGGACTTTGGAGGAGACATTTTTAAACCTGAGACATTAGTTTGGTTTGCACTTGATCACCATGGCCAGATCCAAAGAACCCTCTGAGGCCTTCAGAAAGAGAGGTGTAGATGCAGATGAGTCTGGGAAAGAAGTTTAAAAATAGCTCAGAACAATTAGAAATCAGCTGTTCCACTATCCAGACAATCATTTACAAGTGGAGAATATTTAAAACAACTGCCAACGTGACCAGATCAGACCCTCTGAGCAAGTTCGGCCCAAGAGCAGAACCACAAGATGTGTAAAGAAGATCCAACAATGTAGCTCTCACCACAGTTGATGTCAAAGTGCAGCTTCTACCATCAGAAGAAGACCAAACAAGTTTGATCTTCATGAGAGGTGTTTAACATCAGAGCAAGACTAAAGTTCTCCAGAGAACATCTAGACTTCTTGTGCTTTGGACAGATGAATCCAAAGTTGAATTATTTGGACACAGTAACAGCAGATGTTTGGTACAAACCAAACACAGCATTTGACCACAAGAAGCTCATAGCAGCTGTGAAGCATGGTGGTGGGAGTGTGATGGTTTGGGGCTGCTTTGCTGCAGCAGGGTGAGGAGATCTCTCCATCATAGAAACCATTTTGAGATCTTTATGGTATCAGAGGGGGTTTGAGGAGAATGGAAGAGTGTCTGTTCAAAGACTGACGCTGAAACATCACAGAGCTGAAATGAATTCCGCATGGAGGAGTGGGAACGTCTGTCTTCCAGTTGATGTCAGAGATGGTAAACGGTTATAGAAACATCTAACTGACAGAGGTGTCCTAACATTTTCCTCACAAGAAAATGACATTTCTATTAATTATGTTTAATAAACTGTGTTTAAAAGACATTTCATCAGACATTCAAAATGTCCATTTCTTTTCTCTGGAACAGATCGCAGCTAAAGATGTGGGGAACATTTTCAAGATCCGCATTGGTCACGATGGAACAGGAATTGGTGCTGGATGGTTTTTGGACAAGGTAGACATAAAGTACCTGGTCATGGCCATGGTGAAGAAAGAGAAGAAAGAGGACAAAAAGAAAAATAAAAAGAAGAAAAAGAAGGACGAGGATGAGGATGAAGAAAGCGAAGAGGTGATGCAGGAAGTGGTGAAGACACTTTCCTTCCCTTGCAATCGTTGGCTGGCTGAGGACGAGGAGGATGGGGAGCTTGTTGTGGAACTTCTACCAGAGGACAGTGAGGAGCTTGAAGGTACATTAAAGCATTCAGTTAATTTATTTGCCTGTTCAGACATTTATTGATTGCACTTCCCAACATTTAGATTTAAATATGTAACCTAGATGGAATTTGATCCTATATAGCTCCTTTATCAGCTCCTCCCCTTTGTAGTTCTATCAAAGTGAGTGAATCAGCCACAGAAGTGCTGCTGGAGTGTTTAAACACTGTGTCCACTCATTGTCCACTCTATGAGACACTCCTACCGAGTGTGTCCACCTTGTAGATGTAAAGTCAGAGACAGAAGCTCATCTGTTTCTGCAGTTTGTGTTGGTCGTCCTCTAGTCCTTCATCAGTGCTAACAGGACGCTGTTGGCTGGATGTTTCTGGGTGGAGGACTGTTCTCAGTCCAGCAGTGACACTGAGAATGAACCTCATTTTCAATGCAGCCAAGAATTTACAATGTCCAGCCAATGGAAAAGAAATTAAAAATGAATTGAATTGTTTTAAACTAAATTCAGTAGAACCGCATAAACGAGCTAAAAAAAAATGAAAAAGAGAATTAAAAAATGTAAAAAAAAAACAAAAAAAACAATAAGATTCCAAGAAACAAACACACAAACTACAATTTTAAATAAATAAATAGTAATAGATTTCATGTAAAAACCCAGATAGCAAGCAAATATATCGGCCCACTGGCTCAATATGACTTTCCCACTGCTGGTCCACCCTCGGACCACTCAGGTTATTGTCATGATATAACTAGATTTAAATCTTTGCAAAAAATACTATAAACCAGTGAAAGAACAATAATAATGACTACACCCTGACTGCAATGGTTTTATGTGACACACAAATGAAGGAAAATAAGTAAAGCCCAGAAAGCGCTGAGAAAATGGACCAGCAGCTTTGTGTTTTTAATTTTTTTTACCCAATTCTCTCCCACAAATTTAGATGTGCCAATTCCACAACCATATTATAGTACTCCCCACATCACATTCGATGCTCCCAACACTAGGGGGGAGAAGACAAGCACACCCTTCCCCCGATACATGACGACAGCAACCGCCTCTTTTCGAACTGCCCTCATTTGCATCCTTGCCAGACAGCTAACACGCTCCAATGCAATGGCTGACAGGCGCCTGTGCCGACCAGCATCACATTGTGTGTGATGTGGGGAGAGAGCACCATCTACCCACCCAGAGAGGGAGAGTGGGCCAGCATGACCCAGGATTCGAACCCGCAATAATGTGTATTTATAGCATATGTATGGTGTACATTAATATGTATATACTCTCTCTCTCTGTCTCTCTGTCTCTCTCTCTGTCTCTCTGATTGTCTGATTGCAAAAGTACATTTTTACTTTTTCAAAGAGATAACATACGAAGTGAACGTCTTTACGGGGAACATGATGGGCGCTGGAACCGATGCCAATGTTTACATCAACATCTACGGTGAGAGAGGAGACACTGGAGAGCGCCCCCTGAAGAAATCTAACAACATCAATAAATTTGAGCGAGGCCAGGTAAGCAAGACTCACGTTACACCGTGTCCTTAATGTGAGCTACAGCTCACACAGAGATGAGCTGCCATTGCTATGAGACTGACCTCTAACCAACAGGAAGAACCCGGGGAACCTGATCGAGGCCCTCCTGTTATTCAAAGTAGATGTTCTGGTATTCTCTTACTCATCTCTTAATGTGAGCTGATCAATAATTGATGTCACACATACAGCAAGGCTCTCTGAATCAGGCCTGTTCTGCACATCCAATCGACAGCCAGTCTGTTCTGAATGACGGCAGATGGAAACAAACACTCATCCCTCTTTCCTGCACATTTACAGTTATTCTTTACAGTCAGTCTCTAATTAGTGAATAATTAATGAGCATTAATACATACAGTGGCCTTAATTTAGTCAATATGGCCAAATCAGTTCCATCAATGAAGGAACGACTGCACCACATTTTGAACCTCTTTCACTACAAAAATAAAAAAATATATATAAAATAAAGTCAGTTATTAAATATACACAATTTCAATCCTCCTGGTGTGTCTGGGCTGTAACAGCATGTGTGACACTGATTTGATTACTGAGTTTAAACTCTTTTTAAGCTTTTCCTGATAGCAAGGAATGTTTGACCCAACGTTTGACCCTTAAGTGCCAGAAATGACCTAAATTCTGACCATGTCTGAGCCATAAATGCCAAAAGTGACCCATATATTCATCATGTTTGAGTCAAAAGTACCAAAAGGAATTCAAATGTTGACCACGTCTGAGGCACAATTGCCAAAAGTGTCTCGAATTTGGCACATATCTGAGCCTTAAGTGCAAGACATGACAAATTTTGACCACGTCCAAGCCATATTTGCCAAAAGTGACCCAAATTCTGACTATATCTGAGCCATAATTGCCAGAAATAACCTAAATTTTGACCATTTCTGAGCCATAAGTGACCCAAATCTGCCTCAAATGTATTTGCTATGTGGCTTTCGATCTTTCACAGTATTTGGCCCACTTGATTAATCTGATCAAAGGGAGAGCAAGGCATTCATATGCAATAAATATATAAAGTATAATTTATACAGTATAGTAACTACAATATTAACATCATAATTAATAATTCATTATTTACCTGAACACTACATTGTGTACATACAAAATTCACAAGTCAGTGTGCTGCGTGAGGAGCTGTAATCTTGGGTAAGCTGACATTGTGTCTGTTTATTGAAGTATTATTGTAAAAGGAAATGGTGTGAAGACATACCATGGCGTTGTTGTGTGTGTGCAGCTACGGGCCTCGTCCCTCGTTTCTGCACATTTACTGTTATTCTTCACTATGTCTGTATTTCATGAATAATTAATGAGCATATAATATAGAGAAAAGCACCGAATTGGTTCCATCAATGGATGAATAAATGCACCACATTTTGCATCTTTTCACTACAATGTCAAAATGAAAAAAAGCTAAAATACAGTCAGTTGGTGGTCCTGTGGGGTCCTTACCATTGAACAACAGGGTGAAGATATAAGCCCTTTAATAGTGCAGGTGATTCCAAATGTTTGAATCGTACGGTGTTGGCATTTGTGCCTTTTTTACAGACTGTGCTATTCATAGTTTGATTTTAATTCATATTTTTTAATATTTGTTGCTTAATTGAACTGATTTAAAATGCATTGATTAAAATGACAAAATGACTAGACATTTTATATGAGACTTTTACTTCATAAATAACTAATGAATTCCCTAATCATCCCTAATCATCACCGTGACCTTTTCTGTACCGCAGGAGGACGTGTTCTCCATTTCAGCGGTTGATCTGGGAGCTTTGAAGAAGCTAAGGATCCGTCACTGTAACAGCCATACCAACTCTGCCTGGTACCTGGACCGAGTGGAGATTGTAGACACTAATGAAGACGTCACGTGAGTGAAATACAGAACAATATTATTGCAGATCATAAAGTAGTTGAGTGGTTCTGAATCCTGATCCTGTCAATCCTGTTTCTCTGACTGTATTAGAACAGGGATAACATTACATCATGTAGGGAATATTGAGAACTCCTGTAGGAGGAGCTACACTATATGGACAAAAGTATTGGGACATCTCATTCATTGTTTCTTCTGAAATCGAGGGTAATAAAAAAAACTTCATCCTGCTTTTGTTGGAGTAACTTTGGTGTGAGGATTTAATTGCATTCAGTGACAAGTGCCTCAGTGAGGTCAGGACCTCATCCCAACTCCTGAGCTCATACCTCTCAAAACTTTTGGATGGAGCTCCATCATTCCAGAAAACACCGTTCCACTGCTCCACAGCTCAATGCTGGGGGTCTTCATACCCCTCCAGCTCACGCCTGGCATTAGACATGGTGCCAATAGTTTCCTGTTTGCTTATCTGCTCCAGAAATTCCTATTCTATTTGCATCACTTCTCTACAGGGACTAGACAAGCTGTGTGTGCATTTGCACATCTGTGTCAGCAATTGGTGCAACAGTAACTGAATGCATTCATTAGACAGGGTGTCCACAAACATATGGACTCAAAGTGTATCCCAATCCCAATACAGGTATTACTTCCCATGCAACCGCTGGCTGGCTGTAGATGAAGACGATGGACAGATTGCCAGAGAACTTGTGCCTGTAGATGAAGCCTTCATGAAGAAGGATGAAGATGAAGAAGGCTCAGGAGCTACTCTAGGGCTGGAGCAGAAAGGTGAGGATGTTCATTAGAAAAAAATGTGCTTTCAGAGATGTTAGATTAGATTAGATCTGATTAGAAAGAACTCTATTGATCCCATTGTCCGTAATGTCCAGTAGTTTCTTCAGAGTCCTCTCTGCCACTGACACCAGGGAGTCCAGCTTTGTGCCAGCCACAGAGCCGGCCTGCCTGATCAATTTGTCCAGCCTGTATGTGTCCTCCTTGGATATGTTGATAGAGCGTCCAATAGCATCCCACACATTTTCAATCAGGGATAGGTCTGGAGATGAGATCGACCACGGCGTAGCATCTGTGTTGCTATGGCAGCAGTATGTGGACGAGTGTCGTCCTGTTGGAATATAACACTAGAGTATGTTACGACGACTGTTTGCAGGACCTCATGAATATAATGTTGGGCTCAAAGTGCCTGTAATGAAGACCAAAGGTAATCTGGCATCTCATACCATGACAAATGGCCTTCTGGATGCATGACACATGACAACAATCCATTGATCTGAGCCCTGATCATGATGTCTCCACACTTGGATATGGTGGTATCTCCACCAAGACAAAAGCTTAGGTCTTAAAGCTATCTTCCCCGTGTTTGTGGTTGCATGCATCTATAATAGACACAGTATTTATACTGCTTGAACAGTAATTTAAAAAATATGTAAAAAAAAATAAATGTACAGGCAATATAGCTTTCTTGACTTTTTTGTAGCCATGTCAACCACTTACACACTGCGGATCAAGACTGGAGAAAAGAAGTATGCTGGAACTGATGCCAATGTTTTTGCCATTCTTTATGGCGAGTATGACGACACAGGTGAAAAAGCATGCAAGCATATGTCAGTATCATTTCTGTAAGACAGAAACCCCCCGTCATTTCACATCACCTGCTCTTCATTCGTTTGTAAATCCTTTAGGAATAATTAACCTGAAGGCCTGCAAGTCCCATAAGAACAAGTTTGAGCAAGGAATGGTTGATGAGTTCACCGTGGAAGCCGTTGACCTGGGAGAACTTCAGAAGCTCAGAATTGGGCACGACAACACAGGTAAGCCTTGGGAGCAGTGAACTTGAAAAACGAACTCATTCAGTTGAATTCAGATTCAGTTCGGTGAAAGAGGTGAACTGAAGGAGGCACCATGACAGGGACAACTGAACAGGGCTTTGTGCTGGCAGGATGCAATCAGCGGCCTCTAAAAGCTGCTGGTAAAGACAATCTGTCTGGTATCAAGTTGCCTGGCAACCTTACAGGAACTCTGTCGGCTATTCATGTTTGATTAGTTGTCGATGGAGCTCTTAAAGGGTCCATTTAGAGGCTTTGACAAGCATTGAACAACCTGCAGAGAAAGGAAGCAAAGCCCTCAGTTATCAACCAGACCAAAGGATAACACACAGGTACATTTCCTTTAGGTGTTACATGTAGTCGTGCTTTGAGGTCTTTCATTTTGCCTCTGAAGGCCACCTCACCACCACCTTCTAATATTTAAACATGTGGACATTTGATCTTCATTTGAACTACATTGAGAGATGGAGGTGATATAACCTAAACATAAGCATAAACATCAATAAAATCATTTGTAAACGTAATTATTAGAAACGCAATTTGTCTTGTGAGAAAATAATAGCTAATAATAGCTGTTATCTCCTCCTTTGGCTGACAAACACCAATTAGATGTTCCCGATCCATCTACCTTCTCTGTCACTGACAAAAAGAAAGATGTTCCCACTCCTCCATGCGGAATTCTTTCAGCTGTTTGATGTTCCAGCTTCAGTCTTACATTCTCCTCAAGCCCCCTCTGATACAATAAAGATCTCATAGTGGTTTCTAGGAAGGAGAGATCTCCACACCCTGCTGCAGCAAAGCAGCCCCAAACCATCACACTTCCACCACCATGCTTCACAGCTGCTATGAGGTTCTCGTGGTCAAATGCTGAGTTTGGTTTGTGCCAAACATGTCTTTTGTTACTGTGTCCAAAAAATTCAACTTGGATTCATCTGTCCAAACACATTGTTCCAGAAGTCCTGCTCTTTGTCTAGATGTTCTCTGGAGAACTTTAGTCTTGTCCTGGTGTTGCCAAGCCTCTTATGAGCAGCCAGTGGGCAACAGTGGCAAGGAAGAAAGCTTGGGAAGAACCAAGGTTCAAAAGGAGAACCCATCCTCCTCTGGTCAACACTGCATAGCACAGACAAGAAGTTAAAAAAATCAAAAGAATAAAGAAGCTCCAGCTTCTAGCTCCAGCGTGAGCAGGCTGTGTTTGGTGCACTTTGGCATTAACTATGTGAAGAGCTACCTATAGGTCCTGTGATGAACATTTAGGATTGTTGGATTTTCTTTACGTGTCTTTATGTGTTAATGGATACTGTCATGTTATATCAAATATGACACTGATGGTCACTCTTGCTTCCCATTCAGGGGGGTCACCTGGTTGGTTCTTGGACTGGGTGGAGATCAATGGTCCTTCACAAGGTCAGAAGCTCCGTTTCCCATGTGGTCGCTGGCTGGATAAGGGAGAAGATGATGGGGCAATAGTGCGAGACTTGTACCCGGCTGAACTGCAGACTGAGCTTTATACTCCTTGTAAGGGACTTACAGCTCGATAAAATACCAGTAAACCAGGTACCAGTACCAGGGAACTGGTAGTTGTGGACCTCTTTTCTGTTCTGGCACCAAAATGGTGGAACAAACTTCCCCTGGGAGTCCGAACAGCTAAGTCCCTCACTGTCTTCAAACGCAGACTGAAGACTGAATCTGTTTCAGGAGTATTTAACTCCATAAAGACATTTGTTTGAACAGGATCTAAGTGTGAGGAACCTCTAGATTCCAGCCTCGTCTACTAGCTAAGGATATTCTAAGTGAACAGCAAAGCACTTCTGTAAGTCGCTCTGGAAAAGGGCGTCTGATAAATGCTGCAAATGTAAATGTAAATGTAAATGTACAGGACAACATTCCAATTGGGAATGACAGGGCTCCAATTCTTTCTCTTTTAACCTGAGATCTGCACTTTTTGATCAGGATACGAGCAACCTACAGACATGATAAACATATCATAACAAACTACAATACTTACCCCTATGTAACCATGACTCGTCCTTGTATGATGAATTATCGGACCTGAGTAATCCAGCTGTTATCAGAGTTTTAAAAACCAAACAATCAGTTGATTCATCAAAGTGTGATGAATTTTCAGAATAATCCAGCTCGGAAAACAGCTAGAATTCATTTGCTTCCAATTCAGTCCCAGTTTAAATGCCAAAGGAGCTTCCAGTGCATGTTTACTGCTCTGTCCACGTGAACATGATCAACCTGCATACAGACTCTGACTGATCAGAGAGAGGGGGCGGGGCTGACGCTCAACCTGCATACAGACTCTGACTGATCAGAGAGAGGGGGCGGGGCTGATGCTCAACCTACATACACACTGACTAATCAGAGAGAGGGGGCGGGGCTGATGATCAACCTGCATACACACTGACTAATCAGAGAGAGGGGGCGGGGCTGATGATCAACCTGCCTATACACTGACTAATCAGAGAGAGGGGGCGGGGCTGATGATCAACCTGACTATACGGACTCTGACTGATCAGAGAGAGGGGGCGGGGCTGATGATCAACCTGTATACGGACTACACACAGAATTGTTTTGTCACATAAATACTCAAAAATGACAAGCTGACAAGCAAAATGCTTTGATATAGATACAGGTGATACAGGCCCAAACATTTACATACCACTGAAAAATGTGAAATTAGTTAAGTGTTGATAAACATAATCATATTTTTTCTTTCTGCAGTTGTGCCTTATGAGATAACAGTCTTCACCAGCGACGTGTTTGGAGCAGGGACGGACGCAGACGTCTTCATTGTCTTGTATGGGCAGAACGGACTTTGCACTCAGCAGAAGTATCTGTGTGTGAATAAGAGAGAAAGGCGTATGTACTTTGAGAGGTCAGCAGAGGACATGTTTATTGTAGAGGTCAGTGGAGCACATTTAATACGCACACATATTTTGGAAGGTCTTTAAGGAACGTCTTTAATGAGTGACTTCAGTCTGAAAATATGATACAGCAAACTTATTTTTGACTTTGTCAAAACCATACTCTGCATTTGTGTAGCTGGAAGATATCGGTGACCTCATTGAGAAGATTCGCATTGGACATGACAACAGTGGCACAAACCCTGGATGGCATTTAGACCGAGTGGAAATTAGACGACTTTTAAGGAAAGGAAAGGTAACATGGGACTTGTCTTGCACAGTTTTATTTCTGGACAATAAATTAAACATTAAATTATCAAATTCAAGCAAACATACAAGTATAATATACAAACATCAGGTACCGATCAGTAACAGACTACCAGTATCGTCTAGTCATGAACATAGTAATGAAGTCAAAGTAAAAACTTATAGGACATCGCTGACACAAACTCCGCCCACTGTGTCTCTTACCATCGCATTCTGTGATTTTTGGCAAAAGGGTTTGATCCCCCCATTTTAAAGGCTCATTGTCATTGCTGCTCTCTATTGTAAAGAGTACTGCTTTCTGGTGCTTTCTGCCCCCTAGTTGCCCCTTTCTGTGATGACGTGGCACAGAAACCCAGCTATAAGCAAAAATGACCAACAATAAAACAAAAAATGCTTGAAATATTTCACTGCACATGTAATCAGTATAAAATATGACCTGTACCCTCTTGAAATTATGAAAATTCCATTTTTGAAATGATATTCTATTCGTATATTTGACCTTATATTCAGTGTTTTGACCTTCTTTCTTTCTCCTAAAATGTACTGATTTGTAGATACAGGGGGTAGTTCTGACAATAATGCTACAAACTCCAAAGTTAGAAGATCCTCTGAAGATTGCTTTCCTCTTCAGGGCTCAGAGACTACCATCTTTCCATGTGAACGGTGGCTGGCCAAGTCTGAGGATGATGGTGAAACGGTGAGAGAGCTGGTGCCTTCAGACGTCATCACAGAAAAGCTCCAGAGGGACGGAACTCTGAAGACCACGGAGACGGAGGTGGATGATGCGCTGGAGAGTGGGTTCTGCTTCTATAACAAACTGTTAAATCGCTTAAAATGTTTTGAACTGTCTTCAAATAATGTCATATTACATCATATTAAGTCAATGGTCCATTCATGATCTTCCTTTGAACTGTGCTGAGAGAAGGAGATGGTATAACTACTCACATAGAACTAAAGAAATGTCTATTGTAAAAAATGTAAATGCAAATTACAAACTGCCAGGCTCTGAGTGACCTCTGACCTAGACCATCAAAGACCAGATAAGATCTCTCTAATACCAGCTACCAGCAGAAGCCCCCAGCCTACATGCTTTATGTGGGTTTCAGAGGGGTTTCACATCAGTGAAACCTGGGCTGGGTGGGCTTCAGGTGGGCATTGGCTCAGTGTGGGTTTGTTCATGTTGTTATTGGGACCCAGTTGGGCCTCCCATTATCCAATCTAAAACCTAATGTGCTGTTAACAACCCAGTGTTTATGTTGTCAATCCAGTGCCAATGTTGAACCTCTCCTGGTCCCTTCACTGACCCTAATGGACATCCATATGTGGGGCCAACATGGAAAAACCTTCTGATTCCCAATTGGGCTACCTGTACAGGCCCCATGTGGACGTTAGCTGGGTGGTTTTGATCTGGATCTTTCAGCAGGGTACCATCACCAAAGAACTTTCATGAAGTATATCAGCCTCAGTCACAGACACTTTGATAGGAACTTGGAAGTTCATGTACCGTTCATGTCTGGAATGTCACTTTAGGTAACGACACTTCCCTTTGTTCTGCTGTTCCTCAGCTCACACATATAAGGTATCTGTGAGAACAGGTGACATGTATGGAGCAGGTACGGACGCCAATGTGTTCCTCACTATCTATGGTGATCTTGGAGACACAGGAGAGCGCAAACTCAGCAAATCAGAGAGCAGCAAGAACAAGTTTGAGAGAGGAGCGGTACGTATATATATTTAGAGGATTGCTTCCCAATCCAAATTCTGTACTTTTTGATGTTTTCCCAAATGTTACATTCAATTTAAATGATTGAAATTAATTCATTCTGACCTCATACCAAAAACCACCTGAGAGCATCAACCAGACCAACAAAATCAAGAACACCAGGTTCTGATTCTAAGATATTAATGCGTTAAATTAATGCATTAATATACATGTAATTACACTAATCAGCCACAATATTAAAACCACTAACAGGTGTGAGGTTGAATGTGATGAGTTGAAGCAGGAAAAATGGTCAAGCATAACAATCTGAGACTCTTTGACTTTGAGTCAGAACATCTCCAAAAGGTCATCTCCAAACAGGTCTTGTTGGGTGTTCTCAATATGCAGTGCTCCATGGAAAGAAAACTTGCAAACTTGGATCCCAAGACTCACCGAATGCTCATGGAGGACCCATCTCACAACTTACAGGACTTACAGGATCTGCTGTAACATTAGTTGTGGTGCCAGACACCTTCAGATGGCTTTACTTCAAACTTTATTACTAGTAATAATATCAGATCTACAAATCTGATCTATAAAGCCATTCCAACTGGTCACATGACCAGGACCATATATCCTTAACGTGCACTTGAATATGTAATATGTTACCATATCCAGAAAGTATTCACAGTTTCACTTTTCGCACATTTTGTGATGTTACAGCCTTTTTCCAAAATGCATTCAATTCATTTTTCCATCAAAATTCTAAACACAAAACCCCACGACGACCAAGTGAGAAACGTTTGTTTGAATTGTTTGCACATTTATTAAAAACAAAACAGAAAAATAGAACATGTACATAAGGATTCACAGCCTTTGCCATGACACTCAAAATTGAGCTCAGGTCCATCTTGTTTCCACTGATCATCCTTCAGATGTTTCTACGGCTTGATTGGACACCTGTGGTCAATTCAGTTGATTGGACATGATTTGCAAAGACACACCTGTTTATATAATGTATATAATGAACTGGGAGACTAGTCAGGGTTGAGGGAAAGATGACTGCACCGGAGCACTCTGGACTTCAGACAGCTGCACAGGCTGCTGGAGTGTTTAAACACTGTGTCCCCTCACTGTCCACTCTATTAGACACTCCTTCCGAGTCTCCACCTTGTAGATGTAAAGTCAGAGACAGAAGCTCATCTGTTTCTGCACTTCCTCTAGTCCTTCATCAGTGCTCTTCTCAGACTGTTCTCAGTAGAACAGTGTCATTGAGGGGTTTAATCAGTCAAGCAGCACTGCTGTGTCAGATCTGCTGACTAGTAAAAAATACTTTTTTCAATAACTTTTTATTTTTCATCTGCTTTTACCTTTTTTAGAGTTTTTTTTTTAATTCGGAAGATTTCTAGTCAGAATTATAGTGGAGATACTACAATTTCTAACCATAGTTAAAAGTATGAGTTACATCCATCCATCTTTCCATCCATCCATCCATTCATCCAGGGTCCAGGTCACAAGGGCATCTAATCTAAGCAAAGATGTCCAGAACTCCCTCTGCCTAGCCACCCCTTCCAGCTCTTCTGAGAGGATTCCATCCATCTCTCCACCAAGTCCTGTGTCTTTCCCAAGGCCTCTTCCCAGTCAAAAATGCCCGGAACACCTCACAAGGGAGGCATCTACGAGTTGCCTAAAGCAAATGCCTGAACCATCTCAGCTGGGTCCTCCAAACATGGCTCTACTCTGAGCCCCTCCTGGATGACGGAACTCCTCCTCTCTAAGGAAGAGTCCAGCAACCCTGTGGAGGAAACTCATTTCACCCACTCGTACTCGCAATCTCTTTATTTTGGTCACTATCCAAAGCTTGTGGCCAGAAGTAAAGGTTGGATTATAGATTGACTGGTGAATTGAGAGCCTTGCCTTTTGGTCCACAACACTGCAGAATCTGCACTGATCCAACTGTTCACCTCTCTTGCTCCATCTTTCCCACACTCAGGAACAAAATCCAGAGATACTTGAACTCATTCCCACCCCAGAGAGGACATTCCACCCATTCCAAATGAATACCATGCTCACTGGTGTCCTTGTGGGTTAAAACAGTTCATAATAAACAGACTTTTATAAGTAAAACATTTTATTCCGTTTCCTGAAACACTATTTGAGCACTGGATTCTGCGTTCAATTCGTCTGTTTCTGGTTGTAGGTGGATAAGTTCAGCATCGAAGCTGTGGACCTGGGTCTGGTTTTTAAAATCAAAGTACGCCACGATAATTCTCTGCTCGGTGCAGACTGGTACCTGGACCAGGTAGAAATCGTGGATGTCGACACTGATGAGGTCTACATGTTCTTATGTGAGAGGTGGCTGTCGAAAAAGAGAGAAGACAAACGGATCGAAAGAACTTTTTTTGTCAAGGTGAAGTTCTTTGTAGCTTCTCGGCAAACATTCGCCTTCACTTTGAACCGACTGTTTGGACAAGAGAGACTATTGTTGTTGTTCTCAGTGATTTACCTGAAGTCATTACCGTTTTTTATCAGGGGTATGAGGGTGAAAGGAATCCTCAGAACAAGAAAAACGTCCAAAACTCCAAATCGAGTCTGGATAGCAACATGAACAAAAAGAAAAAGAAGAAAAAAGCAGTGGTCGTAGAAGAGGGTCCAGGTAAGCTTTGCTTCTGATTCATTTGCATTAAATACACCATATGTTTCACCCATTACTGACACAGATCTTCAAAAACACCTTGTTTTGTCCTTGTACTGCCAATAGAATAGGACTCTCTGGAGCAGATAAACAAACATGAACCTATTGGCATCATGTCTAATGCCAGGCTAGAGGGGGTATAAACGCCCCAGCATCGAGCTGTGGAGCAGTGGAACTGTGTTCTCTGGAATGATGGAGCTCCATCCAGTAGTTGAATGAGTAGAGATGGTGCAGAATCTAGTAGAAGGCCTTCATGGACAGTAGAGACAGTAACTCCAACAAAAGCAGGATAAACTCTTTTTAATACCCTTGATTTCAGAAGAATCAGTGGGAGCAGGTGTCCCAATACATTTGTCCATATAGTGTATATATTAACAGACTTGACAGAACCACATATCTCAGAAATAATAACTGTTGGTCAGTTCATGATGTAACATTGTAAAGAGCAGCCAGTGAATATCTTGTCCAATGTGTGGAAAAGTGGGTCACAGTTCTTCTTCTTCTTCTTCTTCTTCTTCTTCTTCTTCTTCTTCTTCTTCTTCTTCTTCTTCTTTCGGCTGCTCCCTTTAGGAGTCGCCACAGTGGATCACCTGCCTCCATCTTGCCCTATCCCCTGCCTCCTCTACTGTTACACCAGCCATCTTCATGTCCACCTTCACTACATCCATAAACCTTCTCTGAGGTCTTCCTCTTCTCCTTCTGCCCAGCACCTCCATCTCCAACATTCTTTGTCCGATATATCCACTATTCCTCCTCAACACATGTCCAAACCATCTCAACATCTCCAAACTGCTCCACCTTCACTGTCCCTCTGATCTGTTCATTTCTAATCTTGTCCATCCTCGTCACCCCCAACGAAAATATCAGCATCTTCATCTCCACCACCTCAAGCTCAGCCTCCTGTCTTTTAGACAGAGCCACAGTCTCCAAACCAGACATCACAGCAGGTCTCACTACTGTCTTATAGACCTTCCCTTTCACTCTTGCGGCTCTCCCTCTGTCACACATCAGCCCTGACACCCGTCTCCACTCACTCCATCCTGCCTGCACCCTCTTCTTCACTTCTTTTCTGCACTGTCCATTGCTCTGGATGGTTGACCCAAGATATTTGAAGTCATCCACCTTTACGACCTCCTTGCATCTTCACCTTCCCACCTGCCTCCCTCTGTTTCACACACATGTAATCGGAAAGCAGTTAAGAAATTGCAGAATAAGAATAATACAACTCAAAATAATTGAATTTAATTTAACGAATGAGTGCCAGGTGAGGTATCAGCTGATCAGTAGAGAGTCCAAGCTGTGAATTCCACAAGTTTCGGTGTCTTCAGTTGAATAAAATATGGTAAAAGACAAGGTTATAGGTTGAATATAGGTAAACAAGCAAACAGTATGAAGACTAAATAAACCTCCATGCAATTAATGAGCTCACTTTTGATTGAAATATCTTTATTAATTAAATACGTATAAAAGTGCTCACAGACCCACTGTGCTGCACACAGGGGACTTTGTCCTCTGCATTTAACCCATTCACACACAGACACACCTGTGAATTCACACACTAGGGGACAGTGAGCACGCGTGCCCAGAGCAGTGAGCAGTCCTGTCCACAGTGCCTGAGGAGAAGCTTGGGAGTTAAGTGCATTGCTTAAGGGCATTTCAGTCAAGTCCTGCCAGTCTGGGGATTCGAACCGGCAAACCTACAGTCACAAGGCTGGTTCCCCAACCACCAGGCCAAGTCTGGTGACTGGTATATGTGTATTTATATGTAAAGAGGTTTATTTGACTATTTAAAGACTTTCAATAAAAATTTTGTTTTGATTTCAGGATTAAGACAGTGTCCCTCAGGGCCACATTGTGCAGTTTGACCATGTTTGTTAGGGCACTTAAGTAGTGGTTGTCCAGGTGCTTTCCTGGTCCAGTCTGGTTCACCTGGTTCAAATGAGCAATTGTTAATTTAGTAGCTGCATCAATTAATACCCATAAACTGGTTCCATATACTATGAAATTAATGCTTTATCATATCATGTGCATGTGCTTGATATCGGTACTGTGCAAAAAAGACAACTAAACAGAGAATCCCATCAATTTGCTGATTTAAATTCCAGTTTAAATGTTAAAGGAGCTTCCAGTGCATGTTTACTGCTCTGTCCACGTGAACATGATCAACCTGCATACACACACTGACTGATCAGAGAGAGGGGGCGGGGCTGATGCTCAACCTGCATACAGACTCTGACTGATCAGAGAGAGGGGGCGGGGCTGATGATCAACCTGCATACAGACTCTGACTGATCAGAGAGAGGGGGCGGGGCTGATGACATCACTGTCCCAGTTTTGAATTATAGAGGAAAATGAGAAGGGAGGAGCTGTTTGCTCTCTTTCATTGCTCAGTGTATATTTTCAGAATTAAGTCCTAAAAAGGGAAAATATTGATACATCAATCACAAAAATAAGAAAGAAAGAATATTGGATCACTGTCAAATATGCTGAAGAACGTATTATTATAAACATGCTTGTCAAACTAAGCCTTGCATGTTGATTAATTCTTTAATGTTCAGGATTTCTGAGATATAAACTGTTTTTTAGTCCTGATAAGCAAAATTAAACCTCAGAACATGTAGAGTAAGTAAAGTTTTGATTAAAACATGGGCAAATTCATAAAATATTAAAGTTCTCTAAGCATTTACACAAAATGAAGACACAATTGAGTAGCAAAATTGGCCTAAATTTGTAGATTCTCTAATATTTTAATGATTATTTCATTAAAATAATCATTAGCTGGATAAAATGGTTCAGAAGAAAGCTTTTGTTTCTTCAAAATATACTTATAACAATATACAATAAATACTTTTAGCTGTAAAACTGTGATTGTTTTTAGACTTTTTTTTATTTTGAGTCCATTTTTATCATTTCATAGGAATCTCATTTAATTGCAAGCCTGATCTGGGGTCTGTTTCCCAAAAACACAGTTCCACAGTTCCTGTGTTGGAGCAGGAATGGGGATCCTCAGAACCAGGATTGAACCACTATATTACACCTTTGAGAGTGTAATTCTTTTATGGGAGGAAAGAAAGTGATCGGGCAGTTATGGTTATTGACTTTTTAATTGGCCTATGAGCAGGGACCCACGTTCCAAAAGTATTGTATTATTATTAAATAACAAAATAAAGTATGTGTGTGACTTCCTCCATATTCCCTCTGTATCACTGCAGGTCTGCTTTTATTAATGGTGTGAAATTGCCATTTCCCACAGTGATCCCGTACCACTTCACGGTGTCAACAGGGTCAGATCGTGATGCCAGCACCACCAGTCGGGTCTACGTGATCATAATGGGTCCAGGTGATATTGAGACAGAGCGGCTCTGGCTCGATTTACCTGAAGGAAAGAAATGCTTTGCTGCTGAAAGTATGGAAAACTTTGAATGCTACGGTTTGGACGTGAGAGAGATCAAGAGGGTGGAGGTAAGACCAGTGTATCACTGGAGAGACTGATATATCAGTACAGCTCATTTTTTTAAACCCTGTTATTGATTCCAATGAGTTGTAAAGAGAGTCATTCACAGGATTTTGCATATTGTAAATATTGTTCTGCAGTTAGGCCACAATGGAGCCACTCCAGAGAGCTGCTGGCTGGTAGACGAGCTGTCTGTGGCAGTGCCAACCAAAGGCATTAAATACATTTTTCAGTGCAAGTGTTGGCTTGCCAAAGATAGAGGAGATGGTCTCACAGCGAGAGTGTTCAACATACTTGATGCCACTACAATCAATATCATTCAAAAGGTATCGTTTTTTTAATACAGCATGTGGCTGAGATGTACCGCTATCAGCATCCTCTTTATGTGTCGTGTGATAGATATGTGCCTACAGATGTTTTGCACCTCTGTCGTCAGGTCATCTATGAAATCACTGTTGTTACGGGAGACACCCAATATGCCGGGACAGACACCAGTATATTCATAACTGTGTTTGGGGCCAATGGAACCACAGAGGAGATCCTGCTACCAAAGAATGGAGACAGGTGACCCCAAGAAAACCCTTTTCGTTTTAACATGTTTAAAAATATGGACATTTGATCTTCATTTGAACTATATTGGGAGAAGGAGGTGATATAACTAAACACATACGACTCAAGGAACGTCTTTTGTAAAATCAAATTATTAGAAATGCAATTTTATTGTGGGGATAAAGTTAGGACAAATACCTTTTAAATACCTATAATTAGAATCAGGTGCAGCACATCAGCTGCTAATGATTAGATGATTTAAATATATTATTATTGTTGTTATAATTATTAAATATTAGTGTATGTGTATACTATCCATATATAATATTAGGTATTTTATATGTAAACATAATAATATAATACATAACATATACTATATGTAGATAATACTGTAAGTATAGTTGTGTGTGTGTGTGTGTGTGTGTGTGTGTGTGTGTGTGATGTGTTAGATGTATTATAATATTTTTTATACATCTGTATTACACACATATAAAACATATAGTTTGTCTTAGGTTCGAGAGGGATCAGGAGGACACGTTTAACTTGGAGATAGATGACATTGCTCCCCTTAAAAAGTTAAGAGTTCGCATCGACGGAACAGGAAGTCGACCTGATTGGTTCCTTGACAAGGTAAGTGAGAAACATCTGACCATCATTCACAAGGGATGGGCCTCATTTGGACCTCATCTCCACTGGCAGCTGCATTGAAGAGCACAGAGTTTGGGCTGGAGACGGTGATTTGGTTGAAGATGCGTGATGATAAACAGTGTTTAGGGTTTGTATTGCCTTGTTGTCAGTGTCGTCTTGTCCTGTTACATGACCTAGATTATCTTGCGGAACCTGAGTACAGAAGAAGTGTCAGTTTTCACCTATGAGAACTGGCTGTCCAAAACCAAAGGGCCCAGGAGGACAAAGGAGTGCGAGCTCCCCGCAGTGGTGGATGAGGAGGAGATGGTGGAGAGAACCACCTACGTCATTCAGGTTAAAACCAGTGACATCTCTGGTAGGTCAAACACACACGTGACCTCATGACCTACATGAGTGGTTGGTGTGGCACAACAGATAACACTACCAGTGAGCCACTGCACTATGTGGGAGACGGGGGTTCGATTCCCAGTCTGGGCAACTAAGCTGTACTACACCAATTAGAGTCCTTGGGTGAGACTCCTAACACTACTCTGGCTCACCTCTGTAATATGAGTAACGTTGTAGATCACTCTGGAGAAGAGCGTCAGATAAATGAGTCATAATGAGCTACAGGAACCCATCATTCAGGCACACCGTCATTAATTATCTGCAGTCATTTTAGGTGAACGTTGATTTGTGTTTCATTATTTAACGAGGGTTGTCACAGATTAGGTTTATATGGAAACATAATTTTTTTAATAACACTGTATACATGGTGATGTATCTGAAAAAGAAGTGGATTTATATTCATATACATATTTAATTAAACATATATCAGACAAAGAATGTTGGAGATGGAGCTCCCGGGCAGAAGGAGAAGAGGAAGACCTCAGAGAAGGTTTATGGATGTAGTGAAGGTGGACATGGAGATGGTTGGTGTAAGAGTAGCGGAGGCAGTGGATAGGGCAAGATGGAGGCAGATGATCCGCTGTTGCGCCCCCTAAAGGGAGCAGCCGAAAGAAGAAGAAGATCGAAATTTAGTTAAATAAATGATTAAACTGACCTTGTAGTTTGAAGATTGAGAACTTTCAACCGCAAAAATGTCAAAACTATCTCGAAACTATAAATAAAGGTCAGTGATGACAGCAAACACAGTGGATGAGGCTCTCAGACTGGATCAGGACCTCGAACCATGCTGAGGGATTAAAACCAAAACCACGTTTGTGACATTTCACTCATTTTTCTGGAGGATCAAAAGAAAAAATGCATATTGGGATATGAATGAGAAAACAAGCCTTTATTAATCAACTGCTCAAACCACCTTTATAACAAAAGTTATTACCAAGAACAAGCAGACTCCACCCACCCTGGACACAACCTTTTTTAACCCCTCCCCCTGGCAGGGGCGGGAATTCAATTTCTGTTCTAGTAGATGAGAAATATCATCTACTGGAACTTACATTTGGCCAGCTGTGCTTTGGTGCTAAGAGAACTACAGGCTGCTGGTTCAATCCCCTGAACTGGCAGGGAGTGACTGAAGTGCTCTTGAATAAGGCACTTAACTCCTCAACTGCTCCCTTGGCATTGTGGATCGGGCTGCCCACCGCTCCGGACGTGTGTGCTCACTGCCCCCTTGCGTGTGTATTCATTAGTGCAAACACCGTGGATCCACACGCGTGTTTACATTTGTACATGTACAGATTTCATACCACTGCACTCTCAACACTGATCACCCCATTCTCACTCCTGGAACAATCTGCACATTGTCTCTGTCTTATTGTACAGTCTTATTGTTCATTCCTTGTGTTTGTAAACATATGTGGCCAATAAATCTGACTCTTAAAATTATATTAACTGTTGAAAAGTTAAAGGCTATTCACTCGACGGGTGTATTTTTAATTTTTTACATAATGTGAATCTGGCAGTTGTTCTTTATAATGTGTCAGAATTTCATTATGAACGGACCAATAGAAATGCTCCAAATATATTATATTATCTTTCATCCGAAGTTGTTTCTTTTCTCCTGTAAAGTGTTTTTACTGTTTTTATTGAACAGAGCTATAGTTCTGCATCTCCAAAAATTAGAATATAATGAAAAGGTTTATTTTATAATTCATTCAAAAAGGTAAACTGTGATGTTTTATATTCGTTACATGTAAAGTGAAATATTTCAACTGCTGATCAAACAGTATCAACATTAAAGAAAAAAGGCTTGAAATATGTCTCCTGGACGCCTACCTGACTGGGTGGAGACTCCAGGGAAGACCCAGGACACACTGGAGTGATTATGTCTCTCAACTGGCCTGGGAACACCCTCATCCTCATGGAGGAGCTGGAAGAGATCCCTGCTGCCCTCAGGACCCAGATCCTGGATAAGCGTCAGATAGGGAGAGACTAGGGAGAGGGAGGTCTGGGCCTCTTTGCTTAGGCCTGATGCTCCTGTGACCTGGACAATGGATGGATGGATGGATGGATGGATGGATGGATGGATGGATGGATGGATGGATGGACACTATGATAGTTTACCTTTTTGAAGTAAATGAATACAAAAACATTTTCACAATGTTCTAATAATTCAGCTACACTCGTACGATTTGATTCATATTATAAACACCTGTTTTCACCTGTGGGTTGCAGGTGCAGGTACAGATGCTAATGTGTTCCTGATTGTGTTCGGGGAGAACGGAGACACTGGCACTTTAGCACTGAAGGAGAGCAGCAACAGGAACAAATTTGAGCGCAAACAGGCAGATGTGTTCCGTTTCAGTGACGTCCTCAGCCTGGGGGAGCTTTCTAAAGTCAGAGTGTGGCACGACAACAAGGGTGAGCCTGAAAAAACAAACTGTCACTCTGATACAGATCTGTTCTTCTAATACAGAGTTGTTGCTTCATGTGTGCAATGGGTTTATTGGGTCAAATGGAAAATTGCATGCACTGACTTTCCAAAAGTCATGGTATCTAGTGTTCCCTCAGGGTACGCCCACACCTGTATAAGTCGTGAGCTGTTATCTTGTGACCACTGGCCAGTGTGAGGAATGATGGTGCTCCAGATCAATGGGACATTCCATTTCCGAAGTTGTGCCAGCATTTAACAGTCTTCGATCTATAGTGTCACTTGTGTACTGGCAATCTTAAAACCAGTTCTGGACAACTTGGCCCAATGGTACATGCTGAATATCCCATCATTGTGGAGGTCCACAAAGTCCATGAAGGGCTGCATGAATGGTCACCAAGTAATGGAATGTTGAAGCTCTGGTCACTGACATATTATGGTGGACCTGTGGACCCAACCCATGCTGTGAGAATTCACCCCAGACCAGTGTGGGACCACCAGCAGCCTGCAAGGTGCCTTGTTGACAACTGGGGTTCATGGCTTAATGGGGTCTGCTCCACACACTGGACCACGCCACATGATGCCAGTCCTCCAGGGTCAAGTTACCAACCTCTCGAGGTGATGAGTTTAGTTGATATCATTATGGAACTGATATAATTATTATAAAACTGAATTTTAAATGACATTTATATCATAGTATAATAACCAGTGCTTTTGTTTATAACAATTTGTCATAAAAAATTAGGCCTATGACTCGTGAGGAGGGTATCATCTGTAACAATCGAAACAACAACGTAAGAAAGAGGGACATTGACACTGTGGCCCAAGGATGGAGAGTTTGAATCCTGGGTGATGCTGCTTCGCCATCAGAGTCCAGAGCCAGAGAGAGCACAATTAATCATGTGGTAGATTGTGGTCTCCCACCATCACTCCCACTATGATGCTGGTTGTCCCAGGTGTCAGTACTGAGGATCTGGTGATTTCTTCTGTTGCCAAGCAACACAGCAATGCCCACAGTTTGCCAACAGGCTGATGTCACATGTTTCGGAGGAGGCGTGTGCTATCATTGTCCTAGTGTTGGAGTCCTAAAGAGTGGGTGGGTTGACCTTTCGAACCCTTGACCAGTTTTACTGGATGTTTTGTGTAGTTTGACATAATTTTATTTGCCAAAAAGGTTTGATGAAGCCTAGAAAACAGATGTAACTGTCCACAAAGTGCAGGTCCCTGCCAAAGGGACCCTTGCTGTGTCCTACTTATACCGTTTAAAGAAATATGAGTGGAAAAATGTTTTTCTTCTGCTGGCAGGTCCGGCTCCTGGTTGGCATTTAGAAAGCATCGACGTGAAAGACGACCTCCTGGGTGAAACCTTTCGCTTCCCTTGTGACCGCTGGCTTGCCAAAAACGAGGACGATGGCCAGATCATGAGGGAGCTGGCATGTGCCAACAATGATGTCCTGGACCTTAGTGACAAGACAAGTGAGAGACAGGCTTTCATCTGTGTTCGGTTTAATTCAGTGGTCTCCAACCCTCCTCCTGGAGAGCTGCCTTCCTGCAGGTGTGGCCTTTCCAGCACAGCATGAGCACATTCAGGTTGCTTGGACCGTGCTGTGCACCAGGAGGACTTTTGAATGGGACAGTTGTTAGGCTGCTGACGTTTGCTGCACCCACAACAACGCGAGTACAGATGAATGCAGACTGAGAATGGAATCAGATCAACTGTATATGTTTAGCACTCTCACAACTACTGATGTGGCAGAGCAGCTTTGCAGTAATCCAGTAAGGCCTGAACTTCTGAAGGTAGTAGGTAGTCATCTCAGATGGGATGGATTAGGGTTGGAACCATGTCTATGGGAAGGTCAATCTCCAGGTGCAGGGCTGGAGACAACAGGTTTCATTGATTTGCTGCATATTCGGCAATAGACGCACACATGCACCATATTCTCCTTCTTACTTTCCTTTCAGAATATGAAATTGACGTAACAACGGCCAACTCTGACGGCGCCGAGACGAAGGAGAACGTCTGGATAGTGCTGGAGGGGAAGAGAGCCCGTTCAAAGGAGTTTACGATGGAGAACTCTTCAAAGAAAAAGAGATTCTTGCGGTATGAACGTGCAGTTCTACTCGCCTGGAGATGTTTAAAAATCCAGTGGCTGATGTTTTATTTATTTCCTGAATATTATATTCCAGTTTTGCTCTCCTTGCTCTGCTCTTTTCGAGTCTGTAACTCGTATTGATTACGATGGGTAAAAGGTGGCAAGAAGATGCCAGATTTCAAAGCAGACATCCAGAATATAAACTGGCAGTCATTACTTTTCTGTTTCTCAGATGTGTGTATGTGTCAGACACTGCTGTTCAGGAAACAGGCTTGGATGTGTTTAAAGGGACATTCATTTGTAGAGCAGCTTTCAGACGCAGTCCTTACCGTGAATAATACAGCGTATAAAATCCTGAGGTCTGCCACCTCCGAGGAGCATTTGCAGGAATATTTTCCATTTAAAGAAAGAAGAAGGAGAAGGAGGAGGAAGAGGAGGAAGAGGAGGAGGATGAGGATGATAAGAAGAACATTGAATTAAAACAAAGAAAATATTAAGAGTAAAGTATTTAAATAAATGTAATGTAAATTATATTAAACATATTAGTTCAATTAAAACACGTTTTAATTAATAGAAAAAAAAAGAATATATATATATATATATATATATATATGCAATTAAAATTTTACTCAAGCCATCTCCAGCACCCAGATACAATAGAGATATTATTATTATTATTATTATTATTATTATTATTATTATTATTATTATTATTATTATTATTATTATTATTAAAGGGATACGTGGTTATTCTTGCGTATCAGTCTTGTGTCACATTCCTGTCTTCCTGTCTTGTCTTTGATTTGTCTTTCCCTCCTGTGCTTCTGAGCACATGCCTTGTGTTTTTGTTTTGGTCCTGTCTCCTCCTTTGCTCCGCCCATTCCCAGCTGTGTCTCCTTTGTAATCCTGCCCATTCATCATTGTGTCCCAGGTGTGTGTCCTTCAGTCCCTGTGTTTAAGACACCTTTGTTTCAGTCAGTCTTTGTCAGTCCTTTTGTTTCTATTGAGATTCTGTTGGTTTGTTGTTTGTCTTTGTCTACTCTGCTACAGTATCTCAGTATATAATAATGTTATAAGTTACAGGGATCCTTAAACTTGGTTTTCTAAATGTTTAATATAGTATAGAATTAGAAAACTGTGATACAATTCATATTTTATTCATTACATTTAAAGTGACATGTCTTTATTTTGACATCTTATTAAATAAAAAAGCTGCTGAGGACTCGGGTCACTTGAACTATATTATATACATATATTATTTTCTGTGGAACAATCTGCTAATTATTATGTCGATTAACTGACCAACTGTCTGGTTTTTAAAGTCTGACACCTGTAAGAAATTGGTGAGATACCAGTTTTAAGCAAATGCACACGGTTACCATGGTGCACCTAAAACCAGTTTACGGTTTAAGCTCAAATACCAACCGAACAATTGAGCTGCAACCCACACATCAGGTGATGGAGTGGGCTGAGAGGAGACGAAGCTCAGGTGACGTCATCGGATAGTGCTGAGAGCTCCTGGGACAGTGTTGGGAATGTGTGCAGAAGAGTGTGGGAAGTTCCTTTAGATCATTTTAAAGGAACTGTTAACAGAAATATTGTAAAGCAGTTATCTAGCCCTTATCCTTATCTTCTGAAATGTTCTACGTGATAGTCATGGATTTCTGGCATCAGGGACGATCACAAAAACATCTGTGAAGGTCTTCTTGGCTGTCGTTGTATTTAAAATGATATTTATGTCAATAATCATGCAGGCTTTCTTGGTCAGTGTAGGGGTGCCACAGACTCGTTTGAGTTTTCCTCCAAAACTCTGGGAGAACTTGTCGGGATCTCTTTGGGCCACATAACGAAGGAAAAGAAAGTGAAGAACGAAGCTTACTGGCATGTTCTAGAGGTGGTGGTGACAGAAAAAGAACTGCGGAACAAGTGAGTTCACACCATTTCCAATTTTTATACCCATCAGCCATAACATTGTCATTGTTTACTACAATCACTTAGTGTGTTGTACAGGCACAAGACAGACACAGCAGTGCTGCTGGGGTGTTTAAACACTGTGTCCACTCACTGTCCACTCTATTAGACACTCCTACCGAGTGTCTCCACCTTGTAGATGTAAAGTCAGAGACAGAAGCTCATCTGTTTCTGCACAGTTTGTGTTGGTCGTCCTCTAGTCCTTCATCAGTGCTCACAGGATGCTGCCAACAGGACACTGTCAGCTGAACATTTCTGATTGGTGGACTGTTCTCAGTCCAGCAGCGACACTGAGGGGGTTAAACACTCCAGCAGCACTGCTGTGTCTGATCCACTCGTCCCAGCACAACACACACTAACACACCACCACCATGTCAGTGTGACTGCAGGGCTGAGAATGACCCACCACCCACATCATAGCTGCTCTGTGGTGGTCCTGTGGGGTCCTGATTTGCTCTGCTTTTGTCTCTACAGTCCAGCAAAACTTTCTACTAGATTTTAGAACATTGCTGTGAGGATTTGAATGCATTCGTCAGCTCATCCCTCTCAAAAGTACGGGATGGAGCTCCATCATTCCAGAGAACACAGTTCCACAGCTCAATGCTGGGGGACTTTATACCCCTCTATCCCACACCTGGCATTAGACATGGTGCCAATAGGTTCATATTAGTTTATCTGCTCCAGTAAATTCAGCAGAAGGAGTGTCCACAAACATTTGGACATACAGTGTGTGAGAAGGTGGTTTTAGCCTTTTGCTTTGACTTCCACAGGTACATCTTCCACTGTGATGCCCACGTCCCTCTCACCGCAAAGAAAGATGAGTTCATGACCTTCGAGTGCACCAAGGTCATCGAGAGCTTCGCCAGTAAGGTCCGCAGCCTGGTGCCCGTCAAGTATGAGATCATCGTCATCACCGGCGACGTGAAGGGTGCGGGGACTGATGCCAACGTCTTTGTCACCATCTACGGTGTCAACGGAGACTCTGGGAAGCGGGCGCTGAAGCAGAAGTTCAGGAACCTGTTCGAGAGAGGCCGCACTGACCGCTTCGTTCTGGAGATGCTGGACTTGGGTGACCTGCTGAGAGTGAAAGTCGAGCACGACAACACGAGCCAAATACCCGGCTGGTACCTGGAGTGTGTGGAGATAACAAACACCGCCAACTGGGTCACCACCATATTCGTTTGTGGAAAGTGGCTGGACAAAGCTAAGGCGGACGGGAAAATCGAAAGGGTTTTATACCCGAAGTACTGACTCACTCACTTTTTGAGGCAGATTTTTCATTTTTACTTGTTGTCGTTTGAGCTTCTGTCGTTTAATCCGTCTGGAACAGCTGAATTTGTACTTTTTTATTAAACTGCAGCGAAGGCCAACGTCGGAGAGGAAGCAAACCAGCTCATTCATCTCAATAATGCTTGGACAAATGACCCATTTTGAAGCATTTTAAACATTTTATTTGAAAAACACATACAAAAAGGTCATATACAAGACAAGAAATTAAAAAAGAAAGAACAGTTTGGGTTAAGCTATGCAACTTTTTGCATCATTAGTAATAAATACAGTACAAAATCCACCAAAAGTGAATCTAAGTGTTGTTGTTTTTTTTCTTCTTTTTATGCAATATACACTTAATCTAGTTATCATACATGATGATCATCGAGCTATTGCTTAAATATTGTCAATACATATTTTTTTTCTACTTGACTATAAAATATTAATGTCAGAAAACATTGCGCAGTAACAGCAACAGCAGTGTCTTATACAAAGATAGCCACTTCCCTTTCACTGGCAGGTTATTCAATATTTTTTTTTTTTTTTTTAACGTCAGCAGCAGAAAAAACATCAGAAAGATTTATGGTAAAATATTTTAACATATCTATCCATTCTCATATGTATATTAAAACCTGAGAAAGACATGCATTATAGAGCTTGTGCTTTAGGATCTACTGTTCATTCTGTTTTTTTGCGAAACATAATACTATTGCTGTATGTCCGAAAATCTGCGAGGGGGTGGAGCAAAGAATAAAGACTTTAAGGCTGGTGAGGCAAATCATAGGACACGGCATGTCTACGCTTGAACCTTTTGTTTTTCCCGTTTGCAAATAAACAGAGAACTCCGAGTGTTTAACCAAGAAGGAACCCTTTCTCACGGCCTGTGTCAAAATCCCGTTCGGCACAGACCAAAGTGTTTCAGCATCTTCCTCAGAATTTCATTGTGTAGTGTTTCATAGAGTTCGCACCTTTTAAACAATGTCAGTGGCTCACTGGAAAATTTGATTCCTGTTTTTGCTCCAGAAGAGAAAGGTCCGATAGCGATTTTGAGATTTCGGAATTTCGCGATCTTTCGCAATCTTTCACAATCCTCGTCATCGTGGCAAAGTTTCAAAAGAAATCGTTATTAATGACCATCTTAAATGTACTACAGTTAGCGATCAGATACATCTTCAGACAGTCATTTAGCTCCAGACCCTGTTACGAAGTAACACAAAAAGAAGGTGAACAAATAGGAGGGGCTAAAAAAAAAGGGGGTGGGGTCACACGGGCGTCGCCAACCTAAGCGTAAATTGACGTGATCGCACTCTACGTAATAGAAATCCAGCTAACGTAAAGCATTAGGGTAACTCATGGCTATTCACAGTACACCTCACTCTGCTCTAAGCTGTGTTTCGATTCGAGGTGGATAATCCAGATCCCAGGAGAGCACCTTGATGACCCACCTCTGGTTTAAATATGACCTTTTTGGACAAGGAGAAAAAAAAAAGAGTCTAGATTTAAAGTAAAGAGAGCGTGGTGCACATTTTTCCAAATGCCAGTGAGAGGGTAGCCAAGCCGAGAGTGCAAAATAGGAGATACATGCAAAACATTTCCAGTCTAAAGCAGTTTTTCTACTAAATCACAGCTGAAATTGCATTAATGGAATGTAACCAAATCCACAGCACCACACACTAACACATTTCAGCACACCCTTTTTGATTTTTTTGTCTCGTTTTTGTCTCTTTTCCTCCTTTTAAAGTACAAATGCATGCAAAGCACTCCCATTAAAGTATGCACAATGAGGTATTTATACACGTTATGTCTATGTAAATAAATAAACAGATTAAAATCAGCAAACTATATCCAAACTTAAATATGCACCCATAGTAGCTAAAGTTAGTCATAAATTATGATTGTTAAATACTTAAGGCATTTTTTGACGCACAACATCCTGTGTAAACTATAGAATGCCGGACACAGGACACGAGAACAAAAATAATAAAGATTGCTCCGTACCCTCTGAAGTAAAAACGGACGCTGAAGCCACAGAAGGAAGCTCGACGAACAAAACACTTCTCACACACAGAAGAAGGCTAGCAAGGGTCAGCAACACTAAGCTCTCACTGAGACAATCATAAAAGTAATGCCAATTCATGACTGAATTGAAAGCAAAAATGTACGGTATGGAAGCCTGTTTCTGCAAGATAGGACAATATCTACGGTTCTCCTCCTTCTCTGGTTCTAGAAAAACGATTTTCACACATGAGCACAAAGGTTTGGCATTTGGTTTAAAATCAAACACATTTTCTCAGAATTTTGACTGATAAAGTAATTATGTATTTTCTCTGAAATAAAAAAAACATTCTTAAAATTAACCATCAAAAATCACTACCGTTCAGAAGTTTGAAATTGCTGTTTTTAAACTATTTTTTAGCTCCATTAAGGATTATACTAGTCCAGTGCAACAACATACTAAATGTCTATAATTAGGTTGTTCAAAATAAAACAAAATAAAATTAAACTAAACTAAAATGAAATGAAATAAAATAATATAATATAAATTAAATAATTACAATAACTTGTATTTCAAATTTTTGAGCCAGTAACTTCACGTTCTTGTATAAATACATACATCTAAAAGTACCTTTTAATGAATAATTTGGTCATAGTGGTTCCAAACCTTTGAACAGCAGTGTTTAACCTTATATTGACCATTTTAATCAAAATTCTAATATACCAGTGCCTCACAAAAATATAGAATTTTGCAATTCAGGTCAGGAAAAGTGTAATTAAATTAATTTTTTTATTTATTAATTGCATTTTAAAGTTTTAAAGTCATATATTTCAAGCTGTTTTGTTTTAATGTCCATGACCTGATTATTAATATATTCAAAATGAAATATTCCAATAATCGGAGAAACTGAATTTCTGAACAGCCTGAAATATTTCACTTTACATATGATCAGGTTACATTACATAATAATAATAATAATAATAATAATAATAATAATAATAATAATAATAATCTAACAAATCTCAAAGTCATTCATTTGCAAAAATCAGTTTCAAAATAAAAATTTTTATCCCAAATTTTCAATCCTATTTTTGAAGTTCCAATTATCCAACCCTCTTAGGACCCTCGTCCTATTAGATATGATGGTCCCAACACTAGAAGGGTGAGGACGAGCACATGCCTCCTCTAATACATGTGAAATCAACCACCACCTCTTTTCAAACCCCTGCCATTTCATCATTGCTGGGCAGCCAATGCGCTTGAAGGAAAGCGCCGGGTGCCCAGCTATGATACAATGCACTGGGAGTGATGTGGTGAGAGAGCGCCACCTACCCACCCAAATCTACCCACGGCCAGTTTTCCTCTCGCAGACTCTGGCTGCCGACGGCAAGCAGTGTCATCCAGGATTCGAGCCTACAGTCCTCGAATCACAGCGCCAGTGCATTCGTCCTCTGAGCCACACAGAGCTCTGAAGCGTAAAAGACAACATTCAAGAAAAAGAAAAGGAGGACAACATTTTTCTCTCGTCTACCTGAAGAAAACAGACCTCGATACAGAACGTTCTCCACGTCTTTCTGCCACGATGCTCAGAGTGGAACCTGGGAAAGTTGGCGTCGAAACAGAAGCGAGCACATTGTGTCGGTCACTGCGTTACGGGGGTCTCAGTGCGTGGGTGTCACATCATCTTCAGAAATGCTACCGAGCCGTGAGGTCACAACACATTCAAGCGTGACTGACGAGGGGTCAGCTAATGCTGCGGATATGAGTGGAGCTGTGTGGATGCACGCACGGCTACGCTACCGTTCTTCTCGTTTTTGGATGGAGTCGACTGCGACGACTGCCGCGTACGCGTTTCAGCACTGGTCAAAGAGACAGGTCACTGAGTGCAAATGCATAAGCAAAGGGACGAGAGAAAAAATTCACAATCACATCGAAGTCAGGCAACCTCATAATATAGTGCATTTACAAAAATAACAGCTAGCTACATTAAGACAACAATAAATATTATTCCAGCATTGCAGCTACTTATTTGAAATGGTGAGAAGCTGAACCAGCCCCACAGCTAGGTTGGCATAATTCATCCATAGTAGGGAAAAGGGAAAGAGGAAGAAGAAACAGAAAGAGGAAGAGAACAGACCCGGGAAAAAAAAAAAAAAAAAAAACAGAGAAGAAGAATGAAAACAATCAACTCAAAAATACAGCGTAGAAAAGTTATGTTTGGTATCTATAAAACAATGGCTTTTCTCCCCTTTCGTCTCCTCCACAAATGGCAGCAACAGGTTTTCATGCACAACTGGACGTTAGAGCTGCTTTCGTAGCTGAGTAACTCTACATATACTGTACGTTCAAGCGATACCACACACTTACATTGCTAATGGAAACACTGAGAAGTAGGCTGTTGCTATTAGAATGTGTGCTTGTCCTACAGGCATTAAGGTATACATCTCACTTTTTGTTACGTCAGTGACAAGTCGAGAACACAGTGTCTTCAGAATTAGTAAGATATCTCTCATGCACGAACCGTCCATCCCATCCGTTATGTTTCCCGAAGAAAAAACAAAACCCAGAAGAAGAGAACTCAAAAGCCCTGGCCACTTACAGAACATGCATTTTGAAGATACTTTTCTAAGCATGGAGATTTTTCACAAGCACAAATACATACTGTCACAGCTTAAGTCAAGCCTGGCCTTGCTGTCACCATGGTTACAGAAAGTACATTAAGCATCACTTCTGATAATTACAGTTAAGGATTGTTTGTTAGTATTGTTTCATACAGTTGGATTACTCGACTCGTGAGAACAAGGTTATCCTGTTGTGTTCCGAGCTCGGATTTTATGCTAAATCCATTACGCTCCCCAATCTACTCGTTACTCGCTTCATAACGACATAACGTGTCATCCCCGTGCACAGATCGTTTACACATAGCGTTGGTTCGGAATATTTTCGCTCGATCGGCTGCACTCCCCCAGGCCAGAGAAGACTGCAGTACATCTGGAAAACACAACTGACTACGTCTACTGTTTGGAAATTTGGAGGCTTCGTGATGTTTATGTCATAATGCGATATCCGTCTGTCGACTGAAACATCGTGAGGGAGGAAAAGCTTTCGGTTATCTGTGGTCGAGATCATCCAGGAGCTGCGTTTGCTGTCCTAAATACACAGGAGGTGCATGCAGGGGACCTTAATAGGGACCTTCTCGATAACAGACTTGGCTAAAGCCCACTGAAGTCCCACTGAAAGCTGCCTTGGACGCTCGCGCAGATCTGAACATTCTTCCACCGCAAATCCTCCCACTCCTTCCCGTTTTCGTTCACATTGTGGTACGTCTTTAATCCTACCTGCTTCACGTCTTCGATTGGCTCAGAAGGCAAGGTCAAAGGTGAAAGGTGATGGAGAGACAGACATTTGGCAAAGTACCCAAGAAGGGATAGGGAGAAAGGGCAGGGTTTCCACCAGCGCTACAGGAGACATCAGCTGTCTGGAGTCAGCTGTGTCTCAATGTCCACCCTGCAAATGGGACACTTCTTATTGGTCGCAAGCCACTGGTCCACACAGGCCTGATGGAAGAGGTGCATGCAGGGTAATCTCCTGACAAGAGGAAAAAAAAAACACATTAGGTCACACCGACAATTATGAGTTGTCGAGCAGGATGGGAAATGGCCATCCAGTGAGGTCTGAAATCTCTGTGACATCACAACAATGTCCACCCTACATCTGGGAGTGCAAACACAGCAGACAGTTCTGGGACAGTGCGGACACATTTGGGCCAAAATTGGGCCACTTCTGGCACCAATGGCTCAGATATGGACCTCCTGTTTGAGGAGTCATTTAACAGACTTCCGATTCGGAATTTCAGAAAATGTCACACCGTCACAATCGAACCGTCACACCGTCACACAGAATCTAAAAATCAGTAGATACTCAATAGTGAAGCACTTCCATCACACAAAATCCTTGACTGGGACGTCTCTAGAGTGTCTAGCATTAATACACACATGTTTATGGTTCAAAAATATATGCACGCTTAATAAAATCATTGCCAACTACCTCACATCCTCTCCATCCTCAAGCATCGACAGACATATTGTACACTTTTCGTCTGTGTCCAGCTCATCCTCGTCCATCCCTATTTTCAGCTCCAGTGGTCGTCTCTATACGGGAGTAAAAGAGCAGAAATCAACTTAAAGAAGAATTAAAAGAAATTAAGAAGCACTTAGATTTAATAAGCTCATCAATCAACAATGTGAATCTGATTCATCAACGTCAAACATCATTTTTTGTCAAACATAACAAAAGCATAAAGACATTCTGCACTGAAGTGATTTGTTGAGCATCTTCGAAGCATCAGAATCCAGGACTTTTAACCAGCGCTTACTGGTTACGTCATATTTCATTAAGAACATCAATCTTTATTGAAGTTGATGCTGGAAGAACAACTAACCTTTAGAACTCGCGGCCAATTTTGAGGGAGGTTTTCTTAGTCTGACGTACTTTTATTCACCAAAACATTAGAAACGTATTTATAGGAGACAGTCACACACACCAGATACCGTTTATTTCAGGAGACACCTCGACTATTCCAATTTGTCTTCGTTTGTCTTCGATATTTGAAAATATTAAGAGAAGTGAAATATTTGTATGAATTTGATCAATACATCACTTGCACCTTTAACTGTTTTGCTTTTTTGTTTATAAGGACTAGAGACACTTCATATCTCAGACTTGACCAAACTAGATTAGATTAAGGAGGATATTTATGACTATATGAATACTATTTTACTTAATATTAATTAATAATAATTAATATTAATAATGATTTATGAATCAGTATTATCTCTTTTCTGGACAGTGTTCAGAGTGGCAGGTTGCCCTTCCTTCTCATTCAGATTAGGCTTGAGATTGAGGTTAGGGTTAGGATTAGGAACAGTTCTAATCCCAAACAGGATTAGATCCAAATCCTAACTGTGTTTAATATAGGGATCCTAAAGATCACCCTGTTCCTAACCCTAACCTCAATCTAAAACCTAATCCTGACCCTCACCTTGTCCCTAATCATAATCGTTGGGTAATTTAATTAAAATCGGTAAAATTGGATTTAAAGTGACATATTTCTGCCTTTTTTGTTTTAATGTTGATACTGTCTGATTACTAATTTATTCAAACGGCCAATTAAATATTCTAATAATGTGAGACGCCGGATGAAATGTTGAATTTCATGTGTAATGCAGTAGCTCGGTACATGTGATTTAGGAGAGCTCACCTTTTTGTACTTATGTGGGAACGTAAACCTCTCGATGGTGGTTTGCACGGCCCCTCGGTTCACATTACCAAGCCTGTCCTCCAGCTGTAAGAGCTCCTGGAATGAGAAACACACATAATGAGGTGAGGTGTTAATAAACCCCGCTGCACGCTGGACCGAAGAGGAACGTGACCGTACCTCGTAGCTTTCCCGCACAGCGGTGGCATGGCGAGAGGGATTGAGGCCTTGCAGGGTCAACAGATGTAACTGCGGATAGGGGTAGTTTCTGATCTCATGGACAACCTGTAAAAACAGAGCCGTCGGTTCATCTGAATCTGGATTAAAACACATTATCTCCATGGTTCTGATCTGATCATCTGTTCCGCAGATTTAGATTAACACTAACATTAGCCACGGTCAGTCGGGGATTATTCATTTACAAAAATCCACATTTTACATTGGTACATTGGTGGTGACATACAACATCAACCTCCTTCTCTCTAAATTCACTGTCCATTCCGCTCTTCTTACCATACAGGAGCAGATATTATGACATGGTGGTGGTGTGATAGTGTGTGTCATGCTGGTACGATGGGATCTGACACAGCAGTGCTGCTGGAGTGTTTAAACCCCTCAGTGTCCCAGCTGGACCAAGAACAGTCCACCAACCAGAAATGTCCAGCCGACAGCGTCCTGTGGGCAGCGTCCTGTGAGCACTGATGAAGGACTAGAGGACGACCAACACAAACTGTGCAGAAACAGATGAACTTCTGTCTCTGACTTTACATCTACAAGGTGGAGACACTCGGTAGGAGTGTCTAATAGAGTGAACAGTGAGTGGACAGTGTTTAAGCACTCCAGCAGCACTGCTGTGTCTGATCCACTCGTACCAGCAACACACACTAACACACCACCACCATGTCAGTGTGACTGCTGAGAATGCACTCAGTTAGGCGTGAGACTGACTTTTTAGGTTGCCACTTTTCACCATGGACAATCCATTTTTCAGGACCTGCATTGTCCCTGCACTGTCCACGGTTTGGGGCCAAATTGGGGACAAAAGATTTTTCTATATGCGGGATGTTACCTTAGGAGCTCTGTACAATTCAGTATCGGAGACATACCACTTGTGCTGAAGACGCGGTCCTGGGAAAGTGGTGCAGTCTTGGAGAGGCCAGATAATGCTGATAATGCTGCGGAAGCTGAGGGACGTGGTACTGCGGGTGAGGCAGCCCGGGGTCCACACTCAAATCCCTGAGAAGGACAAGGTTCTGTCAGTTACCCTGCATTTAAATCAACTGTGTTAGAATAACTGTGATCCACTGAAACAGAGCAGCCAAAGCCAGTCTGGACAACCTCAGTCAATCAGTTTGACTTACAGATCATTAAAACCCGAAATCTCAAATAAGTAGATTCATCAGATTATATTTATTATATATTATTTATCAGATTATTACTGGAAAATTCAGAGCTCAATGATCTGGACTTTACGACAGGGGTCTGTGAGGCTCAGCTTACTTCTGTCAATCATTTAAAACTTTTATTTTATTTTAACGTTTCTAATTTTTTTATTTAATGAAATAAACTTTTTAATTCTACATTATTTGATTTTACCATCATTATAATGAATTATATAATTTTTGTTTTATTATCAGTTATTTTTTATAATTTTTAAATTATTCAATATTCATATATTTTTATTATACTGTATTTTTATTATTACTCAATTTTTTATAATTACTATTGTATATTTTACCCTTTTCATATTCCTTTAAGGCTTGATATTAGGAATGCTGCAGTCAGACCCCGTGTCCTGGAGATGTCGGTCTGTGGAGGCTCTTGAGACACTGACCTCAGCCTCGACAATCCTCACAAGGCTGTGGTCGTCCTTGTTGCTTGTGCACATTTTGCCACCACATTTTTCCCTTCCAGTCAACTGTCCATTAATATGCTCTGATACAGCCAGCAATGACCGTCTGCGTTTGACCCTCATCTTCTGGACAACAGTAAGGTCAGCAGTTTTCTCTGTGATTGTGGTTGTGAGTATTTATACTGTTTGAATAGTAAATTAGGGTTGGATTGCATTACTGTTTTTATGATTATATGGCCACACTGATCAACAATAGAACAATAAAACGTGAAATGTGTCACTTTACATTTAATGAATATTTTTTAAATGTAATAAATTTTTTATATTTCATATTTTTATTACATAATTTTCTAATCCCTGTGCAGCAGGTTACTCTCACTGATACACAACATATATCCTACATACATCAGCCTTCTATTCTAGATGATTTTTAATTTTTTGATTGAAACCTAAAAAGAATTCCAAAGAAAAAAAGGATTTCATGCAAAAATCCATGAAAAATAACACGTCCTTCAGTCTCTGCTGCAGCTTAAACAGTCACTAAAACAAAAATTCATGAGAATCTGTGCTTCTCTACAGTGACAAGGTGATTAAAACATTACCAGTCTGTTCCTTCAGCAAGGTAGCGTGGCTGCTGCGGGACGGGTGGAGGAGGAGGGACGTGGATGGAAGGGGCGTACTCATATGGGGGACGCAGCGTCTGGGGATGGTGGGGCGTTCTCTCTTGGGCATGTCTGCTTAAAATAACCAGTTACAGTTGGGTTAATGTCTAATAAACACCAGCTAAAATAAAAACATTATAGGAAAAAACATACCCTGTGTATCCTGTGTCTCATGTAATCAGCCATAACATTATGACCACCTCCTCGTTTCTACATTCATTGTCCATTTTATCAGCTTCTCTTATCATACTGGACCCCACAGGACCACCACAGAGCAGATATTATATGGGTGGTGGGTCATTCTCTGCACTGCAGTCACACTGACATGGTGGTGTTGTGTTAGTGTGTGTTGCTGGTACGAGTGGATCAGACACAGCAGTGCTGCTGGAGTTTTTACACCCCTGAAACATCTAGCCGACAGCATCCTGTGGGCACTGATGAAGGACTAGACTTGTGTCTCATAGAGTGGACAGTGAGTGGACACAGTGTTTAAACACTCCAGTAGCACTGCTGCGTCTGATCCACTCGTACCAGCGCGACACACACTAACACACCAGCACCATGTCAGTGGGACTGCAGTGCTGAGAATGACCCACCACCCACATAATATCTGCTCTGTGGTGGTCCTGTGGGGTCCTGAGCATTGAAGATCAGGGTGAAAGGAGGAGAATAAAGGATGGAACTGTGGAGAGGGAGTGTAGAAAAGAGGTCGTCGTAATGTTATGACTGATCGCTGTGTGTGAAAATAAGTGAAATGAATGTAAACAGAAGATTTGGGATAAGAGTTTGTGTGATTTCGATGATGTAAAGGGCAGCTGGAATTTTAAACGTCATTAGGAATACCTGAACGCCAACTGATCAACATCATTGAACTAATCAGCCAATCATATTGCAGCATTGCAGTGGATTTCTGCATCATTTGCTAATAAAACATGGTCTGTATCTAATGCCAGGTTCACACTACAAGACTATTAGCGTAGTCAGATCTTTACATTCTTCACACTATACAACTTGTCTTGTAATAGGGCAGCATTTCCGAAATCCGGTCCTGGTGCTCCCCTGCCCTGCATGGTTCGTGGATTATGTGCAGCAGGTGTCATAAGGCAGGGAACTCTAAAACGTGCAGAACAAGGGGGTGCCAGGACCGAGTTTGGGAAGCACTATAATCAAGAATGTTTTTCATCTATCAACCCTGTCCTGGATGTCTGTAGACCTCTTAAAGATGTCTGGTTAAACATCCAGATATAATGTCTAGCACATCCACTGACGTCCAAAACAGGTCCTTGTCAGATGGTCACATTTTTAGATTTTGCACATCCACAGACGTCAAAGAGGGTCCCTTCGGATCCATGTTGCTGATTATGTAACCTGTTTTGCTCTCCACACTTAATCAGGTGTTCAGACAGTGAACCCACATTGTACATCCACAGGTGACTAGTTGGAAGTTGTAGTCAGACCTGCTAACATAGGTCTGAACTGACTGACCTGATTTGAACGTCTTTCTGATGTTGCACGTTTGCTGGGTAGTGGTTGTGCACTCTGCATGACTAATTAGTGACAGAGGTTCACAAACAACAAGATTCTCACCAGGAGAAACCAGCCACAAGTCAGTCTGCCCTCCACAAACACGGTTTGTCTCAAAAACATGTGAGAACTGACGCGATTCCATTGTTAAGTGTTGAAGCAGATGTGCTGGGAGCAGGGAAAGCACTCAAAGGTGCAACTTTTTAATGTTGTATAACTCCACCCTGTTTTCCGGTGACCCTGTGTCTTGCACTCTCATTGGCTGTTGATAGTTGCTAGTCTTCCAAGCACAACTAAATCGATATAGAGTCAACAACAGGTCCAGACATCAATCTGCTAGATATTTGTCGGGGGCTTGCAAGACATCGGTGATCACTCTGCTAGCTTTAGGACTGCGTCTCTTAGAAGCTCACATTTAGCATCTGAGCCAACACTGATTTGCCTCCAACCTGAGGTTTTTGTTGTCTCCAAATCAGCCAGCACTGAGACTGACACTGAAACATCACAGAGCTGAAAGAATTCCACATGGAGGAATTGGGAATTGGGTGGGAACGTCTTTCTTCCAGTCAATGTCAGAGACGGTAGACGGTCATAGAAACATCTAATTGACAGTGTCCAAACTTTTCTTCCATTGTATGTGTTTAGTTATATCTCCTCCATCAGTTACAATAAACATCAGATGTCCATAATTTTTTATATCTTTACCAAACAGATTACAATTTGGCACCATGTATGTGAAAGGTGTGGTTTACAGATAATATATCAGCAGTGGTCCGTCATCCCGTGATCTTACCTGGGCTGTGGAAGGATCCTCCTGTGCTGTGCCTCCAGGATCTGCTGCTGGATGAGGTATTGCTGGTGTAAAGCCTGAGGTAGGAAAGGGGGGCCTTGGATGTCCTGGAACTGTGGTGCTGGCATGTGGCTGAGGGGCGGGTGGAGCGGGGCGGCTGGCTGGTGCGTCGGGGCGATGTGCGGGTTCATCCCCGTCTGAGATTGTCCTGGATGGGGCATTGGGAAGTCAACAGGGATCTGGGCCTGAGGGCCTACGTGGAAATGCCGGCAAGAGGTAGCATGGCTATGCTGATGCCTGTTAAACTGAGATCCTGCAAGAACAACGACACCACGTCAAACAACATCAGACACGGAGAGGCTTTGTTGGTTGTGCCCTGTTTTTGACACCTATCCTCAGGTTGTAAAAGTACACTTGAACTAAAATCCATTGAAATGCATGACAGGAGGTGCTGGATGTGATCAGGAATGTGAGGGTGAAGCAGAGTGCTTTGTGTAGACTTTACTGCGTGAAATACTACCAGGCCTTCTCGGGGTGTTAGTTGGCAGCAGTGCGTGTGGTTGGCTTTTGGTTCTCAAGGACACGTCTCACCTCCCAGCAGCTGACACTTCGACAGATGTGAGCAAGCCTACTATTATTTACTGGCTATTCCAAGCAGCTAGCCGAGCCTCTCAGAGGGAGTTCTTTGGGCAGCTGATGGAGTCCACACCTGCTGCTTCAAGTGCTCTACAAAATCTATGGCTTTGGCTCAGACTGATTCATCAAGTCTTCTCATGGTGGCTCCTATAGTTGTGGTGGCAAAGCATGCAGTAAAACATTACAGCAAATAAATGATTAAAAGAAATGTGAAAGCCTGACACACATCACAAGTATAACAAAATGCTCACATGCATTAGGTGAATAATAGGTATGAAAATAACAAGAGGTTCATGTAAACGTTGTTTCAAAGCCTGTCTTGGATGTGTGGGATTGTGCTGAACTAAATTCACAGTGCTTGATGGAAACGTTTGGACATGACATACATAAATTAAAAGTTCTGGTTGACTTAGTAAGGTGTGGGAATGATATAGTTAAGTCATGGCCACAATTTAGTGAGGCATGGGGACAAGACAGTTATGTCATGGCCATGATTTAGTGGAAGCAACTTCATGAGACATGGGAACGAGGAAGTCAAGACATGGCCACGATTTTGCAAGGTGTGGGAACGATTTAGTGAGACAAGGGAATGAGATAGTTAAGTCGTGGCCATGATTTACTAAGTCATGGAAATATCTTAGTAAACCATGCGACAGACTTAGTGGGATGTAGGAACGAGATAGTTAAATCATGGCCACAATTAAATAAGGCGTGGGAATGGGAAACTGAAGTCCTGACCACGATAAAATAAGGCGTGGGAACGACAGCGAGACATGGGAACAAGATAGTTAAGTCATGGCCATGATTTAGTGAGGTGTGGGAACGACAGCGAGACATGGGAACGAGATAGTTAAGTCGCGGCCATGATTTAGTGAGATGTGGTAACGACGAGACATGGGAACGAGATAGTTAAGTCGCGGCCATGATTAAGTGAGGTGTGGGAACGACAGCAAGACATGGGAACGAGATAGTTAAGTCGCGGCTATGATTTAGTGAGGTGTGGGAACGACAGCGAGACATGGGAACGAGATAGTTAAGTCACGGCCGTGATTTACTAAGCCTAACTAATTACTAACATAATTTAGGTTTGAAACCACGGACGCCACAGGGACGAGACACGTCCTGAAAAACAGACTGTCTAAGGTGAAAAATGAAAAGGTGGCAATCCTCGACTAAGTCACTCTCATGCCTTACCGAGTTGCAGTCAAGACTCGTTTTTTTAATTTACGTGGGATGTCAGCTTAGGGCACCTGTAGAAAAGGATCCCAAATGAACAAAACAAGAATTCAATCTAATTTAACCTGGTTTGATGTTTGTCAACATCTTAGACGACCTCCATGAAGATGTGAAAGACACTGTGAATCTGATGTGGATGAAAAATCAATGAGAGAAATGTGTGTGAATCCCAGCAGGCATGTGCAAGGTGATTAGGCAAGTTATGATCCATGTTTTTCACCCACTTAGGGAGCTTCTTGTGTACTCCCACTCTACTTCATGCTTACTTCAGAGAAAGCTGGGACTTGTCCTGCTTTCTCTTAAGTAATCACTTGGTTCTCCACCCATTCCTTTGGGTTATTCCAGGTTGTCCAGATTTATACTCCATATCACATAACCATAACTCAGAACCAGATCCAGAACCCAGAGCTGTAAGACAACTGCTGCATCCAAGACCACACACTACCTTTCTTTAGGTAATGTCAACCCAACCCAGAGAACCATGAGGATCCATCAAAGGTTCTTCTTATTTGACAAGTTTGAAGAACCTTTCAAATGACTGAATATAGCATGAGCTTCATTAGTATTTGTAAACTATAAAAAAAGGGACCAAGCCTTGTCCTGTTCTAGATTTAGAAGTCCAGGACTAGGCTCAATCCCTGTCTGGGAAACTGACCCTATATGTCTGAGGGCTGTGTATTGGCGAGAACCTGGTGATACAATATGTATCAAGATACTGTAAGCAAGACAATGTAGACCTAGTTTTTATTTAATCAAATGTATAAGGAAAAGTATAAAGGTCCAGGCTGCAGTTCCAGAGTATTCCTGAGTAATGCAGCATATGTTCGGAGCAGTTTTAGGAAGCAACTGGTCCATCCTTTGTGAACCAAAGTAACGGTTTGGGATTTTGTTCTAAACTCTGAGAACTTTTTCCACATATTTAAATTCAAGAACTGAATTTAAGTCCCCTCAGAAGTGCAAGAATGCAGCCTCCATGCAGCCTCGTTAGACTTCCAGATCATTCCATAGGACAGTCGTGCTGAAGACCTGTTCTACCTGTGGGCAGTCGGTTAGCTAACCATACTTGCTAGTGGAAAGTTGCCAGTTCGACTGAAGTGAGCTGTGGATAGGGCTGCCCACCACTCCGGGCATGTGTGCTCACTGCCCCCTAGTGTGTGTGTTTTTCACTGTGTGTGGATCGATGTGCACCTTTACGCCAGCTGCAGGTTTTGGAACGCAGATATTAAACTCAATTCTACACAAAAAATTACTGAGACCTGAAGGGCTCTATGACCGATTCCTACAACGGTGCATTGTTGATGATACATATTTTCTTATAGGACACAGATTTCACAGGGCCCTGGAATTGATACATGATTGCAAAAATAAATATAAAATAATGATTGCGATACTTTGAAATATTCATATTTTCTTACACCACTAGTAAGTGTAAGGCAATGGACTTACATACGGGCAGTGCAGGAGTTCCCAAACTTTTGCAACTTGCTGCCCCCTTGACCCACCGCAAAACGCTCCACTGTTTTTCAGCCGTATCTGCAGTTTACAGATGTTCAGCTATTTCAGTGTATTTGCCAAAAGAAAATTCATATTAAATTATTCAAATTCAATCAATCAAATTATTTTCTGTTCCCTCATGATTTAGAAAATGTCATTTCACAGCTTTCAATATCCAATATTACCCTAATGTTACCGAGCTCGCAGAGCAGCAGGTTCTATTTTCTGCTGGTGGATGTGAAGCCTGGGCCCAGAAACATTTCCGTTGTTTGGTTTTACGCGGTTTCTGCAGTTGTCGGAGATACAGCGACATATAATGTGTCAAATCTTATATTTGTTGAAATGTCTGTACACATTGGATGGATTTATATTTTGCAAACCAGAAATAACTACTTTTAATATTAAAGTCATATCTGCTAATTACAACACGTACTATATGGACAAAAGTATTGGGACAGCTTCTCATTCATTCTGAAATCAAGGATATTAAAGAGTTGATCCTGCTTTTGTTGGAGTGACGATCTCTACTGTCCAAGGAAGGTTTTTTCGAGGTTTGGAAGACGACGGTGAGGATCTGAACTGAAGTGTGGGCTGCAGACAGACCCCCAATATAGTGTTTATAATGAAAAATAGAGAAAATCCCTATGACTATTTTTACTCGACTGAACAGAAACATCATTTTGTACAATATTCCTTTAAGGGTTGAAAAGAGTCTTTTGACTTGTGTTGGCGGTAACACAGTTCTGGGATTCGTCTCATTAAATAGGAAAATATCTCTCCTATGAATACACGGCAGTCTACATTAATGTCCAGATTTATGTTTCTTAATGGACATCAGGTCCTTAGGTTTCCTTTCCTCTTTTCCAGACTGGGAACGCCATAGTTACTCTACAGAGGAAATGAGTATGAAGGGATTAACAAGGTGAACCTTACAATCAGGGCTGGGAAATAAATCGTAAATATCGTATATCAAATCAGAATGTATTTGTATAGCACGCTTCACAACTGATGTCTCAGAGCTGCTTTACAGAAATCAAAAAATAAGAAAGGTGAACGACAAAGGAACAGGGAAACTCAGGAGGAAACTCCCTCAGGGCTGGAGGAAGGAACCTTCGGAGGAACCAGGCTCACAAGGGGGGACCCCTCCTCCTCTGTTCTACATATACAGACTTATTTAGGGGACACTGGACCCCCACACGTCTGTTCTAATACTCTGGTGTACTGAAGTAATTTTAGTTCGCTGGTGGACATAATAGTAACAGTAGCAACTAATTAGGGTCTGTGTACATTTCTACACAGTTGGTGCTGGCGGCCGGGCAACTAGTCCAGATCCAGTAGCCAGAAGGTGGGAAGCCAATGTGAAGTTGTGTCAGGGGAGCTCAGGGTTCTTCTCAGATGGAGCAGAGGAGCTCAGGGTTAGCATTTCATCAGAGTCATCATTAACTTCTAAAAAGCACAGAGATGTGATTAGTTTGGTGTTTAGATTTATACAGAACAGAGAATGTAAACATTACCAGAGTGCAGATAGTGACTCCGGCAGATCTGACTATAACAGCCGAACTAAGGAGAGAACCAGCAGAACATAAACAAGATATGCTTTGTACAAGTTATAAAAAAAATGCCCAAATCATATCACATCTGTTCCACAGATTGAATTCCAGTACAGAGGGTGAGGGGGTTGTTTGTGTGGGAAAGGTTTGGTTTCCGGAGGGACGACGCTCTACGACCACAGTCTCGATTAAATAATTTCGTAGAAACATTGTGAGAGCACGCTGCATCTCCGCTGTTACAGATAAACACTGATACTTTAATGTTACACTCTGTTCAGGTTTTCATCATAACATTTCTCAAAATCTTTCTTCTCGCCCAGCCCTATTTACTCTGACCTGTGATGGCGCTCACACCAATATTTCACTACATCAGATACAACATGAGAAAACATGACCCTGTAGAGGACGCTTGCAACGAGAGTATGTCCCTGTGAGATTATGTTGATTACTCATGAAATATCTACATTCCAGCACAGCAGTATGTGGTTTTGGACACAGCCAATGATGATCCATTTCAGCTGTTGGGATCTGGAACACTAAGGTCTGGATTAGGGTACCAAACACTGGATTGAGACCCTACAAAACTGAAAGAAGAGTCATCCGCTGTTTATCTATCAGTTAGTAGACAAGCATGGCTGAAAACACTGACATCAACTTGCTCAGATGATCGCGATGTAGAGCATGACCTCAGACCTTGAAACGAGCTTTACTTTTTTCCAATGCACTTCCAAGTCAAAGCTAATGGAGTCTGGAACGATGAATGATTTGTATGATTATTATGTTCCAAACATAATAATGTGACCACTGATGTGAGAATGGGAGTCTTTAAAGAAAAAGGCCTGGCAACACCTTCTGCGATTGGAGGTGAACAATGGCCCAAAGGGAAAGGGCTGAAGACACAAAATACAAAAAATAAAATGGTGAATCTTATACGGATGAAGAAAGTACACAAAAGGAGAAACGTGTAAACCTCAAATTGTGTTCGGTTGTGTTTTGGGAGAGCGCACTCCTGGTGTGTGGAGTTCACTCTCCTCAATAAAGTTAAATCACTGTTAAATGACACTCCCATAAACTATATAAATGGTGAACCAAAGGGAAAATAAAAAGAGCTGAGGCGTTGGGAGAGAAATACTGTAAATGTGTGTAAATACATGTGCAATGAATTCCACCCAGTGCCAGAATGTGTTCCAAGTGTTAGTGGGGAAAAGAATAATCACAGAGATGGAATGTTTGGATACCTCCACACACCACAGAATAGGGACAAATCTATTGCATATCGTTTGCTGGGAGAAGACTTAAAGGTGCAGTTCTAAAATTTCCATAGTCAATAGCTCTTGGAATGTCCAATCTGGGGGGAAATGGCAAATGACTGGAGTTCAGCAGGTCAGACGCAGATCTGATTTCTGCCTGAACGCCTGGGACGTAAGTAAATCGGGACGGTCTGTCCGAAATAAGCTGGGCATCTTCTTACTGCACCTTCAAGTGCTTAAATAATCAACATAAATGACCACATATAAACTCATTGAGGCCTCGTGATGAAAAAGCAAGGAAATCAATCTATCTGTCACAGCAGGAGGGAGGAGGTGGGGGGAAGACAATAAATGGAAATCAGCAAGAAGCACACTGGAGGTTAGGAAAAATACTATATTCTTTATTGAAAAATATTAGTATAGGTGGATCTGTGTCATAATAATAATTCCATGCAACAAATAAAACAACATTGACCGAAGGCAAGGCCCACCATGCTCCGTACAGGGTTAACAGAACAAAAGCAGCATCCAATGAGCAGATGTGTTGGCTACAGCACATTACAGTACAGCAGGGTACATCTTTTCTACAGAAAGATTACATTGGAGTCTAATCAATGTAGAATAAAATAATATGAATAATGTGATTCATGCATTGAAAGTCTATTACCAGAACAAAAGGTAGAGAAACCACAACCAAACAATAGACATTTCCACTCTAATAGAGGATATTTTGTAGCAGTGCAAGGAAATAAACATCCCTGTGAAATGGATAGCATTTTGGGTTCTGTTAGTGCGGAGATCGGGTGCTTCGTTAATTAGTGCGATTTGGTTTATTTGTTTTTAATGCTGCCATTTACTGATGAGCCTTTTTTAAAAGTTATTTACGAAGCCACGTGGTCCAGGTCTGGACGATAAACACAGGTGCAGTGTAACAAATCGGTGTGGGCTTTTGGAACGTTCCTAATGATTTGGAACCCGGGGTTGCAGCAGTATTAAAACAGATTCATCTACGATGAAAATAATCCATGGCTGGATAAACGGCACTTGATAGATATACTTTCATCAAATCCATCGTACAATAAATTAGTTTTGCTGACCTCGATATCATCAATTACATTTCACAAACATTTATATCGTGAAACCTGATAAATATTTGAAAAATTCCGAATTTCTGCTAAACTGCATCTGGAAGAACGTATCGTTGGAGCAACAATAGTTCCGTCAGGGCTAGTTTGAACTGTTCGTGTGACCGAAACCACCTGACCAGTAAGGGTCATCATGCCCCATCACTGAATTGGGAATCTGTGAACCTCTCGGCCAGCTGCAACCCATGAGCTCCTTCCGAATTTTTTCGTTTGTTTTTTAGAATAAAAGCCCAAAGGCAAACAAAAAGAAGCCCACGCGTGAGAAGGGGGTACAATGCACCTTTGTGTGTTGCAAAGGCATGAAATTTGAAGAGCAAAATGCATCCACTTTACAGGAATTTACACATGTTGACTACCAAGGCTGGATGGGAGGTACATGAGTCAGTCGTCTAATGTTACTAATATAGTATGGGCTATCTAGAGCAACTTAACATAGAAAGAGACAAATCTTGTTCTAGATGTGTTAGGTTTAATCTTTAACATAAGGGAGTACAGTCTTGGGTGCTCAAATACCAATGTCGTCTTCTGATGGAAAGAGGAAATGAAGAAGGGGATCACAAAACAGCTAAATGCAGAGAACAGGCAGAGGCCACACCACACAGCAGCAGATGATCATTAGCTACACAATGGAGGGGGGACGACAAAGATCTGATAATGCAGAATGTAGAGCCAGCCTCGATACTATGAGACAGGAAATAAGAACAGAAATAAAAGCACAATGAAATCGTTGATGCCACTCCATGGAAATCAGAGCCACGCCAGCTTTAGTTAACTGGTCAGTTATGGTCACTCAGCTAGTAGATGTGAGCAAGCTGAAGCAGAGTTAGCCTAACCAGCTAGCCTCAGGGTTGCCAGCTACAGAAAAAAAAATTCCAGCCCAAAGCCCAAAATCTAAGCTTTACAGAGTCGGAAGAAAACATTCAAACGACACATTTCATAAGAATACCACCTTAAATCTCCCGCCACCTTAAATCTCCTGCTTCTTAACTCTTATAATCTGTTTAACATTAGAATTAATTCTCTTTCACAGTCAATTCAAACCCCAGTCAAAACAGATCACAGAAACAAGCGGAATTTGACTCGTTCTCTCCTCTTTGCTGCTTTACGTTTTGGTCTTTCCGATTCCCGATCCTTTCGGAATTCCAGGTCACATGATCAGTTTTGCCTGTTTCCTGATAATCGTTTTCTCCTTTTCTCTGTAACGCCGCATCAGAAACACATCACCAAAGCATCGCTTTCATTTTTCTACTGGTTGTAATGGAAGCATTTTGGGTAAATTAGTGAAAAGAGCCAAAAAAAATTTCACGAGAGAGTTAATTTACTTTTTAATAAAATCCACCAAAAGATTCACGACGTCTAAATGTGAACATTTTAAATAACTGATTAAAATCCCTAAAGATATTCCTAAACTTATGAATTCCTGATCATTAGAATTCCTGCTGATCAGTCTGATAATCGATTACTCCTCCTCTGTGCGATTATCGATTACTCCTCTCTGACAATTACTCTTCCTCTGTCTCAATCTGATCAGTCTGATAATTACTCCTCCTCTCTCAGTCTAACCTGTCTGATAATTGATTACTCCTTCTCTCATCTGATAATCAATCACTCGTCCTCTCTCTGTATGATCAGTCTGATAATCGATTACTCCTCCTCTCTCTGATCAGTCTGATAATCGATTACTCCTCCTCTCTCTGATCAGTCTGATAATCGATTACTCCTCCTCGCTCTGTCTGATCAGTCTGATAATCGATTACTCCTCCTCGCTCTGTCTGATCAGTCTGATAATCGATTACTCCTCTTTCTGTCTGATCAGTCTGATAATCGATTACTCCTCCTCTCAGTCTGATAATCGATTACTCCTCCTCCCTCTGATAATCGATTACCCCTCCTCTCTCTCAGTATGATAATCGATTACTCCTCCTCTCAGTCTGATAATCAATTACTCCTTCTCCCTCTGATAATCGATTACTCCTCCTCTCTCTGTCTGATCAGTCGGATAATCGATTACTCCTCCTCTCTCTCAAGTTTGATAATCGATTACTTCTCTCTCTCTCAGTCTGATAATCGATTACCCCTCCTCTCTCTCAAGTTTGATAATCGATTACTCCTCTCTCTCTCTCAGTCTGATAATCGATTACCCCACTCTCAGTCTGGTAATCGATTATTACTCCTCTCTCTCGGTCTGATAACCGATTACTCCTCCTCTGTCTGATAATCGATTTCTCCTCCTCTCTTGGTCTGATCAGAGGCGGCTGTAATGTTGAGTTTCGGCGGATCTGGCAACCCTGCGCGGCGGAACCGAAACGAGCAAATGGCGCCGAACAGGCCGCAGGCCGGGCCGCTGTGCTGCTGTTAAACGGCCGTTAAACAGCCGTTAAACAGCCGTTAATCAACTGTTCGGCTGCCTAACGGCTCTTGGACCGTTAGTGAGCGGGTCAGACGGGTTAGCTGCGGATGCTAACCTGAGGAGCCTGTTCAGACACGCTGTAATAAAACGGTCTGAAAGCAGCTTTGAAGCGAATTAATCCGAATTAATCCCGATCACTGCCCGGTAAACAGCTCCTCTAGCTGGCTGGCTAACGGGTCAGCTTGTCCCGGCTCCTAAACCGGGTTTAATCTACACTCCAGAACAAATAAACACAGTAAATACCTCTATTTCGAACTGAGCCGAAAACTGGAAGAACCAGGTATCCAACGTGTACTAACACCATCGTTCAGCTCCTGCTTTAACAGTTTATAAACGAGGAGCTCCGCGCTCTGCTCCGCTCCGGTACATTCAGGACAAAGACACTGCAGCGCACCACTCTGACCGCTGGGGGCGCTGTGTTTATAAACGGCTCTGACCGCTGAGGACGCTGTGTTTATAAACGGCTCTGACCGCTGGGGGCGCTGCGCTCTGCTTCGCTCCGGTACATTCAGGACAAAGACATTGCAGTGTGCCGCTCTGACCGCTGGGGGCGCTGTGTTTATAAACGTCTCTGACCGCTGAGGACGCTGTGTTTATAAACGGCTCTGACCGCTGGGGGCGCTGCGCTCTGCTCTGCTACGGTACATTCAAGACAAAGACACTGCAGCGCACCGCTCTGACCGCTGGGGGCGCTGTGTTTCTGAAGGGCTCTGACCGCTGGGGGCGCTGCGCTCCGCTCCACTCCGGTACATTCAGGACAAAGACGCTGCAGCGCTCCGCTCTGACCGCTGGGGGGCGCTGTGTTTATAAACTGCTCCGACGGCTGGGGACGCTGCGCTCTGCTCCTCTCCGGTACATTCAGGACAAAGACACTGCAGCGCACCACTCTGACCGCTGGGGGCGCTGTTTTTATAAACGGCTCTGACCGCTGGGGGCGCTGTGTTTATAAACGGTTCTGACCGCAGGGGGGCGCTGCGCTCACTCAGGTGTAATTATAAAGACGTGCTTCTGAACACGTTTAATTTACTTTATTCGTTTTAATCTTACGCTTGTTCTCCAGAGCGACTTACAAGGTTACTCTTATTAAACAGTGTAAGGAGTCTCGCCCAAGGACTCTTATTGGTGCAGTGCAGTATAGTTTCCCAGACTGGGAATTGAACCCCAGTCTCCCTCATAGTGTGTTGGCTTACTGGTGGTAATATCATCAATTTTAACAAATGTGTATTTTTGGATTTTGTTTATATTTAATAAAGTCAGATTCTTTCAACATTAAATTAGATTTTGAGAATAAAGACATTTTTAAATTAAAATGTAACAAATTTATATTTTATGACCTACACATTTAAATCGTGTCAAAATTAAAGCTTTTTGTTACTTCTTAATTTGTTACAAAAAAATGTTTTTTTAATATTTAATAAAGTTTGAAATTTAATGTTCTGTGAATAAAATCATTTTTTATAAAATTGTAACAACTTTGTATTTTTGAAAAAAAATGTTTAATAGTCAGATACTTTTTTTCAAAAATTAAACATTTTTGAGAATTTTTATTGTAATTTTGTTTAACATGTTTAATAAAGTTTTAATTTAAATAAATCAGATTTTAACAATTAAAGCATTTTTAGTAAGCTTAAACAAATTTATATTTTTGTAATTTTTTAAAATTCAAATCCTATTTTAATATAAAGATAAAGATAGTTTTAATAAAATTGTAACAATTCAATAATAATCATAATTCAAGAATAACTTTGTATTTTTCAAAATATTGAATAAAGTCCTAGAATTTTGAGGAATCATACTTTTTTTTTTAATTAAATGTTTTGAAAAAAAAATTGTAACATTTCAAAAAACATGTTTTAACCCATAAGAGCCATAAGTCTTTTTAGCAAAAGAACAGAATTTATCATAATAATTGAGCGACTCGTTTTTTCTTAATGTGGTAAATATGTCATGATTTATTCTGTAAATATTTTGAGTTTAAAATGGCAAAGTAACAAATTTGTCACAATAAGAATTTCATAACTTGTATTTCATTATTTAGTTCTAGAAAGAGTCAGAACTGTTACCAGTCATACACAAAATGAGCTGGTTTTGTTTCCGTGACTGAACAAACACACCAGCATTTTGTAAATGAGGTCACATGTTCACACATTCAGCTGTCCTGTGATGCGTCCAGGGTGTTCAGTGTGGGTCACTTAGAGACTAAGTGAAAGACAAAGAACTTTCCACATTTTTAAAGGGTCTGTGACATGTGTCACTGTTGGTCGTTGTGGGTTCAAATAAATATTTAGAGAACAAAATCCTATATTTTTGAGAATAAAGTCACTTTTTTAATTCTAATATTTTGAGAATAACATATTTTTAGAATAAAATCTTAATATTTCAAGAAAAGGTTTTAATATTTTCAAAATAAAGTCAAGCTATTTTTTGAATAAAGTTGTTTAAAAGAAGATAATAATATTGTATTATCAAAATGTTTTGAGGGGGAAAAGTCACAGTATTTCCAGAATATTGTGAGTTTCATAAGTAATGCAACCTCAATGTAATTTTACTGCTTTTTAATTTTTACTGCTAAGTCCACTGTTTTATTTTTTAACAGTAGACCCAAAAATATAGGTAATCCGGACCCCTACAGCCCTCTTGAGTAATATTACATATGACAGACTAATTCAGAGTGAAAGGCCGAATTCATCTGCCCAGGCCCATTTTAGAATTGAAATGAGGAGTGAAAAGCTTTTAAAGGACGTTTATGGCTATGAACCGTCCCTGTCTTCTAGGTCCCTGAATTAATGGTGCTAGAAGTAAAAGTCAAGAGGACAGTGAAGCCTTGACTGGATTTATGAGATTGTACCACTTACCTGTGCTTCGTCATTTTAAACCAGTTCATTAGTTTGGGTTTAAATCCAGGAGAATTCTGAAGCCCCTCAGTAGAGCGGTGACGTATTTCAGCGTTTATAAATCCTCACCTTCACTTATAGACAATAAACAAGCTTAACTAAGCTGCAGTTTGTAGTGACAATATTCTGCAGTGCTGTCATGATCTAATGATCACAACAGTAGTAACTGGTTTCTATGTGTAGCTGTGTTGTGTTTGCAGTCATACAGCTTTTGTTTTCATTTTAGCTTCCAAAAGCTCCATTCCCATGGCTTTGCTTTCTTTTCTCACTTTTGTGGCCATTATTAAAGTTCTCCAGAAAGATCCTGGATATTCTTCTTTGGATTAAACACATGAATAACAATAATAATAATAATAATAATAATAATAATAATAATAATAATAATAATAATAGCAAAAACAGCTATATTGTGTCTCTAAAGGACAAAAAAATAGATTCTCTCTGTTTAATTCATTCATTCATTCATTCATTAATCTTATCGAAGTCCTCCTGGACAGGATCACGGTGGTTCCAGAGAATACCCGGAATCAGTTGGCACTGGGCACAAGAGAGAGTGCCAGTCCATTACAGGGATAACTTTACTGGTGTAAATAAAAACATTTATATTTTAATGTAAGTAAATGTAAAAAAGGGTTTGTTTTTAGGAAACACAATATTCACCTGTGAAGACCAGATGGTCTGTTTGAATAAGAACAAGCAGGACAATGAAGAAAGTAAAATATACACAACAATGCAAACGTGTAATTGTATATTTAAAGGACAATAAAACACAGCAGTCTAATCACAACACCACAACCAAAAAACTGTCCACCTTCAAAAGCCTCCTTAGACCCAACAAGTCTAATGTCTAAGGACAGGCAGTCCCAGAGCTTCAGAGCACATACTGCAAAAGCCACTCTTATGTTTTCGCTTTGTCACTTTATGAAACATTTATTGGTCATATTTTTTTTATTCATAGGTCATAATTTTGTTCATGATTTTATTAAATTAAAAATCCTTTATTTATTTTATTTTCATAACATTTAAAGCGATATATTTAAGCTTTTCAAGACTTTTAATGGTTTTAATTTTGATTTTTTTTTTTATAATTTAGTAAAACCTACATCTAAGTTTTTAAATACTGTGAGATTCTTGACTTCTGAGTTTCATGAGCTATAAGCCAAAGCTATGAAATATGTCCCTTTAAATGTAGCATAAATAAAAAAATCTGACATAAATTATGTATGAAACATGAATGAACTTTTATACAATATTCTAATTTTCTGAAAGGCACTAGTATATTTCAGCCAATCACCATTTAAAAATTCACCCTAAGAGCTAAAATGGGAAAATATTATAATTTAGTTTTTGTTTGTTTGTTTGTTTGTGTTGTTTGGTTTTTCTTTTTCTGCTCAGGTTCTTCAACAAGTATCGTTGGACAGATGAAACCATGAGAAGGACAAGATGAGTTCATGATCAGAAGCAATACCGGATATCTGTCAAACATGGTGTGGGTTCTGTTATTGCATGGCTGCCAGTGACACTGGGTTGCTGGCGTAAATTGATTGTATTCTGCTGAAAGAAGGATGGAATCCGAAGTGTAGAGAGCTTTACTGTCTGCTCAGATCTGGTCAAATTCTAGAACAGGTGGATAATAACCCAAAATATACTTTGAAAGAAATGGACTGAATAAGTAATAATGTCGGCTGTCACCTGACCTCAAACCAGTGGAGCAAATTTTCACTCACCAAAGAAACACTGAAGCAGAAAGACCAACGGACTCAGTATTGGTTGATGTCCATGCAGGCAGTCATGCAGGCAGTCATGCAGGTCGTCATGCAGGCCCGTCATTGGCTGCAAAGGTTTTGCATTTGTACTGTATTTGTATTATTTGTATTATAATAAACTTTTTAGTTCTATTAGTTTTTCCAGTCAGTTTTAACCATGTGAAACTGGTGGGACTGTGTAAACATGTCTTTAATTCAAACTCGTTCGCATCATCATCATCACTACTGAGATGATTTGACAGAAATACAAAGTAAATAAAATTGTCACTGTCCAAATTATTATGGATCTGAGAGTAAATTTGGCATTATGGCAAATTGGGATTGTGTTTTTGAATGTGGTAGTTTTATTTTAATCTCGGCTGTGAACTTTGAACTGTGTGTTGCTGTAAATATTTTAGTAAAATGAAGATGAAAACAGAAATGACAGCAGAACGAGTTTGGGTGTGCCATAAGACATAATGCGTAATAGCATGGAAGGATTCATGGACAGGTTACTCTCAAAAAGTTTTCCCAAAATTGTAAGTTCACAGGAGAAAAAATAAACCTTGAAACCTGGTGAGTTTAAGGTGGTAGTAAATTTAGGCTCTTGCAGGTGGCACTGGAGGAGGAGGATTGGGCTACAAATACCTGTGGGGTGTGCAGCGGGATTCATGAATTGAGAAGAGGTGATACTGTGCAGTGAACCTCTCATTGAATTTGTGGAAAATGGGTCACAGAGCCGATGATAATGATTGACTAAAAGGAGGGACTGCGTTTCGGCCAATGGCCACAGTTTGAAGGAAGGAGCTGAATCTGCAGGTGCAAAGCGTCGCTCATACCGGTCTACCTGTGGCACAAATCCCAGTCTACAGGAAATTCCCAGACTTGTGAGATAAAAGTTTGTGAATGAAAGTCACTTCCAGACAAGAACTGTTTCTAGAAGTCAATGAAGGTCTTTCAGAACCAGTTTAAGTTTAATGCTCAGTACAAATGTGCATATAGACCCACTGTGCTGCACACGGGGGAATTTGTCCTCTGCGTTTAACCCATACACACACAGTGATACACACACACATACACACACACACACGCACACACACACACACACACACACACACACACACGCAAAACCCTTCCACATACAGTGATACACACACATTAGCAATTCAAAAAAATTCACACACTGGGTGTCAGTGAGCACACATCCCCAGAGCAGTGGTCAGTCCTATCCACTGCACCCAGGTAGGAGTTGATCAAGGTCACTTTAGTCACGTCCTTCCTGTTCAGGGAATTGAACCAGCAACAAATATAATTTGCTTTAAAAATGCACAGGTAATGACTTTACTCACTGATAGTTCATCACATCAGTGAGACACTTTGATTCAAACTCTGTTAACGCTGTTATTTTTATATTTATTATATTTATTTTTAGTATACTATTTTTATATTTTATATAGATAGTAAAGAATTTGTAATTTCCCATTGGGATGACTAAAGTCATTCTGATTCTGATACAGTCTTGTAATTTGTTATGATATGTGTGTCCTGTCTGTAGGTTTCTCTGATCCTGATGGGCATGCATCTGGGATCGATGAAAATACAGCACTTTATTATCCATCAACTGAACCATCAGAAATCCTGTCCTTATTTTTCACCAATTTGGTTGAAAAATGTGATAAAATTAATTTAAATAATATTAAAAAGCAGGATTCTCTGGAATTACATAATAAAATATTTTATTCCTTTGTTGAGATAAATATTTCAGTTTTATGTTGATTCTATTTTTTTAACAATGAAAAAATAAGTAAAATCATAAAATGTGAAGCTGAGATAAATGTAAAGAATTTAACGCAACTCTTATTTTGCTTTTTATCCAGTACCCGCGCCATCTTAATGGCGAAATGAGGACTTTTACTTTGACATGCGCAGCCGACGTGACTGGAAGTGGCTGTCGCGGCCGGGTCTCCTCCTCGCCTGAGTGGAGATGGTTTGGAGCTCCTCTCCAGCACAGAGCAGAGCATTTCGGCTTCTTCGGCTTTCAGAGATCACAGTGCGGGGCTGCAGGCTCCTTCAGTAAGCCGTTAGTGAGAGAATTAACCGGGGGTGCGGAGCGGGTGTAGCGGAAAGGAAGGCCCGCCGCGGGACGCCGCTCCTGACATGGAAGGTGAGTGAGAGAGAGAGCTTCAGCTGGACACGAGCAGTAGCACCCCACAGAACCCCACGGGACCTCACAGTACCCCACGGGACCTCACAGTACCCCACGGGACCTCACAGCACCTCACGGGACCTCACTGGACCTCACAGCACCTCACGGGACCTCACAGCACCTCACGGGACCTCACTTGACCTAACGAACCTCACAGGAGCTCACAGAACCCCACAGGGCCTCATAGAACCCCACAGGAGCCCACAGCACCCAACAGGGCCTCATAGAACCCCACAGGAGCCCACAGAACCCCATAGGGCCTCATAGAACCCCACAGGAGCACACAGAACCCCACAGGGCCTCATAGAACCCCACTGTAGCCCACAGGGCCCCACAGCACCTTCAGCAAACATCTGACATTAACATGCTCAGTCTCAGACCACATTTTAATAAACCATCATCCTTTAATATTATACCTTTGTGCATATTCTTATGCATTAATCTGAATTTATGTATATATTTAATAAGGGGTATTTCTATATCAGAGAGGTGGTGTTTGTATTTGAGAGAGCTGGTGGTGTTTGTATGTGCGAGAGAGCTGGTGGTGTTTGTACGTGCGAGAGAGCTGGTGGTGTTTGTACGTGCGAGAGAGCTGGTGGTGTTTGTGTGTGTATATTTATGCATATATATATATATATAAAACGTTGATGATTGCTGAACTTCTTGGGAAAACTGCAGTTGACTCCGTCATCCATGTAAAGAGATGCGACACGTGATCTGCAATGTTAAGACATGGTACCGTGTAAATAACTGTAGTTTCTCATTCCAGGAGATGGGGGCAGTGAGATCAGACAGTGGTGTCTCTCGCAGGTCAAAGGAGCCATTGACGACGATGTGACGGAAGGTAAGAGAACCCAACAGTGCTCGATAACGTTCTCTTATAGGTTTAGGATGCGACCCATTCGGAGCTGCAGACCCTTGTGTTTGTTCGGGAGTGCTTTCAGTCGTTCATCGATATTGTGCTGCAGAATAATGAGAACCGTGGTCTGCTTTGAAACCTTGTGACCACCATGTATTTCCAGCTTGTCACAGTTTTGTTTATACATGCTCTGTAAACTTCACCTACAATTTCTTTGTTTGTGAGATGATTTGCTCTCAAACTTCGATACGACTGTGTAAGATGCTTGTAATAAACGAGTGCGCGTTGCTATAACAACTAGTGCATCTCAGAAATTAGAATTTCACTCAATGTCAACAAAAATAAATCGGGAGGGGAAAAAAAATGAAGAAATGAAATGTAGCAGCATCACAATGATTCCAGTGCAGTTTGCTGAAAAAGTGAAACACCATCAACTCTTACACACTTACAAACGATGGTTCTTCAAGGGTTCTTTAGTAAAGAAAATGGCTTTGTATAGAACCATGAACATGCAAACAACCCTCTGCGTGAATTAATGGCTCTCTGCTTCCCGAAGTTCGTCAGATTGATGGACAGTGTAGAACAAGGGTATGTTTATCGTATGAACATGATTGATGATTGACTTTATTGACCCACTGTGGACTACTGCCTCCCCCTGAGGATGGTCTTGAGGACCACTGTTTGAAGAACCCTGCTGTAGAGGTTTCTATACAGAACCTTTTTGCGAAGGATCTAAATGGCAGATTAAACGATTCTATAGTTATAAACTTAGGATTGTGAGATAGTAAGAACCCTTTTTTGGTGCCAGTAGTATCCTTCTACAGCTCATTCACAGTCGGAGGAACTCTTTTGTGATACAAAGAACCCTTGAGGAACCATATTTAAGAGAATTTTACATTTTGAGCTCTGCGGTCTTATGTGCAATCACTATGGTCTGAATGTCACAGGTTCAAATCCTGTGTCATGCTGTTTGCTATCGGCAGCCGGAGTCTGAGAGAGAGCGAAAGTGGCCATGCTCTTTCTGGGGGTTAGATGGCGCTCTCTCCCGACATCACATTCAGTGTGATGCTGGCTGGCACAGGCGACTGTGGGGTTGGTGAATTGGCACCTCCTAAATTGTATAAAATATATACGCTGTGTTTCCTAGCATAATCCTTTCTTAGCATAATCTGTTCCGTTTTTCATCACATCGTATCAGGCATCACTGTTTCTCTTAAACATATCAAGACTTTAGTCGTGTTGCCCGAACAGTGTACATAACACAGCTTTCGTTGTTGACGTTTTATCAGCGTTCAATAAAACAAACATTCAATTTTCTACATATTCTGTGTTGTGTAAGCAGATCATGGCACTAACAAGAACCACACAGCTGCCAGATAAAGCCTACGGACAGAGAGACAGAGCCAGAGATAGAAGGCCATTGTTCTGGGTGGGCACGGGGATGGAGTGGGGGAGAGTGTTGTTGTAGTTTTATGTAGTGAAATAGATGGCACAGTTCACAGAGGTCTCGGGTTGTTATAAAAACCCTCTGTAGAGCAAGAGTGGCACCTGTGGAAAGGTGGGTCCTGTTCAGATCCTGGATCAGGTGTGTTGGATAAGAGCTGATAATGAACATGGTCTGTGAGTCTCAGACACAGCAGAGCAGGATCCTTGGGTGGATTTTGACTTGACCTCATGCCCTCCTGGTAATAAAACTGTGTGTGTGTGTGTGTGTGTGTGTGTGTGTGTGTGTGTGTGTGTGTGTGTGTGTGTGTGTGTGTGTTAACAGCTGACATTATCTCTGCGGTGGAGTTCAATCATTCAGGAGAGCTTTTGGCTACTGGCGATCGAGGTGGCCGAATAGTCATATTCCAACAAGAGCAAGAGGTAAGGAACAGCATCGTTCATGTCAGCAGCCACTGATCAGCCGTAACATTCGACAGGTGACGTGGAAAACGCTGATGATCTTCATCTACAGTGGCTCCTGTCCAGGGCTGGATATACAGCGCTGGGGAATTACAGACACACACATACAGTGAACACGGGAAGTACACTGTGAACAGCACTTCGTTTTGCGTTTTGTCATGTTCGTCTTATACCAAAATGGATTCGTTCTAGAAACTTTAGCCTTCACATCAGCCTTCAGATGTTTCTACAGCTTGATTTGATACCTGTGGTCAATTCAGCTGATTGGACATGATTTGGAAAGACACACCTGTTTATATAAGGTCTCATAGCAGACAGTGCAGGTCAAACCAAGCAAGACATGAAGTCTAAGGAACTGTCTGTAGATCTGAGACGGGATTGTATTGAGACATTTACATTCGTAAATGAAAGAAGTTTGGAACCACCAGAACTCTTCATAGAGCTGGACACCTGGCCAATCTTGTGATTGTGGTAGGAGGGCCTTAGTCAGGGAGGAGGAGAGAGGAGATCCTTTCAGAAGGATAAACATTTCTGCAGCACTCCACCAACAACTCTATGAATGTCCTTGAGTGTCCCAGCCAGAGCCCCACTTGAACCTGTTGAGATATGTTGAGTTTGACAGGTTCTGCAAAGAAGAATGGGAGAACCTTCCCAAAATCAGGTGCCGAGCTTCAAACTCAAAAAGACTCGAGGCTGAAATTGCTGCCAAACGAGCTTCAACAAAGTATTGATCAAAGGCTGTGAAAACGTACATGTACATGTTTGTAATGTTTTGGCGAATAAAAGTACATAAATCTACGAAGACTCCACGGACATTTGGCTCGGGGTTCTGAAGGTCAAATCAGTTTTTGTACGTGAATGTCATTCACTCCATCAACAAACACGGACTTTTTCATTTTCTGCACCACAAATGGCATAAAATCCAACAGCACTGTGAAAGACTGGTGGAGAGCAGGTCCAGACATTAAAGCTGTGATTGATAATCAGTTATTTTATCAGATATCGATTTCTGAATTAAAACGTTAGTATGGAGATGTTTAGATATGATTATTACCTGGGTTTTGTTGCCGTTGAATCAATAGCCCTGGAAAAAAGTTGACACCACCTTCAGACTCTCTGCTTTTACAGCTTTTACTTATTTACAGGCCTGTGTTTGAGTAAAATCAACATTTTGATTTTGTTTGTAAAATTATCTTTAACGTTTCTTCCAAATTTCAGATAAAAATATTGATATTTAGAGCATTTATTGTCAGAAGTGAGACCTGCTCGAAATACCTACCTAAGAGAGAAATATTCAAGATGATCAATCACAGCTTTAGTGTTTGTGCTCTGAAGCAGTCTGTCACACTGCCGATCTTAACTTTATTCCATTTCTAGTGCAGAAACCGAAGCAGCCCAGCTTTGTTTGATGGAATGACTGTAAAGAAACAGCTGCCATTAGTGCAGAGAAGCTTAAAACATCAGGCAGGTCTTATGGATATCTGCTTTTCTGCATACTGTATCTGCCTTTCACCATGTAAAACAAGACAATACAACCGTATCTGTGGCTCTCATTCATTCAGAGTAAAGCCCTGCCCCAGTCTCGGGGAGAGTACAACGTCTACAGCACCTTCCAGAGTCACGAACCAGAGTTTGACTATCTGAAGAGTCTGGAGATCGAGGAGAAGATTAACAAGATCCGCTGGCTCCCTCAGAAGAATGCTGCTCACTTTCTGCTCTCCACTAACGGTGTGTGGATTTCAGCTGTACGGTTTGGTTTGAATCATGTTGTCCTGATGTCTGGAGATCTACTCCACTCCAGTGGGTTGAGGGCCACCGCTTGGTGCTTGGTTATGCATAAACATGCTCCACAGAGAGAGTTCGAGCCATTAAGAACCTTGTGCTGAGAAATAGAAATTGGACCTTTTTTGACCCCAGTTTCTGTAATCGGGTGTTTCTCTCTAATCTGCAGATAAAACAATAAAGCTGTGGAAAATCAGTGAACGTGATAAAAGACCAGAGGGCTACAACCTAAAAGAGGAGGATGGGCGCTACAAGGATCCTACATCTGTTACTACACTACGGGTGTGTACACATGCACATTCGCATGCTGTTGCCTCTTGTTTTTAGCAGTACAGGTTACTGTTGGTTCAGGGGATTGCATGAGTCTCAGTTGAGTTTGGTGTGAATGGCATGGGTTCCTCCAGATCCAGGGTTGAGAAACACTGCTCAGCGCGCTGATAGCAGTTCAGGAACCTCTGTAACTCCCTTCATCTCCGCATCTTTGGAACTGAACAGCTTCCTGTCATGAAGTCACGAATGTACGTTTGTAACACAGCTTGTTTTATACAGGTTCCTGTGTTCCAGCCCATGGATCTGATGGTAGAGGCCAGTCCGCGACGGGTCTATGCCAATGCACACACCTATCACATCAACTCTATTTCAGTCAACAGCGATAATGAGACGTACCTGTCTGCAGACGACCTGCGCGTCAACCTGTGGCATCTTGACTTTACAGACCGTAGCTTCAGTATCCTTCCTTTGTGTGTTTGTGAGATCCTGAAACCACTCGGTGGTCAGGTGCAGATCAGCCCATTAACACTTACCCTTGCTTGACCAGCTTAGCAGAAGGTGCCGCCATCCTCCTCTGTTCTGTATTGAGCCCTTTAACCATCGATTTCTCGCAGACATTGTGGACATCAAACCTGCAAACATGGAAGAGCTGACGGAAGTGATCACAGCATCCGAGTTCCATCCTCTTCAGTGCAATACCTTCGTTTATGGCAGCAGCAAGGGCTCTGTACGCCTGTGTGACATGAGGGCGGCTGCACTCTGTGATCAGCACTCGAAACGTAAGTTCAAGACAGGCCAAGGTCTAAAATTAAACGACGATTTAACTCTTAGAACCAAACGTTCCGCACTTCGCCGGCAGGTAAATAAAATTTTCTAAGCTACATATCACAGGATCAGAGTAACCTACAGATGTGATGCGTGTACAGGCTTGACCTGCATTCAGGCTCCGACTGAGCAGCAAGAGGGGGCGGGGCTGATGACATCACCAACCCAGATATTGGCTTATAGAGAAGGGAAATGAGAAGGGAGGGGCTGTATGCCCTCTTTTTTGCTCACGGTGTATACATTTCAGAATAAAAGTCCCGAGAAGGGATAATGCTGATACATTATTTTTATTAATTCATTTTATTTTGAAAAACTTATTATTATACATATCCATGTCAGTCTAATCATTAATGCAAAGAACTCTTCAGCATGTTTGCATTTTCAGCTCAAAAACTGTCTGATCGCCCAGTTTCCAACAGGATTTCTGAGGATTAAAGTGTTTTTTAGATCAAAAAAACAGAAATGTATCATTTTTTAAAATCTAAACTTTAAAATTCTCTTAATTTTATCATCTCAAATGGAGAAATATTTTAATAGCCTAGGATCTGGAAATAATATCTGGCATGTGTGACCGTCTCCTATGAAGAAGTGGATTAAAGTATGCCAAACTGAATACATCCCACAAAATTGGCAGAGAGTTTTAAAGGTTAAGCAGTAATTTGAGAAAATTTTAAAAATATCAAGTGAGATTTGCGCTGTCCCCCCCTTTAGGACACCCCATTTTATATTAAGCTTTTAATTATGAAATATTAAGCCGCTTTTGCTTCTCCATCCTCAGTGTTTGAGGAGCCTGAGGATCCTAGTGCCCGTTCCTTCTTCTCTGAAATCATCTCCTCCGTCTCGGATGTCAAATTCAGCCACAGCGGCCGCTACATGATGACCCGTGACTACCTGACGGTAAAGATTTGGGACCTCAACATGGAGAGCCAGCCTGTGGAGACTTATCAGGTGGGTTAGCATGGCTCTTGGTTTCTGTGTCTTTGAAAGGGGGTTCGATGAGCCTGCGGAGGGGTTCTTACAGAGGAGCGCGCATGGCCGAAAGCAGCAGAAAGGATGATGTTAATTAACGAGTCCAGAATGTCTATGAATATAAAATAAAAGGAATTTTAGGTTTATTTGCTGTTGAGTCTGAGGAGCACAGTAACGTTTGAATGAAAATTTGTGGGTTTTTTTTTTTTTTTTTGGGTGGAGCATGAAACAGAAGACGCTTGATGTCTTTGAACCACAAGGGGGTGCTAAGATTCTGTCTTAGCTCTCAGGATCTTGCATCAGTATTTCAGATCTTGGTGAAACAGTATTTCACCAAAATAAGCTCGATGTAGGCTCGAAATGCAAAAAACGTCCTGTGAGTAGACCGTAAGCACTTCCACAGGCTCGATTCTAACGTGATGTTTTGGTCTGTAGGTCCATGAGTACCTGAGGAGTAAGCTGTGCTCGCTCTATGAGAACGACTGCATCTTCGATAAGTTTGAGTGTTGCTGGAGCCAGGACGACAGGTGAGGCTCAGAGTGTAGAAAATCTTCCCAAATCCATATATCAGGATAAGCAACATCCCATTACAACAGGTTCTGAAACATTGACTTAAAAGTCCCACGTCATTTACGTTTTTTTGAGCAGATTTAAATAATATAATAATTTTCTGCTCCAATCCTGGAGCTTCCCCACCTCAGGCCCCTCCTGAGCTAATTATTGACCCTTTATTGACCTTATTGCCATACAGTACGTACACGACAGTGCAGGGAAAGTCCAGTAGTCTTTTTGGAATCATATTTCACCACCAGAAACTTACATCACAAAACACAGCAGGCTGTACATTTAAATAGTGACCTTTAATTACGATGTTTCTACGACACCATTGTCATCATTCCGGAAACCAAAGCATTCCCACACAAGTGACTAACTCGCCATTTTTTGGAATTAAGTCATACACAGATGGTAACCAGTGTAACAGTGATATTTCGGGGTTTTTTTTAATATCTTGTACAAAATATTTCTCATTATATCGATATTTACGATATATTGCCTGGTTCTTGTAAAGAGTGTGTTGGTAGCAAAGGTAAAAACAAACGTGAAAAACGTGCTGGTGGCTCAACGCTGCAGGTTGATCAGTCGCATTGACTTCACAACAGATGCTAACGGATGGTTTTGTCTCGTCTTTAGTCAGCTGTTTGGAGAAGGAGTGAGCGGAATCGGCAGGGACACTCAGTAGGCCTTATTAACTCATATTTGCTGATGGTGATATTAACAGACGAGGTTAAGATCCTGTAGGAGATCCAGAACAGTGCTCTCCTCTACAGCACGTTCAGCTCCATTATCAGAAAGCCAGCCTTTATCTCTGACATACAGAGGGATTTCCCTGCTGCACACAGAGATGCGTACGTGCACAACTCCATTTATTTCTCCCAGTTGTGATCGTTAAAGGTTAAGGAAGAATTCTTTAATTCTTTAAACGTTAATGTTGGAAGTCTGATGTTTAGGGCTTATTTGGTTCTAACTCCCAAATGCACAGGGTTTGGACAATGAAACTGAAACACCTGTCATTGTGTTGTGGGAGGTTTCATGGCTAAATTGGAGCAGCCTGGTGGTCAATCTTCATTAATTGCACCAGTAAGAGCAGAGTGTGAAGGTTCAATTAGCAGGTAAGAGCACAGTTTTGCTCAAAATATTGCAATGAACACAACATTATGGGGGACATACCAGAGTTCAAAAGAGGACAGATTGTTGGTGCACATCTTGCTGGCGCATCTGTGACCAAGACAGCAAGTCTTTGTAATGTATCAAGAGCCACGGTATCCAGGGTAACGTCAGCACCACCAAGAAGGACCAACCACATCCAACAGGATTAACTGTGGACGCAAGAGGAAGCTGTCTGAAAGGGATGTTGGGGTGTTAACCCGGACTGTATCCAAAAATTGTCCTTCACAAGACGAATTGACGCTGTATTGGCCACAAAAGGAGACCCTAGTTCACCATACTAATCAATTATTGTGGTCTAAAACCAGGTGTTTCAGTTTCATTGTCCAACCCCTGTATTTATGGTTTGAAATGAAGGTGCAGAAAGATATCAAAGGTAAGAGGAGAAATTGGAGACGGCTGGAAGAGCTCAGCACACCATTACACAAGCAAGACTGGCGTTATGGGACAGTGGCAGTAAGATATGACTGGACGAATAGAGTTTACACCGTTGCAGAATCCACACATTCACACATTGTCAGACTTCCCTCCTATATAACCAGACTGATTAGAGCTACAGTCACACCGACAAGTAAAGTGGCCCAAATTTGACTACTTTACTACATAAAATGCCTAAAATTACAATCAGGTGCAGCGTTTGAGCTGCAAACGACTAAGCCGTTGTTGGAGAGGACTTTGCAGGACATCGTCTTATTTAACTCAGGTTTGCTCTTGATTGTTGAAGTGAGTGGGATCACCGTGTCGAGTTCCAAGGAGCTCTTTAAAAAGATCTCAAACACAGATTTGAGCGCAAGAAGCACATACCAACTGTGAAGCGTGGTGGTGGATGGTTTGAGGCTGCTTTGCTGCCAGTGAAACATCACATGGCTAGAATTCCACACGGAGGACGGGAAACTCTTTCTTCCCGTTGTTGTCAGAAACCAGTAGGATGGGTTTTTTTTGTTTGTGTAATTGACGAGTCCAAGCATCACCCCGATTAAATAACAACCTGATTCGTTGAAGATGTTTACCATCAATGTTTAACAATGTCAGTAAATAGTTGTTGCAGCTCTAGGTTTGCAATTCTCATCTCGTTCTCTCCATCTCTGTCCAAGTGAGGTGATGACAGGCTCCTATAACAACTTCTTCCGCACGTTTGGTCGTGATGGCCAGCCCGCAATGACCCTGGAGGCCTCTTGGGAAAGCAGCTCCCCCCGCTGCCCGCTGAGGCCATGGAGGGTGTGTGCAGGGAGCAGGCGCCGGGAGGACGAAATCGGAGTGGACTGCCTGGACTTCAGCAGGAAGATTCTCCACACTAGCTGGCACCCTCAGGATGGCATCATTGCAATGGCGACCGTTAATAACCTTTATATATTCCAGGAGAAACTCAACTAGGACTTATTTGGCCTGGTCTCTGGTTCTAGCTCCAGGAGCTCTGCCTCGTTGGCTGGTCAGGAACTAGAACTGTTTACACATTTTTCAGTCAACTCACTGTCTTACCATTTACCCACTGTAGCACCTTGGAGAAAATGCTTGCTTTAAAAAAAACTGCTACAAGAAACCCTCTGTGTGCATTTGGTCGTGACTGTTAAATGGTTATAGTGTACAATGTTACTTGCTTAATTCTTTGGTTTTTTGGCCTTTTAATGCATCCCACCTTACGTTCTCATCCAAAGACTTCTCCGCACTTAAAAACACAAACTGAAAGTGCCATGATATAATAATTACTTCACTTTCTTACCTTTAAGGCTCTCTGGAATGTTTTATTTGTTCTCATTTTCATTTTCTTGGATTTCCTTTTGACCCCTTTCAGATTTTAGGTGTTTTTTTTTTTTTTTATTCTTTTAATAATTTTTCCTTTCTCATCAAAATATCATCGGTTGTGTAAATCATAGGGCTCTAAATCACATACAACCAACCATTGACTGGAGCTTCTTTTCAGGTCTTAATTGACTGAGAATCCATTTTCAGGACAACGTCGCACACCTCAGCTGGGGAGCACGTCCCCGGATTCATCACGTAGCCTCCGGTTTCGGTTTTGAAGAACTCAACACAGTGCCACTTTAATTCAGTCCAAAGTTAGAATTCATATTTGGAGTGTAAAGACCGTTACACACCGAACGCGACGTGAATAAACCAGACGACAACGCGATCACACCAAACCAGCCGTGAACTGAGGTTTTAATCCCCGTTAGTTTTCAGCCGTTTTTCAAAAAAGCTGCACAAACATCTGATCTGATTAAGGTATCGGTATTTAACTGTAACCACAGAAACAGCAGGCTGTAACCTTAGTTACGATGTTTTTACGACATCATTAACCAGTACTACTCTGTAGAGTGTCGTCCCTCCCGAAACCAGACCATTCCCGCAGAGATGACCCTCTCACACTCTTTACTGGAATTAACAGCGTAACAGGTGCACTATTACGATAGTCATTTTTTATATCTTGCACAAAATACATCGTGATATATTGATATTTATGATACATTGCCTGTCCCTTATCATCTGAACTGGGTCTGAACAGGTCTTGGAGATGCAGCTCCACAGGTGAGGAGGAATCGGCGCGACTTCAGGTAAAAGCTCAACGTTAGTCACTGAAAAAATCACGAAATTAGAGCAGCGGGCGAATGACAGGTCACATTTTCGCTTTCTGACGATCATGAATAGAGATTTTTAAGTCACGTTCGGTGTGTGAGGGCCTTAAGCCTTTGGACCCCCCTACCCCTTAGCTCAGGCAGGAAGCCGCCCCTCCTCGGACTCGGTCCAGTACTCAGCACAAGTCTATAAATGCAGTAATCTTCGTGTGGCCACCTAGTGGCCATTTTTGTCTCGTAATGCCGATTAATGTCTGCGGGACATGGGGGACTAACAGTGGCATTAAGTTATCCAATACTGTACATTTCTGACTGATGTCTTTGTTTTTAAAGGGACAGTAAGAGCAGGATGTTTTGTCTAGCCTTGTGTGTACAGTTGTACATGTCTTACTTACAAATATCCTATCGTTTGGGTGTATTGTGAAATTTTTATTTGCAGCTTTTTTAACTTGGTGGTTCGTGTAAAGGTAGAGAGAGAATGACAGTTATTTTTTTAAGGAATTACAAATTTGAAATGACTTTCTCAGGGTATTTCTATGTAGTCATATCACTGATGGAAAGCTATTGGTTGCAGGGTCTCTTTGTGTTTTAAGGTTATGTCCACACGTACACGGAGTTCCTCCCTTTCGTTTTTGAAAATATTTTCGTCCACACACAATAAAACGCTTGCATGAGCATGCTAGCCCTGTAGGGGGGGTGATAGTACCTCATAAAGAGGGACAACAACAGGCCACGAAAGGAAGAAACCACAGAGATTTACTCCAAAATGAGACACTTCTCCCTGTGTAGTGCACTATGCGAGTCAGGAAATTAGGGATTGTAAATGTAAATGGAGCAGTATATTCCCGTAGTAGAACAGTACATTTATTCACACGTGGAGATCTGACATTAGTGCTACCTGCATGTAGACGCTGTAGTTTTATGGCTTCTGTAGTTCACTATATAGGGAGTAAGGTGGTATTTGAGATTCAGCCATAAACACGCGCATTGTGACGACAGCATTTTCATAAACCCTCGTTTTCCCGTCCACACGACAACACTGACACCAGAGCTGCGTATCTTCACCCTGGAAGGGAGCTTTCCAAATGTCCATTCGTGTGGACGGGAGGCCAAACGTTAAAAATTCCCGTGTCCGTGTGCACAGGGCCTAGGACTCTGTGGAAGTGAGCATACTGGAATGAACAAGACTGGAGTTGGCTTACAGTCATACATTGAAAACATGGGCTACTTGCCATAAGTACTCAGCAGTAATAGTGTCCCATCTAAACAGTTGTAAACCCTAGTGTGAAATAAAACGATTAAGAAATGTTTACGAACGCTTGTTGTCCCTGTTCCGAATCATTGTTCACGTGTATATGGTGCTCAGAACAGCAGACAGTGTTACTTAATATTCAGTAACGGTGGACAATAATGGGATTGCATTATCAAATATACAGTACCGGGCAAAAGTTTGGACATGCTTGGCTGAATGAATCAGAGATGACATGAAATTTTGAAATTAATATTAAAAATACACTGCGACAAAAGTATTGGGACACCTGCTCATTCTATTTTTGAAATCAAGGCTATTGAAACGAGTTGATCCTGCTTTAGTTGGTTTAGCTGTCTCCACTGTGGAGGGAAGACTTCCTAGAACATTGCCGTGAGGATCTGAACTGAAGTGTGTGACTGCATACAGGCCCTTAAGTTTGGAAACCTCAATATGGTGTACATACCAGTACCATTACATATTGTACGAACACTGTATGTACCGTAATATTATAGACAATATCCCTACGGTGTATGAATTGGTATGGATGTGTGTGTATGGTCATGTGTTTTACAATGCACAAAACACTTCCATGTGGTTTATACTGGACTGGACATTTTATTAAAGTTTCCTTTAAAGGTTGAAGTGTGTACGTGTTCCCAAACTTTTGACTCCTACTGTATATATGGCAGCTCTGTTGTAGAGTGTTGTGACTAAAAGTGAAATATGTCTGATCTATGACTGCTTTGGCGCATTTTTAAACACCCACAATTTCTTTTAGTATTAATAAATAAATAAATAAATGACCAAAGCATTAGTTTACAGGGTTGGGTTACATTTGGTCAGTGAAGTTCAGTGGAAATAAGGGGTTTGTAACACCATTTTAACGACCATTAAAACAGAGTTTCCACCATAGTTTTGTTTCTAACCAGCGGTTTTTGGTTGCACGTGCAAAACTGATATAAAATAGGTTTAAGATTCGGGAGTTTTATTGTCATACGCACAGTAAACAGACAGTTACGCTGTATAATCAAATACATCCTCTGCTAGTTGTCCTCAATCCTCAAGCTATTAAATAAGAGGTAATAAAAAGAATGACAAAAATTACACATAAAGTTACACTCGAGAGAAAAACTGAATAGGACATATATGCAATTTTTGAATTAAATTATTTTTTAGATGAACTAGTAAATGAGGTCAACATAAATAGGTTACATAAAATGTCTGGAGGCAAAGTGTCTGAAATGAAATCAAAGCACCAGAAACACAGATATTACATTATAATTTCATGTGAAGACTCTAAACTCTACTCATCTTCTTGTCAGAATGAGCTCTGTAGTAAATTGGGTTTAAAACAGCTGTAACTACCATTAAAATCTACTGGATCAATACATCCCTAATTCTCTAAGTATAGCTATTTACATCAATTTTACATTTCAAGATGTTGCTTGATGGAGATATAAAACAGACTAGGTTCCTGTTTACAGTCATTACAGGTGACTAACTGGTTCTGGGACAGTGAGGAAATGGCTGATCTAGATTACCTTGGAAGCCTCGGTAGCTCGGACTGCGCTGATTACCTCAATAAAGGATGTGATCCCCTCAGGACATTAAAGTCTGTCCTTCCATCTTTACTGTGGTTTTACTGCAAAACAGCTGTTTTTTTATTGTATTTGCTAACAGGATACAATAATATACACGATAGAGGCACATTACATAGAACATATCAACAGTAAATGCGAAATAAATATGAAAACAACTCGATGAAAACAAATGGAAAAAAAGAACATTTATTATTATTATAATTATATATATTTATTATAACACCTATAATAAATACTGACCTATTTATGAGGGACTATGAAAATACATTATAAAGTGTTTAATACTATTGAGCTTCATTAGCTTTAGTGATGTTTATTAACCTACAAAATCATTGCTAAAGAAAATATAAGATGGCTGAATGCCCTTAACTGCTCTATAATGGAGAGAGTACTACTTTCTGTTGCTGTCCACCCCCGGCTGCTCTGTATCTCTGTACCGTCGTTGCTCTGAAACCTGTCTACTGGGACGCTTCATCTGTAACTGGAAAACTGCCCTCTGATGTTCTCCTTTTCATCCTTCATGGTTTATTTCGAAAAGCTTTAATCTGATGTTAAAAGGTTCTTTCAACATCAGCTTGTTTACTGGCTTTATGTGAGTGAATAATATTAAAGGGCAGTGATGATTCTCTACCCTGGTCCTGCAGACCCCCTGCCTTCTGCATTTTAGTGAACCCCCCCTGCAACTCTGAAAGGGCTTGTTAATGCAATGATTAGAATCAGGTTTTCATTGGCAGGCTGAAGTGTTGCCATTACAGTAATAGAGTACTGAGCAACAGAGCAAATAGTGTGCCCTGAATATTAGTTTTGTAGGAAATATGAAGAGAAGAGTGATATTCATAATCTTATTTTGTATTATTATTAACATGAACCATAGCCTAATACTCACAAAACCATAATAGCAATAATAATAATAAAATTATTAAAATTATTATTATGCTGTAATTATGCTGTAGGGAAGCTTCAGTGTCTGTAAATGAACTTTTTGTAGAAGATATGAAGAGTAATATTATTCTTATTTTTTATGAACCATAGTCTAATACAAAAAATAATACAAATATTTTTATTATGCTGAATACTGCTGTAGTCTATAAATGAAAGATAGAAGAGTATAAATAATACTTTTATTATCTTTAAATTATTATCATTAACATGACCCACAGCCTAATACTCACAATAATAATAATAATAATAATAATAATAATAATAATAATAATAATAATAATAATAATAATAATAACAATAATAAATGCTGAGAACTGCTGTAGGGAAGCTTCAGAGTCTATAAATGAATCGATGAATCGTTCGTTTGAACTCATTCACTGCTGATTTGATCTGCTGTGTTTTCAGGGTCCGACTCCGTTACCGACTAAGAGATCGTCGTGATCAAACTAATCAGACCCAGTTTAATCGCTGCGTTTATTCGGGCGAGATGAGAAAAATCGCAAACGAATCGTTGAATCGAACCGCGAGAGTCGATTCGGGGACGCCGAGTCGAATGTCCGAACACAGCCGATGACGTCACGGGCTTTTCAGGTGGAGCCACGAAGGCTCGCGAGGTGGCAGCGTGCGCGCGACCGACTGTACAGGCAACATGTCCGCCGCAGCCGCCGCGCAGAACAACAACGAGGAGCCCGGGCTGAACGGTGAGTCCCTCCCCTCCGAGCCCGGCACTGCAATGCTGAGCGCGGGTCCGGGTCCGGCTCGACCCGGGGGTGTACCGGCTCGGGTTCGGACTGTGTTACGCAACGCCTTTGTTTCCCTTCGCTCGGGCGGCTGGAATCTCCTCCTCGCGCGGGCGGGGCGTGGCGGGGGCGGGAGCGTTGGGAGAGCACCAATAGGAGCACGGGCGGGGCGTGGCGAGGGCGGGAGCATTGGGAGAGCACCAATAGGAACGCGGGCAGCGAGAGTTCGCGCGGGAGCGCAGAATGATTGAGGTAACGTGGACCAATCCCTGAGCAGACAGTGGGTGAACGTCTTGAGGGGGCGGGGCTAACGCGATACAAAACAAGGCAGAGGAAAAGGAGGCGGGGCCGAGAATTGTAAATAACGGCAAGTCTTCAGTTTTTCGAGGCTTTTCTTGGGTTAAATGTTCAGATCCTCTTGGCTGTTTGGGTTTTATGTTATTAAATGTTGATATTTAATTAAAAAATCTATGTATTATTATTGTATAAATGTATAATCCAATTAAATAGTCATGTCTGACTTACATGGAGGAATAAATCAATACTGAGCTCATTTTATATTTAAAGAATCTGTTGCGCATTAAAATCAGATGTTGTGATCAGATCAGTAATGAATGATAAAGTCTAAATAGTGTGTTTTGCAGTGTGGAAAAGCTGCAAACCTGAGAAAATGGCCTGTTAATGTTGGGCATTGCTGTTCTCTTTTATATGCGTCATTGTCATCACATTTTATTACAGTCGAGCCTCAAAGGTTGAATTAAACATCTTTGCATGAAATAAAGTTCAGTTTTTAAAGCTTAATATCTGTGAAAAGCACTGTGGTCATTCCATAAACAAGGGGCAGCAGAACAGAAGGCCCGGTCAGCCATGGTGCTGAGCTGAGTCCAGTTTAGTTTGTTTATTTATTTACATATTTATTAACCAGACTCACATAGTTCACATCGAATTGCATCACCCTGTATATTCCTGAACACTCGTTAACGATATTTAGTTAATGAGTTTAGTTTAGACACCATTGCAGGGATAGATGTTTGTGAAGGGAAACTTAAAGCTACCAAAAAGTGGGTCTAAAAATGGGACCGAAGGCAAATAAAATCATCACAGCGTTGGTAAATAAAGCCCAGTCTCCTGCCAGCACAGTTTTAATAACACATTATTAATCCAAGGCAATTGGAGCAGGTTCTCTCAACCCCCAGTTGCCCATGAAACCCTCTCTAGTAGTCCGCAGGCCCATCGTCACGGTGAGGCAGTAGTTGAAGTGCTCTCCTTGCTCAGTCGAACAATATTCGCACAGCGGAGCTGGAGTGCGGCTTTGAAACGAGTCCGCTTTGCTCTTTCCAAAGTTCTGGATAGAACTGTGCAGACTTTGAGACATATTTTCTATCAGAGCCAGTGATGTCAGGCACTGTGCACTTCACTGGATGACACACAGGCTCTAAATGCCCTTGTTCCTCCTGAATAAACAATGTGAAATACAGCCATTCACTTACTTGCGGGAGGTTAGTGTGCTCTGTGTGTATGGAGGGACCCACCGCACTCATTTCCTGCACGATCGATAAGCTTATATTTGATGATGTCATTATAGTGAAAAATTGTAGGATTTCTCGCAGAATGTGCATAAAAGTGCAGGTTCTCCCAGTATTACAGACCACTCTACTGACTTCTTGTAGCTCATTTTTGAGTGTCTCCCCACTCTGTGCTACAAGCGGAGCAGAGACGAGTCCTGAAGTCATGACTCGTAGTACTGACTCGTCTCTTGTTTCAAGATTGAAGAGCAAGTCTCTCTCTTTCTGCATGATCACCCACAAGTTCTCTTGACCATTCTGTCCAACTTGAGAGCTTTCCATACAGGCATATTTGTAAACAAAGCACGGCCACCCTTTCTCCCAGGCCTAAACTGGGTGTTTGGACACTGGGAGGCTTGGAGACCTCCATTGCACACAGACAGAACTGGGTTACAGAGACAGTGGGGGAGGGAATTGAGAGCGAGGAAAAGAGAGCAGTTTGATTTACCTCCGCTCAGCACGCCACAGATTACATAATCCTCCTCCCGTCCCCTCCCGTCCCCTCCCCTCGCCAGCTCTGCAGTGGATTCCATTAAAGCCGGTCTGGAAGGCAGGCAGTAGCGCCGTCACAACCAGCAGCAAGAGTCTGAAACTCTCTGTTGTATAACTTGACCCACGTGACCTAAAGTGTCCTGAAAAACGTATATTTGCGCAGTGGTCTCGGGTCTGTTTACAGAAATAGAACTGACAGCACAATAGTAAGTTCATTCATAAGTTGTATGTCCAAATGTTTGTGGACACCCCTTGTGCATTCAGCTACTATAAGTTGCATCCATTGCCATTGCTGAAACAGATGTGCAAATGCACACACAGCTTGTCTTGCCCCTTTAGAGACTCTAGGACTGTCTAGAGCAGATAAACATGAAACTTGATGTTCAGGATACATTGTTGGTATTTGTTGTTCGGTATTCATTATTTGTTGGTTTGTATCTGTTGTTTGTTGTTCAGTATACGTTGTTTATTGGTTGGTTTTTGTGTGGTATGTTGTTCGATGGTTGGTATTTGTTGTTCGATGGTTGGTATTTGTTGTTCAGTATTTGTTGTTTGTTGGTTGGTTTTTGTGTGGTACGTTGTTCGATGGTTGGTATTTGTTGTTCGTTGTTCAGTATTCGTTGTTTGTGTTTCATAGCCACCTCACCCAGCCCTAGTTCCTCTATTTATCTCCCAGTCCGAGTCAGCTGGGGTCTGTGGGACAGCTAGGTCAGTAAAAGCTCTGGACATCACAGCAGGGCTTGACTCACTGGTCCTTTTGTCAGGCAGCTGGGCGGAGTGTATCCCTGAGGTTTTCATTGTTTTAATGCAGGGTGACAGCTGATTCCTCTCTGATGAAAAGGCTGTGGAATGCTGGACTCATGCACTGCCATGGCAACTGGCCTGGTTGTGGTCAAATACAAAAAGACCCTACAATGTTGTTGATTGAAAAAAGCAGATAAAAACAGAGGCTGAAATAAAGGACGCTGTCTTATCTACAGGATCGGATACGGATGTCGAAGTGGAGATGTCGGGCCGTGCGTGGTCGGTGCCAACTCTTCATACCGGAGCATTATTTCCAAACCGAGATCTTAGCTCTTCTTACGCACGAGCTTTGCTTGTCATTTCCATGTTGTTTACATCCGCCGGTTGATGTGGTACTGAATTAGCAGTGATGTGTGTTAATCTAAACGATAAATTACTAGAAGAAGATAAAACATTTATCTAAAGTAAGGATGGACCGAATATTTGGCCCTAAATGACAACAAACCCAAACCTTCGGTGTTCGGTCGAATAAGTGTTTTCACAGAATAATCATCACCTATAAATAATTAATAAATAATTGACTGAATAATTCATACCGAGGTTTGTGATTTCACGCAACCAGCATGTAGTGCGGCGCGCTTCGTTAGCGCAGAGAACACGCCAGCTGTGTATAAGCATTTTAAAGAGTCCAACAGTGAAGGGCGTTATGACAGGATTTGATCAATTTCATTGTTATTGAAAGAAAATTGGATATTTGTGAATATCATCAGTGCTTAAAGAACTCCAGCTGCACATTTCATTACACGGAATGTAATTGGTGCTGTTTAATTAGATAAAGTGCTGCAGATTCAGCGTGGGACAGTATCTGAACAGCAGTTTTGAAGAACATGACTCTACTGATTTTTTTATTCTCAGAATATTGTGATAAATATTGTGTATTGTATACATTATTGACCTCCACGACCAAATAAGTGTTTTTCTAATTGATTAATGTTGCATTAAATCAGTGTTTTATTTTCACATTTGTTCTTTATTAGCTCATTTAAGTGCTTTGTTGGTTTGTCTGCTGGGATGTTAAATGTTCAGTGTTTAATAAATATTTTAAATGATAGTTTTGTGGGTTTTTTTTCTTCTTTGAAAAGCAAAATGAAAATACATTTATGCTGTTTGATTTAGAAATGGAGGCAAAATGAATGATATTCAGTATTTGTTTCAGCATCCGTCATTTAGTCGTGCTGTCAAACTGGAGCCTTTAAAGGGTCGTATTAAAAAATCTCATCAAAGCCACGCATCAGAAAATACAGGACTAGAACATTTGTGAAATTTGACCAAATCTGATTTCAAAATTCATGTCCTAAAAGTAGATAAGGAGACAAAACCAATCAAAATCTGACATATCTGTCAGTAGCCTGTTTGCAGAAGGTCCTTCCACAACATTCCTGTTTGATGAGACTTTGACTCGTCCATTGCAAAAAAGACCTCTATTCCTCTTTATTCATTCTTTGGTAGGACGAATGATGTGCTTAGGGTCGTTGTCTTGTTGCATGGTCCACATTCTCTTGAGACTCAGCTCACACACAGATGTTCTGGCAGTTTGCTGGAATAATTCGGAATTCATTGTTCCGTTGACGATGGCAAAAAAACATCTGTTTTGGTGTGGTGGGGAGGGTGACCGAGCAGATGTTGCAGTGCATGCTGGTTAATGCAGTGCAGTGGATCATGGAACAGACTGGTCTTAACCGTTTGGATGCCCAGATTAGATTGTGCCTTGGGCCTGATGTGGCCTGATGGGCATTGTTTTTGACACATGGGCACTAAAGAATGCTTCTGTCAGTTACTGTGCATGAGGTGCTTCTGCCCAAAGACAGTGTTGCTTAGCAACAGCAAGGGTCAGACAGCACCCAGACATGCCTCATGTATATTCTGATGCCATCAGTGGAGTGTTGTGAACTGCAGCATATAGCGAATAGTGTCGCACGGGTACTAATAGTGTCTTTTTAGGGACGGTCCTGAAAGGTCCATAGTTGGAACGTTAGTGACCTTCGTGCAGAAATATAACGTGATCATTATTCGTGTGCTGTATCAAAAACGTTCTGCAAACAGCTCGAAGTGCAAAAAGCAAGCTTTTCTAGAAGGAACGTAAGAAAACGTTGTGAAAGCAACATTCCTTGACATCTGATCATCTACGCTATGTGTCCAAATGTTTGTGGACACCTATTGAAGCCCCCCCCCCCCCAACGGAACAGTGTTCTCTGGAATGATGGAGCTCCATCCTGTGCTTTTCCAACATCATCACTTCACGAATGCTTGTGAATGCAATCAGAAAATTAGAAACTCTTCCCTCGAACAAAGGCAGGATGAACTTGTGACTGAGCAGGTGTCCCGATACTTTTGTCCATATACTGTATATTTTACTATGCAGCTCATCCAGTTAGACTGGTTCTCTCAGAGCCTGTGAAAACAACAAGGAGATGATGAGTGTTCTTTGTTGTAGTAGTAGTGAGATCTTTAACTTATACATCGACAAAATGATAGTTTACTGTTTTTAATCGTAATAATTCTAACATATCATCATGCTGCCCACTCCTCCCGTCATTTGACCTCGTTCCAGCACCTCATTACATAGAAACACGTACGAAATCTGCATGTTCTTGGTTGGTTTCCTCAGGCTCCTGGGTGGAGTTGGAGTTGAATGGGAACACTGCTCCAGTTTCCCAGCAGCTGACCCCTGGCCTGGCCTCCTCTGCCGGCAATGGGAATGTAGGAGAGTCCTCAGCTCCCTTACAGGCTGTACAGGAAGTGGAGGAGGAGAGCCTGGTGGGAGGCCTCGAGCATGTCCCCTCATCCTCGTCCATTCATAATGGAGACATGGAGAAGATCCTCCTGGATGCCCAGCATGAGTCCAGCCCCAGCAGCTCCTCCTGTAACAGGTAAGAGAACAAGAGCCGATCAGCCATAACATTATGACCTCCTCAGGAGCACTTTGTATATCTGTAATTCCAGACTGTAGTTCATCTGTTTCTCTGCAGACTTTATTCTCCTACTTTCACCCTGATCTTCAATGATCAGGACCCCACAAGACCACCACAGAGCAGCTATTATGTGGGTGGTGGGTCGTTCCGGAGTTCCTAAATTGTAGATAGACTTCGGTCAAAGTAGACCTTTTAAGGGACGAGAGAGCAGTGAGTGTGTGGTGGATCATCTGTGGTGCTTTTAGAACATACTAGGATTTTGGAAATGAAGCCATTGGGAGCGCAAAAAAACAAGTTTAGTCATCTGAAGTTTGAGGTCAAACCCTGCCAGTGGATGCATTAAACTCACTGTCAGCTCTCCAGACAGCCCTGCCAGCACCACTGAGGATTTGAAAGATTCCAAGGAGCTGTAAGAGCTTTTAGGAAATCCTTGTTTTTTTTGTGCTTCTGAAGATTAAACATAGTAGTGCCAACCAAGTGTCAGTTCCCTGTGCCTCCAAAACAGCTCTGAACCATCGAGGAGGCATGGGCTCCACAAGACGTCTGAAGGTATCCTATAAGTCCTATAAGTTGACAGGTAGGACCTCCATGAGCATCAGTGAGCATCACGACCCTGCCACAGATTCACCAGTTATCCTTCCTTGGGTCACTTTCGGTGGATACTGACCACTGCCACTGGGAACAAACTGATGTTTTTGGAGATGTTCTGTCCCGGTCTTCCAGAACATCACAGATCTCAGACACTTATACTTTATCATTTTTCCTGCTTCAACACATGAACCTCAAGAACTGATAACTCCCAAAAGCAAATCTGTTCCGCCATGTTTTCTTCAAACATCGGCCGCTTGGGCAGGGCTGTCGGCGGTTACTCGGCTTAGTCAATGGTGTCGATGCATTTTTAGCGTTTAGAAATTGAGTAGATCAGGTTTTATTAACTGAGATCATTGACTTTTAAATAGAAACTGGAGTCTTTTTTAGGAGTTAGAACTACTGACCGTAAAAGTGCATCTGTTTAATGTTTATTTCCAATTTAAACCTGGACGTTTTGCTCCTCAGTCTGTAAATCTGTGTTTGAATTTTGTTGTTGTGCTGCGTCGTTTCGACGAGTTGACCAGTCTGTAGATCAGTCAAGAGATCAATCAATAGGAAAAAAAGGGGTTTAAGACTTTTAGGAAAGCACACGTTATTTATTTGTTATTATTGTTGTTATTTTTGTTTATTATTGATGTTATCAACAGGTTGGCTAACCTGTTTTGGCTGCTGTTAGTGGCTATTTTCCTCAAGTTACCAAAAATAAATACGGAGATCTAAGGTTTTGTTCTAACAGTATCATCTATTTTTTATGCTTCTCAGTCCTCCCAGACCCCACAGTCCTGAGCACGATGAAGGTCTGATCACCTTTGATGTGGAGATGCCCAGTGAGAGAGACTGTCAGGTAAGACCAATGACTGCTCAGGTTCTCATAATGACGTAATCTCTGAATCACCTCCTGAGCAGCGAGCGTCACTTACCGTGATGCAAGAGTCACACTGTGAAGATTGCTTCCCAGGCTTTTTGGATGAGTTTCATATTCTACACTGACCCCTACGTCCTTCTCTCTTCCCTGTGCAGTCAGAGGACGACAGTCTGGAAAAGGACAGAGAGGACGACGTTCTCGTGAATAAAGGCGAGAGCTGGGTGGCAGACTGGTCCAGTCGGCCTGAAAATATACCTCCCAAGTGAGTGGCCTTCACCTCTGTTCTCACGCAGGAATATATGCTCTACATCTTTAAATATGACATCTGAACACAACGTAGAGAGCGTGCACAACACTCACATTCACAACACACAGAGGATTTCAGTGTGCAGCTTCAGTATGCAAATACAGTGGCCTGAAGGCAGAGGTCCTCTAGTAGTTGGGATTTTGTCTGTTTATAATTATAAGTATTACACGTGTATTTTGGTTTATACAATAGAGGATTGATCTTTTTGGTATCCTTGATTTCATAAGAACGAGCAGGTGTATCGTAATTAGCAGATACTCAAGATTTTAATATTAATATCAAAAACAAGCATCATGTAATCTCAAACGTAGGTAGGTAAATATGTAGGTAGACAGGTAGGTTGGTTGGTTGGTAGGTAGGTTGGTAGGTTGGTTGGTAGGTAAGTTGGTTGATTAGTAGGTTGGTTGGTAGGTAAGTTGGTTGGTAGGTGGGTAGGTTGGTTGGTAGGTAAGTTGGTAGGTAAGTTGGTTGGTAGGTAGGTAAGTTGGTTGGTAGGTAGGTAAGTTGGTTGATTGGTAGGTAGGTTGGTTGGTAGGTAGGTAAGTTGGTTGATTAGTAGGTTGGTTGGTAGGTAAGTTGGTTGATTAGTAGGTTGGTTGGTAGGTAAGTTGGTTGATAGGTTGGTTGGTAGGTAAGTTGGTTGATTGGTAGGTAGGTTGGTTGGTAGGTAAGTTGGTTGATTGGTAGGTTGGTTGGTAGGTAGGTAAGTTGGTTGGTTGGTAGGTAGGTAAGTTGGTTGGTTGGTAGGTAGGTAGGTTGGTTGGTTGGTAGGTAGGTAGGTTGGTTGGTTGGTAGGTAAGTTGGTTGGTAAGTTGGTTGGTAGGTTGGTTGGTAGGTAAGTTGGTTGATTGGTAGGTTGGTTGGTAGGTAGGTAAGTTGGTTGGTAGGTAGGTTGGTTGGTAAGTTGGTTGGTAGGTTGGTTGGTAGGTAGGTAAGTTGGTTGATTGGTAGGTAGGTTGATTGGTAGGTAGGTAGGTTGGTTGGTTGGTAGGTAGGTTGGTTGGTTGGCAAATAGTAGCAAACGTGCAAATGCACACACAGCTTGTCTAGTGCCTTTAGAGAATTACTGCCAAAAGAATAGGACTCTCTGGAGCAGATAAACACCATTGACACCATGTCTAATGCCAGGTGTGGGATAGAGGGTTATATACAGCTGTGGAACTGCATCGTCTGGAATGATGGAGCTCCATCCAGTACTTTTGGGATGAATTGGAGATGAGGTGGGGGTGAGGTGGGATGGTGATCATCCAACATCCTAATTTCACTAATGCTCTTGTTGCTGAATGAAATCAAATCCTCATCAAAACCTAGCAGGACGTCTGTCCTGGACAGTAGAGACAGTTACTCCAACAAAAGCAGTGGTCCCAATACTTTTGTCCATATGTTGTATAACCATGTGGGCTTAGTCAACAGAGGTTGATTATATACTTCTGTTTGTGTGATCTGCTTTTCACAGGGAGTTCCAGTTCCGACACCCAAAGCGTTCAGGTTCGGTCTCTCTGAGCATGAGAAAGACTGGAGTCATGAAGAATGGAGGGGTCTTCTCAGCTGAATTCCTCAAAGTGTTCATCCCCTCTCTGCTGCTCTCTCACATTCTCGCCCTGGGTCTGGGGTGAGTGTCGGTGCAAGTGAAAGCTGGCCACTTATGTGACAACAAACCAGTTTTGGTCCATGGCTCTGCCACTATGGCCTGGGGGTCGTGGGTTTGAATCCCGAATCAAAGAGCACTTTTCCAAAACAAGTCCCAAACCTACGTCTCTTTGATATCATTAAAATGTTCGATAATGTGATTAAAAATATCTCCAGAGTTAATCATTAAATGATTGTGAAATCATATCACCACATGACCACCTCCTTGCTTGTACACTCATTGTCAGCTGTTTTGTCTCTGGTGGTCCTGTGGGGTCCTGATCATTGAAGATCAGGGTGAAAGGAGGAGAATAACGTCTGCAGAGAAACGGACGAAAGACAGTCTGGAATTACAGAACCACAAAGAGCTCCTGTGTGGTCAGAGGAGCTGATATGAGGACAGTGGGTGTAGAAACCAAGAGGTGGTCATGGTGTTGTGGTTGATGGTGTATTATTTAGCTGTTTTGTGGACAAATCATTTTCTTTCAATGCATTTGATTGGATGCATCCCCACTTTTAAGGGGTCCTGGGTCGGATCTGACGAATTTAACTTTTTCTTTAAAAACAGTGTCCTGTTGATGTTATTGAGGGCCTTTACTACCCTGTCGTGGGTTTTTTCGTACTAAACTCGGTGTTGAGGATGCAGGATACGCATAGTAGCCACGATGTGTGTGTGTCGCTAACAGGAAGTCCGTTTATAGATGGTTAATGTGTTTCTATTTTCTCTGCGTTCAGTGTCATTAATAAAATTTAAATTTGATCGGGGGTAACTCGGGGGTTGTGTGTTAAACGGAATTCGAGGGTTTGTGATGGTTCAGACACTAATGGTATTTTGTGCTCTGTTCTTTCTAGGGTCTACATTGGTAAAAGGTTGACTACACCTTCCACCAGTTCGTTTTAAACCCAAACCTATACCAGTGCCTGGAAGCTCCATCAGACACAGTGGTGGCAAAGTTGTGTCCAAACATCTCCAATGTCTTTGTTAGATACTCTCTCTCTCTCCCTCTCCCCCCAACTCTGCCTCATTCTCTCTCCCCCCCCCCACACACTTTCTGATTCCGTTCCTCCCACTCATCTCTCTCGTGGTTATGAGCCGACCCGTCACCAGAAGAATCTGGGAGAAGATCTGTTTGTGGATCTAGTCTTGTGTTGATGTTTTCCTTTGCCTATTGCTCTGTGTCTCTGACATGTTTAGGTGTTTTTGTCTTATTTTCTTGTTTTAACGTATGATTAGGAGTTCGTAACTGACCTTTCTTCCTGATCCAGGTCCAAAGAGAGAAAACCCAAACCTGCTTGGTGGCTCCGCTGCGGCCGAGTCCAAACAAACCCCCGGATTTTCACTCTTTGGACCTGGATTGCCCATTTCTATGCCGTAATCCAAACTACTTCTACAACCACCAGCACATTACCAAACTGTCACTTTATCTTCACGGTGTGCTTTGTACCTATGATACAGTTATGGTAGTGTTGTTGGGTTCAGTAGTGCTTAGGATTGTAAGTGACTGGAAGAATATTCGATATTCCCGCCCCTTTTGTCTTCTTTTAAGCGCCTTTAGACGAAGAGATTGTGTTGTGTGAAGTCAACCGATTACAATAGCTGTGCCATCTTTGGAGAAAATCCATCCCAGCATGTACTTTAATTCTGGATCTCAACACTGTGGTTCCTTAATTTAATTACCCCCGACACCCCGATATCTCTTAAAGAATTTTTTTATTACTATTATTGACGTAATAGGGGACACTTTCAACAGACTGTTAAGAGCTCTGAACTGAACGTGGTCTTTGTAGTCAGAGAGCTTCACCACAGTTGTGGGATTCAGAGCTGATGATCTCCGATCATCTGATTTTTTTTTTTTCCCCACTCCATTTCCTCTCACCAGCATGGAGGAGCTCACAGTTCAGACCTGGGGCAGTACTAGGCCTGGGCTGCAGAGCTATAGCCCCCGTATTTTTTTTTTTTACTTCCTTTTTAAACATATCTTTTCCCGCTCCCTCCTGGAACAAACAAAACGAGAGAAAAATCCCTCCCAGATCAGGCGAAACAAGCATTAACCCTCCACCCCTGACTGAAAGAAACCCATTGGCCTACTCGCTGGGTCTCTATGACGTCCACACTCACACTCCAGGTCTGGACGATACCCTCGTTTGGGAACTCTATTGTCTGATTTTCCAGTATGGAACGACATTTTTGAGTTTGTTTTTGGACGGGGGACGAATGAAACATGCGTCCATTTAAATCAATTCCTCACAGTCACAGTCCAGACCATGGGCGGTACTAGGCCTGAGATATGGAGCCCCAACCCCACCTTTTGGAATGAACAGAATGAATGTGGGGTTTTTCATGTGAACGAAATCAAAGTAATCCCGGGTCGAATGACCCCGTCCCCCATTGACCGAATTAACCCAAGTGGGCAATGCCCCAGGCCTCTACATCATCTGCCCACACCCCTGGTCTGGATATTAACCTTGTTTGGTATGAACTCGGGCTTGACCTTTTTTGGTTGTTGGGAGGGGTTGGGAATATGCTTTAGGTATTCTTCAGAGCAGGGGTAGGTAACCCTGGTCCAGTTCCAGACTCCTGAACAAACCTGATTAACTCACTGGTTAATTGCCAGTGGTTCAGTAGGTCTGTTCGAGTGGGCAAATCAGCAAGCTGTGCAGGAAGTTGGCATTGCAGGACCAGGGTTGCCTACCCCTGATCTCGAGGATGAAAGGTCATTTTTGTAATACCAACATAAACCAGGAGAGAAACGGAGGATGTGGGAGTTAATGAGAGGAAGTCTGACATGTGTTTCCTTCTATTGGATACGACTCTCGGGCCGATTGACCAGACAATGATTAAGCTTCTGGACTGTATTTTCCTTTCGTGCTGTGTAGGCCAGAACTATTTCGTCCCTGTCCGAGAACCAGGCCACGGTGATCTTTTTTGCGATCAAGTTCACGAACCTTACAGCCATCGCGAAAGTTGGCCGGAGAGTTGTTGAGACCAACGTTCCACAGGTATAAAGGGGAACCGACGGGTAGTCCGATCACGGTACCACTTAGTAAAGTGTGCATGTGCTTCCTACTTCTACGATACACTGATTCGCAACACTTACTGGCCTTGGATGTGTCCTAGTACATCTCAAAAAATTGGAATATTGTGAAAGGTTTTGTGTTGATTATTCAAAAACGTGAACTCGTTTTATAGCCATTACGTTGGAAGGAGCGCATTTCAGCGTGGATTTCATTTACAGTTAATTCTGTTTGATTAAAGGTTCTAATAATTAGAGATTCTGGATTTCAGATTTGAGGAGTTATTAGTGGGGGTTTGTTCAAAAGCTGGTTATGTTCGTCACCCGTATCTCCCACGGTTCCGTTAAGACACCAAGAGGAGAGAGTTTCGTTTCATTTGAATGGGGGAGGAGGGAGGAAAATGAGGGCGCAAGGGTTCTTCAGCAATCAAGACGATTCTATGTAGATCCACGAGCTCTCAAAGAACCCTTTGCATGAATAAAGGGTTCTTCAGATTGATGTAGAGGGTTGTATATAGAGCCTTTCTGAACAGGGTTCTACTAGTATGGTTGTACTGTTGTTACAACGTCGAACTTGTAACCCTCTACAGTACATTCTCCATCTGTCTGAAGAACCCTTTCACGATGCAAAGAACCCTTTAAGTGTTTTGTTTTTAAGTTCACTTTTTTGAACGATATTATGAACATAAACCTCTTGACAGTTTTCTGATTGTTCGAGCTTCCCTGGTACGATACTGCCCCACTCGAGTGTCACGGACGGTGTGTACTATGCTTCTTCGTGCCTCTCCACTGTGATGCTTACTTCTGCCTACAAGGCCTGGCATCAACACATTTCCAGTACACCTTGCACATGCTAGAACCCCTGACATATTTTGAGTTGGATTAAGACTCTCATCCATGCTTTTTTTGTTTTCCGACTCCATTCTAACGTTCTCTGTTCTCCAAAGCCCAGATCTGATCGTTTGTTTGTGCGGAACGTGAAGCGTTTCTGTGAACATCAGTCACAAAACAGTGTCAATGAGGTGAAAATATATTTTCTGTTCATTCGGAATTCATTCTTTTTTCCGTGTTTGAAGGTACAGTCAGTGATTCCCGTTTTCTGTGGCTTCACTGAAATGCCACGTCACTGCAAAGATTTTGTAGGTTTGGTTATTTTTATTCTCAGTCCTTTGATCTTGCCACGGTTTAACGCTACATAATAAGATCAAGGATCTCTTTAAACCCTTACATTGATTATATCATCAGTGACGTGTGATTGAAAGTACATCAATATGTGTTATTTATTCATTTGAAGGTCACTGACCTTTTGACTGGTCAGAATATTGAGGCGTCACAAAATCACATTGTACCCCAGTGACGCCGGCAGCTGTAATCCCCTACGTACCATGTGTACAATTGTTTAGAGCACTAACGGATAGCCTGTCCCCCTTGTCCTGTGTGTTCCCGAACTGAAACTTCACCCCCACCTCCTGCACGTTTTAGAGGACTCCCTGCTTTAAGCTCTAAAATATGCAGGGTAGGGGTGCCTCCAGGGTCCGGGTTGAGTCTCTTGACTACAGTGGTGGGATTCAGAGCTGTTCTCCCTCACCAGCAAGAAGGAGCTCACAGTTCGGACCAGGGGAGACATTAGGCATGGGCTGCAGAGCTATAGCCAGTCTTTTTATGAATAGCCCTCTACCCCTTATGGAACAAACGAAATGAAAGGAGTCCCCCTCCCAGGTCGAAAAGGAACGAACGAACCCACCCCCAGTTGACCGAGAGAAACCAGGTCCACGCCCCAGGTCTCTATGATGTCTACACATGCCTCTGGTCTGTTCTCTGGTTTTCCAGTATGGAACAACCTTTTTGTGCTTGATATAACTTCAGTCATTCCCCTTCCTCGACATTAGCCCCAACAAACACGTGACCTCATCACCGGTCCATCGTTCCCAACACTGCCGTGATTCCTCGTACGCTTGGGTCGGTCCTGAAGGAGAGTAGCTGATAGGAAAGGCCGTCGTTAGTGACGTTTTCACACACCTCAAGCTTTTGTTTGCACCCATTTTGTCCTCCATTGCATAAACACATCTTTCCGAGCCTCAGATTTGCTTTGGAAGATGGAACCCTGACTTGGGACACAAAACTGTGAATGAAAAGAGTTGTAGCTCATTACAGCAAGATAAACTAGCCCCACCCTCTGTTTAAAGGTGGGAATTACTATATTGTACATTTTACGCACATTATGTTGATATTTTTTTTCTTTTGCTTCTTTTGTTTATTTTCTTTCCTTTTATTTTATTTTATTTTTTGCTTTGACCAGAGTGACTGGATTACGTTGGGATTGGAGGGCAGGGCCCTCATGGTGGGCGTCCCCCGGCTGTTTCTTTTGAAAGTAGTAGTTCTGAAAGTGATGAATCAAAATCACATTTTATTTTATCACGTATTAAACGATAAACATTAAAATTCCAAATACAACCCATCATTCAGGAATACATGTTTTTATTTGTCATTCCATTCATATGTCCTGCATGTTTTCTTTATTTAAAGGGGCAGGTCCAGTCAGTGTAGGGAATGTAATTCATTCAGATTAATCACTGACCAATCAGTGACCAGTGGATTATACAGAATGGAAAACAGTGCTTTATTGAAGGTTTTGGACCGAATGGCACCACAGACTGAAAAATTCCTCTCATTCATATCAGCTTTTGACCAGTTCAGACTGGGAGTCCAGTTGTCTTCACATTTATTTGATAGACTAGTCAGCAAAAATCCCACATGAAATCCAATTTTTGGGAATCAGACCTCAAATCACATGGTTTGAAATCGGATTACAGTCAGATTTGTGCAGATATGTCTCTGCTCAAATCGAATTTGGTATCAGAAGTGTTGTTTGTGTGACTCGCAATGAGACCAACAATACCTGTGTCCACAAATCCACATTTACAAACGAATCTGATTTGTCTGCAGTCTAAACATTGCCAGGTCGTATCCAGATAGATGTCTGATAGTCTGGACAGCAGACAATAAATAAATAAACGTGAAATCTGATTTTTGATAATCAGACCAAGTGCAAGTCATCAATTGGATTCAAGAGTCTGGACATAAGAAGCTTATCTGCATGTGTTGCTATGGTAACAGCATAGGCAGAACCACATGCCATGCTCTTCTTGGGTCCCTGCACTTCCGTCTCCCTGTACAAGTAATCACATTTCAAACCGAGTTCTCAAAAATCAAACCAGCCTGGATCGGATTTGGGCTGGAAGTCTGAACAAAGCCAAAGTGTCTTTAGTGACATTCGCAGCACAATGTTATTCACAACATTAAATTCAACTTGAGCAAAGTGTGGGGAGATCCAAGATCAGTCCAAAGGCTATGTAGTCAGCACGGATACACAGTTACAGCAACCCATAGGTTTGGGACCTCTGGACTCAGATGGTCATCTCAGGAGACCTGATTGGAGAAGTCTGAATAACCTGCAATCTGAACATAGTCCAGGTGACACAGTGGTCCAGATCCAATTTTAAGAGTTTAATCAGACTCCCTCTCCGAGCCAGTAGGTTCTGTCACGTTTCAGTAGATGTTTAATGTAAAACGAAAGGTGAAGAGCGGAAAGCTGGTCCAGATACAGACAGAAGTGTGGTGTTATTTAATTAATGCATGTCTGAGTGTGTGGGATGTGTGAGTTTTGTTCCCTCCAGTGCTGAGTGTGAATGCATGGCTTGTTGGTGCACCGTTCCACCGAGGTTGTGTTTATGGGTACTCTGCCCCAGCAGACAGGCAAGCATGTGTCCTGAAGTCTAGTGGTGGTCTCTCCTGTCCTGATGCATGGAAGGGGTACGGAGAGCACAGTGTGCATGGCAGAGGAGGAGCTTTCTCTAATGTACAGACTTTTAAATGGAAACCTACAAGCGAAGCAGTGGTTCTGGAACAAGCGCTTCTGTAAAACTGAGAAGTGGACTTTATTGTGCTTCGGTGAATTTTTCAGATCAGTGTTTTAAAGAGAATTTAAGATGCCGGGACCCTTTCACTCCATTACATCATAGACAAGGGCACAAGCTACAACTGGAACCGAGACCTCATCATTTACTTGGGTTGTGTCTCTATTTCTGTCCGGTCGTATTCCAAGTTCCAGAGGAACTCTGTCCATTATTATGTCCATCGGTTGAGTAATATTTACTCCTGTTTTTTTTTTTCCCGTCCCTGTTTCAGCCGCTCCGCTCCGTTCCCCTCAGCCTGCCTTAAATACTGCATGCTGGAACTTGGGTTCACTAACTGAGCCGTACGGTGGTCATTAAAGAGCTTCTACAGACTGGCTTTCTTAAACAACTGACCCCAGACAGGAAAGGTCATGTACCGTTAGGACACACTATGAACACCTTTGACTTGAACATCTTTAATCATATGGACCTTTGATCTTTATTTTAAATATATTAAGAGATAGAGGTGGTTAGATGTTTCCTATAACCATCTACCAGTCTCTGACATCTCTTCCAGCTCTTCCAGTTCTTCCATCTGTGATGTTTCAGCATCAGTCTTGGTACAAGAGGGTCTTACATTCTCCTCGAGCCCCCTCTGATACAATAAGGGTATCATCATAGTGGTTTCTAGGATGGAGAGATCTCCAGACCCTGCTGCAGAAAAGCAGCACCAAACCATCACACTTCCACCACCATGCTTCACAGCTCAGATGAAATTGTTGTGCTCAAGTTACTGTTACTGTGCCCAACTTTGGATTCATCTGTCCAAAGCACATTGTTCCAGACGTCCTGCTCTTTGTCTAGATGTTCTCTGTAGGACTTTAAGCTTGTCCTGATGTTTTTGACAGTAAGGGTTTCCTCCTTAAACATCTCCCATGAAGATCAAACATATTTGGTCTCTTTCTGATGGTAGATGCTGCACTTTGACTGTAGCAAGAGCTTTAGGATTGTTGGATCTTTATTACTCATCTTGTGGTTTTGCTCTTGGGCTGAACTTGCTAGGACATGGTCTGGCCTGATCATGTTAGCAGTTCTAAATGTCCTCCACTTGTAAATGATGTTCCGGACAGTGAAACTGCTGATTTCTAATTGTTCATCTGCATCTTCAGCTTTCTTTCTGGAGGCCTGAGAGCGCTCTATAGATCTCACCGTGGTGATCCCGTTCACTTCAACAATCGAGAGCAAACCAAACTAATGTCTGAGGTTTAAATAAGACAGGCTCCTCCACTGTTCTCTCTCAACCTGATTCTAATTTTTAGCCTTTTTCTGTCGTAATTAACTTGGACATGTTCTAACGTTTTTTCCTCACAAGAAAACTGGATTTCTGTTAGTTGTTCTGTTAGTTTAGTTGCATCACATCCAGCTCTCAATACATTTCAAATGAAGATCAAATGTATATATGTTTAAATATGTTAAAGTCAGAGGTGTCCATGGGGTCCCCGAACCTTTTCATTTGCCTGTATGTCCGAAGGTTTGAAGACACAATCAAACGTTTATCCTGAAATCTTAAATAATACTCTGCTAAAGGTGCTGCGAACAGTTCTTTGAGAAATGCCATCAAGAACCATGTTTGTAGAAGAGATGAGTGTGAGTTCAACTCTGTCATTCGTGGTGTCCACAACTGTGGACACGATTCAAACATGATCTTTTAAGCCTTACCATACGTACTCCAGACTTATAGAGGAGCAACTCCTTAACATTAATGTGCTTCTGAGTAATAATGTTTTAATAACCATAAAATATTACATCATACATCCCAAATGGTGGATGGCAGTGGACATGACCATGTGACATTATCATATATATTCTATTTTTAAATTACATTTTATTTGACAAAATTCATAGATCGAAAGAAATTTGATTTGGTTCCATGACATGCTTTTATTAAAGTTTGATTAATATGACTTTTATTTTTAAGAGCTATATGAGTAAATAGTATTAGGTAATCAGTAGTATGATATTTTTATCTAAATACTTAAAGTAATTGCCAACAAGTGTAATATAGTATACTGTAGTGGTTGGTGTGGCATCACAGATGATACCACCAGTGTCTAGGGTTCTAATTCCCAGTCTGGACAACTGTGTTGTGCTACACCAATAAGAGTCCCTGGGCAAGAATAACACTGAGCTAAATATAAATGTAGTATTTTTATTATATTCCACTACGTTTAGGCGACATCATATATATTCCAGGTTTGTTTTATTGTAAAATAAATGTACATACTTTGTATGAGCTTGTGATCTCCACAACATATACCGAACCAACTGGTAATTCACTATGGTCTACAAATACAGGAGTATTTCCTGAATTATCCAGCTGGGGTTCAAAGTGAGGTCATGTAGACTATAGTTTACTACACCGTATTCCTATTTTCCTGTGTCTCAAGCTTTCTGAGATATCTCAGTTGGCCGATTGACCACAAACTGACTGCAAAAGGTCCAACCCGATTGCAAGAGATGATGCACAATGTATGGAGGCTGTACAACACTGTACAACCGTGGCATGTGTTCACGCGAAATAGGTCGTACAAGTTCGAGAAACACGGTTTTAAGGCATCACTCAAAGAACTCATTGTAGCACCTCTGTTGAAATAGCTTCTACCGAGTTCTCCATCACACATGCTGTTCCTTCACAAACACATTCCATGGTGCTCCATCACTGCTCCACAGTCTAATGCTAGAGGACTCTAAGTCAGAGATGTCCAGTCTTGTCTGCGAAGGGACGGTGTGGTTTCTACTATGTAAAGTAGAAGCACGTGATTGACTGACAACTGACCATAATCCTGCAGCCACTCCATACCTTTGTGGCTAAGATTGGACACCTCTGCTCAAGCTTGTCCTTGGCATTGGACATTATGACCTCTGGCTGGTGTAGCTGCACCACAGTGTCTTGATCGATTGGAAATGGTGTTGTATAAGCTGTGGGTGAAGAAGGGTGAATACTTTTGGACACACAGGCCGATTGTCATTCTGCACTCTGGTCTGTACTGGTGTTCTTGTGGACTTGGGAAACGTCATTAGCTCCCATTTCTAAAGTCCACATCTAAAGTACAGTACAAACATCTGGATATCCAGTGTTCTTGCTGTCACAGCGTTATCAAGGATGCATCGGGAGATGACTTACGTGGACTTGGGACAGCCAAATATCCCATAATGATCATACAGCATCCACCTGTCCTTGGGAGTTAGTACTCACGAACTCTCGCCAAGTCCGCACTACCAAGTATGCTGAACTTCACATACTTTATACTGAGAATTCCTCAAGGGGTCTGATCCACAGACATGGATGAAGCCATCAGTAGTGAATCGTTGCTGTAAATTCCATAAAATTGCTTATAATGTATTTGGTACCAAATAGAAATGACGATGGTTCAGTTCAGTCCAAATTTAGTCTCTTAAAGGTTCTAGACGTTCTTTTCTTGGAATCCGGTTTATAGATGAACAAAGGGTTCCGAACTTTCCTCAGCCAAAGCATTTGTAAGATCGTCATTTGTAAGATATGTGACGAATGATTCACCACGTTTGTATAAAGACTGTATTTCTTGTTTTGTTTGCATTAAAGACAGTTAATATAGTGATTTTGGTCTCGCCTCAGTTTGTGCGACGTGGGGACGCCAACACGTCAGTATTCAAGGTGCTAAATTATTTTTTACTCACATTACTTACTTCCACAGGAAAGAGGTGAAGAAGGCAGGATGGAGTGGGTGGAGATGGGTGTTGGGGCTGATGTGTGACAGAAGGAGATCAGCAAGAGTGAAAGGGAAGGTCTACAAGACAGTAGTGAGACCTGCTAGGATGTCTGGTTTGGAGACTGTGGCTCTGTCTAAAAGACAGGAGGCTGAGCTGGAGGTGGCGGAGATGAAGATGCTGAGATTTTCGTTGGGAGGGATAAGGATGGACAAGAGTAGAAATGAGCAGATCAGAGGGACAGTGAAGGTGGGGCAGTTTGGAGATAAAGCCAGAGAGGCCAGGTTGAGATGGTTTGGAGGAATAGTGGATATATCGGACAAAGAATTTTGGAGATGGAGCTGCCGAGCAGAAGGAGAAGAGGAAGACCTCAGAGAAGGTTTATGGATGCAGTGAAGGTGGACATGGAGATGGTTGGTGTAACAGTAGAGGAGGCAGGGGATGGAGGCAGATGATCCGCTGTGGCGAACCCTAAAGGGAGCAGCCAAAAGAAGAAATGCCGGAGTCCCAATTGTGTACCAAATGCTAGTATTGATGGTGCAGGTTTGGCAGGGTAGAACCTGAGATCTGCAGCTACATGCTGTTTTCTAGGCTTCATAACTCAGGAACAGACATGATACATAAAACAAACTACAAACCTCTAATCTAAAAAATCTAATCTCATCATCATGAGATGAATTATCAGAGAGTAATTCAACTCAGAACGCAGCTAAAGCCACTAACCAAACAGCTACTAAAAGGAGCTTCTGGTCCATGTTTACTGCTCTGTCCACGTGTACATGATTCATGCAAATATGTCAATTATGTTAATATTAACATTTCAAACCTTAAAAACTAACAATATCTGGTATGTATGACTGTCTCCTATGACTACATTTAACAATTTTTGGTGAATAAAAGTAAATCAAACTATGGAAATTCACCTAAAGGTCTAACAGTGATTATGTTTTGTTGGGGGACAAGTGGTCAAGTAGCCTTGCTGTACTAACATACTGCACTGTTGCTGTCTGATTAGTGTCCCCTGCCCTAATTCTAAAAGTCGGGCCTCAATGAAAAATCCCTCTAATTTCCATCCATCCATCTTCATCCACTTATCCGGGGCCGGGTCGCGGGGGCAGCAGTCTAAGCAGGGATGCCCAGGCGTTCTAAGGAGGGATCCCGAGGCGTTCCCAGGCCAGCCGAGAGACATAGTCCCTCCAGCATGTCCTGGGTCTTTCCCACAGTCTCCTCCCGGTGGAGCGTGCCTGGAACACCTCCCCAGGGAGGCTTCCAGGGGGCATCCGAAAAAGGTGCCCTAGCCACCTCAACATGGTTCTTCTCGATGTAGAGGATGTGGAGGTAGTCGTAAATACGATAATATATTCTAATTAAAAAAAAACCCAAATGTATCCTCTGGCACATCGAGACCAGACATGTTTGGGCCAACTGGCTTGATAAGGTCCCTGCTGACCGTTTTCCACTGCTGGTCACTGTTTTATAGAAAAAAAAGAGAAATAGGGGCTGATGTTTGGCCCTTTTACCCCATGGTGGGGCAGATTCTGTACTGGTTCAGACGGAGGTGAGGAGGGGACGGTCCACTAGGGTACAGGAGGCCAGTTGAGTGAGGGGTTAAAGATGTTTTGATGCAGTGAGGGACAGTGTGTGACCACAGTGGTTTGGCTTTTTGTCACTACTGTGGCTTTGAGGCTCGGGTCAGTGTGTTAGTGGTCAGTTGATTGTGTAAATGTTTTTGTCATTTCAAGCATTGCAGGCATGTTTGGTTCAAGGTCAGCTTCTCACCCCAGAACGTTCTGTCTCTGTTTAAATGCAGGCCTACGCGTTACTGCTTACTGCCTCCCTCTGGCCAGAAAGAGAAGGAAAAGAGCCCTTTTGTTTGTTGTGTGTGGACGATAACTGGTAAATAAATCACAGCAGACATTTCATATAAAGAAAATAAAAACATGGGCATGTGTTTCTTTATATGGGAGAAGTGTTTGCATTTTTGTCCATTTTCACTCATTTTTAAATGTATTTTTATAAAAATATTTCACGTTTTCCTCTATATGGGTTATTTGTTACGAAAAAGGTAACAGACAACAACAAATGAGGACATGAGCCGGACCTGCTTAGCTTTCTTTATCATATATTAACTTTAAATGCAGGGCTGATGAGCGTTTAAGCTCTTTCAATATATTTAATACCAGTCAAATTAAAATAATATGAAATATAGCTGCAAGCAGAAATTCACAGGGAACTCGTTAGCTTCCAATACTGGGACCAGAAGCTGTAACGTGTGTAATCTGTGTCCATGATGGGTTTATAACTTTGGTCCTGGTGTCCCTAATTGATCTGTGTGGACACAGACATAGTAAATGGAGTAGATGCACTTTAGGACACTTTCTGGACTGCAGGAATGGGTAGAACAACTGCAGATGACACTGTAGGTCCAAATGTTAGTGGACACACCGTATTATGAATAATAATAATAATATGAATCAAATGAATGAGATGTACAAACCCTGTTTACTGCAGTGGTAGCCTTTATACTTCTTAGCAGGCTTTAGACCAGGCCAGACATTTGAACTTTGATTTGAGCATTAGTGAAGTTAGGTACTGACGATGGATTAGTTCTGGATCACAAAGGTCACTCTAGTTCGCGCCAAAGGTGCTGCGTGGAGCTCCATCGATCATTCCAGAGAACGCAGCTCCACTGCTCCACAGCGCAGGGCTGGAGGCCGTTTAACCAACACTGACCTTAGATTTATGTGTGTTTGCTCCGAACCATCCCATGCAATCAGCAATACTGTTCTCAGAGATGGTGTCTGGACACTACTGGACAGTGTATCTGTGAGCCTGTTGACTATTCCGAGAGGACGATAAAGACGTTAGTGTGTTTTTGGGAGACGGGAGATATCTTTGCTAGTGTTCATTGTCTTTAGTATGTGAAGCTGCTTCAGAAGACCCTACCACTTTGCCGTGTAACCCATGGCAACCATAGAAGCCCAATGGGAGGAGCCTGTTGATTCGCATCCTCACGATTGGCTGTAGGCAGGTGTTCTGAGGTTGCATGTGCAGGGTGGTGGTGCTGTGCGTGTGTGTGTGTGTGTGTGTGTGTGTGTGTGTGTGTGTGTGTGTGTGTTTTCAAAGGTTTCTTTCTCACATAGAAGCAGACGCTTACTTCAAAAATGATAATATTAATATTTATAGGCAGTACTGCTATACAGGGACTAAACAAGCTGTGTGTGTGCATTTGCACATCCATGTCAACAATGGGTTCGACTTAAAGTAGCTCATTGCATTCATTAGAAGGGGGTGTCCACTAATATTTGGACGTTTAGTGTATGGAAATAAATGTTTATTTAATGTTAAAAAATTCATTATGGATAAAAAGCTCATTGGTGATCGTAATTTTATTCAAAAAGGTAAACACCGTTGGTGTTTTGGATTTAAGTACAATGTTAAAGTATTAGTATCAGTATTGTAACACAAAAAACACACCGTTAATAATGAGACATTATAAATTGGGACCCAGTAAACCCTGTTTTGGATTTTGGAGGTTAATGTCCTTCATGCAGCATTTTTACGATGATTCGTTGACAATCTGATCAAAAGCGAACTCTGTAAACTGTCGTCCCTCTTGAAACCAAACCACTCGCTCTTTACTGGAACGATATATTGCTACACATATGCAATATTATGGCCATTCTGATATATCGATATATACAAAATATATATTGATATATCAATATCTATGATATCCAGCCCTCCAGGACCCAAATTACCTACACCTGGACTGAACCGTTCCAATACACTCATAACTTAACTGTTGGCCTGCAGGGACAGACACATTGCTGTATACATGTAGACGTACGTCTGCTTTGCGAATGGAAGGTTGCTGGTTTGAGTCCCTGAAATGACTGAAGAGCCCTTGAGCAACTCCCCAGTTGCTCTCCGGGTGCCATGGATAGAGCTGCACACCGCTTCAGACAGCACTCCAGACAGCACTTTAAGCACCTATGGCTCAGGTATGGAGCACACTTGAGCCAAACATCCGTTGGTATCTGGGACTGGTTGTCCCCGCCCCCACAGGCTGAGAAACACTGGAGTTCAGTGTGAATGACTGGCTGTTTGTTAGATCCAGATCCAGGTGTTAAAGTGCGGTGGTGTGGTTTGTCCAAACATATACGTAAGTATATAAAGTATCTGAAGAACATCTAAAGAACGTCCAGAGGAACAGCTGCCGAATATGTATCTATCACTGGTCGCCTGCTCTCCTCCGTCCCTCCACAGCTGCTGTCCTGTGTTCCCCTCACTCTGCTGTCCTGTGTCCCCCTCACTCTGCTGTCTGGTGTGTCACTGACTCAACTGTCCTGTGTCTGCTCTCCATCTAATGTCCTGTGTCCTCCTCACCCCGCCGTCCACTTCACTATACCTTTCTATGTCCTCCTCACTCTGCTGTCCTGTGTCCCTTTCACCTTGCTGTACTTCACTCTATGGCTCTGTCTCCCTCACTCTGCTTTCCTGTGTGCGCCCCCCCCCCCCCCACTGTCCTTGTATGACCATCTGCTGTCCTGTGTCCCCTCACTCTGCTGTCATGCGTCCCACTCACTTGACTGTCCCACTCACTTGACTGTCCCCTAAACCTGCTATCCCCTCTTCACTCTACTGTTCTATGCCTCCAGCCTGCTGTCCTGTGTCCCCATCACTCTGTTGTCCTGTGTCCTCAGTGTCCCCACAGGGCTACACCCCAGCCTGGTGTTTAACTGGAGCAGTGCGCCTGATCCGACTCTTTCGGTCGAACCATGCTGCGCTGGTGTCCTGTTAAAGCAGCATTCCTGACGGCATTCCCGGCTGTGCTGTGGGATTTGGGAATTAGCGGCTCTGCCGGACTAACGGAGGAGGAGGAGGAGCAGGGCGGGGCGCTGCGCATGCGCGCTGGGAGTCTCCGCCGTGCAAATCTGCGCTGATCGGTTCGGTGCGGAGCGGAAAGGAGCGGAGCTGAGGAGGAGCGCCGAGAGAGGAGCCGCGACCCGGGGAGCGACCGGCACTGCACCCACCGCGGGCCACACACACACACACACACACACACACTCCCAACAAAAACCGCCAACATGTCCGGATACCAGGGCAAGAAGAACATCCCCCGCATCACTGTGAGTAACAGCGGTCAGAAACGGTCTGAAACGGTCAGCAACCGTCTGAAACGGTCAGAAACGGCCAGCAACGGTCAGCAACCGTCTGAAACGGTCAGAAACGGCCAGCAACCGTCTGAAACGGCCAGAAACGGCCAGCAACCGTCTGAAACGGCCAGCAATCGTCCGAAACGGTCAGCAACGGTCAGAAACGGTACGCAATCGCCAGAAACGGTCAGCAACCGTCAGAAACGGTCTGCGATGACCGGAGTCTGCGCGCGCGTCCGGGGGATTAGGAGAGATGGTTTGGGAATGTCAGTTACACACACATACACATACACACACACACATACACACAGTCACACACATACAAACACACAGACATACACTCATACACACAGACACACACACTCATACACATACACACAGATGCACGGACACACACGCACACACACACACACACACACATACACACAGACCCACACACACACCCTCGGACACTCATGCACACAGACACACAAACACACACTCATACACACACACAAACACACACTGCATGAACTGTTCGTGGGTCTTGACGTGGTCTGTGCTGCTTTCACTTTGGTCCAGTTATGTCTTTTACAGCCATGTCCTCTTTCAGGTCCTCCAGGCCTGCTGACCAGTCATGGTATGTTGTCCCCCAGTGGTAAAGCCTGAAACCAGCTGCCCACCAGTGCAGACTGGAAAGCTGTATAACCTGTTACCTAAAGAAAGCTGAACGTCACTGGAGGTGGGCGATATCGCAATATTTGTGGATATAATGTAGGATTTTTTAAATACTCACTGATTAATCACAGAAAATGCTGACCGCCAACTTTGCAGTCAGTGGCTAGCGGTGGTCCACCATGTAATGGGTGATTTTGCGGTCAGCCAGAATGAGCTAGGTCGTGTCCATTTATCGTACGATAAATCGGTAATATAATTATCGTGAAAGACTGGGTGATATTCTCTGATATGGTGCATGTGGTGGGTATCGTCAGGGCTTAAAAAATCTCAAGATAAATTTAGCCACTGTCCCAATCTTCCATCCCAATTTGGAAGTGCCAGTTACCCAGTGCTGGTAGATGCCCACCATCTACCCACCCAGGGAGAGCATGGTCACCTCTCAGATGGCGGTCAATGGTAGGCAACATGACCTGCACAAACTGGGTTTCGACCCTGCGGCTCGATCTGAACCCACTAAGGACTCAAATCGCAGATTTTAAGAATATGCCACTGCTGATTTTTGACTGGCATATATTTCGTTTGCATGTCAAAATATCACGATTAATATTGTCTCGTGAAAATATCGTCAAATCGTATTTGTACCATATCGACCACCCCTAGGCTGCATGAGCACGGAGCTTCCGTCTTTCATGTAACGTCTGTCGCTGTATGTGTATTTAAGATTCAGGCTTTCTTAAGCTGCTTCTCGTTCCCCACCTGCCCCAAATACACCCCCGCCGCCCACCCCCACACACACACCCCCAACCCATCCCCCACCACTGGAAAACTGTCACCGCTTTGATAACCATGCAAAATGGAGAAACTGTCTCTGGAGTAGTTGAATGAAAATCCTCTTTTGAAAAGTAGGTCAATGGATCTTAGACTGTCGCATGAGCTGCAGCCTCAACAGCATTTACATGCACACACACACACACACACACACACACACACACACACACACACCCCAGTAGTGGATCTGTATAGACTGTGGAAATGTCTTCCTTCCAGGTTGTGTGTGCAGGGGAATGTGGATTAAAAGGCGCAATAGAGTCTGGGTTATGAGAGAGTGGTAAGGCACAGAGGAACAGCGTCGACGCCTGTGCTGCTCTCAACCGTTGGACACCCAGCTAAGCTTCTGCCATCTTAAGGCCTGGAGATGAGTCTCCTCAGCAGGTAGCTGCCAGCGATAACAGTCTTTATACCTCAAATCCCAGCGCAAATCCTAATGAGTCACTGTTTGATGATGAGCAAAAGTATAATCGCAGTGTTTACAATCTAATGCATAATATTTAATCTGTGTTCAGACTGGCCTCAGCTTTAGAAGGTCATTCGATGGGTTTAATGCCATCAGCGGCACAGACAGGACAGAGGAACGTTGTGAATCACAGGATGGAATTCTGTAATGGGCATCATTAGGAGAGGATGGAGGTGTAGCAAGAACTCCCATCAAATACTAACCTGCTTTGTGCTACAGTGATGACGTGTTGCTATGCAACATCGTCCTAAGTCCTTCACATTTGGATTGAATTAGGACATGAACCCCACACCGGATGTCTGGGTTGATACACTTTTTCACTTGCACTCCCCCATCCCGAAACCACACCTACAAACTCAGTCTGTCGCAGAACAGTCTAGGAATGTTTGATTTGAAACATCAGGAAACATTTCCAGAATCTGGAAGTGCATAGAGAAAAGTGAGTGTATGTTTCGTCATAAATGGATGAACCTTGATTTGCTTTTGATGAATCAACAACGGAGATGAATATAAGAAACATAGCGGAATCAATCCGTGATCTGTATAAATCAGCCCATCCGTGAGCCGCGGATTAACTGCCGAGGTTGAACCATAATAGTGTGGAAGAGGGCTGGACAATATATTGATATTTATGGGATGGCTGATATATATATATCAATATTTATATCTATATCGGGATATGAACAGAGCGGGATACGGGCTGGCGATATATACGATATATATGTCTATATCGGGATATGAACAGAAGGCGGGATCACGAGGCTGAGGCGATATATCGATATTTATATCTATAACCGGGATATGAACAGAAGGCGGGATCACCAGACTGAGAGATATATCGATATTTATATCTATATCGGGATATAAACGGACCGGGATACGGGCTGAGCGATATATCAATATTTATATCTATATCGGGATATGAACAGAGCGGGATACGGGCTGAGCGATATATCGTTATTTATATCTATATCGGGATATGAACAGAGCGGGATACGGGCTGAGCGATATATCGATATTTATATCTATCGGGATATAAACAGCAGGATACGGGCTGATCGATATTTATATCTATGTCGGGATATAAATGGAGCGGGGGGCTGAGCGATATATCGATATTTATATCTATATCGGGATATGAACAGAGCGGGATACGGGCTGAGCGATATATCAATATTTATATCTAACTGATATAGTTACACACACTGTGACATAGTTACACACTGTGACATAGTTACACACTGTATACTCACACACTAGTTAGGATTAGTAATACACAGTTGGGATGCACCCTTTGTGTCTTCTTGTCTCGCTCGTCATCCTCCGTTCCATCTCATTTTGTTTGTCATCTCTCTCCCTCGATCTCTCTCTCTGTGTCTCTGTCTCTGTCGTTCTTTTTGTCTTTGTCTGTCTCTCTGTCTCTCTCTCTCTGTGTCTCTGTCTTTCTCTATCTCTCTGTCTTCCTCTCTCTCTCTCTCTCTCTCTCTCTCTCTCTCTGTCTCTTTTCTGCAGCTCGTTCTTTCTGTCCTCAGCTGTCTCAGCAGAGCCAGACAGTGTCACTCTGTCATATAGTAACAAATGCAGCCTGAGCACTGCCCCTCACTCTTCAGCACACACACACACACACACACACACACACACACACACACACACACACACACACACACACAAAACCCTGGCTCACATTTATGCATGCTTTTTAGGCCAGTCAGTGAAAGCATGCACCCCAGACACTGTTCCACAATTCAGCCAAGCTTCCACCCAGACCTTTCACTAATGGAGTTGTGTTTCCATCCACTGGACTTCTGTGAAGAGATGTTAGATGTTTCATGCTACAATGATTTGAATCATCATCCAAACAAGCAGAACTGGATCCTGGATCCATTCATTTATATCTCGATACAGATATAAATATTGATATATCGCTCAGCCCGTATCCCGCTCTGTTTATTTCCCGATATAGATATAAATATCGATATATCGCTCAGCCCATATCCCGCTCCGATACAGATATAAATATCGATATATCACTCAGCCTGTATCCCCTTCTGTTTATATCCCGATACAGATATAAATATCGATACATCGCTCAGCCCGTATCCCACTCTGTTTATATCCCGATACAGATATAAATATCGATATATCGCTCAGCCCATATCCCGCTCCGATATAGATATAAATATTGATATATCGCTCAGCCTGTATCCCGCTCTGTTTATATCCCGATACACATATAAATATCGATACATCGCTCGGCCCGTATCCCGCTCTGTTTATATCCCGAAACAGATATAAATATCGATATATCACTCAGCCTGTATCCCGTTCTGTTTATATCCCGAAACAGATATAAATATCGATACATCACTCAGCCTGTATCCCGCTCTGTTTATATCCCGATACAGATATAAATATCGATACATCGCTCAGCCCGTATCCCGCTCTGTTTATATCCCGAAACAGATATAAATATCGATACATCGCTCACCCCGTATCCCGCTCTGTTTATATCCCGATACAGATATAAATATCGATACATCGCTCAGCCCGTATCCCGTTCTGTTTATATCCCGATACAGATATAAATATCAATTTTTCACTTCAGAGTCACCTTTTTCTGTCCACTGGTCACATAAAATTCCCTGGAACTGTGGACAGACCTGTAGCCAAATTAAAGAACCGTTTTGGTGAGCAACAGACATTGCAATTTCTGGTAGCCCAGACTCCATTTCCTGACAGTTAAAACACAGACTGAACGGGCCAGCGAGGCAACCCAGCTCACCTCAGAACAGGTCATAATGGTGTGTGGATCTTTGAGAAGCTTAACCACTGGAATGTCGCACCTCATCAAGAGCCAGCGTATCGTGGTAAACAGTGCAGTGTATCGGCCCAACAGTGGTTACGAGACCTCAGCTGAGTTAATGAAACAGACCAGTTAAATTACAGCGTTGAAAAGTAATTATATGGCTTTTTAAAATCGGCCAGACAGATCGGACCGGACTGTCCATCAGTTTACAGCTGGCTTTTTTATCTTAAATGAAACATGTCCTTACCTAAAGGTAACCCTGCCTCCCTCCCTGCATATCAATCTTATTATTGATTATTATCAATTATTATTGTTCCTGCCGTAGCAGGGAGACGTGTAGAGGGCATCCTGGGTGAGCCGATCACGTGTCCAGCACAAAGTTCAGGTGTGAATGAGGAATACTGTGTCTCAATGGGAATCCGATCACTCAAACCACATTCAGAGGTGGTCAGAGACACATATGAGCACATGATTCTTGGAGTGTCTTAATGTGTCTCCAACAGCAAAGCACCTCCTGCATCAACTGCGTCCCTGTGTGAGATATACTACCAAACAAAGTACTGGATAAAGGCGTTATTTGTGGCTGGTGCACAAGTGTATACAAGTGAATACAAGGCTCCACACAACACCTTCTCCTTGCCCTGGACTTGGGACGATTGCAGGACAGTGAAACCTGAGATGTTGTACATGAGGAGACCGAGCACTTGCTGAATGGGAGTTCTAAAAGAAAGGCTCCAGAGGCAGAAATGTTCTAAAATCTCAGTGAGTTTTTACAATATTGTAATATATTAACTGTAATAAAAATGCTTGTCAGAGGTCCATTGTCGCCCCGGGATTTGAGGTATCTAGACCCTCTCATTCCTGCTATACATGGTAGGCAGAGTCTCATTGTTACAGCTCATCTTAATCTCAAATTGGGTTCCATGTTTAACACCTCCTGGTTCCATCATAAACCCTGATGGGCATCCATATGTGATACCAACATGGAACCTGTGGACAAAACCTTCCTAGTTGGGCTGCCCATACAGGCGCCTCACGGACACTGTTCGGAAGGTTTAGGATTGACTTGGCTTCCTTCACACTATCAGAGTATCCATGAAACCATGGAATCCACGATTCCATCATAAAATCACAGTTAAAAAGTTTACATTGGGAAAAAAATGTGCACCATGGTGAAACAACATCCACCGTACACGGAAGACCCAATATCCTCCGCTGGGCTTTAGCTGACCCTTGATTTGTAAGAGATGACTTTTATGATGTGACGGCGATATTTTCCATCCTGTAATTGTTCTACCAAAGAAACCAACCGCAGTGATGAGGAGCGGATATGTCTTCATTATGGCTGCGTGTGGCAGAAAGTGGTTCAGCAGATGATCTTTTTCCACCATATAGGGTGTCCCCGGTCTGTACTCTCACCTCTGATTTTATGAGCTTTGGGAAAAAGAATTTGGAATATCCCTCCTCGAGATTGTTAATTATTCTTCAGGCTTTATATCCAGTTTCCGAAACCGATTACATCTGGATTTGCAGATTCAAACGACTCCCTCATCCTTCTTTTGGCACTTTGAAAGGTATATTCTGCTAATGGCACATTTAAAAAGTTAATAGATGAGAAAACAACCAACATGTGCTTTGGAGTTCTTCCCAGAGGTCCCCACTCCTTCAGAGGGCATGTTCAGAGAGATCCATAACTGCGGAATATATCAGCACACACACTCTACCCTTATCACGGGACACCTGGTCATACACTTCCAATGTCCTGAGAGTGTACACTCTGTAAATTATGGTCCTGAGTGACCGTTTAGGAAATTACAGTATATCAGCCTATGAGAAAGGAAAGAAACGGGTGACTGCGGTTGTTTAAACACGTCCTGTTAAAGACATTAATTTGTCAGCGGACATGTGCGTGGGATGTCCAGAGGTTCTGTACTGTGTCTACAGAAGAGGACAAGCTACAGATCCCGTTGTAACCACAAAACCAGACGCAACCGTACGTTGTGGTGTATCAGAAGGGGGAATGAACCTGACCTGGCGAAGGGAAACTAAAGCCCTCAGAAGATTTGTGCGATTCCGAAGAGGAATGCCTCAGAGCGTACGCGAAACACAAAGTCCATTAAAGCTTTCCCTCTGATCGGCCACAGGAGCTCCTCTGCAGCTTATCCATCAGGATGACTGTACGTTCAGGAATCTCAAAGCGCTTGACCTAGTTAGTGGCCAGGCATTCTTGTAGATCACATCAAATCTCTGTTGCTGCCGATAGCAAACCGTGTCCTGCATTCGGAAGGACAGCCTGCCTTGGCGTAGTGGACATTAACCTGATTGTAATTTGAAGTATCTTGGATTGATGGTTATGAATGAGTTAAGGACATCCCTACTGCTACATTAGTAGGGCACCGAAGGTTTCAGTGTAGAATGGGAGACTCTCTGCAGGGCCTCATTAGCAACCCCCCACGTACCCAAGGGAGGCTTGCCTAAGAGAGGGTGGGACTTGAAGTAGGCCAGCCGTGGTGCAGCGAGCTGCAGGAAGTCCAGTTGAAGACAAAGAGAGGGCAGCAGCTCCGAGCAGATCTTCGTCCACCACTTACCACCACTCTGTCTGCGTGCTCTTTACGGCTCCACTGGGATCTACTCACACTCTCCCTGAAGGAAGGAAGGAAGCATTTACCCACATCTGGGAATGTTCTGCACTGAGTGATGGCATATTTGATTTATGTGCACAGATCACATAATGAAAGTTTAACATACAAATCCATGCTGCTGTATGTGATGTTCTCAGTGTGGGTCAGGTTGGTGTTCTGATCCTCACTGTACTTGACTGAGTGATGTTCTCTGTGTGGATCGGGTCAGTGTTCTGATCCTCACTGTACTTGACTGAGTGATGTTCTCAGTGTGGATCAGGTCGGTGTTCTGATCCTCACTGTACTTGACTGAGTGATGTTCTCAGTGTGGATCAGGTCAGTGTTCTGATCCTCACTGTACTGGACTGAGTGACGTTCTCTGTGTGGATCAGGTCAGTGTTCTGATCCTCACTGTACCTCAAATGATTCTTCCAGCTTTTATCAAAAGCTTATGGAGCCTTTAAGACCTCTGATTTGGGAAAACATGCCCTCTTATCTCCAATAAAATGCAGAGACATGCAGAAACATCTGAAGCTATTTTGGTGAAACCACTGCCTCAATCTTATCTCTAGTTCCAGACTCGGGACATGACAGGAGCTTTCTCCAGAAACAGGAAGTCATTGCTGTGAGGAGCAGGGTTCAGGCGGTCAGTCTCGGCTCTTATGTAATGAGTCATTAAGCCAGCACTCAAGACCTACAGAGGATTACTGCGATTACTGCGGCTGTACGTTAAGCGTGCACAATCATTGTGAGCACTGTGTCACCAGTAAAACCTGTAATACCTTCCAGCATGTGCTTCTTCTCCATGATATCTGTATGAACAGAGCTCCAAACATCTCAACCGGTCACTATTGGAGCTCACTATTGAAGCATACCTAGTACATAGTAGCGCCCCCTTTGGCAAGTTTCACAGCCTGTAAGCACTTTCTGTAGCCAAGAGACTTCCAGCTCTGTGAGATTCCTGGGCCGTCTTGCATTCACTTATCTTTTGAGGTCTATCTATAGATTTCCAGTGATGTTCAGATCAGGGGACTTTAAGGCATGGAAAAGCTTCAGCTGGGCCTTTTGAGGTCTATTGTGGATTTTGAGATGTTTACGATGACGAAGGTCATCTTTTGAACGTCAGCTTTTTTTGCAGATGCTGTTCTCTTTGCTTCCAGAATTTAGGGGTTCTGATTTGTCTTTCTAGCAACCTATGAGCAGTTGTCTGAATTTTTTCTTGGTCTTCTAGACTTTATTTTGACCCCCATTTTTCCTGTTAAATGGTATTTATTTCAAACTGAGGAAATGGCAAACTGAAAACGTCTTCTGCTTTGTGGGCCTTTGTGGGCCATGTTCATTTTCAGAGTGCTAGGCAGCTGCTTAGAAGAACCCATGGCTGCTGTATTCTGGGACAAGGTTAGAGGAGTCTTCACGTGGCCTTTCCTAACGATGATTGTGAACAAGCCACAACCTTAACAGACAAATTAATCAGGTTTTCTGAGCTTAAATGTTCTAGGTTTCCCATAACGTAAAGTGTGTGCGGCCGTGCAGAGTGCAGACAGCAGTTGTGTAAAGTACGGGACTGATGTGAATTGAGGTGTAACTGCGGAGAAAACAGGAGTATTTATGTTCCAGTGATGATATTACTGCTCAGGTATTTATGAGGGTGATGGCATGAGGAAAAACTCTTCTGGCTGTCATAGCATTTAGGGTTCTGCAGCGTCTGCTGTCGAAGTGTTTATTCGGCTCAAATAAACACTTACGGTCAAATAATGATTCATTCAAAGTGTGTATTTTAGAGGAATAAACCCACATTAAGACGTTTTTTAGACTGAATGGACAAAACCTTTTACAGTGTAAATGGAACACATGGTGTAAGTGTATAAACGGCTGTATTTTTAACCCTTTAAATAATTAATCATCAAAAAATACCAAAAATTCCAATTCTTACAATTGATTTCTGAACAATTATTAAAAATGCATGATATTACAGGTATTACATGATATTACAGTTGATGCCTCAGGAACTCACTGTTCAGGGCAGTTTTGTATTTAAAAACTAAAACAGAAAGCATAAAATTTTTTAACATTTTGAACCCTAGGTAAATTTTGTGCGATGTTTCCATAGTTTGACATTTTATTTGACTTTTATTCACCAGAACATCTACTAGGCTACTTATATTCTTTCTTTAAGATGTAGCAGTGAATAGAATTTTGATATTTGTATGAATTTGACCTTGTTTTGATCAAAAATTTACTTTTGCACGTAAATATTCTTGTATTATGAACACATTTGATTAGTTAGAGAGAGCAAATAGTCCCTTGTGATGTCATCAGCCCCGCCCCCTCTCTCTGATCAGTCAGAGTCTGTATGCAGGTTGAGCGTCAGCCCCGCCCCCTCTCTCTGATTAGTCAGAGTCTGTATGCAGGTTGAGCGTCAGCCCCGCCCCCTCTCTCTGATTAGTCAGAGTCTGTATGCAGGTTGAGCATCAGCCCCGCCCCCTCTCTCTGATCAGCCAGAGTCTGTATGCAGGTTGAGCATCAGCCCCGCCCCCTCTCTCTGATCAGTCAGAGTCTGTATGCAGGTTGAGCATCAGCCCCGCCCCCTCTCTCTGATCAGTCAGAGTCTGTATGCAGGTTGATCATCAGCCCCGCCCCCTCTCTCTGACCAGTCAGAGTCTGTATGCAGGTTGATCATCAGCCCCGCCCCCTCTTTCTGACCAGTCAGAGTCTGTATGCAGGGTGGTTTCTCTGAACCTGATTTATGAGGCCTAGAAAACAGCATGTAACTAATGTGCGTTTTTAAGAATTAACCCCATTATTTGAAGACACATCTGTATGTATCTCTGTAGTCCTGCAGTGCATGGATAATCCACCAGGGGGCAGAAAACGTTTCTTATTTCTGAGCACATTTTAATAAATTCTAACACGCTGTTACATTCTGCTTCTAGGCTTCATAGCTCAGGATCAGAGTAACCTACAGACATGATACACAGATCATAACAAACAAGACCTTTCCTAAACAAACAGCTTTCAGCTCAAAATGCCAGCTTGGTTTTAAAGGGTTAAATGATGTATTTATAATTGTGTATTAAAGGGCAGTGAAAGTAAGTGTGGACTCTGGACTCGACTGCTGAGAAGCAGAGAGGACTGCAGCACAGACCAGGCTTCCCTCAATGGAACCAGAGCATCCAAATGTGTCAGCAGAGCACTGGCAGACATTTGGGCCATGACGTTACGGCAGTGTGTGTCATGACCTCCAGTGGCAGCACCCTTTCTTCAGCACAGATGGGTTACAGGGCTGCACCGACGCTGCTGGATCGGTTTCGGTTCGAGGGTATTAAAGCAGATCTGAAGATGTCATTGTTGCTCCTGTCATGCGACAATGTTAAATTAGTTCCACTAAACCGTCGAGATTCACATTCTTTCATGATTCCTCTGCACAGCTGTGTCAGCAGCCAGGCTTTTCTGTCCGTGGCCTAGATTCCAGTGTGGTGATGAGAACCCGAATCGTTATGCGTTTCGCATGATACCGAGGAGATCCTGGCAGACCAGGGCAGGTCTGTTCTGAGCTTGTTTTTGTGCTTCTGGAACTGATAAACAAGACGAATGCAGAAGGTCTGAGAGACACGCCGGGTCTACAACCACAACTACAGCTGCTGACGTTATGCAACACTACAGCAGTGGGTTCTCCAGCTTTATACACATTTACTCACATGATCTGAACAGGATGTTTACTTTTGCATTCACAGCATTTTCAGTAACTACACTGCTGCTGATCTTTAATACCGGCTACCGGACTGTGTTTCTGATACAGTTTCAGTAACTACACTGCTGATCTTTAATACCGGCTACCGGACTGTGTTTCTGATATGATGTGACTTGCATATTGCAGAATTTACATATTTTGTAATTACAGTGTGTTTAGTTTAGGTTTTGAAATGTTGTTCTTGAAAGTTCCATTGTTACCCTCCATCCCTTTTATGCTCTCATAACAGGACCTTATATGTGTTACATAACACGGGAACAGTGCCAGCCTCATTCACTCTCCAGCAGCGTGCATTAGAACAATAAACAAACAGCCTTCCCGTCCAGTCCACTGAACTCTGCATTAACACTGATGTACAGTTAATCTGAGTCAGACCCCTTTAAAACTGTCCTGACAAGTCTTTATGAACAGGCCAGCCAGTATGAATGACTAGCTTGTCTAGTCCTTGTAGAGAAGAACTGCCAATAGAATAGGACCCCACAGGACCACCACAGAGCAGATATGATGTGGGTGGTGGGTCATTCTCAGCACTGCAGTCACACTGACATGGTGGTGGTGTGTTAGTGTGTGTTGCTGGTACGAGTGGATCAGACACAGAAGTGCTGCTGGAGTGTTTAAACCCCTCACTGTCGTCCAGCCGACAGCGTCCTGTGGGCAGCGTCCTGTGAGAACTGATGAAGGACTAGAGGACGACCAACACTTACTGTTCAGAAACAGATGAGCTTCTGTCTCTGACTTTACATCTATAAGGAGGAGACAATCGGTAGGAGTGTCTCATAGAGTGGACAGTGAGTGGACACAGCGTTTAAACACTCCAGCAGCACTGCTGTGTCTGATCCACTCGTACCAGAGCAACACACACTAACACACCACCACCATGTCAGTCTAATAGCTGCTCTGTGGTGGTCCTGTGGGGCCCTGACCATTGAAGATCAGGTTGAAAGTAGGAACAGATGAACTACAGTCTGTAATTATAGAACTACAAAGTGCTCCTGTGTGATCAGAGGAGCTGATAGAGTGGACAGTGCATGTAGAAACATGGAGGTGGTCAGATTGCTCAGCTCTGTTGTTAGTACTCATAATGTTACGACTGATGGTAAATGAATGTTTAAAAAAACATTGTGGAAAGGAGACGCTGTGTTCTCAGACGCCGGCGCTCTGGGAGCTGTGAGGACCTTAGTCCTGAGGTGTGACTAATGAAGATAAGTCGGTTTGGATGTTCATAAGATGTTTTTCTGCTCACAGCATCAGTGGCAGTTCTGCGGGACAGCCAGACGTGCCACTATATAAGGGCTGGATTTGGACTCTGATGTGTGTGTGTGTGTGTGTGTGTGTGTGTGTGTGTGTGTGTGTGTGTGTGTGTGTGTGTGTGTGTGTGTGTGTGTGTTGCTGCACAGCAAACAGAGAGGCTTTGTTTTAGTGAAGACAAGACCTCGCAGCCCATTTCCGTTTGGACGTCTCCGCTCTGTTTGAGTAATTAGCAGATCGTAGCTCTCCTGCTTTACAGCCCGGTCCAGCCCGGGACAGTCTCGGTCCATTACTTAATTCATACATATGACATGAATACTAGAGCATCTCAGAAAATTAGAATATTGTGAAAAGTCATTTTTCATAATTTAATTCAGCAAGGTGAAGTGTCAGACTTTTCTTGTTTGATTGTGTTATTAATTTATTTAAGATGAAAATTAAATTTTCTTTGATTCTATATTGAAATATGAATTTTCAAGATGTTCATTCTTTTGGACACACTATTGTATTGATTTTATGATGTTTTATAGGAGACAGTCACACAGGCCAGATATTGTTATATTTTTGTATGAATTTCATATTATCATAGATTTGATGAAAAATTTACTTGCATCTACATATTTTTCTGGACAATTAACACTTTATATCTTAGAAAGAGTTATTTGTATTGATTGGATAGAGAATGATATAATAATTTGTTCAAAATATTTGCCAGTGGTCCAAATAAAATAAAGAACAACCTGAATGTCCTCTATTATTTTTGTTATTTATATTTGTATGAGTATTAGCCCTAATTAGGACTTTTATTCTGAAATTTGAACACAGCGTCAGTAAAGAACGAGAGCAAACAGCCACTGCTTTCTTCTTCCTCTGTAATCCAGTATCTGGGTCAGCAATATAATCAGCCCCGCCCCCTCTCTCTGATCAGTCAGAGTCTGTATGCAGGTTGATCATCAGCCCCGCCCCCTCTCTCTGATCAGTCAGAGTCTGTATGCAGGTTGATCATCAGCCCCGCCCCCTCTCTCTGATCAGTCAGAGTCTGTATGCAGGTTGAGCATCAGCCCCGCCCCCTCTCTCTGATCAGCCAGAGTCTGTATGCAGGTTGAGCATCAGCCCCGCCCCCTCTCTCTGATCAGTCAGAGTCTGTATGCAGGTTGAGCATCAGCCCCGCCCCCTCTCTCTGATTTGGAATCACTGGTTGGAAACGAGTGAATTGTAGATGTTTACCTGAATCATAATGTAGTTAGACAGTGTGACGTTCCGTACGGAGACCCTAAGGTGACATCCTGCATAAGTAAAAATCAGGTGTGGTCACGACCCAGTAAGGTATGGGAATGACATAGTAAATCCTCATTCCCGTGAGGTTGCCAGCTCTTCGCTTTTTACTTGGACAGTTTGTTTTTCAGGACATACATTGTCCCCACTGTGTCCAAGGTTTCTAATGTAATTTGTCCACTTTTGAAAAGACTGCAGGGGGATTCCCCCTTGGGATTCCAGTCCCCCACCCCGTCAAACGGCGAAGCAGCGTCCGGTTTAAAATGAATTTTTCTCTTTTTTTGGTAAGAAAAAGACCGTCGAGGGGATTTCTGCAGCCGGGACTTATTTTTATTTAGGCAGGATGTCACCTTAGGTGCTCCATAAGTTCCGGACCTCGGCTTGAGGAAATTAAGAACTGAACCTTTATTGAATTTTAATGAAATGTCCCATCTCTAGGAAATACAACGATCTTTTACTTGGTCCCCAACTCAGCCCATCCCTCTTAGAAGTACTGGATGAATCTCCATCATTCCAGAGGACAATGATGGGCTTTATACCCCTCCAGCCCACAGCTGGCATTAGACATGGTGCCAATAGATTCCTGTCTGTTTATCTGCTCCAGAGAGTCCTATTCTATTGGCAGTTCATCTCTACAGGACAGGCTGTGTGTCTGGTGTCTGGTTTTGCATAGCAGTGTAATTAAGACCTTCACGTCCACCGTGGAGACCAGAAGATGGAATATGAGGAGTGATGAACAATCCTGCTCCTTGAATCTCCATTAGAGTCTTTAACTTGTAGCAGGTGATGAAATCACAGGCTGACGTCACAAACGGGGCACAGGCTCTTATTATAATGAGTACTGAGCTTGTGGGAACATTTCTTCTACTGAGTCTCATCCTATGCTGAGATTCCAGCAGAGCATTTGTGCGTGGGTTTCGGTTCTGTTCAGGAACCCTCTGGAGAAGAGCACATGATAGCTACTTATTAGCACCGGTCCAGCCATAGATTAACACTTATTCAGCAATTATCTCTTCTCTTTGACACTTAATTACGGGCTGTGATGCAGCCAAAAGCAGCCCTGCTCCTGAAGAAGCCCCCTTATATTCTGCACTGTGGTTTATCTGCTGGGAAGATGTTGGCAGGCTGGTGTCCTCTGGTGTTCATCTAGAATGGAATGCGTGCCCAAGACTGGGCGCTCTTCAGTGAGGTTTTGATGAGTTCACACCACTTTCTGTCCCATTCTTCCACGAAGTGGACTCGGGCATCGGGCAGCAGGGTGAGGTGACTCCACAGTCTCACTGTCACATGGTGAACTGAATGCACTCCGATATACAATACTGAACTCGGGCTGGACAATAAATCGTAAATATCGATACATCAAGATATATTTTGTACAGTTCATAAAAATGTCCATATGTTAATATGATCTATTTTTTAAATTCTGAAAAGAGTGTGAATTTGTCGTTCATGTGGAAATGTTTGGGACGACGCTATTAATTAATAATTACGACGTAATTAAAGGTTACTATTGAAATTCACGGCATACTGGATTTCTGCTGTTACACATATCATTTTTCATCTCATCCTTTTGTATTGCATATTGCCATTTCTCTTTAGCATATTATGGGATGAGAATTTAGTATGAGTTGGTGCTGGACAATTCATCAAAAATGAATTAAACCAAGATCCAGAACTTATATACCCGAGTTAATCTCGCTCATATCAGTTATTTAGTTTTGTTTGTATGAATTCTGTTATTATTTCTACACCCTGTGTGTGTTCATATATTGTCCCATTAAAACATACCACCCTTGGATAGTCACATGACTCTGCAATGTGGACGCAACTTGGAAAGGAACTCCAACATCGAGCCGTCTGAGTAACTTGAGCAGCTTGTACTAGGAGTGCGTGGTATCGGGGGTGGGGCCGATATGGTAAAAATATTATATTGTGATATTTAAAGATATTTTCAATACTGGCACCTTAGACCCCTGAGCCACTCGGTAACAGTGATGTTCAGTAAAAAGCAGCACTTGCTCTTTAACCTACTGAACATTTTAATGCCAAAAACTGCAGAACCGGGTCCAGCAGCAGAACCTGCAAGACCACACAGAGCTGATGTAGCTGCAAATGTTTGTTGATGAAACATAAAAGAACAAAGTGTTTCTGGTTTTAATCCGGTACCGTGAGATTCCAGATTAGGCTTGGTATGCGATGGAGGTCAGGAGATTTGTGGTGGTGCTGAAGGAACAGGTGCTCACAGCTGCTGTGGTGCAGTGCAGTCTCATCTAATGACCCACTCTCTCTCTCTCTCTCTCTCTCTCTCTCTATCTCTCTCTCTTTCTCTCTCTCTCACAGAGTGACCGTCTCCTCATTAAAGGAGGGAAGATTGTGAATGATGACCAGTCCTTCCATGCTGACATCTATATGGAGGATGGGGTCATTAAGTACGTTTTTTTAATACATATATGAAATAAGAGACAATAGCCTTTTATTATCCTGCAGGGGCCAATTTGCCCAGTTACAGCAGAATATACAGTAATATACACTATGCTGTAGAAATAAATCAATTAACATATATTAACTGATAATATTAATATTTTAAAATAAATCAACAGACTACAAAAATGTACAAGGTATGAGTCCCTATAGTGTGTTTATGGTGGAGTGAGGTATGATTCTATATAGTGTGTTTATGATAGAGTGAGGTATGAGTCTATATAGTGTGTTTATGGTGGAGTGAGGTATGAGTCTATATAGTGTGTTTATGGTGGAGTGAGGTATGAGTCTATATAGTGTGTTTATGATAGAGTGAGGTATGAGTCTATATAGTGTGTTTATGATAGAGTGAGGTATGAGTCTATATAGTGTGTTTATGATAGAGTGAGGTATGAGTCTATATAGTGTGTTTATGGTGGAGTGAGGTATGGGACCATGTTGTGTTCACTTCTAGTCTCAAATCAAACCCATAAATCTAAGGCCAGGTTTGAACGGCATGTGGTTTTGGTGGAATCTGAAGAGAAGTTCTGTAATGTTCTTGGCTGAAGAATCACTGAAGCTCCCTCTTTCTCACACTCTTTTTTTCTGCCTCTCTCAGGCAAATCGGGGAGAACCTCATCGTTCCCGGTGGGGTGAAAACCATCGATGCTCACGGCAGGATGCTGATCCCCGGTGGCATCGATGTTCACACCCGTTTCCAAATGCCTGACCGGGGCATGACTGCCGCTGACGACTTCTACCAGGGCACCCGTGCTGCTCTAGCTGGAGGCACCACCATGATCAGTATGTGCACAAATCTGTATTCCACGGGTTCCTGTTCTGTCATCTGCTCCTCTTGGGTAGCTTCACTCCTTAGTACGTCTAAAGGAGAGATCTGATAGTGTGTGATTATTTCAACGAAAGGTGTGTTTGATGCTATTTACATTGATTATTACACATCTACACCCTTTATCTCATCCCGTTTACAGCAGGGTCTTCTACCGCAGTGGACCAGGTCACTAACCATCTCAGATGTTAGCCGTTTATGTGACCAGACACTTAGGCTTTACTGTTCTGCGCTGCTGGGAACCTGTTAGACCAGTTACGATTCCTTTTTCCATTTGCTGTGGTGCTAAATCAGGACCAGGAAGTGCATGGAATAATAATGCGACAGTTGCTGTTGTCGGCTGTGTCTCCAGGGTTGGGTACAGGGTACCGATTCACAGCAAATCAGTCAGTGACATATTTCGATCACACTTGGGGCAGAGGTGAGATAAAAGTGCTGCCGTAGTGTTCCACACCACGAACACGAACACGAACACGAACACGAACATGAGGTGGGAAAGGCATCACAGAAAGGTTCCAGCTGTCATGGATGCTGCATCTGACCTTATGCACTGCTGTAGAAACCCCGAGAGAACGTCACTCAGTCCAGTACAGTGGGGATCAGAACACCGACCTGATCCACACTGAGAACATCACTCGGTCCAGTACAGTGAGGATCAGAACACTGACCTGACCTTCACTGGATCAGGTCATCCTAGATGGCCACTAGGGGGCCTGTGGAAAAGGGCTTTAAAGGGGAACCCTCCTAATGGAACCGAGAACAGATAACAGACCGTGCTGCAAAACCCACTTTGTAAACATTCCATGCCAAACCCCTGCTCAGGCCATAGTTCAGAAGACAATCAGAAGTAAACTCATTTACAGTGCTAAAGAATGACAGTGCTTAAGAATTACAGTGTTAAAGAATTACAATGCTTAAGAATTACAGTGCTAAAGAATTACAATGCTTAAGAATTACAGTGTTAAAGAATTACAGTGCTAAAGAATTACAGTGTTAAAGAATTACAATGCTTAAGAAATACAATGTTAAAGAATTACAGTGTTAAAGAATTACAGTGTTAAAGAATTCCAGCTCCTCCTTTAACTCTGCTCACTTGCTGAGGTCCCGTCGGATTGCCTGGTATGTGCTCAGCTGTAGCAGATGTCAGGTCTGGGTGGATGTGTGAGATGATTTGGGGTGCAGAAGACCAGGAGACCAGCTGTGTCACACAGACAGCTTCAGCAGTGTGAGTGTGTGAGATTCGGGCCACTCGGTCAGGCCCGAGGCCGCTGTGCCAGGCATGTGCAGAATGCAACAGCAGATACAAATGAGCGGGGTTCGAAGAGGGCGGCCAATTAGCTGTTTCCTGGAGCTCCCACAAGACTGCACTCCCTCTTTCCTTCTCCCACTTCGGCTGGGTGCGCTGTTGCTGGTGGTGGATCAGGGGAGGCTACAACGTGACCGCCGTTGTTGTGAAAGTTAACAGGAAGGAGTGAACCTAAACACTCGTGAATGAGTATGACCTTCTTAAAATGCTGACACTGTGTGTGTGTGTGTGTGTGTGTGTGTGTGTGTGTTTCACAGTTGACCATGTGGTGCCAGAGCCCGGTGTTAGCCTCATGTCAGCCTTTAACCAGTGGAGGGAGTGGGCTGACAGCAAGTCGTGCTGTGATTACTCTCTACACGTTGACATCACCGAGTGGCACATGGGCATACAGGAGGAGATGGAGAGCCTGGTGAAGGATCATGGTACCACACACATCTTTATATATCAGGCTCCTTAACACGCCGACTGTCTTACAGAACGTGTACATTTAAGAAGGGGATGCATTGTGTTTGTCCCGCTCCTGGACACAACATAGACATTTTGGCCTGGTCCTGCCCGCAGTCCCACATACCTCACAAAGAAATCATTTTCTAATGAAATACTACACCTAGTGGACATCAGGCCAACTTCAACTACAACGTAATAATAATAATAATAATAATAATAATAATATGAAGTATGGATAGATAGGCAGATGGACAGAGTGATGGACAGACAGACAGACAGACAGATAGATAGATAGATAGATAGATAGATAGATAGATAGATAGATAGATAGATAGATAGATAGATAGATAGATAGATAGATAGATAGATAGATAGGTGATTATATAGATAGATGGTTGGTTGGTTGGTTGGTTGGTTCGTTTGTGTTTTCGTATATAAACTCTAAACGTTGTCCTTTGTGTCTCTGTCAGGTGTAAACTCGTTCCTGGTCTATTTGGCATATAAGGATGTTTTCCAGCTGAATGATTCCCAGGTATGACTGTAGTTATTATGACCTCATCAGTGCTGTCGTTAAGGGTGTTTACACTCGTCACTCTTGGTTCCGTTAAGTTAAAGCACTAACTGTTTAACGGGCCTCTGCTGCCAGGTTTCTGACGTGGCGTGGAGATGGTTTATGTGGACAGCAGCCAGACGCAGATTCACGGTCAGAATACAGTGAGAGATTTTCTGACCGGACCTTCGTGTTTCATACAGCTGATCTGCTGGCTAAGATAAAGCCCCTTCAGGCTCTCTGTCTGACATCTGTCCGGAAGCCTGTAAGGAATCAGACAGTGGGCAGTAAAAGCCTCTGTTTCCTGCAGCTCGAGAGTCGTCCTCAGTCTGCAGCGTGAAGGTGAACTACTCTCAGCAGTGGGTTGAACGTCTACAGGACGTTTGCAGAGGTCACGTCTCTCAGCCTGGATGAGCAGAACATTCATTTAATCATCTGGTCAGTCAAACAACTGACCACGTGCTTCCGAAACCCTGACAAACCCGTTGCGGATATGGTTTGGCATCCATGTACTAGAGTATGTGTATGTGTAGACACGTGACTCCAGTCCATCCAGTCTTCAATGTGGAAACAACATGCAGTACCAGCAAAAATGATCATTCGTTTATTCTGACGGGATACTGTTCGGTTCATCACGATATTCATTTGAGGTCATATCGTCCAGCTGCTGTCCTACCCTATACCCTTAGTGCACTGACGGCATTGATTTGAGCTTCGTAATTGGACGGTCATTGTCGCTGGACAGTTGCATCCTTGCCAGCGAATGCATTACTGCTGTCTGACCGTACAAATTCAAATTCCTGGCTCTGTGTGTTTCCTGTGTAGATGTATGAGGTGTTCAGTGTGATCCGTGACCTGGGAGCCGTTGCCCAAGTACATGCTGAAAACGGTGACATCATTGCTGAGGTAAAACCCCTTTTTCCTATCAGTGTCTTACATCCATCCTGCTTTCTGTAGCTCGATTTCACACTAATGGTCTTGGTGCTGATGATTTCAGGAGCAGAAAAGGATCCTAGATCTGGGCATCACTGGGCCAGAGGGCCACGTCCTCAGTCGTCCAGAGGAGGTAGGCCATCTGTGATAGATTGCTTTATTGTATCACACACAGTTCATGAAAATCAGAAATCCACAATCTCAAATTTTTAGAATGTTCCTTAAGCCATGTAGGACATTTTGGCACTGTGGGCAGGAGTCCTGCTGGAAAAGGAAATCGGAATCTCCATGAAGCTCATCAGCAGATGGAATTATGAGGTGTTCTTGGGAGCAGCGGTGGTCTGGTTGGTTTGGGAACCAGTCTTGTGACTGGAAGGTTGCTGGTTCAGCAAACTGGTAGGACATGACTGAAGTGCCCTTGAGCAAGACACTGAACTCCACAGCACATGACACAGCCCCCATATCATCACAGACTTTGGAAACTTCACATTGGTCTTCAGACACCTTGAATTCTGTGCTCCTCCAGACTCTGGGATCTTGAGTTGAGACTGTAGGACACCTGATTTCCAAATGAAATGCAGAATTGTCTCATCTGAAAAGAGGACTTTGGAGCTCTGAGCAACAGTCCAGTTCTTTATCTGCTTTATCTACTCCTTGTGAATCCACTTTTCGTGGTGATTCTCTCACGTCTGTGGTCATCTAAGTTCCTCGTGCACCTTTTCCCACCACATTTTCCCCTTCCAGTCAACTTTCCATTAATATGCTTCGATACAGCGTTTACCTTCTGTGGCTGACCCACTTTGTAGCGAGGGTCCATGATCATCTTCTGCACAACTGTACGGTCAGCAGTCTTGCCCGTGATTGTGGTTGCATGTGCTGAACTGGACACAATATGTGCCCTGTTTGAATAGAATTTTACTCAAACTCAAAGTGAAATATTCATTGTTTTCTGATTTTCACGAGTTACTGAGGAATTTAAATAATTCCCTGAGATTCACTAATATGTATAGCTGCTGGGTGAAATATAAAAATAGGGTATAAACCTGAGGACGTATATGAAAGTGAACGTAATAAATATGATAACGTATAGAAAGGCAATGGCATGCAAACTTTTGGACACCCTTGGTCAAAATGACCGTTGCTGTGAATAGTTTATGCCTTGAAGATCATGTCATCTTCAAATTTGCTGAAGTTAGTCTCGTTTTAGTTTTAGAGTGAAAGAAGGAAAGGAGTATCTTACGCAAATATGGGAACCCAAGAAGATTTGAGTGCTCAGATGATGCTGACCAAGTTCTCAATCTTAATTGGCCTGTTTGGTTTATGGCTTGTTTGCAGTCATCGTTTGGAAAAGACTGTTTATTCAAATTTCAAAGTTTTGTAATTTCCCAGACTCCTCTAACCTTGTCCCAAATAATAGCAGCCATGGGTTCTTCTAAGCAGCTGCCTAGCACTCGGAAAATGAAAATGGCTCACAAAGCAGGCTAGACCTCAGATGCATGGAACTCACAGAACTCACAGAACTGCAAGACTTTGTGAGGAAGAATGGATGAAAATCTCTCGAACAAGAACTGAAAGACTCCTGGCGACAAAAAGCGTTCGATAGCTGATACTTGCCAAAGGGGGCGCCAAAGTTTTACTTTAAGCCCATTTTCTCTTCAAGAAAAGGTTTGTGGTTAAACAGGGAATGTGTCATTTTATCTTGCTTAACTGATCACACTAATGGTCATTTTAACCAGGGGTGCTTAAACTTTTGCACGCCACTGTATATATAAGGTATTTATTGTAAGAATATATCGAAAGAATATTTGCATATACAGGAGTTAGAAGATAGAATAAGGTGTCGTAGGTATAAAACCGAGGTAAACAAAAACAAACAGGTCTCGTTTCTTTCATAGATATATTATTATGAATAGGGCTGCACAATATATCGTTTCAGCCTTGAAACAACAGGAAGAGTCGCACTGTTCCCTTTTTTCATGACTTATCTACCAGAGGCACTTCGTATCTTTTATTTTACCCCAGTCTTTCATACTCAGAGGGCATTATTAATAATGATATGCTGCTTTATTGACATCGGGACAAATTTTGTGAGAATCCTTGATTTGTTTTTTTCCAATATCGTGCAGCTCTAATGATAAATATATTAAAATATCATTTGAAATATCCTACATTACACAGGTTAGTACTTAGTACCCAAACTGGTCCTCGTGAGTCACCTTCACTGTCCACATTCACTCGTTTTACTGTCTGGACTGTCCTGGACAGCCCTGAAGACCAAGAACCTCTGCTCTGGGAACTAAATTGGAGCCTTTTTTAATTTGTGTATGACGTGTAATAACGATAATAAATATACAAATCAGGAAAAAGGGATGGAAGGTAACGACAAAAGCAAAGAATGCGGATACGCAGGTGTATCAGTCGGCTCCCGGGGCCATAATAGAATTATTCTTGTATTCAGGCTGTATTTCACTTGAAAAATAAAGACAGGTTGTAATTCTGCATCGGTGCTGGTGAATACGTTCATGCTGCTTTTACAGGTGGAGGCTGAGGCGGTCAATCGCTCTGTAACAGTGGCCAATCAAACCAACTGCCCCCTTTACGTGACCAAGGTGATGAGTAAGAGTGCCGCTGATGTCATCGCTCAGGCCAGGAAAAAAGGTGAGGTCACCTTTCAAGTCGAAACGGCGTCTGAACATGACTGCTGTCACTGCACTGCATGTCCAGCGTGGGAATTGTACGGTGACATTCAGAGGGGTCAGCTTTATTCCCCCACACTTACTGTACAGGGTCATTTGGGTTGGGATTCTCTCTGTATATATGCTATATAAACACAGTGTACATTATAAGGGCAAATGTATCGAGACACCTACTGGGCAAAGAAGGACATGCAAAAATATTAATACAATAAATCAAAATCTTAAAAATATAGTAGCTGCTTCTACTGTCCAGGGAAGACCTTCTGCTAGATTGTAGAGGAGTCCGGATTAGTGTTAGTGAGGTCAGGATGTTGGACGATATTGGATCAAAAGAGAACACAGATCCACTGCTCCACAGATCAGTACTGGGTGCTTTATACCCTTCTAGTGTGTGTGTGTGTGTGTGGGTGTGGGTGTGTGTGTGTGCACATCTGTGCTGAGGGTGCAACCTAATGTAGCTGAATGCATTCCATTACAAGTGGTGTCCACAAATATTTGGACACAAAGTGAATGCTGAAATTAGTTACGGTGGTTTCTGAAACGGAGATTACTGTGGTAGTCAGTGTTAGTTTGTAGGACCATGATTCAGTTGATCTGAACTGAGACCAGATTATGTCCTTTGGTTCGGATCGTGATCAGCGGCACCTTTAACACCTATTCTTATTATTTTCTGAGGGGTCCAAAGGTCCAGACCAGACAAGGTAGGTGTGAAAAGCACGCATAGAGCCCGTGAAAATGCACGGACCCCAGTGCCAGTCCACAATCACAAATTCCTGCCTGACCCAATTCCGTATTTCTTCTTAAACGATGAAATCAAGCCTCCAAGAGCTCTTCACTCTGAAGGGGTGGAGATGATTTAGATGAAGTATGTTCAGATATGAGAGGGGGTTGACTTTGATTGATTGCTGCTGAATGTCTTCTCCTCTCTCCGATAGGCACCGTAGTGTACGGGGAGCCCATCACGGCCAGCCTGGGCACGGACGGCACCCACTACTGGAGCAAAAACTGGGCCAAGGCTGCTGCTTATGTCACATCTCCACCCCTCAGCCCAGACCCCACCACCCCAGACTATCTCAGCTCTTTGCTCTCCTGGTACGTGCTGTACACTTGCCCTACTTATCTAGCCTCTGTCACTTTTGCACAGGCGGTGGTATGCCTGCACAAATGGTGCTGATGCAAGGGGTGTGACGGTGTAGGACAAATGCTGAGCACTAGAGGGAGACACTTATCTGGACGTGTAACAAGCCGTGCCTTGAAAGCTGCCGGTCTTGAAGGAGCTTGGAAATCTTGTAAAACCACTTATGAACGTTCAAAAATTGTTTTCATTTTTGATCAAATACACATTAATTTAATAAAAACAAACATTAATTCAGTCCATCCCCAAAAGCAGCTCAGCATTTCAGTTCCTCGCCAATGCCAGGTTCAGCTAAGCGGTCATTTATACATTTATGAACATCGTTTTTCTTCTGATGGTCAGCTTTAAGTGTCCTGTTGCGTTTGCTTCTCTCTGTGGGGAACAGTGGTGATCTGCAGGTAACTGGCAGTGCTCACTGCACCTTTAACACCTCTCAGCGTGCCGTGGGCAAAGACAACTTCACCCTCATTCCGGAGGGCACCAACGGCACCGAGGAGAGGATGTCCATCATCTGGGACAAGTGTGTGGTGAGTAACCGACACATTCAACTCATTCTGACCGTAATCCTTCTAATAGAGTGGACAGTGAGTGGACAGTGTTTAAACACTCCAGCAGCACTGCTGTGTCTGATCCACTCGTAGCAGTGCAACACACACTAACACACCACCACCGCGTGTGATGAGTAACCGAGCATGAGTAAACCTTTGACATTTGAAGGTGACATTATAATTAGGTTACGGTGTTTTGCAGGGCTGGGTGTCGCCGCTGATTTTCTGAATCGATTAGATTCTGATTCACAAGGACCCCATTTAATTTGATTCCGATACGATTTGATTCTATTTTATTTCATTTGCAATTACAGTTAACTTCCTCTCCACCAACGGCACCGTTGTTCATACTGTTCATTAGAAAATGAGTGAAAGAGAATAAAATCAACTCAAGATGAAGCCGGCCTCCCTCGCCAGTTTTCTCCAGAAGGAGGCGCTGTTGTGCTGTGTATCATGAGGTGCAGCTGCCTTTATTAAATGAGGTCCAGCTGAGAAAGTCCGGAGCTCCAAGCTCAGCATAAAAACGTCCCTTATAGGAGTTAAATGGGCTTTAACACGTTTTCTCACCTCGTAATCCCCCAGTAAGACCTGCCAGACCCTGCTGTTCTCAAATGAACAGCTGAATATAGGAGGGTCATCTCATCATAACAAACTGAAGCTTCTGCGTTACTCGTGCTTCTCTCACAATTGAACATCGTATTTATTCCTATAAATCGATATCTCATTCAAACGAAGATCCATTTGAGTTGCTTAATATCTCAGTGGTATTCATTCATGAATATGTGTGCATTAACGTTTCCAAAACGTTTGAGAGAGCTGTACTGTAGCAGATACGCCTTCTCGTCCACAGGTGACGGGTAAGATGGACGAGAATCAGTTTGTGGCTGTGACCAGCACCAACACAGCCAAGGTCTTCAACCTGTACCCCCGTAAGGGCCGCATCGCTGTGGGCTCCGATGCTGATCTGGTGCTGTGGGATCCTGATGCAACCAAGATTATCTCTGCCAAGAGCCACAACCTGGTGAGAGCGTGTCTCTGTATGACACCCCTTTAATGAATGCATTCATCTGCTTTAATTTGCACCACTAGATGATATAGTCCCTGAACTGCCAATAGAATAGGACTATCTGGAGCAGGTAAACACTGAAGAACCTATATGTGGTGTGTGGTAGAGGAGTATAAATCCCCCCAGCATTGAGCGGTGGAGCAGTGGAACTGTAATTTCTGGAATGATGGAGCTCCGTCCAGTAATTTGGATGACATTGGGAGTTGCCCACCAACTAGAATATCCTGTGGGCAGCGTCCCGTGGGCAGCGTCCTGTGAGCTCTGATGAAGGACTAGAGGACGACCAACACAAACTGTGCAGAAACAGATGAGCTTCTGTCTCTGACTTTACATCTACAAGGTGGAGACACTCGGTAGGAGTGTCTAATAGAGTGGACAGTGAGACACAGTGTTTAAACACTCCAGCAGCACTGCTGTGTCTGATCTACTTGTACTAGAGCAACACACACTTAACACACCACCACCATGTCAGTGCGACTGCAGTGCTGAGAATGACCCACCACCCACATAATAGCTGCTGTGGTGGTCCTGTAACTGTCTGAGGGACTAATTGTACTATATATCTTGCACTGCATTAATGCCTTTTCTCACAGTCAGTAGGCAGTTGATCAGCACTGAAGTACCAACACTCTTCTCATTCCTGACAGCTGGACAGGGGGTCACATGCTGCAAGCTGGGCCCTCTTTCAATGTCCATTAATGTCGATAGCATCACGAGGTCAGCTGTGCTTCTGGAGCTCTCTCTTTTTCTCCGCTGGCTTTTGTGATATCCTGCTGATTCACCGTCACTGCCCACCGGGAGCTGCCTGTGTGGCTGATGCTGACGGCCACGGTGATTTCATTTGTTCCGAGCTGTTGAAATGCAGACTCTATTAAATATGGATGGACTGGATTATCGCACGAGTGTACAGTGAACTGGAGATGTATACATCACTGTAATTGGGTTTATGATCCAGACTAGCTGTTAATCAGAAGCACTTATCTGTTGATGTCTGGGTTCTATTGGACAGATGTGCTTCGAGAAGCCATGCCTAATGCAGGCGTGGGCTAAAGGGGTATAAAGCCCCCAGCACCAAGCTGTGGAGCAGTGGGAGAGGGATGAGGTGGGGAGCTGGGGATGAGGTGGGGAGCTGGGATGAGGTGGGGAGCTGGGGATGAGGTGGGAGGGAGTTTCTAACACTTTCATCATTGAATGTAATCAAGTTCTCAGAGCAAGGTTCCAGAATCTAGCAGAAAGTCTTCCCTGGACAGTAGAGACAGTTACTCTCACGCGCAGGATGAACTCTTTTTAACCCCTTAACACTGGTTGTTGTGGAAATAGGGTCTGAATCAAATCAATGTAGTTGTGTAGCGCTCTTCACATCTGATGTCACAGAGCAGCTTTACAGAAATCAAAAAATTAAAAAGGTTAACAAAACAGAAACAGAGGATGAGAGAGAGAACCCCTAGTGAGACAAACTCCCTCAGAGCTGGAGGAAGAAACCTCGGGAGGAACCAGGCTCTCAAGACCCTGGACCCCCACACGTCTGTTCTAATACTCTAATGTACTTTTATAATGTTAGTTCGCTGGTGGACGTAATAGTAACCGTAGCAACTAATTTGGGTCTGTGTAAATTGCTACATAGCTGGTGACAGCAGGTGGGAAACTAGTCCACGTCCAGTATCCGGAAGGTGGGACACCAATGTGAAGTTGCTGGTTTGTGCTTTTTCAATACATACCAAGGAACCTTATTTTGTGTACTAGTTTCTGCTCAAAGCTGTCAGAGTAGACCTCCATCTTGTACACGGTTTGAATAAAATTCAGGCATCAAAGGGTTAATACCCTTTATTTCAGGTGTTCCAAGCCTTCTGTCCTTATAGTGCATGTAGTAAATGTAGTAAAGCTTTGCATTATTCTCGTTCTCACTCTACGCAGGCCGTGGAGTATAACATCTTTGAGGGCTTGGAGGTGCGCGGGGCTCCCTTGGTGGTGATCAGTCAGGGGAAGATTGTACTGGAGGAAGGAAACCTCCACACCACTGAAGGCTCGGGACGTTACATCACCCGTAAGCCCTTCCCTGACTACGTCTACAAGAGGATAAAGGCTCGCAGCAGGGTACGTCTTCATCTCGCTTTTCTCGTGGCTTCATTCCAAAGTCTTTGTGCCAGTATCAGCTTAGAGCTGCACGATATAGTTTATTCACACTATCAGACTGATTTGCACGACATCCGTGTAAAACGTGTATGTGTTAAGGTTGCACAGAGTATCGTTTGTTAATAAGAACAATATTGCAGAAGACATGTCCTCGAAAGCTCTATTCAGGTGGAATTTTCTTCATCAAAAAGAATTAAAAAGAGTAAACAGAATAAACTCGTGATAATAAATATATACATGAGTTATTGCATTAAAATGAACAAATTGCATATATATTGCATATACGGGGGTTGGACAATGAAACTGAAACAGGGGGAGGTTTCATGGTTAAATTGGAGCAGCCTGGTGACCAATCTTCATTAACTGCACCAGTAAGAGCAGAGTGTGAAGGTTCAATTAGCAGGTAAGAGCACAGTTTTGCTCCAAATATTGCAATGAACACAACATTATGGGGGACATACCAGAGTTCAAAAGAGGACAAACTGTTGGTGCACGTCTTGCTGGCGCATCTGTGACCAAGACAGCAAGTCTTTGTGATGTATCAAGAGCCACGGTATCCAGGGTAACGTCAGCACCACCAAGAAGGACCAACCACGTCCAACAGGATTAACTGTGGACACAAGAGGAAGCTGTTTGAAAGGGATGTTGGGGAGTTAACCCGGTTGTGTCCAAAAAATGTCCTTCACAAGACGAATTGACGCTGTATTGACCGCAAAAGGAGACCCTAGTTCACCAAACTAATCAATTATTGTGGTCTAAAACCAGGTGTTTCAGTTTCATTGTCCAACCCCTGTCCATATGTGCAGTGTCCTTGATAAATGTATAATATAGTAAATAAACATGAACAAACATCTACATTGGAGCTGAAAGTATGAATTTATTTAAATTTGCTGTCTGCCACTTTCGACTCACGTGTGTCAAACACTTCTGTCACGTCCAGTTTGAAACATTTAGTTCTGCATTAGGGTTCCTTTGTTCCACAGGACACTTTTTTTATTTATCCTTTGTTCAGTATGACGACTGTCTTTTCTGTCCTCAGCTTGCTGAGCTACGAGGGGTCCCACGTGGTCTCTACGATGGTCCAGTGTGCGAAGTCACTGTTACCCCTAAAGTAATGACCCCTGTCACCTCCAACAAGGCCTCCCCAGCCAAACCCACTCCTCAACCCATCCGCAACCTGCACCAGTCTGGATTCAGCCTGTCTGGTCAGTTACAGCCTCATTATGCATCTTAATGAGAGACAGTGGCATGCAGAAGTTCGGGCACCAGATGATGTTCTGTTTGCTTCCAGAATTTGCTGGAATTTCATTGAACCCTTTCTTTCCTCTACCAATGAAATGTTACCTGTACCACTGGCTGCAACGCAACCCAAAAGCCCGATTGATCCACCCCCATGATTAACATTGTGGCCCACAAGTTCTATTTTAACTTCATTGGTCCACGGGACAAATGTTCAGATGTTCTTTTGCAAACTTGTGATGCTGATTGCTGTGGTGAGGACGCAGGACATGTTTTCTTCTGATGATCTTCCGTGAAAAACATATTTGTGCAGGTGTCTCTGAACAGTAGAACAATGGACCACAAACTCCAGAGTCTGCTAATCAGTCAAGCCGGGGGTTCTGATTTGCTTTTCTTGTAATCCTCCTGTCTCTGAAAATGTTCTTGGACTTCCTGACCTGATCTTGATCTTGTTTTCTCTTCCATCAGGAGCTCAAATCGATGACAACGTTCCTCGCCGTACCACCCAGCGTATTGTGGCGCCACCAGGTGGCAGGGCCAACATCACCAGCCTGGGTTAGACCCCCAGCTCAGCCAAACACAGCAGATGGGGGTGTCAGGGGGGGTTAGACGCACCAGGGCAATAGCTCTGGTACCACTCTTACCATCTGGACCCCAACCAGGCCCCTGCAAGCACACCATCAGCACCCCTATATTATGCATTGTCCAGTTCACCCAAGCCTCTCCTCACCCTGTTTACTCCATTGTTCTCCTCCCATTCAGACTCGATTCTGAAAATTATTACGTTGTTTCATTTTCAGTGTTCAGTTGAAAGGAAACACCAAGGCATTCGTTTGTACTTCAGCACTGCTCCTCATTCCTCACTTCCGCTTTGAGTTTTTTTTTCCTTGTAGGAAGAGTCAAGTGAATCTAAACAGATTTTTTATTTATTGTCAGATCAGGGGATCACACAGGAGAAGGGAATATACACCGATCTTCCATAACATTATGACCACCTCCTTGTACTTTCATTCTACAATCATTTACCAGCTCCTCTGACCACACAGGAGCTCTTTGTGGTTCTATAATTCCAGACTGTACTTCATCTGTTTCTCTTATACTTTATTCTCCTCCTTTCACCCTGATCTTCAATGATCAGGACCCCACAGGACCACCACAGAGCAGATATTATGTGGGTGGTGGGTCTTTCTCATGGTGGTGGTGTGTTAGTGTGTGTTTAAACACTGTGTCCACTTCCCTGTCCACTCTATTAGACACTCCTACCGAGTGTCTCCACCTTGTAGATGTAAAGTCAGAGACAGAAGCTCATCTGTTTCTGCACAGTTTGTGTCGGTCGTCCTCTAGTCCTTCATCAGTGCTCACAGGACGCTGCCCAGAAGACGCTGTCAGCTGGATGTTTCTGGTTGGTGGACAGTTCGCGGTCCAGCGGTGACACTGAGATGTTTAAACAGGTCTGTAATTGTAGATCTGCATATATACTACTGTATTATAACGGGAGCTGATAAGATGGATGGTAGGTGTGGAAACAAGGAGGTCATAATGTCAGGACTGATCTGTGTGCAGTCAGCTTGTCCGTCCCACACAAAGCATCAGCACATCCTGTGAATGTTGTTTTCTAAGCGTTCGGTTAGTTAGGAGTCTTATTTTGCTGTTTTGTGTGTGTTTTTTCTAACTATGCTCTTGCAGAACATTCACTTCGGTCTTCCTCTTGACTCACATTCTTACCGTTGTTCATTTCCAGTCTGAAAAACAGCAACTTCATTCTGAAATGGTCGCGTCGCTCTGAGAGAAGGCTGCAGTTTTCAGCAGATTTAGGGTTAACCCATTCACCACCTCTCACTTTTCACTGTGGGCAGGGGGGGAGGGGGGAGGGGGGTGGGGGGGTCACCATAGACACAGTTATGTTTGAACAATTCTCAGCTGAATGAAAGGAGAAAAGGAGAAAACAAAAAAGACTGTAGCCCTTTTTAGTGCGTTTGCCCCCTTTACAGATGCCCCCTCACACACACACACACACACACTCACTCCCTACATCTCTAGCTGTCAATGAGTTAGAAGGTTACCATGGCAACCGCCCATCAACACTTGGCACGGCTGTTTATTGGACATGACAGCCATGCCGTGGGTGGGTAATGCTCCCCCCTCCACTACGCCAGGTGCTATTGGATCAGCGCAGCTGATGTGGGAATAGCTAAAGCCCGTCCGTCCCACAGTAGAAGAGCTCGTATGGCTTTGACCGCAACTGTACCACTTTGTAAACAGCCCCACCGCAGGGGTGCGCTTTGTCATCACCCCCCCCCCCCCCCCCCCCACCCACCCCTAACAGGATAAAGTCCCACCCCCACCCTGTCTTCACTGTAAGGACATTTTCTCGTGGCTTCTGCATCGACCGTAGTAATCTCAGAAATGGTTTTGTCTGGCATGTGTAGAATCGATCCTGTGGAGATAAGATGTTGATTTGACTTCTCTGTTTAACTACGAATGTTTTTTATTTGATTTGAACTCGTTTTTATTGATCGTCACACTTGCCTGCCTGTTCGCTAGATGATACAGTTCTCGATGACTGTTTGTGAGTATTGTTATGAGCTAAGCGTTTCTCATAAAAAAAAAAAAAATCCTGTACAGAATTCATCCTCTGGCTCGTTCCGACCGTTATAACGAAGCATTGGTGGTAGGAGGCGCTGGCTTTGACCAGCAACGTAATTCCAGGAAAGTGTTGGCAGATTTCTAACAGAGATTCCGATTTTGATGTTTCAAAAAGTCTAAACCCGCCCACAGCGGCACTAGATACCCCTCACACTGCGCAGTATTACCCCTCAGCTTTTTACACACACTACCTTTTCACACGGGACGCGTCACCCTCAACAGTAACTCTGTCCCTTCTTTATCTACTCACACACCCGTTTGTACATCAGTGGTATATGCTATTCGGTGAGTGGAACTGGGAATTTAGTACCAGTTCCACACAAACACTACACTCCTCCAGCTTCCATGCCTTGTCATCTGAGGATATGAAACTTTCTGCTAGTTGTAATGTCTGGATTTCAGAGGGGGGGGAAGTATATTTTAGTGTCTTTTTTATTTCCATTTTTATGAATTGTTGTTGCCCTTTGCCATCTATTGTTGAAGGTAAATTGTTGACAGTGTCTGTTTTGTAGGCAACTGGGATCTGCAGATGTTTTCTCTCTTGGAAAGCCTCGCGTCCCATAGGTGTTCAATGAAATGATTTTAAGTATTAAAAAAAATGGAACAAATTTTCACGTTTTCAGGCTGATTCCTTGGTCGTGGTCCATAAACTGGTTTCCAGTTTAGAAACATTACAGGGTGCACGCAGGATTTGAAACATGGGTTGACCTGTTTGCGATTGTCGGGAGGAGCAAATCGGCCTGATTGTCCTTCGATGTGATTTAGAGAATCATCAACTGCTGTAATTAAGACAACAGTACAAGATAACAAGACAAAACAGGACAGCAAAGACAAGACAGGACAATATGAGAGGATAGCACAAGATAAGACAACACAGCACAGAACAGGACAGCATATGAGAAGAAGGGGATGGCACAAGGCAGGACAGGACCACAAGATTAGACAGCACAAGACAAGACGGCATAACATAAGACAATACAGCACAAGATAAGACAGGACAGCAAAAGACAAAACAAGAGGATGGCACAGGACAGGACCACAAGATTAGACAGCACAAGACAAGATGGCACAACACAATACAGCACAAGGTAGGACAAAATGAGGGGATGGCACAAGATAAGACAACACAGAACAGGACAGCACAAGATCAGACAAAACAGGACAGCACACAAGAAGAAGACAGCCCAAGACAGGACCGCAAAAGACAATACAAGACAGGACAAGACCACAACATTAGACAGCACGAGATAAGAAGAGGGCAGCACAAGACAATACAGCAAAATACAAGACGGGACAAAGTTCTCTAATGTGGTAGAAGACGTAAGGAAGAACTCAAGACTTCCAAAGTTTAGGTGCAGCAACAGCAATCGCCCTTGGAACTCAGGCAGGAAAGTGGGCCGTTAAAAGCAGCTGGTTTGGGGAACAGCGATCGAGAGACGAGTGAAGTTTCGTAAGATTTCTCAGATGAAAAAATTCATTGACTCAATAGTAAAATCCAGTCTCAACACAAGATATGATATCATTAGATATTGATGGTTAAGCTGGTCAAAAGGTATGATCAATCTAACCAAGCTAGAAAACCAGTACGACAGCAAGACCAAACTGGTCATCCAACATGATCGGAATCAGATCATACACATTTACATTATGGTCGCTGGTCAAGAAGCTTGTTTACTAGTGAGGATATGTTTTCACTTCAATGACCAGCTTTTCAACCACCCTGACCATCAGAGACTGCTCAGATCATCATAAACTGGTCCAGTTAACGCTGGTCTTGAGCTGGAATTTTAGTAAGGAATGAATGAACCTTTACGCTTCGGTGACATCATAAAAGATGGATTTGCAGTTTAGTCTCTGTGTTTATTTTCTGTTTGTGTTTAATTTGTTTTTGTGTTTGATTTCTTTGTTTAGTTTGTTTAGTTTCTGTTTTTAGTTTTGTTTATTTTCTGTTTATTTTCTGTTTTTAGTTTGTGTTTTGTTTCTGTTTTTAATTTCTGTTTAGTTTCTGTTTTTAGTTTGTGTTTGTTTTCTGTATTTAGTTTCTGTTTTTAGTTTGTGTTTATTTTCTGTGTTTAGTTTGTTTTTCATTTTTGTTTAGTTTCTGTTTTTAGTTTGTGTTTAGTTTCTATTTTTAGTTTGAGTTTGTTTTATGTGTTTAGTTTCTGTTTTTAGTTTGTGTTCAGTTTCTGTGTTTAGTTTCTATTTTTAGTTTGAGTTTGTTTTCTGTGTTTAGTTTCTGTGTTTAGTTTCTATTTTTAATTTGAGTTTGTTTTCTGTGTTTAGTTTCTGTGTTTAGTTTCTAATTTTAGTCTGAGTTTGTTTTCTGTGTTTAGTTTCTGTGTTTAGTTTCTAATTTTAGTCTGAGTTTGTTTTCTGTGTTTAGTTTCTGTGTTTAGTTTCTAATTTTAGTCTGAGTTTGTTTTCTGTCTTTAGTTTCTGTGTTTAGTTTCTGTGTTTGTGTTTTCTGAGTTCTTTTTCAGTGTTAACAGGCGGCATCTAACATTTCAGTTGAAAATAAAGCTCTTGCTGTATCATGCCTGCACTCCAGAGGGCGCCACATCTCTGTTAAATGGCACAAACAGACCAATGCCTCTGCATACAGTCACCTGACCAAAGGTAAAATCCTGGGTTAGTACCTGGGTCAGGTGTTGACCCACAGGAGCAGGTGTTTGGATCTGGTTTTGAGAAGATATTCTCAGATGTTGTTTAGATGATGGTGGATAATATTAATGTCACTCCAGAATCTCCTTTATATGTTAGTAGGTCGGGATCTGTTGGCCAGAGCATATGATTTCCACCATTTTCAGGTCCTGCAAACCATTCAGTGACCACTCTCCATAGGAGGAGACCACACCCATCAGGAATGCTCATTAGGTGAAGGTGATCAGTCAGAATAACTCCCCCAAGGGGAGCAGCTAAAATTGCCCCCACAGCATGCCTACCACCAGGAGTATCAGAAGGCAGGAAATTGTGGAATGGTGGACCTGCCTGTTTGGGGGGCCCAGCAACAAAAAGGAGGCCCCTAATGAATGGATTTCAGAGGGACCTGCCCTGGGTGAAGGTACAGATCGAGCAGAAAGGGGTTTGGTGCTTCACCCCTGCCCACCACTGTAGGGTTCATGAATTGTATTGTTTCAGGATCACGCTGGTGACGTTCTCCTGGTACATGCACTTAGTTGTGAAGAACACACTGACTCATCCATACGTATTAATGTTTTACATTTCCATGCAGGAGTGTTTCTCAGCCTTGGTCCTGGAAACCTACACATTCTGCTAATCCGCTCATTAACCTGCCCTCTCAGAGTCGCGGGGGGTGTGTTAAACCCAGACTGCTACTATACCTGGGTTTAACACAGAGCAGGGGGGTGCCAGTGGGGGTGCACAGAGTGGTCACATCATGCCTTTTACTCAGCACTGGAATAGATGATGACAGGGTCCTGCAGAATACGTAGCATCGTGTTTATACCCTCTTCAGCTCCTCTGAGCTTTGTCCGCCCAACCCTGTCTGGGCGAGCGTAGTCACGGTCTGGTTGAGTGAAGGTCAGGTGTGTTTGTTTTAGGATATCACATGGAATATCATCGGCTCTTTGCAGAACTGAGGTAATAGAGCCCCAGTCTTGATTTTCAGTGAATAAATAAAACAGCATTAATCCAGATTGACTTTGTACTTTGGAAAATAACAGTCCTCCTGGGCGGGGAGGGAACAGTGGCTCTGAACGGCACGGTTCCGTGGTCCTACTGCATGTGTTCAATGACAGCCTGAAACTGCTGCTGGTGCTGCAGTCAGACACTACCACCGACAGATAGAGAGATGGATAAATGAGCAGGTGACTGAGTTTACTGTTCTGATATCTCCATGTTAGTAACTCGTGTATTTCTGAGTGCCGTTACAGGCGGTGCTGCAGAAGATTGCTGGATCCCCGTTCAGAGGTGGTACATGTGACATAAATAATTAAACATGCCAGAAAAACCCCCGTGAAAAACGACAGCAGGTGCATTTTCCGAAATAATATATTGGATGGTTGCTCCAGTACACCGACGCTATGTATTCAATCATTCTGTTGCCATGCTTTCAAACGCATTATTTTCACTGGGATACGCAGTCTGACAGAGACCGTCAGAGTCTGACAGAGCACCTATGACTTCGCAAATACAGCAGGCAGTGTTGACAGCAGCTTGTGTGCACGCGAGCAGCAAGCGCCGCACATCACCGTGTTCAGATTGAAAACAGCTTGACTGAACCTCATCATCAGATTCATCCACTCTGAACACAGATCACATCCCTGTATGGGTGCAAACGTGCATCGTATAACGCAAGAACAGAAGAAACAAGCAGAATTCCCTGCTTGGAATCACGCGGTCTGGCGTAGGAGCGAAAGGCCAGTAGGAGCAAAAAGTTCGGAAAGCAGAAGCAGGCTGAAATCTCGAACCCCGTGTCTACAGTTGATCCAGAGAATTTGTTGGAAATATTGTTTCTCAGTATGTGTTCTTTGGTGTTCTACGGTCCTCGTGTTCTTGCCAGTTGTCAGCTACCCAAGCTGCATTCCAAAACTCAAGAACGTAGTTACCAAAAGTGATAAATGTTCACAGATTTGTTCTTGTTACGCCGCTAAAACCGAGGATGCATCATTTGATATGGACTGCAGTGGTCAATTCTCTTAGGCTGAGAGGGGATGTGCACCGTCTTGCAGTAACTTAAGGTTAGGATGTACACAACACATCCCAGTAGTCCTCCATCCTTGTCTTCCAAGAACACAAGGCCGTTCTTAGTGTTCTTGGTATTGAGAAACACCCAATTGTCACTGAATGGTGGCTACAAGTTGTGTACTCCCATAGGACAGGTCTCTTGTCCCTCTCTCACTTATTAGGCTTCTGCACGCTCGGCGCAATTACACTTCCTCACCAAAGAGGTCTCTAACCTTAAAACGTCCAGACCACTCCTAATCCCAAGATAAATCAGACCTTATCTGAACTTCGGTCAGAATAAAGATGGACAATCTGCTGATGTTCTGCGCGGAAATGATTGGATTTGCTTGAGAGGGAACGTCATTCTCTCTCCCGATTATCATATCCACAGTCTTATCCTCACTGATTATCAGCTGATATTGAGGAGCAGATGCTCTTCTGTTTGTCCTTACAGATCACACTAATACTCGAGCTTCACAGACAGTGAATGTGTGCTTCCCCTCCCTGTTTACTGATGTGTTTCTGATAGCGCTGGAGACAGAGGTCACCCAGCCACTGTTCTACTGAAACAATGGCCAGCTGAGTCTGTGTGACTGAAGTTCCAGTAATGAAACCTCTTTCAGGGTCATTTGGAGCTTTTCCTCTTGTCATTTCGATCCACAATAAAGGTCAGCAGTCAGGCTTTTTAATCAGGACGCAGAGCTTGATTGGACCTTAATAGATTAATTGTATAATGCACCTTTCTAGGAGCATCTCCGTCTTCTTCTGTGAATTGTTTTTACCGTTCTGTTACTGCAGTTAAGGAAGAACGGGGCTGTTATAGGAACAGAATAATGTTAACGTGCCTGGCAGACGTATACGATGTGTAAAGAAAGAAGGTCTGGACTTATAAAGGTGTTCATGCTGGAAGGTATAATATCTGAAGATCTGCTGAAAGCGCTATACCACCCGTCCAACGGTCTGTCTGTAGCCCCGTGTATCCGAGCAGTCGACAGCTCCATGGAGATAATGTCCAATAAGGTTAGCATCCAGATATGCCTGCCCAGTGTACGTGTGGTGTTCCATCGTTGAGCAGCTGTGAAAGCAGCGAATAATGAATTCCATTGTCACGGTGACAGATAAAGCTTCCATTAATCTATCATTCTGTTTACAAATATATGTTGATGTTCATATTTGTGCAATAGATTTACATGTACATTTATTTATTCATGTACTGGACTGACACAGCATTGGGTTGTTTTGTCCAAGCAGGACATCCTACAGTCCTACAGCTGGTCATTCCGCTCACCCACACACAGCAAGGGTTTCCCAGGAATGTCTCCACCAGATTGTAACCCTTCCTTGGTCTGGTCACCAGATTTATTGAGAATTGGACATTTATGGGACCAGCTGGGATGCCAGCTTTGAGTGTGTTGGATCTACAGGCCCAGCTGCAACATCTGTGGGTGATGTGCTGCAGGGTGCCATACGGAATATGGTTTATAGGTAATGTATATTTATGTAGTTTATAGGTCATTCTGAGATGAAGAAAGTGTATTTTGAAAGACGTATAGAAATATGATATATTCTGTCCCGTGTGGGCGTGGCCAGTGAACCAGCAAAATCAAGTAATGTGTGTTTAATTTGGACCAGGATGGAAGGGATTTTTGATGTTCTTAAATCTACAAGCAGTCGTTTCTGGACTGGAATATGAAAGATGTTCAAGATGTGGACACTGCTGACAGCTTTATTGAGAGTTTAGTCCCCCGTTTCAGATTGACAGTGATGAGTAAATCAAGGCCCACTTTTGTCATTTACAGGGAACTGGCAGGTTCACCGTTTCCTGGCCAAACTGGGTTTGTTTCAAAAGGCAGTCGTTTATCGAGGTCATTTTCATATCAGTATCAAATCAAAGAGTAGCATTATTATCTTTAATCCATTCAGTCAAATGTGTCCTGTTTGACACAGGGTCTCGATGACAAACGGAGAATAATGTTGTTGTTTACGACAAACACAAACTAGGAGAGAGAGATAGAGAGAGAGAGAGAGAGAGAGAGAGGCTGATGCAAACAGGGTTGAGTGGGAGTAAATTTAGAAGGTGGGTGTAACATTTCGAGTGTCCAGTAGAGATGAGTAATGACTTGTAGATCAGGATCTGAACATGCTGTAACATAAACCAGCACTCACGTATTTCACTGCAGTGAAATAATGACTCCAGTAAATCCCTGCTGAACAATCCATCTCAAGACCAGCTCTGGTTGAACTGGTTTCCAGTGGTTGACACTGATCTGCTAGTTGACCAACCTGGTCTTGCCGAACATACTGTACAGGCAGCTTGGTCATACTGGTTTGAGCTAAGGGCATATGTTGGTTGACAAACGTGTACTTGCTGGTTAAGACCTGGTCATGCTGTTTCACCAGTCTGGTCTTGCTGGTCATTCTGTTTGGCCAGCTTGGACCTACTAGTTGTAAGAAAAGGATCTTCTGAATTTTTCTTCTTCTGTGACCTGAGTAACTGGGATGGTTTGAATAGTCTCAAAGATTCTCAGGAGCCTGTTCAGGACTTTATTTGTTTCTACAAAGTTGAGTCTGTTTCTCTACATACTTTGTTACCCCCTTTCACCCTGATCTTCAATGGTCAGGACCCCACAGGACCACCACAGAGTGTGGGTGGTGAGTCATTCTCAGCGCTGCAGTGACATTGTCAACGTTGTGCTGGTATGAGTAGAACAGCAGTGCTGCTGGAGTGTTTAAACACTGTGTCCACACACTGTCCACTCTATCAGACACTCCTACCGAGTGTCTCCACCTTGTAGATGTAAAGTCAGAGGCAGAAGCTCATCTGTTTCTGTACAGTTTCATGTTCACGTACACCTGATTAACTCTGGCTCTGCAGGACCAGGACTGCCTTCCCCTTCTGAACCTGTATGTCACTGAAAAGACAGTGATTCGTGCTGTTGTCTCCTCCCGTCCCCAGAACCTTTAAGCACCCTATATCTAAACAGTGCACTCCGTTCCGTACGGAGTCTTTTAACATGCACATGTGGACACAGGGCTTGAGCAGTGACTCGTAAATTTGCACAGCACGAGCCAGTTAATCCGTAAGTGTGTTGGACTCTTCCTTATGGCAGAAATACAATAAATGTCCAATTAAGACACAGGTGGCTTGTCGGGGCACTATAATTGGCACGAGCTCGAGAGTGAGTGCACAGGGGGCAAGCTGCTGCCCACACACCAGAGGAGAACTGCAAACCCCACAAATTCAAATCAACACACATCTTATGTGGTGAGCAAGCCGTGTCCTCCTCCGCAAAGGCCAGGGCTGAAAAACAGGCAACTATTATTTGGCCTTTTGACTTTCTTCTCCTCTCCTCCAGCAATGCCTTCGCATACATAATTAAGTGGCAGTCTGTCATCCAATAATCTATGGGATTATTTAGTATGATGTCCAATTTGGGTCAGCATTTTAACAATGCTTCCACACACTTTGCCCCGAACGTATATGTCTGCTGAGAATTCCCTGGAATTTGCATTAAACACTTCATGTAAGCATCATATTAACTAGAGTGGGAGATGGAGGTGATATTACAAACACATCAGACAACATGTTTCCTAGAACCATCTACCGTCTCTGACATCGACTGGAAGAAAGACGTTCCCACTCCTCCATGCGGAATTCTTTCCGTTCTCCTCAAAACCCCTCTGATACCATAAAGAACTCATAGTGGTTTCTATGATGGAGAGATCTCCACACCCTGCTGCAGCAGAGCAGCTCCAAACCATCACACTTCCACCACCATGCTTCACAGCTGGAATGAAAATCTGGACACAAAATTGAAACACCCTGTCTTAAGAACTAGACATCATATTCAAATTATACAGGTAACACCTCAAATCTAAAGTTCGGTCTACTCAGTATTAGATCACTCAATTCAACTGCAGTCAAATGATCAGAAGCTCCACGTTTTGTGCTTCAATGAAACTTGGATTAGACCTGATGAAGATCTGGCACTACATGAAGCCACACCTGAAGGTTATAATTATGTGCGCAACCAGACTATCAGGAGGGGGCGGAGTCTGTATAATTTACCAAAATATTTTAGATATCAATCAGATACACTGACTGATAATCAGATAACACCTTCACCTCCTTTGAAATTCTGGCTCTTAAGCCACAAACAAGAACACACTGTCACTAACTAATGTTCAAAGCCCTCCAGGGCCCGACTTGGAGTTTATAAAAGAATGATGACATTGCTGCAGATGTAGCCGTGTCCCGTGATGAAGTAATCAGGTCAATACTTTACTGTAATCACACTGGGTTTGGTTCTGTCCCTGGGTGTTGGCATAGATAACTTAAATGTCCCCTCGTAAAACAATCGGCGTGAAGATTAGAGCGGAAATGGCGATCGACCAAGCTGGAAGTATTCCACTCAGCTTGGAAGGACAGCCTTATTGAGTACAGAAGAGCTCACTAGAGCACGCTCAGATGATTTATCCTCATCGATCGAAAAATAATAATAACCCCAGAGCACTGTTCGGTGTGATCTTGAAAATGGAGGCAGGTACCCCACCTCAGGTTCCATCAAACTTCACTAGTGATATATTTATGGACTTTTTCAATCATAAAATAGAAAATATTAGACCGAAATTTCTACCTATAATATTCAATCCAAACAGTGTTTCATCTGGTGACTGATGAAGAACAAAATATAGATATAGAAGTAAAGTTTGAAACCTTTCAGCCACTTCTAATGCAGTCAGAATTAGAGGAAACGATTTACTCCACGACTTCTGCCCCTTGCTCTCTCGATGCAATCCCATCACACCTGCCTAAAGCTGTAATCAACCTTTGCTCAGCAACACTGAACTCATCTCTCGCATACCTAAAGCTTTTAAAGTAGCAGTTATTAAACCACTCATCATGAAACCAAACCTCAAAATGACCTTAAGACATTTCTTAAATGTTAAAATGATCAAATCTCCATATGTTTAAATGTTAATGTCACAGTCTGCTGATGTGTCCTATGAATTTCACCCTCTTCGTCTGGTTTACTGAGTCTGTCTGTCCCCTCCTTGACTGACAACATCCGGAGCACGGTGCTGTCGGTAGCATTGCATAACATTAGTGTAAACTAATGTAAAACAGAAGTAAAAATACACATGACGAGGGTTCTTCACGACGTGCCACAACTGAACCTGACAGCTACTGTAAGCACACTGTACATGACCTGAGACACAGGGCAGTTTGTTTGGTCTGGAACAGTAAGGAAATGGCTGGAACTGGTTACACTGTAAGCCTCAGTAGCTTGGACTGCGCTGATTATATATTAGTTCTCATTTCTGGATCTATAATTTTCTGTTTTTTAAAGGATGTACATTTTTTCTACTCTACAGACAGACACCACAGTGATGCTTATCAGATGTAACATAGACGACCTGGCAGACAAGGGAGGCATCTGCATTTTTCCCCCTAATCACGCCCCGTAAATTAGCACCGAGAGTGGGTGTGTGACAAACATCAGTGTGTCTTCTCATTGATTCACTGGGACTGGGCAGCCAGGGTCAGAGACTTTCCTTTCTGAAGAGATACGAAAGATATACGAGTCTGTAGGCTTAAACATGCCGACATCAGAGATCCCTGGAAAAGGATAGTCCATCTCAGAGGGGTCGATGTGGGGTTGTTTTCATGTAGTGGGTGTATGTGGCTACATTAGGCAGCCACAGTCATCTCTCTGAGCCGTTGTGGTCTGAAATGTTTCTCATAGGCTCTATGTTTAGAGTGGCTCTCTCAGAAGGCCAAACTGAGCGTCTGTCTTTCAGTCTTGTGAGAACACTTTTGTCTGGATTTCTGCAACCTTGGGGTGTCACACCAGTGACGAACGGGAGGAAGCGTGTATGAAACCATACATATATATGATTTTCCCTTCGACAGCTGAAAGGCTCAATGTGTGGTTCCTTCACTCCCCTGAGCACCAGTAGAGATGTTAACCTTGATTAGAAACGTTCGCTTTGTGAAAAGCGTCTCGCTGTATCTCCAGTGCGGACACATAGGAACCGGATACAAAAGACGGTGTGGTAAGAAAAGCATGGACTGCACTCTCACGGAAGCTTGTTCCATCCTTTAATAATTTCTTTTCATTATTAAGTAAATTTCTGGATCATAATTGCAACATTAAAGCTTATACTTTTGAGAAACTAAGTAATAACTTTGAAATATTAAGTTGTGTTCAGATACGATCTCATTATTATCGTTATTTTAAGGTGTTTTCTCATTATTTTCAGACATTATTCACTCTTTTTAGATGCTTTTCTTGGAAGAACCCACTGGTTTCAAACAGAGCCGCAATTACGTTACTAGATCTATTTAATATTTCCATTCTCGGGTAACATTGCATTACGTTTACATTTCTATGTATATTTCTGGCCTAAAATAAGAGAGGGAGAGAGAGAGAGATCTGAAGTATAGATGACTGCTGGAAGATGAGTTGACGTCAGAACAGAGGCTCCAAGAATATCACTGGAGTGCACAGGTGGGTGTCACACGGTTCCGTTTGTAGTGTCCTGATCAAGACTGACTCAGTCTCTCTCTCTGCCTCGTTCTCTCATTTCATCTCTTCCCCTGCCCCCTCCTGCAGGATGGACAACAGAGAGGAAGGTGCTGGCTTAGAAAGATCATCTCAGCATCTCGGTGTAGCAGTTCTATCTTCTGGTAAATCACTCAGAAACCAGCTTCTCCAAAAGAGAGCTGCCATAAATCACGGCTGTCCCTGACAGGAGTTATTGGGCTCTTACTGACCACAACAAGTTTTTAGAGAATGTTATTATTATTGTTATTATATTTTGTGTGTGTGTGTGTGTGTGTGTGTGTGTGTGTGTGTGTGTGTGTGTGTGTGTGTGTGAGACATTCTCCTTCCAGAGTTTTTTCCGGCTCGCTCACTGGAGGGTTATACTGGATTTCTGTTAAGCTGCATTTTTCCATTGTGAAAATGATTATACAAATATCTTTGATTTGATTTGAAAACCAGCGTCATCAGGTCCACGTGATGGGCTTTACTGGGTAAAGTGCCTTTTCATTTTGACTGAAGGACAAAATCCTTTCATCTTAACTCCTGAATGAAGTTAAAAGTCATAGGATGTCAGTATATAAACTGATTATGAAGGAGCGTTACCTCAGAGGACAGCTTGGGAACACCTACACCTGTATAAGTTGTAAGTGAAGTTGAACCCTGACCCCTGTACTCACGGCAAGGAGGCGTTAATTATCGGAGCTGTAACATTCCTCGATCCTCAGATGGGAATATATTTAGAATTTTCAATATTACTGCATAAATTTGAGAAAAACGTTCATCAGAAATGTAAAAGTAATCCTAGTAAGAGTCCTAAACGTAGATAAAAACAACCAAATTCAAGAAATGAGTTAAAAATATTACACTGATTATTTATTCATTGACGAAAATGATCCAATATTACGAATCTGTGAAGCCTAAAGTAGTGAACTTGTGCTTTCATAAAGCAATCTGCTGTGTCCCCCCTTGTGCAGCAATAAGTATATCTAAGTGTTGATCAGTCCTGCACTAATTTGAGTCCATTCCTCTGAACAAACCAGCTTCAGCTCTGTTATGTTGGTGGGTTTCCTCCCATGAACTGCTGCTTCAGCTCCTTCCACAACATTTCTACTGGATTAAGGTCAGAACTTTGAGTCATTCCAGAACATTACCTTTATTCTTCTTCAACCATTCTTTGGTAGAACCACTTGTGTGTTTAGGGTTGTCGTCTTGCTGCATGACCCACGTTGTCCTGCGATTCAGGTCACAGACAGATGTCCTGATATTTTCCTTTAGAACGTTTTTATGGTGGAATGCCCTGCTCTCCTTTCTCTAAACCTAATGCTTCTCATTTAAATCAAAAAGATCTATTTTGCTCTCAACTATCCACAAAACATTGTTCCAACAGCTTTCTGGCTTGTCTGTGTGACCTTTATCAAACTGTAGGTGGGTAGCAGCGGCTTACTCCTTGCAATCCTGTCATGCATATTATTGTAGTGCTCTCCTGATGGTGGACTCATGGACATTAACTTTTACCAAAGTGAGAAAGGACTTTAGTTGCTCAGAACTTCCCTTGGGTTCCTTTGTGAGCTTGTGGACTATTACACACCCTGCTCTTGGCGTGATCTTTGTGGAGCACTCCTGGGAGGGTAATAATGGTTTTGAATTTCCTGCTTTGGATTGGTGGAGTCCAAACACTTTATACATGGTTTCCAGCCTGATGAGGATCTGAACTCTTCTACTGACTCCTCAGAAATCTCCTTTGTTCATGCATTTCCATGCCATGTACCATGTGTTGTGTTGTCTCCCATTGATTCAAAACATCTAATAAATGCCTAACAACTCTAATTTCACCTTCCAATGACCTGCTGATCCTAAAGGTTCACATACTTTTGCCCTCACACAAATGCGCCCTACGATGGACTAGCGCCCTGTCTAGGGTTGTTTCCCGCCCTTGCGCTCAGAGAGGCCGGCTGGGCACCGGCCCCCCCGTGACCCTATTCAGGAATAAGCGGTTCAGAAAATGGATGGATGGATGGATGGATGGATGGATGGATGGATGGATGGATGAGGGCAATATTTTTGTCTTATTTGTTTGACTTGGTTCCTTTTAGGACTTTTTTAGGACTGGAAATCCAGTGACAATTCAGTTCAACAAACTTAAAGCACCACTGTGACCCTGAAACTGTATGCAAGTTAGCATGTGTGTGTGTGTGAGTGCATGTGTGTGTGAGTGCATGTGTGTGTGAGTGCATGAGTGTGTATCTCAGTGTTTTTGAAAACATGAGGAATTCTCAGTGGTATCGTCTTGTTTAAGATGGCCTCAGAGGTCAAAAGGGCGTTCTTGAGCTCTGACAACCAACAGTGAAAATGCTTCTGAAAAGCCTGTTCTCCATCCTTCCGTAATCCTCTGTTTCCTTAAAGAGCAAAGACGGAAGATCCCTGGAAAAGGACAGACTGCAGTTTTGTGTATTCTCCAGAAAATGTCCCATCAGTCTACAATCAGGGGTTCAAACTGGCTGCTGATCTGGTTTATTGCAACCTAGCGACTCAAAACGTCTTCAGACGTTTCTCATAATTGACTGAAATATGTAACATGCTGAGACAGAATTTTCCCAAGTGTCGGCATCATCGGATTTGGTTGGAATAGTTGAACTCTGACCCTGCTGTAACATCAGGGGACATTTGAGCAATTCTCACAGTAGGATATTTCCAAAATCTGCTGCCTGGGGGTGGAGGAAAAATTCAAAGACACTTTTCCAAAACTGCTCCCAAAGCACTTTCAGGGCAAGCTGACATTTCCGGACAGCCTCACTTCATCCATGACAGAACCGGAAGAGTTTATTGATGCATTTATTTCAGTTAAACATTAACAAGAATCTCGGAACGTGATAAAAGCAATTTGGTCTCGTTCATAGAAAAAATATTCATACGATATCCTTAGGATTAGGGTTTAACATCCATATTACGTGAATGCTTGTGCGTATCCCAGGCTGTGGTCCAAATACCTTTTTTTTTTTATTTTAGAACGCAGAAATAATGTCCCATGCATGTTCATGTCCACAGGATTTGTACTGTTATGAGCTATTGTATCGTTTTCATGCACATCAATCACAGACTAGCTGCAGTCCTGGTCAAGTCCGTTTCTTGTGCGTCCAACAAAGCAAAACAAGGTGAGGTGAAGTTCACGTTCAGCGATAACATTGTGACCTCCTTGCTTGTACCCTCACAATTAATCAGCTCCTCTGATCACACAGGAGCTCTTTGTGGTTCTATAATTCCAGACTGTAGTTCATCTGTTTCTCTGCAGACTTTATTTTCCTCCTTCCACCCTGATCTTCAGTGATCAGGACCCCACAGGACCACCACAGAGCAGCTATGATGTGGGTGGTGGATCATTCCTACCACTGACGTGGTGGTGTGTTCATGTGTGCCGCGCTGGTACAAGTGGATCGGACACAGCAGTGCTGCTGGAGTGTTTAAACCCCCGGGAACAGTCCACCAATCAGAAACGGCCAGCCGACAGCGCCCTGTGGTCAGCGTCCTGTGAGCACTGATGAAGGACTAGAGGACGACCAACACAAACTGTGCAGAAACAGATGAGCTTCTGTCTCTGACTTTACATCTACAAGGTGGAGACACTCGGTAGGCATGTCTAACAGATTGGACACTGAGAGAACGCAGTGTTTAAAAGCTCCAGCAGCCCTGCTGTGTCTGATCCGCCCTAACCATTGATGAACAGGGTGAAAGGAGGATAGCAAAGTGTGTGGAGTCTGTAATTATAGAACCACTAAGTGCTCCTGTTTGGTCTGGAGCTGATACAATAGGGAATGCAGAAACAAGGATGGTCATAATGTTATGGCTGATCAGTGTTTTAAACCTGGTTCTGCTTTTGTTTATCTTTAAACATTTTCAGTACTCAAGACACAGCAATTCACGGGCATACCTGTTCATTATACAATAGAAAAGAATGAAACAATACACTCATCATTTCAGGCATGTATAAATTTATACGCTAAAAATAACAGTTTCCTTTTTTTGTGCAAATGCGCAAAGCTAATGTGAAATGCCTGTCAATCAACCCGATTGATCGCATACCCAGATCGCCTTCCCTGGATGCACGCTGTGGTCCCACAGCCTCTTTGTCTGAACAACACTGACAGCATTGTACGCCGTCTCTCTGAATGAGTGCCCATCCTCGTCTCCACTGAATGGTTGCCAATGTTTGCTGCCACTGTTGATCTTGATAGCAGACTAGTCACACTCGGAGGCATTTCGGTGTTTATCCATTTCCATATCAATTCAGTGTGGCCGTCATATTGTCTTACAAATTGGCACCGGGCACAATCTGCACATCTGAAGAGATGTAAGTCTCCAAAGGCGAGACGGAGTACCTTTTTATTACACCATAACATTTCAAAGAGTGCACGCACAGAATATTGTAAAAGGGCAGGTATCCTTCATTTTGCTTGCACTACGTTTCCTTTACGTTCTAATAACAGTTGTCCGAACCTCCGTTTTCAATCAACTCTTCAACCCCTGGGCCGATTTTGTGGGTTTCAAAGTTTGTAAACAATTATGAAGTATAAGGGACCTTGTTATTTCCAGGAGATCCGAATAGAAGCTCATGAGCTTTTTGTGACATCAGAAAGACACCGAATTCCAACAGTCACTGCAGCGCTGAGAACGACCCACCACCCACATAATATCTGCTCTGTGGGGGTCCTGTGGGGTCCTGATCATTGAAGATCAGGGTGAAAGGAGGAGAATAAAGTCTGCAGAGAAACAGATGAACTACAGTCTGGAATCATAGAACCACAAAGATCTCCTGTGTGGTCAGAGGAGCTGATCGAGTGGACAGTGAGAGGAGGAACCCGGGAGGTGGTGATAATGTTATGGTTGGTATAAATAATCGAATAATGCCGATGTCTGTGCTCAGCATTAAAGGATACACGTCAACCAAAAGATAAGTAGATGCCATGATCTATAAGATCATATACTTCAGAAATATTCTGTGCTTGAATTCACTGTAGATTTATGGTGGGACAAAATGTACTTCACACTCCACCGCTTACACCGCGTCCCCGTTCTCACACAGAGAGAGCTGATGGATCTTAATGATGGGGAGAGAGCCACCAGGAGGCTGAGTCCGGGTCTGTTCTGGTACCACGCAGCAGCACGTCCTCAGCAGGTTTTTACTGCACACCCCGGCCACTTTAGCCCCTGTATTCACCCCTACTGATGATGTCCGGGATGCGGCCTGCCACTCCCGACTGTCCCGGGACGAGGGGGTGCGGGACAGGGCCACAGACGAGGAGGGGCTGATGCGGGACGGTTGTCTATCTAGGCTCAAGGAGAGGAGCTGCGACTGGCCATGACCAGCAGTGTGGCCTTGGTAGAGGTGGTGGGTGGGTGTGGGTGGGCGGCGCAGGCAGTGCACACCCAGTACGCTCAAGAAGGCTTTCTTAAACTCCTGGCTGGAGCATGGGTAGATGATGGGGTTGATGCAGCTGTTGAAGTAGCCAAGCCAGAAGGTGATCTTAAAGACGGTGTCCGAGGGTCTGTAGGCTGGAAAGATGGAGCCTGGAGCAACACACAGAGAGAAAACACACAACAGAGACTGGGTTTAACCGTGCGTGATAAACCAGTACCAGTTCAAAAGAGCATTTTTCTCCATTTTACCTATGACCTCAAAATTTATTCTAAATATTATGTTTTATAATGTATTTGGAGCCTCTCGTGTCACTACTGGGTCAAGCTGAGTGCAGAAATATATCGTAAATATCAAAACCCAGTTGACCAAACAAAATGATCAACGGGGGCTGAGGCCACACCCCCTTCTCTGGACAAATGAACAAAAACAATCAAAGGGTACCAACACACCCCCCCCTTCATGGTCGACTGAATCAAACAATCCATCCTTTCACCATCTTCAATGGTCAGGACCCCACAAGACCACCACAGCAGGTATTATGTGGGTGGTGGGTCATATTAGAATTAAAAAAATGAACTAATTCATCACAATTTCCTGCAATTAATCAGGATTAATCAAATCGACAGCCCTAATTAACACACAATATAAGCACATTAAATTAGTCATTTTCCATTTATGGACTCAGTCCACATATTAAGACCAGCGTCCAGGTTTCATAACCCATTTTTCCTGTAGTTTTAAACTCTGGAATGAGTCAATCTGATCCCCGACAGAACGGGAGGGTCAGAAGACTCTGCAGTGTGGACAGGTCTTGTGGAGAGTTCCAGCACTTATCGACGGCACTTTCTAATTATCGAATTTCCTTCAAGCAGTGGGAAATGACTTAAACATCGCAGGCTGTAAAGGCTTTCCGTGACGCAGCGTTGTTTCACAGAGTCAAAGGATGTCTGTGCGGTTCTGAAAGAGACGAAAGGCCTTGTGAAAGACCGAGACTGATTGAATCCTCATATTGGCTGGATGAGTCCATGTGGTGATAGATTGAACTTGGAGAAACGAGCTGGAGAGAAAATAAAAAGTTAAACGATGATCAGAAGATTCAGAAATACATTCCCGAGGGAGTAAATGCCCACACGGTCCTCGGCTGTGACTCAAAAGCCTAACACGTCACGCATCATCATTCTTTTAATATTGTCCTCTATGCGTCACGGCTCGTCTCCTGATCAAGGTTAACGGGTTCCATTCAGGCCACCCCCATAAATACAGAGCTGTGAGACAGGCCTGCATCACATCTTTGCATTAATGTTTGCATATTAATAGTTACATCACGTACTCCTTGGGGGTGCACTGGGGAACTGTCGTCCAATGCCTGGTACACAATATTTCTGTGCTTATGTGATACGTAAAAAAAAACAACCCCATAAAATAACAGTTTCATATGTCAGTTAATTTTAAATTTCTGATGTCAGTATTTTAAGCAAGTATGTATCTCAAACAATAGAATAAAACTCACATTCTATCTCAATTACATGTAAAGTGACTCAGTGGTCTAAAGCAGAAGATCTGAAGATCACAATTTGAATCCAAGCATCATGCCGTTTGCCAATCGGGAGCCGCAGTCCGAGAGAGCAAAATTGTCCCTGCTGTCTTTGGGTGGGTAGATGACGTTCTCTTCCCACGTCACACTCAGTGGATACTGGTCAGCACAGTAAACATCGGGGACCAGGCACTTTCTTCCGAGCATGTTGGCTGCCTAGCAATGATGCAATGGTGGCAGTTCAAAAAGAGGAGGAGTCTGGCTTCACATGTATCTGAGGAGGCCCTCACGCTCCTAGTGTTGGGAACATGGTATGTGATATGGGGATAGTCCTGACGGGGTTGGATAATTGGGTAATTTCCATTCCTGAACAGTAATATTCATGGTAACACAGGCAAATTACATATTACATACATATACAAACAGTCACTCTGAACGGCACAATCCCGCTCTCCTACTGCAGCAGGCTTTCAATGCCGGCCTCAAACTGTGGCTCTGCAGACCCTTCTCACTGTGCTTGGGCCAAGCCCCGCCCCTCACCTGAGGGTTATCTCAGACACAGCTGTGGTCAATGCAAGGACTGACTGGGACCTTTCTTCACCTCAGTTTGAACATTTGTATTTCTGTTTGCTCGTCTGTGTTTTGACCTCCTGTCTGTTTAATTGACCTGGATTATGGATTTGCTCGTGCTGTATCTGCCTGCCTGTTTCCTGACCCCTGTCTGTCCTGAGAACGAGTACTGGAATGCCACAAATGAAATCCCTTTGCACATGCAGCCTGACTCAGCCTACCCTGCGTCTCAAAAAATTAGAATCCCTTGAAAATGTCCATTTCTTTCTCCGTAATTTTATTTCAAAAATGGTCACATTGTGAATTCATTACATGTAAAGTTCAATATTTCAAGCCTTTTTTTGTTTAACTGCTCATCAGTTTGGCTTATAGCTTAGAAATAGATCTGAAGGAGCGTTAACGCAGGTCCGTCCTCCCTGCTGCTGTTAGACTCTACATCCACTGCTCTCAGCACACGACAGACAAACACACTTAACTCCACACACAGAGTTTTCTAATTGTGTGAAGTTAATGTATGTATTTTTAAATTTGTTTATTATGTTAATTATATATTTCTTATACTGAGTGCCTTGCTCTCCCTTTGCTGCTGTAACGTTGTACTTTTCCCCACTGCGGGACTAATAAAGGACTATCTAATCTGAAATCTATAATCTCAGATTATTGGAATATTTAATTCAGTGTTTGAATAAATTACTAGACAGCATCGACATTAAAACAGGAAAGACTGAAATGTCACTCTAAATGTAATGAAAATAAAACCAGTTTATTTGTATTCATTTTTATTTTAGTTTCTATTGATACAGATATGATTCCTACATCACAGAACCAAATTAAAGCATTATTGGGATTTTATCATGAGGAAGGGTGTTTTTGCACACCAGTGTTCAACCCAGAAATGTATTAATTTACTATAAACACCCACCATCATTTTTATTCCACCACACAATGTACCAGGTATAGTAATGTGTTTTTTTTCCTCTTTCTGACGGAACTCTTACTGTAAGAGTAAACTGGGCAGCGTTTATCTAACTAATTAAATTAACTATCTAATAAATGAACTAACTGTCCCTCCTGTCTTCCCATCTCCTTAGTATTTGTTTCTCATGTGCTCCCCAGCTTATTTTGTTTCGGTCTTGTCTCCGCCCTCACTCCGCCCATTCCCATCTTTGTCTCATTATTAACCACGCCCGTTCGTTATCCAGTTCCAGGTGTGTGCAATGTTGTCAGTGTATATAAGACCCCGATTCAGTCTGACCTTGTCAGTCCTGTGATTGTTTTGTGATCTGCATTTGTTTTTGTATCCTGTTTGTTTTCTTTATTATTAGATCCAAAACGCACACAATCGTTACACTAATAAGTTAACTGGTTACTAAATTAGCTAATAAAGTAGCTACTTAATGTATGTGAATAGTGTTTGTAATCACAATTCCTCCACCAGTGAGTGTAAACGTAGCTAAGAAGTCTAATCCGGAAAGCTAGACATTATTGCATGGTGTTCTAATGATCAGGATTACTGTTTATATCAGTCTTTGGGGTTTAAAACAGGGCAGTAATATGAAATTCAGATAGAGGTGGTCATAGGTGTGCGTATAATGGCTTTGGACGCAGCTCAGCCAATCAGATTTTAGGGCCGGAACTTTTTCATTAGCCACTACATTAAATTCACAGTCTGTGCGTATTGGATGGTTTTCCCCCCTGTTTTAATTCAAGATTAATGATGATAAATACATGATAAAATCAGGTGATAAAATTTTATTATAACATAAAAATATGTAATTTTCCTGCTTGTTTTAATGAGCTGTACAGTTAAATTACAGGTTGTCCTTTTTTTTGAGACGGCTGTGATTTCTGTCTGGAAGCTGACTGATGAGAAGCTATTCACATTTTCAAACAGAGAAACCAAAGGCCAGCGCACAAGGCCACTGTAGACCGTGCACCCATAGACTCTTTACCAGTACATAGGCTGCTTCCCCATTAGCCAAATGAAAGTGTCCAAGGAAGCCGCCAAGCCTTTAACGGATGCGTCCGTCCTCAGGGCTGAGGGTGGAGAGCTGTCTCATAACACACTTTATGAGCAACTCTACCGGGGGTCGGGTGCGTGGGCTGGGTAGAAGATGAGAGCGAGAGAGAGAGGCACTGAAAGTTCATTCTCCCTCTCTTTCTCTAAGCCACCTCCCCATTCCATTTTATTGCCCCAGAGGGAAACAATGGAGTGGGGGCAGGAATTCTATTGCACTATTCGCACAATTGAAAAAGTGTACTCCGCTGCTCACAGTAGGCAGCGTCACGTCCTAACTCATGCCACCGTGTTCGTTCCAAATTGCTTCGTTTAAAATTCATTATCACGCAGTGGATTCAGGTATAAAATATACAGAGACGCGGAAACGCAGCACTAAGACCAAAACTGTAATGATTTATGGTTTGTTATTTATTCTCCTCTGTGAGAGACGATGGAGTGTAAATAGTGGGGGGCCGGAGGGATGGAGGAATGGTGCATTAAACTGAAATAAAGCAAATGAGAAAACAGCACCGTTTGTGTTCGAACCCATAACATAATGACAATAAAATGATGAAAAGCGGCCTTTTTTCCAGTCTGTATTTCCCAAGCGGGGAAACTGGCAATCTGCTCCTTAAGGCGCGTCTAAAAGTAGAGAGCAGCAGGAGGGAAGGGAACAAATGATTCTCATGAAATGCAAAAAGGAAAAAAACAACAAATAATGCAAGTGAATCTATCGGTTCGGCCCTGGCGGGTCAAACTCCAGCAAAGCGTACAGAGCAGCTGGGCTGAGGTACACTTTTGACTCTGGCCCCTCATGGAGCAACGTGCCAAAACACAAATAAACACGCATTCCGCGCTGCGTCCACTAAATCAAGTCACAAGGATCCTGTTGGAGCATCACGTCCTCTGTACAGACACGTTTCTACAATGGCGTCCTTGAATCGTGGCCTCGTTCGCGGAACGTGCGCGCAGACATCAGCGGGGGCCGTGGTGGGACTCAGACCCATCAGAAAGTGCTACAAATTAATTCACACATTAAACTCCACGTGATCCGGAGAGAACAGAAGGAATAGCTAGGGATCGTTAACAAGGGCTGTATTTATTCCGGAACTTCTGGTCCACTGCAGACTTTCCATTCACTGCAACGTTTAAAAAACGTTCATCAGCGGTCAGTGACACAGAAACTGAAGCCGAAACATCCACATGGAAGACGTCAGGGACTGGTAGACAGATACGAGTGCATCTCAAAAAATTAGAATATTGTGGAAAAGTTTTGCATTACACTTAAAGTGGCACATTCCCAGCCTTTTGCTCTTAATGTCTTAATGCTTTGCTTTGTTTGAATGTGTTTTGTTGTAATATTGATTAATAATTTAAATTAGAAATGAAATATTCTAACAATTTGAGATTCTGGAGTTTTGATTTTCATGAGCTATAAGCCACAAGTAAAACAAAAAGGCTTTAAATATTTCATTTTACATTTAATGAAAGTAAAATATGACAATTTAACTTTTCGAATGAAATGATACTGTACTGGAGACAGATGTTTGTGGATACCCTTCAAATTAACGCTTTCAGGTACTTTAACACACACACACACACACACACACACACACACACTCTCATCTAGTCCCTGTAGTGTAAGAAAACTGAGATGTGAGAGAAAAATGTGAGCACTTTGTGGCTTGACCACTTATACAGTTTTACAGGATGATAATCAATTTTTGATAATCAATTAATGATAAATACAATTTAGTTTGAGAATAATTACACTGCGCTCAGTGTGGATTGAACCAGCCTGTACCCACCCTCGCACGCACAATGTGAAAGCACGCAGCTGATCTTGACTCCCACTTGACTAATATAACCTGAGCTTGTTCTTACAGCTCATTTTACAGGAGGTACAACAGTCTGGAATTTTTAATGACGTGGGAATATGCAGTAGGAAAAAATTATGGAACTAACATTGACATTCTCTGAAAGTGATCAGATATTGTGAAACTATGGGCACCATGCCTAATGCCAGGCGACCCAGCATTTGCAAGGGATGAGTTTGGGAGTTGGGGATCCGGTGGTGTGTTGATCATCCATCCTGACCTCATCCAACAGCCAGACCTCACTGATGCTCTCATGGCTGAATGCAAACAAATCCTTACAGCAATGCTCCAAAATCGAATAGAAAGCATTCCCTGCACAGCAGAGCCCACAGAAGTATGCAATGATTTGTCCTCTACTGCTCCCGGAGTACTGAGTGTTTTAACCTCCGCGGTTACATAAGAAAGCATGTTGCGTTTGTTAGCAGGACCGTGCATTTGCAGGACATTGGACATCATAGATGCCCAGACTGGCAGTCAAACTCCAGCTCCCTGGCATTGTGGCTCGATGGTGTTGTTAACTGTTGCGCCAACCCAGCAGGTTTCAGGACCTCGAGAAGCAAAACTGCCAAGTCGTGACAGCTTTGTCTGCTCACTTGTCTTCTCACGTCTGACTGGCATGACTGGAGATGTCAAAGAAAAAGATAGGTTTGTGTGGAGAACAAGATCTGGAGAGCAAGAGCAGCGCTGATCTCCACCCTCTGAGCGTTTGAACTGTTATTCCCCGGCTGAAACTGGTGAACCGTGGCGTAAATGTTCCCGGGCTTCAGAGAAGTTCAGAGATGCTCACTTGAAGACTTCTCACATTTTAGCCTGAAACATCACTTGACAAGTCAGTGGGAAGAGACGACTTAGTGGCATGGTGACTGCCGAAGTGTAAGAATGAAATACTGTATGAGTCACTGACGAGTTTGGCAACACGAGTCCTTCCAGCACAGCTTTGATGTCAGAGAGTCAACAAGACTGCAAGACAGTGTGTGTGTGTGTGTGTGAGAGAGAGAGGGAGAGAGAGAGAGAGAGATTCCCTGGAGGCTCAGCTGCTGGAGAAACCAGAGGTGCTGAAATGCCAATGACACATCAAAGTCAAGTTTAAGAGGGTAGGCACAAACCCTTTGGCTGGTCTGTTCCTGACGACAGCATCCACTCACACGTCTGCAAAGGCCACAAGAAAGCCCCCCAGTTTCACTGTGGGAATTCGTATTTCTGAATTCAGCGACTTCTGGAATACTCTCTGTGCCCATCCGCCAGTGGCACGGCACTTTAGCCTTTAAGCAACGAATGTGGTTTAAACTCAGTCAGGCATAAAATGGTTGCACTCATCCTCGGGGTTCTTTTGGAACTGCAGCTCTAAGACGTGGCTGTGTCTAAAAGTCTTTCCAGAGAGCAAAATTAATAGTAGTAATAATAATAAAACTAAACATGCATGCATATCAATATATGACCACTTCACTGTCCATCCTATCAGCTCCCCTGACCACACAGGAGCTCTTTGTGGTTCTATAATCACAGACCGTAGTTCGTCTGTTTCTCTCTCCTTTCACCCTGATCTTCAATGATCAGGACCCCACAGGACCACCACAGAGCAGCTATGATGTGGGTGGTGGGTCATTCTCAGCACTGCAGTCACACTGACATGGTGGTGGTGTGTTAGTGTGTGTGGTGCTGGTACCAGTGTATCAGACACAGCAGTGCTGCTGGAGTGTTTAAACCCCTCAGTGTCACTGCTGGAATGAGAACAGTCCACCGACCAGAAATATCAAATGAGCGTCTCTCTCTCTCTGCCTTTACATCTACAAGGTGGAGACACTCGGTAGGAGTGTCTAATAGAGTGGACAGTGAGTGGACACAGTATTTAAACACTCCAGGAGCACTGCTGTGTCTGATCCACTCATATCAGCACGACACACACTAACACACCACCACCATGTCAGTGTGACTGCCGTGCTGAGAACGACCCCCATAATACCTGTGGTGGTCCTGTCGGGTTGTGACCTTCGAGGAACAGAGTGAAAAGACCCATTTGTAAAATCTAATTCTTAGAAATGCAAATTGCTTGTGTCCTGTTAGGACACGCCCACATTTATTACTACTTAAAATGACTAAAATTACAATTAGTTGCATCAGCTGCGCACGATTAGACCATCATTAGAGAGGACTTTGGAGGAGGCTGTCTTATTTAAACCCTCCACAGGCATGTAGATCACAACTACTTTACTCAGGACCATTAAACTATTAATAATTACAATCATTTTCATTGGCTGCAGTGTTTCTATGGTTTATTATTATTGTTTAAACTCCAAAACACATGGTGCATGTTGTTATGGTGTCTTTTTTTTCCTGTTTGTTTTCCCAAGCTTTGACCTATCAGCACCCTAAGCGGCATGCAGATAGACGATCCCCTGAGGCATCGTCAGAGCTGTTGCTCTATTGCATTACCATTCATTTCTTCTTAATTAGCTAATATGTTTCCGCAATGATAAAGGAAAATATCTGTTTGGGGATTCATAATATATGCGCAGAAAAACTCTGGTAACAAAGTATTAAGTAAACGTTTGCGGCCTCCTGAGAAAACCAGGACCTATGTTAATTCATAAAGCAATGTATTTGCTTTTCTTAGATTTCAAGTAATCCGTTAATCCCATTTCCTGCATTTGCACTGTTCTGTGGCAAGTTAGACTCATATATTTTGGTTCAACTGTGTCTGACCTTCAGTCGAAAAGTCTTCACAGGGATTTCAGGAGAAATATTTATGCGGTGGGAAATAAACCAATTGCTGTATTCCACGTATGGAAATGTGGAGGAGCCCTTCTGTGTGTTCTAGCTGTTATTTGCTGTACTGAGAGACATTCGGGGCTGGATCCTAAAAGCATATTGCATAAACAAGCATGTCCCCTTTGTCCAAGAGAAATCAAGGACTCTAAACGAAAGAAAACAATGAGTCACAATGAGACAGTAAGCTCAGTGTGTGTGTGTGTGTGTGTGTGTGTGTGTGTGTGTGTGTGACTACTCTGAATCCATGCTGGAATGTCAGGATATAATCTTAAACAGACTCACACTTCACACAAGAATGTGGCCTAAATAATTTAGCAGTCATATGGGTCCGAGCCTGTCCATTTATTTCACTTTACCATAATTATTATCCCCAGAGTTCACCAGTCCTGGAAAATCGATTCCCCATCCCAGAGTCGTAGGAATTTAAGACACCCCATGAACACCGAATATTTAATCATATGGACGTTTGGTCCTTATTTTAAATCTACTGGGAGATGGAGGTGATATAACTAAACACATAAAACTGAGGAAACACCTTTTAAACATCATTTATAAAATGTAATTAATAGACATTTAGGACCCCCTGTGCCCTAATGGCTGGTATTTTCTTTATTGGCTATCCTATAACCGTCTACCATCTCTACCATCAACTGGAACTCCTCCAAACAGAATTCTTTCAGTCAATCGTTGCACAGAAATCAAAGCAACCCCAAAGCCATGACACTTCCACCACCATGCTTCACAGTTGTTATGAGACTGGGCTCTAGACAATGATGCCCTGTCATTCTGGACCGATAAAAATAGCACATAGGACATCTGTGTACAGACAAAGTCACACCTTTTAACAAAAAGAGACAATCAGCTTGCCGATTATGCTGTGCGCAGAAAAAAAAAACGGACGATATTGCGCCTCTTGTGGTGAAAAGCAGTAAGGCAGAGCTTCACTATGAGACGAGTTGTTAAGCTCTTTATTTTAAGATGCACATCTTTTCACAAACGTGTGTTATTTATAAGACAGCTCAATGTGAAACCATATTGTTGAAATATTCTGAATCGTAAATGGACTGTAATCTGATTGGATCTTGTTAACAGACCAGTGCTGACAAAACAGTAAACAGAACATGGCCCTGAATGATAAAGCAGTTGGACAGGATAATGTTCTGGATCTTGGCTTGAGGAAATACTCTATAACTGGACTTTGGACTTTTCTGAATTTTAATCTCAAATACCATAAACACCACCATCACCGTAAAAAACCTGCCAAAGCCGTTTACACTGCGTGAATAAGTCATGACGGACGATTAACATACATTTCGGAAACTACAGAATCAAGATAGAAATATCTTATGAAAACAGCATATAGCAGATAAAATCTACACTATAAGTACAAAAGTATTGGGACACCTCCTCATTCACTGTTTCTTCTCCACTGGGTATTGAAAGAGTTCACCCTGCTTTTGTTGGAGTTTTCTACTGTCCAGGGAAGACCTTCTACTAGATTCTGCAACATTGCCATAGTGATGTCAGGATGTTGGAAGATCACCACCACACTTCATCCCCAACTCTCAACTCATTCCACTCCAAAGTGCTAGATGGGTTCCACTGCTTCACAGCTCAATGCTGGGGGGCTCTATAACCTTTAGCCCAAGCCTGGAATTAGACATGGTGCCAGTAGGTTCATGTTTGTTTACGCTCCAAAGAGTCCTCTTCTATTGGCAGTACTTCTCTACAGGGACCTGACAAGCAGTGTGTGCACTTGCACATCTGTGTTAGCAATGAATGCAACTTAAAATACAGCTGAAGGCTGAATTAGCAGGGGTGTCCACAAATTTTTGGACATTGAAAGAAAGAAAGCTAATACTCACCGATGGGCAACACCAGGAAAAATGGTAGCCAGCAGAGAACGAAGCACCCAACCACAATGCCCAGAGTCTTAGCAGCCTTCTTCTCTCTGGAGAACTTGAGCAGGCGAAGGGCAAAATGGGTGCGGCTTCTTAAAGCCTCATCCTCTGAAGCAGCAGTGTTTCCGCGGTGTATCCGTAAGGTCACTGCTTCCGCATGATCTGACTTTTCCGTCTTCTGACCTTTTCTAAGGCCGCGTGTTTCCCTGCGGGCCACAACATACACGCGGCAATACATGACCAGGATCACCACTAGAGGAAGGTAGAAGGAGCCCACTGCTGAAAATATGGCATATCCAGGCTCCTCCGTGATCTTGCAGATAGACTCATCCTCCGGTGCCGGCTCCTTCCAGCCGAAGAGTGGCCCGATCGAGATGGTAATCGACAATGCCCACACTCCCATTAGTGCGAGCAAGGCCCGCCGCTCTGTCACGATGGCCGGATAGCGTAGAGGATAACTGACCCCGATGTAACGGTCTACAGAAATCACGCACAAGCTCATGATGGAGGCCGTACAGCACAGGACGTCCATGGCTGCCCAAACGTCACAGAAGAACCTGCCAAATACCCAGTGGCCCAGCATTTCGAAGACGGCCGAGAAAGGAAGCACAGTGGAACTCAGGAGAAGGTCAGCCACTGCCAGGTTCACGATAAAATAATGCGTGACAGTTCTCAGATTGCGGTGGCAAGCCACGGACAGAATGACCAGGATGTTGCCCATTACCCCGAACACGATGAAAATGGCCAGGACGATGCCTAAAACAACAGCTTTGATGACGTTCAACTCTGGGACGAGGGCTTGGCTGCAATTGGTGCAGTTTTGGGCAGGAAAACCCGGGGTCATGTTCTCACCAAGATGAACCATCTGTTCAGGATGTTCGGGCATTGATGGTTGGAGGATGGTCTGATGGATAGACACACTTCACTCATTCGCTTTGTCTCTGCACACAAGTTTCTTTTCGGTGGTGCAGAAGAGAGGTTTTGAATGCCAGTTGGTCCTCTAGCCACCCTGCGAGGGCATCAGTGCATTTACGTTTCACTCTCCATCTGACAGCGATTAGGAATGTGATGAAGTTAAGCCTGATCTGATCTTTCACAGTGAAGGATGGAGCCTCAGAAGGAGATTTTAACTATCTGCCCTCAGAAGAAGTAAGTGTGTGTGAGGAAACTCACCAACGTCTCTAAACATCCTGTGTGCTGTGTGGGCACACACTTTTACTTGTGCAATAAAAGTGCAGGACTAAGTCGTACATTTGTCTCAAGTGTTTTGACATTCCTCACAAACGGACGCAGCTGGTGATCAGAAACGGACGACGGACCACATGCAGTGAAGAGAAATTGCATGTTTTGAACTCATGTATGCAAGAGAGAACGCTCTCATAATCCAATTTCATGTCAATGGCGTCTGGAATGTTCTTCATAAAAAGTCTGAAAAATCCAGCTTCTTCTAGAACAGTTCACTGATACGAGGGTTCTCAGAGGCGCCACTTGTACTGGTCCGCGCTGCTCCCTCTTGTCAAATTCCACAAGGGTCTGTTTACTTTTTCATTGCCTTGTTAATGACTTCTCGTCGGTCCTCAAATGTGAATCGCTCCGCATGATGGAAGGAACATTTTCATGACATGTGGGGATGCAAGTCATTCAAGTCATTGTCCACAACTGTAGCGTGGACCAGTTCTGAAATTCCACCTGGGGTGCAATCCTGTCAGGCTACAGGCGGAAAAGAGATAACATGCTCATTGTTGAATAATAAAACCGGAAATAAAGGCATCTTGGCAGGGGCTGAGAGATATTTTTGGCAGAAGGGAGGGTCACTTTCAGTCTCGCAGAGTTGGGCACGGCTCCAGCACGAGGCACTTAAGGTGCTTGTTAATAGGGATGATGTCAGTCAGTTGATTCCCCCTGAAACACAGAGAGAAACGGTTATCAATTAGGGCCGAGTGATATGACATATATTAAACATATATTAAAATCATATGACAATCTATGATATATGATGAAGTACATTAGTATCAGAATTTCTCTGTAATAGCAGAAACACAGTGTTCGCTGCTCAATTTATTTATGTCTTCATTTTTCAAACTATTGCATTAAAGCTGCAAAACACTGTAGGTCTCGTGTTTTCACAAATGCCTCCGGTTGTGATGAAATACAACCGTCTTATTCGTAATTCAGTGAATCTCTAAATTTATTATTCTGGATTTCTGATTTTCATCAGCTATAAGCCAAACTGATCAACAGTAAACATAAAAGGATTGAAATATTTCACTTTACATGTAATAAATATAAAATTAGAGGCTGTAAAATGCAATTCATTTACATTGTAGTGAACATTCGGTTGCGGTAAACATTCAGTTTACGTACGTTTACATCAAAAGCTCCTGCTACGTGTGTATGAGGTTGCATGCTTCTGTTCTGTAGTTTCCACCTCTTTGCAATTTTCTTCTAGATTGAGTTTCTATCGATTGGTCTATCTGAGAAACGGAGATATTTTGAGCTCCTGAAAGACAGAATTTGGGTGAGAAACGAGGCACTTATGCTGTCGTTCATTTTCTATATCCAGTAATCATCAGAGTTGCTGTTAAAACAGACGGTTACAAATGAGCGTTTGCTCCCCCCGTGAATCTTTACCCGAGCAAATGTCAGCCTTATCAGCACTGTTTGTGCTGTTCCCCCAAACGATCAATTCATCTTGTTAAGAGCAGCCAAACGAGCCTAATAGAAATAAAATAAACACTCACACCACTAATAAAACAGTCTCCTGTCTATACAGACAAAAAGCCAATCCGGGAAGATGCCCAAATTCCACCGTTTAAAGCATCGAGGACAGATCCAGAAGAAGTGGGAATGTTATTCTGTAGGTGTGACGTATCCTAGCAGAAACAAGCTTCCTGACACGGCCTGCTTGTTTCTTTGTCCGTGCAAATCCATACAGGCCAGACCTTTCCATCAAAACATCACTTTCCTCTGTGGCCGACTTTTAGACTTTCACCCGTCTCAGATCAATGGGGGGTTGTTCACCTCACTGCCACTGACCCAGCACAGACTAACAGACAAGAACGTGGCAAACCAAGTACGTCACTCCCATCTGACCTTTCTTAAAATATCTGCAGCAAAGTGAACAAGGACAGCGACCTGCAGCTCCAAGCCCGGAGAGATACAGAGTCATTATTGGCAGTTAGCAGGCTGCCATCAGCAAACCTTCAGACCACGCTCTGCTCCATCTCGTCACTTAATATAGTATTTAATAGTCCATTACTTTGTCCTCTGAGAGCTGGCAGATATAAATTAATTTTCCTAATGCACTGAGGAAACATAGACAACGCAAATGCACAGAACAAGCCGACTCAAAACACCAAAAAAACACCCCAAAATGAGTTGATTTAATTCAGAAGTGAACATCGTTTCCAAATGAATTCATTTAATCAGGCATTGTCTAAAAGAAACTGTCAGTGTTATACATTCTGTTTATATTCTATTTATTTCGATACAATCTCAAAAACCTCCTACGGCAGCTTATATTCTATGCAATTTCGCATCATTTCTGTTGGTCTGTTCATACTGAAATTGGGAAGCAATGCAAAAGCGAAAAAAGGAGATACGAGGTTATAGTGTTACAGCAGTGATATGAAAAACATCAGCATTTTAACAAAGTCAAGTGTATAAAAGTATAGAAAGTAAATGTTTTAATAAATACAGTGGCTTGGCCTGTCTGGATAATTCTATTATCGTACAATATACGACATTATCATTCAATAATTTTCTCTGACCCTCATATCACCCAGTTATGTTCAGAGTGCACGGCAGCGGTTTATTGTTGGGATGAGATTAAAGCAGTTTAATTTTTTATAAAGTTTAAAAAATTTGTCTGCTCTTTCCTAAGGACTGCGAAAAACCATAGCCCTAAAGATCTGGGACCATTTTGGGGTCTAAACCTTTGCACGGTGTTCGCTTCCCTTTTTTTAAAGCTCAAATAAATCAACAAAAATAATACACTAGTATTATTAGAAGTATTAGCTCAACTTCTACTCATTTGATTATTTTAAAAACAGAAATTTTGACCGAGGTGCTTAAACTTTTGCACACCATTGTAGATTGTAAATTTGTGATACTATTCTTTATACAAAGATAAAACAGTGTAGTTATAGAGTTTTCTTTTCCGTTGACAAAAATTTTATTTAACACGTGTTGAAATCACTGTAATATTTTTATACACTGCTTTTTATACGTTTTACATAAAAGTCTGTCCTTAATTGAAAATATTCTCTTCTATATTGAGAGAGGGAGTATGTTTTAAATGAGAGATTTGACATGGGACATAAAATGGAATAGAATAGAATAGAACTTATATATAACAAAAATAATGGAAGGAGAAGGGGTCTAAGAACGGAACCCTGGGGCACTCCATGGGCTACGGAACCATACGGAATAGTGTAATCCACTATTTTTATGCTTTTGGCAGAGACGTCTGTCCTTGACTCCAATTATTGTGTCCCATATTGAGACAGAAATAATGTTTAAAATGTCCTTGCCAAAAACACAAGGTCTGACACAGACAGATGAGCTAAAATGTAATATCTGCAGCTCTGACCACGGCTTCTCTGTTGCTGTGGGTGTCACATCCACTTGAAAAGAAAATGGGAACAATGCAGTCACAGCGTCTGAATGTCCACACCGGCGAGGGAATTCTGAGGTTTTCAACGGCGATATGCATGCCTGATGACAGATTAGCCATCAAGAATGATACTTGTAAAAAGCCATTAACATTTTCAGCCCTGATTCATTCTCTCCTGCAGACAGCAGAACGATGTTCCTCTCATTAGTAATGTCATTTTTCTCCCCGGATTAACCATGATTACAACAAATGCGTATAATGGCCATTGGATTACACCTTTATTGATTAACACAGCCAAAAAAAATCCATGAGGGCCTGCAATCCTGCTCAGATCCTTTCTGTGGGTTTTGATATGAATCTCCAGTATTGATCAGGTCTTCCCGTAAGTAAGTAATGGAAGTGACCTTCTGGCTCTCTGCTTTAACTTCAACTTCTGCCAAGACTGTGCCGGGGTGTGAAAACACTAAATCACTCCCAGATCACCCAGCTGGAAGCTAGCCTTCCGAAAGTGAGACTTTTTGCTTTGCCGCACCCCGAGGGGACACACAAGGGCAGAAAACCTAGTCCATCCAATGCGTCTTGTAATATTGCAGTATTATATCACCGTGAGGAACGGAGCTTCACGTCATAAACAAAGACTTGCATTAGAAACCAAACCTAATGCATCAAAGCCACACTGGAACCACACTGGAATCACACTGGAACCACACTGGAATCACACTGGAACCACACTGGAACTGCGCTGCGGTGCAATCATTTGCAGTCCTGATAGGACAGACAGTTGTGGTGTTTCGTGGCATTTATTCAATTCCATTCAATTTTATTTACATGTTGTAAATACAAAGCTTTTCCTCACAAAGCAGCTTTACGGAGATCTGGATCTGAGCCTCTTTTGTGCAGCAACAGTGGCAAGAAAAACTCCCTCAGACTGAGAGGAAGAAACCTTGTGAGGAACCAAGACTCCAAAGAGGAACCTCTGGTCCTCTGGAAACAAATCATCAAGATCCAGCAAGTCCAAATCTGCCTGGGAAGCTTTGCCTGGGTGATTTATGAGCTTGGTTTGTTGTCTTTTATTAGATGTCCATAATATTTTCCTTTAGAATTTGTAGGCATCATTCAGAATTCATTGTTTCATTAATGATGACAAGCTGCCCTGACCCAGACGCAGGCCCAAACACTGGTACTACCACCATCATCACCGTCTTTTCCTTTCTCATTTAAACCAAAAAGATGTATTTTATCCTCATCCATCCACAAACCATTGTTCCAGTTTCCAGAATAAAAATCACAATCTCCTTGCATCCCTTGCATCATTGTTGTTCAATGTTCTCCTGATGGTGCACTCATGAACATTGACATCAGGCAATGTGACAAAGGCCTTTAGATGTTTAGAAGTTACTTTGGGTTCCATTGTCAACTGGCATGCTCTTACACATTGTTGTTGCGCGTGGTTGGTCAGGTACTCCTGGAGAGAGTAATAATGGTCTTGAATTTCCTCTGTTTGAATGCTACGTCGTACTACTTGCCATCGGCAGCCAGCGTTTGAGAGAACACGACTGACCATGGAGTCGTGGAGCCGGTGCTGAGGACCCGGTGCCCTGCAATGGTTTAATGGGAGTCATTTGAAGAAAGGCAGTGGCCGGCTTTACATGTATCAGAGGACACGCTTACCTTCATAGTCCTAATGTTGGGAACATCCTATGTGATGGGGAGAGTCTTAATGGGGCAATTGGGATAAAAATATAAAAAATAATAAATTAAATGAAATAATCCCAGTTCATAGAACCTGTATGAACTATTGACAAATACGGACAAAATACCAACTATGAACTAAATCAAATATGAACTATTTATAGATAGATTAGTGATTCATATCAATCCATAGTGTTTAACACAGTTCGGAATTCCGTGCTAATTGAAATGCAGCCAATCTCACACCCTTGAGCTGTTGTAAGTGAACTCAGACTGTCCCCAATAAATCTTTTAAATGAGCTCAATAAAATGGAATCACCACACCTAAAAAAAATGCAGGAGCCAATTAAAAAAGTTGTAGGTGTGTTAACACATCAAAAAACACATTTTAGGAGATTATTCGCCTCTATGCGCTCAATTAATCCTGCTGTGACATTTCGTTTTACTGCCTTATTGGGTTACAATTATAGTGAGATATTAATTAAGGTGGCTTGAATTGATTTAACAATCATGTGGAAATCTGATGTGGGCCATTTGCCCTGACTCGGCTGCAAGCTCTTCTACACATTACTGAATGCTTAACCCCCGTGTTGTTAAAAATACCCCTCTTAATTGCCCCCTTAATGATCTTTTTTTAAATTGCCAATTCCCCAGCTCCACTAGGACTCTCCCCTATCGCGCAGAATGCCTCTGACACTGGGAGGGTGAGGACAAGCACATGCCTCCTCCAATCCACCTGAGGCTTTAAAACTCATTAAAGCGATTTTATTTTAGGGGTTAAGTGACGGCGGGTCATTTGGGACCCTTAGGACACATGGTGTTTACAGAACGTTAAGACAACAAGAGTGCAAGCTGCCTACTGTAGTTTTTAAAGGACTGAGCCTGGACACCGGCCCGAAAGGCATTGATTTCAAAGCTTCCATCCTTGACTCGCGTGAAATTTGCATGAAATTTCTTTTTCGTACAGACATTCATGCAGAATGTTCTCATACACTCAGCCCTGACTCATCCTTCAGCTTTCTGCTGCAATCCAATCTGCTTTTCCTACAGGTCCTCTTTAAATACGGCTCTCGTTCTTCCACACTCTACTCTCAGCACAGAGAAACAGAATACGTGCCACCGTTCACAGGGCTCGGCGTCACAATAATAATAGTCCAAGGACAGGAGGGGGTGGCAGCCAGTAGGCATTCTCTCCCTCCTTTTCTTGCTCTCTTTGATCATCCCATCACAACATTAACCAGCACCTGACCTTTAGGTTTCTCCAGCGAGAGGAGCCGCTTGTGCACCATCACACCAGCTGCTCCTGCGCTCAGCTGCCTCAGCCTGACTCCTGACTCAAGCTGCCAGGGCACATTTCACACCGGCCCAATCGCTCGCTCTACACATGCACCTTGGCCCCCTCTCCCCCAATCTCTACCCTACAACAGCTTAACCTGGCGTGCCTTTAGGCCGCACCACCACCCAGAAAAACCGGAAAACACAAGAAATGCACAATGTGAGCATTTATTCACCATTTAAAATGTGCAGCACCTGCCCTGCAGTGAGTTTGTATGTCAGTGAATGTACACCGATTAGTGGACACCGTGTTTAAACACTCCAGCAGCACTGCTGTGTCTGAACCACTCGTACCAGCGCAACACACACTAACACACCACCACCATGACAGTGTGACTGCAGTGCTGAGAATGACCCACCACCCACATAATAGCTGCTCTGTGGTGGTCCTGTGGGGTCCTGATCATTGAAGATCAGGGTGAAAGGAGGAGAATAAAGTCTGCAGAGAAACAGATGAACTACAGTCTGGAATTATAGAACCACAAAGAGCTCCTGTGTGGTCAGAGGAGCTGATAGAGTGGACAGTAAATGCAGAAGCAAGAAGGTTTTCAAGTTTTTCGTACAACTGGAATGACTTTCTTGCGATTTTACAGAGAGTAAAGTACCAAAAAAAGTATCGTCAGGTACTGGTACTGAATTACAGCTATCAATTCAAATGTGAACAGTACTCAACCCTACTGGTGACCCATATCTGCAATGATTTTACGCAAGCTCTGCTGCCACACCATTGACCAATTACATAATTGCATCAGTGATTGTGTAACAAATCAATGGCATTGATTCGATCACAACATACAGCCTGAATGTAGCTGCATTAACACCTGTTCTTAAATATGAGCTCAAACTGTGAAGCAGCTGACTTTCTCCGGCGTTAGAAGTGCGCTTTGAGTTCACAGGCTATAGTGAAATGCAGCAGGAAGTGCCAGATGATCCAGATGGTCCAGATGAAGCTTAACACCTGACACACCGTAACTAAATTACTTTTAAGACCCCTTCTAACAGTGCCAACAAACAAACAGATAAGCGAGGTGTGGTGGGGGTGGGGGTGGGGTTTGTGTCACAAAGGCAATTGAAAAAATGCAGAGTAGGAATACCAGCAAGCCATGTGCTCTGCATCGTCCATTACCCCCAGATGGGTGTTGGAGAGAGATGCAGTGCGGAATTCCTCATAGGAGCTGCAGACCTGACTAGTCGGGTCCTGCAGCAAAAACAGGACCAACAGGCAGGTGATCTGCATTGGCCAGTGGACTACCATTAACAACTGACCCCAGGGTTATCTGGTTTAGACTCCATACTGCTGCAAAAAAACAGGCCAAACGCTCTCATTCAGTCAAACTGTCAATCAAGGAGAGGGAAAGGGGGGTGGCATTCTCGAGGAGCACTGTGACAAGCTTCAGAGATCGGCTGCTAATCCTTCCAGGAAGGGCTGAAGAGACTAGTTTTGCAGCACAAACCGAATGAATGTACTAAACTCGAATACTCCAATTTAAATATTTAAAACGAAATATTGATTTACATTTTTAATGTATGAAAATAATTAAGCTGTATATAATCTATTAAACTTTTCATACCTCAAATGTGTTCCAGTGACAATTTTTTATTTGTATTTATTTATTGTTTGTTTGTTTGTTTGTTTTGTTTCTGTTTCTACACTCACTGTCCGTTGTATCAGTACTACTGACCACACGGGAGCACTTTGTGGTTCTATAATTACACACTGAAGTCCATTTGCATACATTGTTATCCTCCGTTCACCCAGATCTTCAATGATCAGGACCCCACAGGACCACCACAGAGCAGCTATTATGTGGGTGGTGGGTCATTCTCAGCACTGCAGTCACACTGACATGGTGGTGGTGTGTTAGTGTGTGTTGCTGGTACGAGTGGATCAGACACAGCAGTGCTGCTGGAGTGTTTAAACCCTGTGTCCACTCACTGTCCACTCTATTAGAGATAATAGAGTAGATGTAAAGTCAGGGACAGAAGCTCGTCTGTTTCTGCACAGTTTGTGTTGGTCGTCCTCTAGTCCTTCATCGGTGCTCACAGGACTCTGTCCACAGGACTCTGTCCACAGGATGCTGTCGGCTGGACATTTCTGGAGGACTGTTCTCAGTCCAGCAGCGACACTGAGGGGTTTAAACACTCCAGCAGCACTGCTGCGTCTGATCCACTCGTACCAACTAACACAGGCTAACAAAGAATACAGGGTAACAAATGGACTACAGTCTGTAATTAACCTGCAACTACAGTTCTTTAAACAAGACTTACGTATGAAGAACCTTTTTGAAGTTTTTAATCTTTTAAAGAACGTCTGTAAAGCTTTCAGTAGGTTCTAAGGTTTTTCATATATACAAATCTGCTTATGGAACCAAAAGTAGCTCTTCTATGACCTCGTTCAGAGAACCCTATGAGGTGCCTTTAATTTTATCAGTTTATCTTTTTCTATTTAAGTATTCTGAAATGACATGTGACCTACGCTATCTGTCCAAACGTTTGTGGACACCCCTAATGAACGCATTCAACTACTTTAAGCTGCACCCATTGTTGACACAGAGGTGTAAATGCACACACAGCTGGTATAGTCCCTGTAGAGAGGTACTGCCAATAGAATAAGACTCAGTCAGACATATGGAATATTACATCTGCACTTAACCAGACACCACAGTGACACAGTGAGCACACATGCCCAGAGCCCAGGGAGCCTTACTCCAGGGCACTTCCGTTACAGTCTGTTGGTTCAGGAACTCAAATTGATGACCTTCCGGTCACAAGGCTACTTCTCCTACCTCTCGGCCTCTGGCTATCTTGATCAAATAAACAAACATGAACCTATTGACACCATACCAAACACCAGGTGTGGGCCAGAGGAATAAACCCCCAGCATTGAGCTGTAGAGCAGTAAAACTGTGTTCTCTGGATTGATGGAGCTCCATCCAGTACTTCTCAGGGGGATGAGTTGAGGAGTTGGTTGATCATCCAACTTCCTGGCCTCACTAACAATCTTGTTGCTCAATGTAATCAAATCCTCACAGCAGTGTTCCAGAATCCGGTAGAAAGTCTTCCCTGGACAGTAGGGACAGTTACACCAACAAAATCAGGATCAACTCTTTTTTTTTTTTAAATAAGCAGGTGTCCCAAAACTTTTGTCCATTATATAAATATATATAAATAATGGATTAATAATGCAATAATGAGGTGCACATTCAATCCATGAATGTAATTATTCTTCCAGTGCAGATGGGAGGACCTCAGGAGTCTGCAGGTGGCTCCTAAGATCACGCTAAAGCCGGTAAAGCTCGTGTGCAGGGTCTGCCGTCATGCTGACTGAGATGAAATCATAATTGGCTCTCTGTGCTGAACGCTTATCACATTCCGTCAGCGGCGCACAGCAACCAGTGCTGCAGCAGTCGCTGTCTTTCTAAGCATGCTGTGAAATGGACGGCGGCAGCACGTTTAGACACCAGTAGGGAATGAAGAATGGGTTTCACTACTGTAATGAGAACAGAGGGAGAGAAATGTTAACTGACCATACCTGGGTGATATGATAAGGAGGAACAATGGAAAATGCAGCGTATGCTTTTACTGGGATTGAATAGATACCAGTCCCACAGACAGTCTAGGTTTTCGCTCTCTGGATAATGCCTTCTGCAAAGCAGAGAGAGGGGGATATGCTCTGTGAACCTACTGATGCATTTATCCTTCTTGGCCAGGCAGTAAAGGTGAGTGTGTGTGAGAGCCAATGCTAAGCCCTGTCCACTGCTGAAATGCCTCAAAGGGATATAGAACTATGGAGCAATGGAAGAAGATGGCCTGGTATAATGAGCGATGTTTCCTTTCTATCACGTGGACAGCCCCATAACTTGCTGGAATCCTTTAAGATCTACTTCTATACTCAGAATATATGGATATACTTTGGGCTTTGTAACGGATTGGTGCCAGATACAACCGAGCACCTTCAGCGGTCTTGGACAGTGAGTTGTTTCCTGATACGTATGTACACACCAATCAACCGTAACATTGTGCCCACCTCCTTTTTTCTACATTGTCCATCAGCTCCTCTGACCACACAGCAGCACTTTGTAATTCTATAATTCTTCTGTTTCTCTGCCTACTTTATTCTCCTCCTCTCACCCTGATCTTCAATGATCAGGACCCCACAGGACCACCGCAGAGCAGGTATTGTGAGGGTGGTGGGTCATTCTCAGCACTGCAGCGACACTGACATGGTGGTGCTGTGTGTGTGTGTGTGTGTGTGTGCACTGGTATGAATGGATCAGACACAGTAGTGCTACAGTCTGTAATTTAAAAACTACAAAGTGCTGCGGTATGGAAAGAGGAGCTGATCAAATGGACAGTGAATGCAGAGAAAGGATGGTCATAAAGTTATGGCTATATATATATATATATATATATATATGTGGTCTAATGAGTCCTGATTTTTTTACAGTATGAGAACAGCCAGGTAGGTTTGTGCCATTTACCCATGGATGGTTTGGGAACATCAATCCCAATCTGCTGCAGATCCACCTCTGAAGGTCTTAAAAGACCAGACACAAGAGGTCTTATGGAGGATATTAAATCAAAGGTATTAAAGATGAGTCTTAAATGGGTATTAAAAAAGAGTAACTGTGACATCAATATGTTGGATGATCACTGCACCTCATTCATTCCCAACTCCCAACTCCCAATTAATTCGGAATGGTGCATCATTGGAGCACTATCATTCCAGCCCAAAGCCCCTCTAGCCCATGCCTGGCATTAGGCATGATGCCCATAGGTTCATGTTTGTGTTTCTGCTCAATGGGTGTAATGTAGCTGAATGCTAAAACAAACCAACATTATATATGTGCATAGCATGCATAGCACGTACTGCCCGGTTGTGGGGTTACAACCTGTTCTGTGAAGGGAGGCACAGAATGAGTTCATACTCATAAAAGGACAAAACCTTCCTTCTGGAATTCACATAAATATTTTCCCCTTTTGCCAAGGGCCAAGGGTACACCATGAAACAACCTGTAGCAGCAACCTTAAAATGGTCAGGAGGTGTTGTGTCAAATGTGTGTAATTTAAAATAAAAAATAAACCTCACCTCATTGACCTCATCTTTCCCCTGATGTGATTAAAGCTTTCCAAATATCCTGCCTATCCTTCTACCTGGATGTGGTGCTTTTAGCATGTTGAATTAATCTACTGTATGATTCATTTAAACAGCTTTACCTATAAATCACACTACGGTAACACGCTTTGACAGGGCTGCACATTTCGGCATCGCACACCCCCCTCCACCCATCTTACTGAGGTGCTGAGACAGGTCAGGCTTTAGTGATGCTTAGCCTCACTGCAGAACTTGGACATGACTGGACATGGATGTTGACTGACTGAAACCCAAGCTTGACTTTGGGCTGTTTTAAATATTATGCATCTCCAAAACATTGAACATCGTGGGAAAAAAAGTGAATTATAATTGAATTCATAAGTTAAAGTGTCACATGCTGTGTTCCATACAATAAGTGATTCATTTCAAGCTTCCTCTCATTTTTATTTTGATCATGTCTGATTGGTCATCGACATTACATATTTTTTGATTTGCTTTTTGTGAGCCATAATCCACACAGATCAACTGTAAAACTGAAAGGCGTGACATTTATTTTACATGCACTGAATATAAAACCTGACACTAACTTTTTTTTTGCATGAAATTAACTTTTTCATCATGTTCTAATTTTTGGAGCAGCCCTGGTCAATGAGAGGGACATTTACTGTCCAGGTCTTTCCGACTTGCCCCGACGTTGAAATGCACTGCTCTAAACACAGTCTGAAACTGGACATGATTGCAATTTGGAAAAGTGGACACAACATCCCTGAGAGAACGCAAACAATGCAACGTTTGCGCAACGATGTAGCAAAGTTCTGGGAAACACAGGCAACGTTGCGACACTGTGTTTGCGCGAGCGGGCGCCTCTGTTACCAGTGCGGAACATTCGTGCACATCACAGGTGAGTCTCACACACTCAGCCCTGGTCCAGTTCGGCTCTGGAGTTGGTTCAGAGGTGCTGGAATGGGGTGAACTGTAAGCATGCAGGTCATGCAGGTCTCCTGGACCTTGAGAACCGCAGCTCTTGTCCAGATTGCAATACAAGTTTGGTGCAAATCTGGTCTGTTAAAGCCAAAAGGAGTCCAAGTCTGACCCAAATGTGTGCTATCTGGGAGAAGAGCTAGAAACCTCGCTAGATGAGTCCAAATATGTGGTTAAAATGAAACACCTACCTTTAGATCTCACATATTTGGGTCCTGAAGTCCAGAGCACTGAGTTCGTGTTCTGCTGGTGCTGATGAGTCCATCCAAAGGTTTGTGCGCTCGTGGAGAGAGAGGCAGTGTGGTGAGCTCTGCTCTGCTCTCTGCTCTGCTCTGGGAGAAGCAGCTCCTCCTGCATGGTGACAGCGCACTGACTCATTGTCAGACTCTCCTCCTCTTTTACGCACGGCTCCGAGGGGCTTCTCTGTCCACAGCTCAGCAGGTGACCAGCGCTGGGGACGCACGATCTTCTCCAGCATGCTTTCACCTGTAATGAGAGGGGATCTGGAAGGCTGTGCTCTCCTGAAGAAGGCTGTCACAGTCAATATTGCACTTATCTGCATCCACTGCATGCCCAGCCAGATGCCCACTCACTTCTCTCTGTTGGCTGTGTGTGTATGTGTGTGTGTGTGTGTGTGTGTGTGTGTGTGTGTGTGTTTCCAAACTAGGCTCCAACTGCCAGACCTGTCCATATTAATAAGTGTAATATGGGCTGAGCAGAGGAAGCTGAATTAAAGGAGCTGGTTGATCCTTTCAGCACAATTATCCAGAAAAGTAGCCACAGATGTCATTAATCACTGGGGTGGGCAGTATGGAAATAATTTATTGGTATTATGATTAATTTTGTTATTATGAAAAGTAATACACTTTCCTGAAAATATTGGTTGACACTGACAGGCTGCAGTTTGTCACATGTTCAACTGGGTGTACATTTTAGCATAATTTTGGACTATTAATCCCAACCAACTGGTAAATATTACAGGGAAGAAATGAGAATTTTAGGTAATATGAGAAAAATGAACCCACATCAGTTGATAACAGATAATATAATTAAACTGTTGGAACACAAACACATTTTAACACCATTACCTGGAGAACTAAAAGCAGGAAGTACAGTTACAGAACACACAGCTCTCCTTCAGTGTGTTCAGATGATCTACAATACAACTCGTATCTGCTTCACTCATAACACCATCCTTTTCTTTCTGGCCTTCAGCAAAAAGAGCCAATCAGCTTGCTTGTTATGCTGCCAGTGTGACACTAGTGGAAAAAAAAAAACATGCAGTGTAGAAATCAGGCTCATATGAGGGAAGGAGGGAGAAAGAGAATGGGATCTTGTGTGTTTTTGCTGATAAAATATTATTTTAGTTTTAAAAAATTAAACAACCGCAACAAAACAACTGTTTAATCTGTTTTTAGGTGCTTAGAAACTATTTAGATGCCCTTCAGAGGCTGAACTTAGTCTCTCCTGCCAACCATTTACACCAGCTGCCCACCTTCCAGCTACCGAACCTGGATTAGCTGCCCACTCTGCCTTGGACTATGTTCCTGCAGAAAACGTAGAAATCTAAACTGACCCCAACTGTTTAGTATTACTATTATGACCTCCATCAAACCATCATCATTACTTCAGTACACCTGAACATTACAGCAGACATGGTGGTCCAGTGTCTCCTAATCAATAATGTATAAGTAGTTTGACCAGAGGAGGAGTCCCCCCTCGTGGTCTGGTTCCTCCCAAGGTTTCTTCCTCCAGCTCTGAGGAAGTTTCTCCTGTGCTGTCGCCCTTTGGCTCACTGGGGGTTATGTTTGCATACTTTCATGTGATGTTGATCTTATTCTTATTTCTGGTTTCTGTAAAACTGCTTTGTGACATCAGCTGTAAAAGACAGATACAGACACATTTGTTTTTGATTTGATTAATCAACCTAATTGAAAATATACAGAATAAGGTTCCCTATTGGGTTCTAAAGGAAGGATCCCGTTGGTCGTGGTTTTTATAGGTCATGCACACGCTCAGTTAAGTTACCATTTTCACAACAAACACTGACCCACTGTAGTTACAGACCATAATAAACAAGCCTGAGTAATAGCAATAGTGGAAGAGGACACTTCCTAAGAGCTGGGAAAAAAATAGAGGAATTCGAAAGGAGAGCCCGTCCCGCTGTGGGTCACACCGGATATAATTCAATTATGATTAAAGTGGAAAAAGTTTACAACAAGATTAAACAGAGGCGTCAGATCAAACAGAGGAAAGATACATGAGATAACTCAGTGACCGGTGCTTACATTTAGAAAGCTGACAGAAAAGGTTTGATGGGGAACCAAATTGTGGAACACATTCAAGATGTTAGATAGAACAACTGGGGCAGTAGCACCGAGGCCTGTAGCAAGTGCCCAGCTAATGTGGGACAGAGGGCTGTCTGAGAAATGAGAAAGCATTACAGTAATAATAATAATAATAATAATAATAATCATCATCATAATAATAATCATCATAATAATAATAAGCTTTATTTGTATAGCACCTTTCATACATAGATTGGAGAGTGTATATGGTAAGAAAGTGGACCTGAGCTGGCTGGTTCTGGCCAGCATTCTCCTGTATCTCCTCCCAGGAGAGCAGACGTTAAACAGTCCCTGATAATGCTATGTGCTCTGCACGCACAGCACTGATGGTGAATGTCTCCGATGGCAGGGAGCTTGAGGTGCTTTCACCACTCTTTGCAAGGCCTTTACTGTTAGTCACAATGGAGAAGTAGTAGATGTTTGTGAGGTTCTAAGGAGACAGATGGTCCTCCTTAAGTCTTCTCAGGATGTAAAGATGCTGCTCTTCCTTCTTTACCAGATAGGAGGTATTGACTGTCCAAGAAAGATCTTTGGAGATGTGGACGTCCAGCAACTTGAAGCTGGAGACACGCTCTAAATCATATGCTGGATCTCCTATTGCACAATGGTCCTGGAGGAAGGTATCACTCCACTGCGTAGATGTACGTCTCATACGAAATGACAATGAAAGCCTCTTATTAATTTGGTAAACAATATTTTACGTTTCTGTTGAAGGGCAGAACTGTATCCGTAGTCAGATGGTATGCTGTGCATTATCAGAATTCCAAATCGTATTTCAACCAGTAACCATCTTCCCTTTCATAACATCTCTGTGGAGGTGTCATGCAGAAACATAGGACATGTGTTCATGTGTGCAGTTTCAAGGACAGATTTCTTTACATTATAGATGTATAGAGGACACTTACGTTTATGAATGTGAACCATCAAGATCTGCTCTAAGAAAAAACTGAAGCACTGAAGCACATATGATCATAGTTATGGCATTAAATACATCCAAATATGGACCAGTTTGACTTATTTCCTCTTCACTGCTGTGTATTTAGTCTTTATGAGGCACCTAAAGATCATCTTCATGCAAAGTCTGCCTGCTGTCATGTATCATACGTGAATAAAGATCAGATTTGTTATGTTAATGCTGTCATTTTCTTGTAAAATGAAGATATGAGGCTATTTTTGACTCAAAAAGAGAAGAATTTGCTTGGAGCTGGGGTCAGATGGTCTTTGATGCTTAAGCAGGAAAACATACCTTATACTGGTAAACTAACTTGTCAACCAGCTCTTGACTGGCATAGTGTATGTCTCATTTTGATCATACTGGTCAACCAGCTTGGTGATGCTGGTCATGGTAGTCAACCAACATGGTAAAGCTTGGTCATACTGGTTGTTTAGCTTGGTCAGATTGATCATGCTTGTAGACCTGCTAAACCATCAACCTCAAATAAAACCATTCTCTTTGCTGGTCCAGAGCTAAGCTGGTCAGCTGGACCAGTTTGAGCTGGCTTGGCTGTATCATCAGCAGGGTTATCTGGCGTTATGTCGTACTGCAGCAAAAAGTACATCGGTTAGTACATTCTTGATGACACTGTCAACATTGGACGTACAGATGTAAACAATTGCTTTCATTCCTGGGAATGTCTCTCATCTGCGTCAAAGACTCTGCGTCCTCTTGAGGCTGGTAGGAATTGCTCAGTTTGGTCCCTGATGCAGTCAGTGCAGGCAGAGCCATAGAGCTCCTCGCTTCTCTGAATGTGCTGGCAGTGTCTGTGAGAAGTTTTACTGTGATGTGTGTGTGTGTGTGTGTGTGTGTGTGTGTGTGTGTGTGTGTGTGTGTGTGTGTGTGTGTATGTGTGTATTTCTGACCAGACTACATCAATGTTTTCAGACTTAGCAAATAAGCACTCCTCTCCTCCCACTCCTTCCCTCTATCCGTCACTGACGACATCGGCTTTTTCATCTCAGACTTTAATATTCTTTTATTGCTCTTCCCGCTCTTCTCTCGCCCGTCCAACTTCATACTTTCTGTTGTGTCACAGCATCCCCCCCGGGTACGAGTCGGTGTCAGCTCTGCATTTTGACTGACAGGTTGTGTTCAAGAACAGATTGACAGGGAACTTTGTTCTGGACGTCTCCTTGTCTGTTATCGACAGTTCTTGTCAGGGCCGAGACGGGGGCCAGTTTTCAGGGTGAGTGTTTGTATAAGACGTAAATGTCCTGTGCAAAGTGGGCCGCGTGATGATCCTTATCCCGCCTCGATTGTTCTCGGGTGTAAGTTCAAGATGGTGAGGATGGAAATCATATACGGTTCCCATATGAAAGGGATTTGTGCTTTTCCCGGGAATTGTGGGGGATGTCCCCCTTTGGAGGAACAGATCACTTGTGCTAACAGGATTTGACCTAAACATCTTAGGGACACTACTTATTTTCCAACACAAAGGCTCTGTCTCTGAATTTCCTCTCTCACACTTCCTTCCACACACATGGTCACTTAAACAGATGCTCACACACACACACACACACACACACACACACACACACACACACACACACACACACACACACACACATTCTTGCATTTGTCTTGTAAATATCTCTTTGTGAGAACACCAGTCAGATACTTGCTTTTCAGGGACACCACTTTCCCATGGTCTAAGTGGTGTGTGTGTGTGTGTGTGTGTACCTTTGTTTTAATGTCCAAAGAGATTTTGGTAAAGTTGCTTTGTGACAGCGCCTTCATTGTAAAAAGCGCTATATAAACAAAAGTTGATTTGATTTATTGATTGATTGATTGATTGATTGGCATGGTACTGGTGTGCAAATGTGTGTTGAGCTGTTTCAAACAGATCAGTGCTGCTGGAGTGTTTAAACCCCTCAGTGTCACTGCTGGACTGAGAACGGTCCACCAACCAGAAACATCCAGCTGACAGCATCCTGTGGGCAGCGTCCTGTGAGCACTGATGAAGGACTAGAGGACGACCAACACAAACTGTGCAGGAACAGATGAGCTTCTGTCTCTGACTTTACATCTACAAGGTGGAGACACTCGGTAGGAGTGTCTATTAGAGTGGACAGTGAGTGGACACAGTGTTCAAATAACAGGAGAAGAAGAACGTGGTCAGAAAGAGAATGATAAGCTCAGTGTTAATCTGGGTCTACGCCATTGGTCATATCACGGCTATACTGTGCCGTTGGTGAACCAGTGTGAGGATCCTGAAGACAGCGTCACAGCGGGCTGCAGATTAGTGGAGAGCCAGGTTGGGTAGCATCAGGGCAGGTCATCTCCTTACATGGGAAAGAGAAAGAAAAAAAGCAGAATGAGTACAAAAAGGGAATGAAAACAAAGGTTTATGAGGAAGCAAGTGGCAGAAATTCCATGCATGCTGTCATTGCACTTTATGCTGCACGGAGCAGGTTTAAACCGGTGATTAACACCAGGAAAAATGAAAAATGCCTATATGTCATATCTCAGCACCTTATCCATACCACGCATTCAGTACTGAGTGTGGGGTCAGCACCGTCCTGTCTGTTGACTGTACCTGCTGTCCTTCTTAATTATTACTTTTATTGTACTGTTTCTGTGCTCTGTGTCGTCACGTGTAGTCATGTGTAGGGTTGTTGCACCATGGTCCTGGAGGAATGTCACTGCTGTGTGCCTGTACACAGTTAACATGACAATGAAGCTTCTTGACTCGATGAGTCTTTCTTATCTCGTGACTGAGACATGACCGTGTCTACACAATGCTAATGCTGAGCCAAAGCCAAGGTTAAGACCACTCTTTAGCCATCACTGGACTGTACTGAACCACTAATAAATCCAGCAGCCCCTGGTCAAAAAATATATATTATAATATAATAATAGTCGACTCGAACTCTATGTGCAATCATTTATTTTATTATAATTCATAAAAGAAAAATGGAGTAAAGGTGCTGATCTTATAATTACCATATTAAGCATATTAGAAACTGCTGAACTATTATACGAATACAATGAGTATATTAGAAGTATGTGGGTACTACAATAATTCTATTTGAAGTATATGAATTGCACTACACTAAACATATTAGTAGTACATTGTACTTTGGTAAGAATATTAGAGAATATGACTATATATGACTATATATGACTATATACTGCATTAAGTTTATTATATGAAGGGGTTTTGGGTTTCCTCCAGGGGGCTTCGGATTCCTCCCACATTCCAAAAACATGGATCAGGATACTCTAAATTGCCGTGGTGTGTGTGAGCAAATGTGTTTGTCGGTATGAGTGAATGTATGTCAGTATGTCCAGATGTGGATTGGCACTCTGTCCTGTCCCTCCGTAGTGCTCCGTGCAGTGGATGGTCGTTTCCCGTGGAGAGGACGCTGTGCGTGATTGGCTGCTTGCATAGAGTGCTGACTGTGAAGTGTCCTTGTGTATCTAGGAAGGTGCTACCTAAGTGTACCTTCCGTATAATGTGAGTAGACCAGTATGAAATTGTCCATGGTTGAAATTCAGAATTGCAATTCAAACTGACGTCAGCAACAAACACGTATTGCTCATATATACAACAGATGCATAGGCGAGAAGCAGTGGACGGAAATGGACCTCCTATAGGCTACTTCAATATATTATGCATGAGTGCGGCAAGGTGATTTGAATCAGAGCTCAATTTTAGGCCTAGCTGGCCAAAATCCAGTTTAAGTTCAGATGCTATAAATGCCTTTATGACACACCATGCCCCCCCAGCCCAGCCCCCCCCCCCCATTTCTACCTGCTGCCTCCTCCATCTCTGAGACATATGGCTTTAGCCTCCCTTCCTGAGTCTAAATCACCATGACAACTCTTAGACTGTATTTATCTCTTAAATCACGGTTCAAAAATAGCTTTGGAGATGAGGGGAGAAGGGCATGCGTCTTTGGGAAATGATTGCAGTTGGGGCGACTGTGTAATCGATGCCCTCTCACTCTCCCTGTGCTCATCCATCAAACATAATGCTAGAATTGTGCAGCACAGTAATAATGGATGGCAGGACAGTGATGTATCGGTCCAATATATAATTATCTACATAAGCAAATGTTATTTGCTGTGTTTTGAAGTGTATGTGTGGGTCCATGTATGTAAATGTATCCGAACCACAGAATTACTTTAGTTCTGCAGAACAAATACAGTAAAACTGTAATTAATGCGCAATAACGTTTTATTTTTTCATAACAACTGTAACAGAAATGAAGCTCAGTAGTTATTAACAGTGATAACAGTGATAATTAACAGTGAAATGCAAAACCAGAGACTTCTATTTAGGGATGCACCAAAGTATATGGTTACTTCTGTAAGAATACAGAGCAAGCAGGGCTTTTCAGGAGATTATATTATATTATTATAATATTATGTATAATCATTTAGATGTTTGATCAGAGAGAGGGGGCGGGGCTGATGCTCAACCTGCATACAGACTCTGACTGATCAGAGAGAGGGGGCGGGGCTGATGACATCACCCACATACTGTGTTATAGAAGAAAATGAGAAGGCAGGGTCTGTTTACTCTCTTTCAAATCTCTTTGTATGCATTTACTATGTTTTGATCAAAAATGTACTCAATTTTGTGTTTATTTTGCCTGTAAGGACAGTCCTGTTGGTCATCCAGTGTTTTTGAGCTGAAAATTCGGTAAGTAATTTGTAATAATTAGATTGACAAGGATGTTTACAATAACATGTTCAATTACCAAAAAAAAACCAAAAACAAAAAAACAACAACAACCTGTCTAATTCTTGAAGTTCTACACATAATACCCACAATGACACAGTGAGAAAAGTTTACTTGTAAAAAAAAATTAAACAGAACAATATAACGTTTTAATGTGTGTAGAATTTTGACGGAAAAACGAGTCCATTTCAATAAAGAAAGTTCAAAAAGTGAAGTGCTGTGAATACTCAGATGCACTGCTTGTATCTTATATGTATCTTACAGATTTGAGCCTCGAAAATGGCACTGCAAAGTGTTGATCTTGGGTTCTAAGGGATAAATAATGCTGAATGTACTTTTGTCCTGCTCTCTAACAATTACAAAACAATTAAAGAGTTACAGATAAAAATTTTATTTGGGACTGAACTTTGTGAACTTCCCAGCAGACACTGAAATATCACGAAAACAGGGAGATGCTCTGGGAGTGTAGAGGAATATGCAAAACATGTGCATCCACACTAGACAAATTACCCAGAGCATCGGCACTCCCGGGCACACGATCCAGGAGAAGCCTTTATTGAAACATGGCAGTGCAAAACCATCTGCCAATGCGTTGAGTCCTTCTCAGGCCTTCATCAGGGCACAAAATGGCATCTCACCTTTTGTCTGTACAACCGTGACCCCTGCAGCGCTTCTTCAATCTTTGCTTTTTCTACGTGTTTGGACTGAAATATCACTGTTTGGTATAAATCATTTGGTGTCTTATTAATGTTGATACGTGAGGACGCATTTTCGGTGTTCGGTTAACTTTGGTTGCAGAATTGATTTGAATCCCCTTTATTTATCTCAGACTTCAATGAAACAACAGACAACAGATAAAACCAAAACTAATACTAAAATAAAATAATAAAATAATAATAAATATTAAAATAATAAAAAGAATCCAGATAGTTATTGAGAGTGCTCATTTAGTGTTCACATTTGAACAGAAAATTATAGAAACCTCAACACATTCATATAATAATTTGTAACTTTATAATGGATTTCATTGTTTCTTATGCTGAAATATGTGCAATTCCAGAGCAAATGTTGTTTTTTTCTCAGTTTCCTTATCATTCACCCTCGGTTCAGGCCACAGTTTGTTTTGGGTGAAAGTTATTCAAATAGGAAAATTGAAAGTTAACTGTTTTTATCACATGAAGTTTTGAACAAAACTTTATATAAAATAAAAAAAACTGAAAACAGTCCACAATTATTTCTGTTTAAGTTTGCATTGGTGAGGTTTTGTGTAATCACTACTCGGTACAGACTTTAATGTCCCCATGGCAAGTTTGACTCAGTCCTCGGACATGCGTCAGACCTATGTTACACAAGTGTCCCCTTGATGTGCAAGAGAAGGACGAGAGAATGAAGAGCTGGCCTGCAGCGACTTCTGGGGAAGCCGAAATCGACATTTATGTTTAATCCCTCGCCCTTCAGAGGGCTCCCGTAATCAGCTCCAGCTCGGACAGTAACAGAATGTTAAAATGGTGAGACGTTAAGATGGCTGTGAGACTCAGAGGTGGGTTGTTTATTGCAGAAGCTCTGTAACTGCAGATTAAGACAGCAAGTCATTGTACAATCATGACAGAAAGCTTCTTTAACTTAACTTCACTAAACGTAAATTAAACAAATACCAGTGCTTCACCTGTAAGTTTCGAGCTGCTGTTGTAAAAATGGGTTTAAAAATGATTTACTAAATTCTAAATTAACAAGTTAAGTCAGGAACCTGAGATCCACACTTTGGGGGCAGATACATTTTGTAGGCTTCATAAGAGTAACCTACAGACATGATACACACATCATAACACACTACAGGAGGATGTATCTTACTCAGCTTTATTCTCAATTCTAAGATATACAGAGCATTGAAATTTCTCTCAGACAGTTCAGTAATAAACATTAAAGACATTAATATACAGACAATATTAAATAAACACAATTATTAAAATTTAATGTAAATATATCAGGGTCCCTTTAAGGTGGCATAGGCACCTAACAGATTAGGCCTGAAGGTATGGATAGTGCAATTATAGACAGTACTGCAAATTGGAAAGCCTATAGGCTGGTCAAAGTGCTTAAAGGTCCATGTGGTGCAAAGACTGGTGTTGATTAGGGGTGGCTTGAAGACTCTGCAGTGTCCTGCCCAAAGGCAGCAGACTGAAGGAGCTGTGGAGAAGGTGCTTAGTCTTTCAGTGAGAAATCCAGCTCAGAAGACTACTAAAGTTCTCCCATTTCCAACTGAACTAAATCCCAGTTTAAATACCAAAGGAGCTTCCAGTGCATGTTTACTGCTCTGTCCATCTGTATGTGCTCAACCTGCATACAGACTCTGACTGATCAGAGAGAGGGGGCGGGGCTGATGTTCAACCTGCATACAGGCTCTGACTGATCAGAGAGAGGGGGCGGGGCTGATGCAACCCGTACAGGCCTGGACTGATCAGAGAGAGGGGCGGGCTGGGATGATCAACCTGCATACAGACTCTGGATCACCAGAGAGAGGGGCGGGCTGATGATCAACCCATACAGACCTGACTGATCAGAGAGAGGGGCGGGGCTGAGATCACCTGCATGGCACAGACCTGACTGATCAGAGAGGGGCGGCTGATAAGATCAACTCTGCATACAGACTCTGACTGATCAGAGAGAGGGGGCGGGGCTGATGATCAACCTGCACAGACTTGACTGATCAGAGAGAGGGGCTCCTGTGTTCGCAGGGTTTCCTCTCCGGTACTGCTTCCCCACAGCCCAAAGACATGCATGATAGGTGAATTGGTGACTCTAAAGTGGCCCTTAGTGTGTGATGTGCATGTGTGTGCCCTACGATGGATTAGCGCCCTGTCTAGGGTTGTTTCCCGCCCTTGCGCTCAGAGTTGCCGGTTGGGCACCGGCTACCCATGACCCTATTCAGGAATAAGCGGTTTGGAAAATGAATGAAAAATGAATGAATGTTTACTCTCTTGCAAATCTCTTTAAAAATTTTCAAAATAAAAGCCCTGAGAAAGGATAATACTGACGAATGCACAAAATAAAAAATAAAACCTGAATGTCCTTTATTATTTTAATTATTTAATTATTTAATTATTATTTTGGCCACTGTCATATTTTGAAGAAGATATTATTACAAACATCTTTGTCAATTTAATCATTACAAATAACTCATCACAATTATTGGATTTTCAGGTCAAAAACAAAAACAACTGTTTGATGCAATTGGCTTCTTTAAGGTCCTGTACTTAAAGAACTGGTTGGAGAGGTTTATGCAACTCAGTTTATGCAACTCCGAACAATTAGAATCACTGTAGACATACCAGTCTAAAGAATTGGCTGCCAACACAATTAGGAACTGATAGAGGAATCAACTTTCTGGAAGTTCTATATGGCACACTCACACACACACACACACACACACACACACACACACACACACACACACACACACACACACACTAATACACATATATGGAGTATATGGAGTATGAAAAAGAAAATCAAACTGTGAGGTGTAAAGCATGGTGTTTACTGAATACTAAATACCATTATATATATATATATATATATATATATATTTAAGCACAGAGCAAAACACTGCAATAGTCAGTGTGCAGGCTTGAATAGCAGTACAGATGAATTCTTTCTGGAAAATAACACACAGCTATTAATGTCCAAATAATAACACAAGTAAGGCTCATCACAAAATATTGACCCTCACTTGTGTGTGTGTGTGTGTGTGTGTGTGTTCTATGTATATATATATATATATATATATATATATATATATATATATATATATATACATATACAGTACACTCTAATTATGTTTTTAAAAAATTACAAATATTACAACGTACATACAGTATACATATACATGTGTGTGCATGTGTGTATATATGTTGTTTTGAAATATATATTTAATACAGACTAGACATGTTTTATTTAAATTGTGTAGGTTCTGTTTCTATTATATCTGTTGCCATGTGTTCACTTCATCATAAAGGACAATGTTGGACTTTTACCCACAAACATAGTTCAATTTCCCTCAGATTGAAAGATCAGGGTAGATTCAGTGAGAGCAATTACTTCTGTATTCACTGCATCTTCTCCTTCTAATGAGTAACGGCAGGGGGAGGCCAGAGAGGCTAAGAGAGATGGAAGGAGGATGAATCAGCCTGTGTGAGTGTGTGTGTATGTCTTACCTAAGAGAATCCCCACTGCGAGACACATGTCCGATGAGTAATTATGTGGGGCCAAGTGTCCCCTCACCTCCACAGCTTCTCTCCAGCCTCTGCAAAACTGTACTAATTCCAGGAGACACCTTCAGCCAGAAAAAGAACAGAAAAGGGCGCAGTGTCTCAGCCTCCATGCAAATGTGGGGTAACATAATGAAGCCGACAGGTCCTCGCCAGTAAATGTAAGATTCAGACTGGAAGCAGTCTGCTGTAGTGGAGAGGTCTGCTGGAGAGGAGCAATGTGTCACTGACATAAACTACTTCAGAACTGTCACTCAGTAATAAATGACCAACACTGAGAAAAAGAGAGAAAGAAAGACAGAAATGAATCGCTTTCATTCTTTCATTCTTAGCTGCAACGAGTGTCCCAACATTATACAGCTTCCAATACAAATAAAGGAAAGCTGAGCTTTATTGTCTCCTGTACTTACCAAAGTAGAGTGAACGGGAACAGCAGCAAATTGGGCACATTATGTCCATCCACTGTCCACTCTATTAGACACTCCACGTAGCCGGCCTCCACCTTCTAGATGTACATTCAGAGAGAGAAGCTCATCTGTTTCTGCACTTTGTGCTGGTCATCCTCTTAGTCCTTCATCAGTGTTCACAGGACGCTGCCCACAGGACGCTGTCGGCTGGATATTTTGTGGTTGGTGGACTGTTCTCGGTCCAGCTGTGACACTGAGGTGTTTAAACACTCCAGCAGCACTGCTGTGCAGGGATGGGGCCAGACATTTTAAACATCCTTAATCTCCTCCTTTCACCCTGATCAATAAATTCAATAAAGTACCAGAGACACAGATGAACTACAGTCTGTAATTATAGAACCACAAGGTGCTCCTGTGTGACCAGAGGAGCTGATAGGATGGACAGTGAGTGTAGAATCAACTTTTAATGCACTGGACAGTCAGTGTGCACTTGCCTAACATCTCCTCTGTAAATGTAGGCGTTTGTGCTCAACCTACTCAACACTAAGCGATAAAACACAAAGCGTAAAACCGAGTGTTCACTGTTTCAGGACAGACTTTTAGAACAAATGATCTGAGAACCAAAAGCAGAAACTGTATCCTTGTGAAGCCCTGCCCTCTCGTTATCTTCTCCAGGTGAGTCTAGTCCTTATTTGTGTATAAGTAGCCCTTTGTTTCAGGCTGTGATGTTCTGTGTTTGTTTGTATTTCCGTGCACTTGGTAGAGCCCTGTTTATCCTTGCAGCCTGCTTGGTTTGTTTAGTTTAGTCTCCAGTCTGTTTGATTCTTTTGGTGTTTTGTTCTGTTGCTTGTTGTTTTGGTTTGTTTTGTTCATAACCTTGTTATCCCGTGTTTACATCCTGCTCCCCGTTTAAAACAAAAACAAAGTAAATTAAATTGTTGTACTGAAGTTCTGCTATTGTGGAAGCACTCATTTGTGCTACTAAATTCAGGAGCCATACTTGGCTACACTTCATATATACTGGTTTACTGGTCATATGATATTTTCTCCACTCTTGTAACACAGTTTAAGAATATTAGTCTGAGCTCCCGGTTGACTGAATACATTCAAAGTTTAAGTTTAAATTATTCCTGTAAAATGACCACTTTGCTTATTAATCACATATTCCGTATATTTAAATGTGTCCTGGGATCAAATTAACATATTTAGCACGGCCAGTTCTCCTACCTCAGGCATTTCTGGGAGGTGTGAGAAATCCCAAGTTGCCAGAGGAAACCTGCACGGACACGTGGAGAACACACCAAACACCTTGCAGACAGTGACCTGAGTGGAAATTGAAACCACAACCCCAGACCCCTGGAGCTGTGTGACACACACACACTACCTGCAACCACAACCCCAGACCCCTGGAGCTGTGTGACACACACACACTACCTGCAGGACCACTGTGCTTTAACTTTGTAATCAGTAATACTGTATATCATCACTCACACCTTCAGTAGGACTTTATTTGAGGAAAGAAAAAAAATCATATTATAGAAATCAATGTGAAAGATTGGAACAGTGGACAAAAGGAGATACGAGGTTTCGGCAAGTGTGAAGAGTTGATTTGCAGAGACAGAACTCTTCATAAGCAGACTTTTCATGTGTTTGTTGTTCAGTCAGGAGCTCAGACTAATATACTTAAACTGGATTAGAAGAGTGGAGAAAATAACATGACCAGTATAACCAGTATTGGTTAAAAAGCTGCATTTTTAACCAATGCAGCTTCAACACCAAGCCTTCAACACCTTTTTCAGGTGATGGTCCAGATGTTTGTGGCACTCACTGCTGATACAAATTGCTGAAGAACTAAAAATAGAATGAGACTTTTTGTAAACCAGCCATTAGGGGTGTACTTTGTGTACTTCGGGTACCGGTCCCAAGCCCAGATAAATGGTGAGGGTTGCATCAGGAAGGGCATCCGGCATAAAACTTGTGCCAAAACTATAATGTGGAACATTAATATGACTGCCATACCAGATCGGTTGAGGCCTGGGTTAACAATGACCACCTCCGGTGCTGTTGACCAGCAGGGTGCCGGTGGAAATTGGACTACTGTACGTCAAAGACCATCGAGGAGGAGAGGAGGAAGGCGGGTTAGAAGGGAAGGTGGACATGGAGATGGTTGGTGTATCAGTAGAGGAGGCAGAAGATAGGGCAAGATGGAGGCAGATGATTTGCTGTGGCGACCCCTAAAGGGAACAGCCGAAAGAAGAAGAAGAATTAAAATGAAAATGAACCAATTGGCACCAGGTCTAATGCCAGGCGTGGGATAGATGTGTATAAAGACCCTCCGCATTGGTCTGTGGAGCAGTGAACTCATGTTCTCTGCATTGATAGGGATGAGTTGGGGAGATAAGTGAGGTGGAGTGAAAATCATGAGTCAGTTACTCCAACAAAAGCAGGATCAACTCTTTTTAATAGCCTTGATTTTAGATAAAACAATGAGCAGACGTCCCAATACTTTTGGCCATATAGTGTGTCAGACCAACTGAAATTTCTGAATATATTTCATCCCAACATTAACAGGCAGGACTGATTTTATAAGCACTCTCACTCGCGCAGATGATCCATTTTCTGCTGAATAAATTGCTTTGGAGTATCCAGGATTAAAGTGTCCCACAGTGGAAAAACCACCGGCAGTCATTCAAACGCCTGCGATCATCGCAGCACTGAAGTCAGGGCGAGTTAAATACATCCACAGTGCTTTTAAACCTAGTATGCTAATATTGCCATATTCTACATACAGAATGTACTGTTAGGATTCAGTGAATCCTATGAGCGCTTGCCCACAGCAGTTCCACAGAGGTTCTGAATGCCTGAGATTATACTGTCAGAATCTCAAAAAGCTACTGAGGTGTACCTTAGAATTACACGGCAAGTATCTTCTTCTACAAATCACTCATAATAACTTCCAGTCACTCTTTTTCGTACAACATTTTGTCTGAAACTGAAAAGGTGTTTGAATTTCAGTTTCTCCTGTTTGATACAAAGCTCATGGAACATATGGAAATATTGTTATTTTGGATTCACTCATTTGCAATAAAGCGTTACTAAAATATAATTAAACCAGCCATTAGGGGTGTACTTTGTGTACTTATGGTTCCGGTTCTGGAAACTGGACTACTGTAGGTCAAAGACCATCGAGGAGGAGAGGAGGAAGGCAGGTTAGAAGGGAAGGTGGACATGGAGATGGTTGGTGTGACAGTGGAGAAGGCAGGGGATAGGGCAAGATGGAGGCAGATGATCCACTGTGGTGACCCCTAAAGGGAACAGCCGAAAGAAGAAGAAGAAGAAGAAGAAGAAGAAGAAGAAGAAGAAGAAGAAGAAGAAGAAGAAGAAGAAGAAGAAGACAACTAATATATCATTAAAATTGTATGAAGGTTGCTCAGACTACTATCCTTAAACTGTATTAGAAGTAGTGTTAGTACAGCATCCCACATATTTTCAATCGGGGACAGGTCTGGAGATGAGACTGTGTCTTCAAGATGGGCTCTTGAGACAGCAGCAGTCCTGTTGGAATTGCTCACCACTGTATGTAGGACCATATTAATGCCAAACTGGTGGAGACTTTCCTGAGGAGCCCTTACTGTGTGTGGGAGCATTATCCTGGTAAAAAATCCCAGGTGGAAGTCCTGCCATCAGCTGTTAGTGTCCCTCATATTACTACTAGGGATGAGTCCCCAGATCTGTTGCTGCAGTGTACCTAATGGGTGCCATGACCATCCTGCTTCTCTCAGTGCTTTAATGGGCTCACTCTCAGGGTCTGTCAACTGAGCCAAATGTCTTTGAGAGGCATTGTAGAGACATGTTTAACCCAAAAGTAGCCCCTGAGAGCCTTTTATTGGGCAGTTGGAGAAGAACTTTATGCCCTTTTATGCCAAAACCCAGTGTCTAATCAGACGACACCTGTAATCATTTACATATCTGCCAGAGGCACAACTGAATCCTGATCTCACATCTATCTGGGTGCAGTATTTATTTTTTCAATGTTAGTAAATTTGACCATAAATGAAGGGGACAGCTTCATGATGTTCAACATGGGATTATCAATCCTTGCGGTTGGAAATAGCAAAAGAATGTAAACAGCGCAATCAAAACCCACTGATGCAGCTAATGCAGGAAACAAGTCTGCCTCTTAAAATACTTCTAGAATCCTAAATGCTGGAGAATCATCTCTACTAGAGTAGAACCATCTTTTACAGGACTGTAAATAATCTTCTTCTGAGAAATGCTGCTCGTGTGGTAGACTGACTGATTAAACGCAAATCTCTGCCGTTCTTCAGCCGTCGTGACTTGTGGCGCATTAAGTCTCCTAATAATATGTTCCTGGAGCGTCTGTCAGCGTTTAATTGAGTTGTGCCGCATCAAATCAATTCTCCATCAAATGGCATTTCACCCAGACACCTCATAGCCCATGGTAACGGAACCGATTAACTACAGCACAACAGGTTGTCTAACAGCGGCGTGGGGTTTAGCTAATTATGGCAGGTGACGTCACTTTCTATGCAGCGGGTCAAAGTCTACACTCGCGAAGCTCCAGACCCCCAAGACACGTGAAACACATTTGCTACCGATCAGCCATAACAATAGTACCAGTGGTGAAGTGAAAAATATAATGATGATGATCTTCATCTTCAGTGGCTCCTGTCAAGGGCTGGAAATATTAGTAAGCCAGTGAGAATCGGAAGAATCTGATTTCAGACAGTTGGATCAGAACGTCTCTGAAATAACAGGCAGGTCTAATGGGGTTTTCCCAGTATGCATGTGAGCACTGCACAGATGGGTTAAATGTGGTTGGTGTGGTGCAACAGACATCACCAGTGAGCCTCCAGACCATGTGGGAGACTGGGATTCGATTCCCAGTCTGGGCAAATTCTGTAATATGAGTAGCCTTGTAAGTCATTCTGGATAAATGCTAAATGCCATAAATGCAAATGTGCAGTGCAAAGAGAACAGTGTGGCATCAACCTGTGAGCACTGATGAAAGACTAGATGATGACCAATGAGAAGTCTGTGGACATTACTGCTCAATAATACTGCTGGCATGATCAGATTGAGCAACATCACTTTGACTTACATTCTTGGAAACGTCATTGTTCAAGCTTTGAGATAAAAAACTGTTTTCCATTCATGCACAGGATTGCATGGGTTGAGCAAAGGGTCAAGCCTCTGCTGGTGTTTAGAAGGAAGAGCCTGAAGACACACCTTATATCTGTGATTAATGTACATTCATACAGACCCCATTGAAGGAGACCCGGCAGCTGAAGCTCGGTGAGCAGAGCGGACTGGTATTTGCAGGCTGGAGTTCAGTAATTGATATTCTGATATTTTGAAGCATCTGCAGGGCTCGGAGGGTGTTGGAGCAGTTGGCACCGCGCCCACGCCCTCTTGTTATCGAGTGAGAGGTGCTGATGAGCGACCCTGACCTGCTCAGCTAACAGAGGAACGCAGGCGCTCTCCACCCTGTCACACACACTTACTCAGACATGGAGATGGGGTTTCAAAGACACAACTCCAAAACCCACCCACACAGTAGCACACACCAAGCGGTTGATATACTCTCATGTTCTCAGGGGCTCGTTCTCAGGGGCTCGCACACTTGCAGGCAGTAACATACACACACACACACACACACACACACATCCACAGATGCTCTTAGGCATTAACATACTTGCACACACTCAAGCTAGAGATTCAGTTTAGATTACCAGTTCGTGATGAGTCAAGAAGAGGGATGTCAGGCGGAAGAGTTAAATCTGTGGAGCAGAGAGTTGTATCCTGTGAGGAGACCGTGTTGGTGGAAACTTGACCTGCTCGTACCAATATTTTGTGAGGAAAGAATTGTCCTCATCGGTATTTACCTCATTCACATTGCATTTAAAACAATGTTAGATCCGTCTGAGGCTAACAGACCATGTTCTGACAACAGTGCACTTGTCTCATAAAGCTGAAATTCCACCTTAAATTTGGCTTCACTTACATTCTGCCCCCTCAGCTTCTGCACCACTTAAGGTGGAATGGAAAATTGCAGTAAAAGAAGCTGGTGAGCTTCTTCGTACTGTGTTTGTTCAATTCCTGGACATTAGAGATGTTATACTGTGGTCTCATGGCAAGATTCTGCCCTGAGTGAGTTTTAAAGTCAGACTTTACACAGAGCACAGGGGCTTAAACCAGGGCGTCAACCTGTGTCCACAACAGTATTTGTTTTTCACAGTGACTCCTGGTTCTACTCATTTAATCAGCTGGCCAGACTTCAAACAACTGAGCAAATGTGCTTCCATTGGCTGGAATGAAAAGACGCAGCCACACCTGCTTGCAGCCACACACCTGTGGCTTACATCTATCCATTATCTGGGGTCCGGGTCATGGGGGCAGCAGTCTAAGCAAAGACGCCCAGACCTCCTTCTCCCCAGCACTTCTGAAGGGATTCCAAGGTGTTCCCAGGCCACCTGAGAGATATAATCTCTGCAGCATGTCCTGGGTCTTCCCTGGGGGCTCCTCCTAGTAGGACATACCCGGAACACCTGGTAACCAGGAGGCATCTGCACCAGATAGGAACTTATCTGAACCTCCAATCCCCTCTTGGGTGACTGAACTCAAAGAAACAGCATCTTTATTTTTTGGTTTATGCTTTGATTATTGTTGCTTGGGATTTCATTTTAACTTGGTCAAACCAACTTACAAATAACTTATATTAAAATCTAAAATGTTGAATCAATTAGTTTTTAAGTTGCATCTGATTGGTTTGATTTACAGTTTTTGTACTTGTCAACATTACTGTTTCAAACATGATTAATCTGGAAAATTTACTGTTTTAATTCCCCTCTTTTTAACAATTTTTTTAGTGATGTCACAATGTCACTACTGCTGAATTCAGAATGTAGATTAAATTTTATGCTGAAATATGCATTAAATCTCATTTTTGTTTCACAGCCCATTTATATGAATGTCTTTTTAAAAAATGATCAACTAAATGATTAGAAATGCAGTTCTGTTGCAAAGACATGTTGCATTGAGCACAAGAACCTGATACCAGCTGTGGAGCATGGTGGTGGAAGTGTGATGGTTTGGAGCTGCTCTGCTGCAGCAGGGTGTGGAGATCTCTCCATCATAGAAACCACTATGAGAGCTTTCTTTTATCAGAGGGGGCTTGAGGAGAACGGAAGAGCGTCTGTACAAAGACTGACGCTGGAACATCACAGAGCTGATAGAATTCCGCATGGAGGAGTGGGAACATCTTTCTTCCAGTTGATGTCAGAGACGGTAGACGGTTCTAGGAAACATCTAACTGACATTATTATTATCAGCGCAGTATATGTATACTATGTATGTGTAAGCCAAACACTGACCTACAGCAATAAAGTAGAGGATTTACAGAGATTTCCTTACACTTACTTTGTGTGCATGTGTGTGTGTGTGTGTGTGTGTGTGTGTGTGCGTGTGTGTGTGTGTGTGTGTGTGTCTGTGTGTGTGTGTGTGTGTGTGTGTGTGTGCGCACTGTTGCATATAAAGTGGTAGTCGAATTGAATGGCATAATGGCATTGCCTGAGGAGCTACTTTTTCAATGGAACCAAGCCCTCTCTACAACTCACTAATGAAGTCAGGCTTAATTACTGAACCTGCCACAACTCTGCCCAAAACACACTCTAATTATAACACCACCACTGCAGTCGATTACCCTGAGGGGACGTTCATATGTCAGTCTGTCCGCCTGTGCCCCCTTCCCTGGGGTATTTTGTATTTTTTACCCTTCAATAACAGACCACTAAACAAGAAATGCATTTCCCTGCAGTCAACAGAAACACTCACCTCAGACTGACAGAGCAGTTATCTGAGGGGAAGCTGCTGGACCTCGTCCCTACAAGAAATCAAATCAAAACAAAGTCATCAATTATAGAACATCTGAGAAAGGAAAAGGAAATACAATCTTATCGTATGCACAGGGCCAGAGTTTTGACATTTTTCTAAATGTCTCCTGGAAAATAGGAGCCAGAAAAGGGCATCTGTAACAGTGCGGTGACACAGTGGGGACCAGAGCACCCTGGAAACAGAGTAGAACTAGATTGCTGGTGTCCCTTGTCTGAACTGCGGGTGGCCTGGGACGTGCAGAGAATGCAGTATAATACACTTCATGCATGAGTGAGAAGAGGGAAATCAGGTCTTATAGAGACACTGCCTCAAAGTACCCCGCTATCTAAGAATCTCATTACAGGCCGCTGCACTTTATTCCACTGCTTTAATGGGAGTAAAAATGACTGCACATGGACTTTAACTTGCTGTATGTTCTTGCAGAGCAGCGGAGGTGAGCGCATGCAAACAGCTCGTCTCTATAGTTAAGGAGCTGTAGGACAGTGCAGGTTCTAGACAGCCATAGATCCACCCTTCTAGAGAGTGTTCCAATAATCTACACCACTGACCATACAGGAGAACAAACCCCTTAATATCAGTTGTAATTTCTGTCATTTATGTGTCGGTATTATGCCTTCTTACAGCTTTTATTCTGAAATTTGAACTTTGTGAGCAAAGAAAGAGAGCAAACAGCCCCGCCCCCTCTCGCCAATCAGTCAGAGTCTGTATGCAGGTCGAGCATGTTCATGTGGACAGAGCAGTAAACATCACTGGAAGCTCGCTGGGCATTTAAGCATTTCGGTTGGAAATGAATTCTTTTCATGATAGCGTTTGAAGAAGATTTTGGACACCTAGTCTTTCTGGCTACATTTTGGGACAAAGGGAGACAGTATAAACTTTTCTTTTCATGACCTCAGTCACAATGTTCGTAATTCCTTCGCTTAACTCCAGGTGTGAAGGTGGGCATGTCTGCAGTAGGTCTGGAACAGATGTCACGCTGGCCTCCGAATACAGCTTACTCCGTGCTTGTTCAGGGTGATGCATCATTTCTGCAGCAGATGGGGCAATCTGAGTGAAGCACTAAGTGGGTGTTGCAGAAAAGACAGTTTACCTTCAGCAGCCCTTTAAACATTTCATCTGTTATTTAGAGAAAGTAAAATCTCAGCTGTATGACAGACTATTACAGCCCTGCTACTCCCCAATGGTCTTCAGATCAGTTACCTATTACAGAGCGAGCAATAAAAGGCAGGAAATATCTCAGGAAATATCAGCTTTACAGTTTCACAGTATATTTCAGAGGTCTTTTTCTCATTATTATTATTATTATTATTATTATTATTATTATTATTATTATTATTATTATTATTATTATTATTATTATTATTCACAGTGACCATTACAGGAATGAAAACAGCTTGAATTGACTGAGCAACTGTATTACTGATGTTAAAACCTGAAACAATATTATAAAGGAAGTCTCCTTATGAAGATCAAATTAATAAATAGAAGGCTGCAGATGTTGTTAACCTTTTTTTATGCAGCATATGATTATCATTATTAATTAATGTGCTGATTACTTTGGTGGCAATCTGGGTCTGAGTCTGTGTGCTGCAGTTAGTGCATATAAACCTAAAGAAATGTCTTTTAAAAATCATCTACAAGATGTAATAATTCAAAATGCAGTGTTCTTGTGTGGAAAAGGTTAATCTAATGCCATAATAGCTGGTATTTCCTCCTTTGGCAGAAGTAATGTTAACTAGACATTCCTATAACTGTCTACTTGTCTCTGACATCACCTGGATTCCCACTCCTCCATGTGGAATTCTTTCAGCTATGTCGTCTTTGTACAGACGGTCTTACGTTTTCCTCAAACCTGGCTGAATGCAGAGGTTCTCTGCTGGAATCCAGGGATGCTGCCTTCAGGCGTAGCAGAGAGCTGACTGCCGGCAATAAGAGGGCCATAGCCACATATGCATATCATCCATCCATCCATCCATCCATCCATCCATCCATCCATCCATCCATCCATCCATCCATCCATCCATCCATCATCTATCTATCTATCTATCTATCTATCTATCTATCTATCTATCTATCTATCTATCTATCTATCTATCTATCTATCTATCTATCTATGGTGCATAACTGACCATAACTACAAAGAGCACACCCCTCGCTGCCTGACACTCTCAACAGGTTATATGGCTGCTTTGAGGACCCGGACTCGCCCCACCACTTGGAGAAAAGCCTCTCAGCATGACCCCAGCAGAAGTAAGCAGGACTCTCAAGAGGATTAATCCCCACAAAGCCACAGGCCCAGACAACATCCCTGGGAGGGTGCTGAGGGACTGTGCTGACCATCTCTTAAGGTGAGAACTTCACTCTCATCCAGCCTGTCTCTATCTACCTGAAAACTGCTGCCATCATCCCGGTTCTGAAGAGCTCCGCAGTGACTGGTCTGAAAGACTACCAGCCAGTTGCCCTCATCCCAATAGAAAGACTGGTTATGGCTCACATCAAAGCCACCAATGACGTCAGTAGGAACCCACACCAAAATGCATACTGTAAGAAGCAATACACACTGCCCTCACCCACCTGGAGCAGAAGGAATCCTGCATCCAGATGATCTTTGTAGACTTCACATCTGCAGTCTGTGAGGATCCATGTTGAGCCCCCTCCTGTTTACACTGCACCCGTACGACTGCTCACCAACCCATCCAGGTTGTCATACTGTAAAGATTGCAGATGGCACAGCAGTGGTTGGATGCGTCACAAACAGCGATGAGTCGAGCTACAGGCAGTAGGTGGAACACCTGGAGGGTTGGTGCAGGAAGAACAATCTCTGCATCAACGTGAAGAAGACAAAGAAGATGATTGGACTTCAGAACACACCCACCCCCTTCTGCACATTGGAGGATTTGCAGTGGATGTGGTCTCCAGTTACACCTACTTAAACGTACACCTGAGTAACAACCTCACCTGGGGCAACAACACTTCCAGTCTGATTAGGAAGGCACATCTACTTCCTCAGAACTCGGGAGCTCAGTCCTCTCCTCCTTTAATAGATGTGCAGTGAAGAGCGTTCTGTGCTGTTCTGTGCTGTTCTTTGCTGTTCATGGACTACAATTCAGCATTCAACACCATCCTTCATGCTCAATATGAAGCTCCGGGATCTTGGTCTGAACAGCTCTCCATGCAGCTGGATACTAAACTTCCTAACGGACCGTCAGCAGGTGATTAGGATGGGCAGAAACACATTCTCCTCACTGACCCTCAACACCTGAACCCCTCAGGGCTGTATGCTCAACCCACTCCAGTGCTCCCTGTTCACCCCAGACTGCACAGCGAGACAAAGTTCCAATGTCATTGTTAAATTTGCTGATGACACAATGTCTGTCTGACTGACTCCGACTGCAACAACTAAAGACTGACTCCCATTGCAACCACTAAAGACTGACTCCCACTGCACCCATCAAAGACTGACTCCCACTACACCCACTAAAGACTGACTCCCACTGCAACCACTGAAGACTGACTCCCACTGCACCCATCAAAGACTGACTCCCACTGCACCCACTAAAGACTGACTCCCACTGCACCCACTGAACACTGACTCCCACTACACCCATCAAAGACTGACTCCCACTGCACCCATCAAAGACTGACTCCCACTGCACCCATCAAAGACTGACTCCCACTACACCCATCAAAGACTGACTCCCTCTGCACCCACTAAAACTGACTCCCACTGCACCCACTAAAACTGACTCCCACTGCACCCATCAAAGACTGACTCCCACTGCACGCATCAAAGACTGACTCCCGCTGCAACCACTAAAGACTGTCTACCACTGCACCCATCAAAGACTGACTCCCACTGCAACCACTGATGACTGACTCCCACTGCACCCATCAAAGACTGACTCCCACTGCACCCATCAAAGACTGACTCCCACTGCACCCACTAAAGACCATCTCCCACTACACCCACCAAAGTCTGTCTCCCACTACCTTCTCCCACTACAGCTACATCTAATTCTATACCCACTGCATGTAAATATAATACAAACATTCTTTTATAGTTTCTATAAACACAGAACTTCTACAGTGCAATAATGCATGTATAGTGTGTTAATGTGTATATAGTTTATTTATATTACATAAAGGTATCTTCATCATCTTTGTTTTATTTATCTTAAATGTTTTTTATGCATCTGTTTTACTACTGAGGTGGACTTGCAGCTAATGTGTTCACGCACCCTTACACCTGTGTAATGTGATGTGACAATAAACTCGATTTGATTTGATTTGGAAGCCGCTCTGCTGCAGAGAGGAAAGCTCTGGGTGGTGGTGAAGGCTGCACAGAGGACTGCTGGAGTCAGCCTCCCCACCACCACAGACATTTACACTTCCAGATACAGGAAGAGGGCTACCTGCATCACGAAGGACCCCACTCACCCAGCACACACACTTTTTGCCCTGCTCACCTCAGGCAGGAGGTTGTGGAGCATTAAGTGTAGAACCACTAGACTGATAAATAGCTTCATCCTTAAAGCTTTAAGACTCTTAATCTCTAACTGGGCAAACCGCTGCAATGACACTTTAACCGGACCCTTGATTCTTTATTCTTGCTGATGTTTTTCTTCTCTCTTACTCATAAACTGCTATATTCATACCTGCTCACAACTGTGACTCATGTTCATGTTGGGCTATTTTTATATATTGCTTTTCTGGGACCCTAAGCACATAGTTTCGTTCCACCTTATGTACCACATGTGATACAAATGTCTCCTTGACTCCACGAATCTTTTCTAAAGATCCCACTCACTTAAACAATCAAGTGCAAACTAAACCAATGTCTGAGGTTTAAGACAGCCACCTCCAATGTCCTCTCTAACAATGATCTAGACATTTGTAGCTGATGTTAAGGAATGATAAATGTCCTGGATTTCTAATAATCATGTTTTACAAATGATGTTTAAAAGACATGTTTTGAGTTGTATGTGTTTAGTTATTAACCTGCATCTCAATATAGTTCAAATGAAGATCAAATATCCATTTGTTTAAATATGTTTTAAAAAAAGCTGCTCATGAGGCTTCCTAACTTTTCCACATGACTGTAGACAGACTGTAGAACAGTGTTCCCAAATCTAAGCATATCTTTTCCGAACATATTATACACTGCAATATAATATCCCTTAATATTCATTTAAACTATGGCTTATTCAGCTGTTGCTGCTGTGCTGAAGTTAAATACTGCAGCAGAAATTGGAAAACGCTGCCAATCGTTCATTATCTCTGTACATCTGTGTGTGCAGTTTATGCTGTTTGTCTCGATCATAAAAAGGCTGCTATATACTAAGTGCTGCTATGCCTATCTTCAGGGCAATAAGAAATAATAATAAAAATGCTCTCATATTCACATACCAGTCCACAAATGCAAGCTAGTGTTATCTGGGGTGCCAGTCAAATAACGAATGCTCATATTTGGATTATCAGGCACACAAGTCAGCAGGTTTGTGAAATTAATCAGGGAGCAAAAGGCCATTGCTTTGGAGAACATGGTATTTAGCCAATTTCCTGTGTGTGTGTGCGTGTGTGTGTGTGTGTGTGTGTGTGTGTGTGTGTGTGCATGTGTGGGTGGGTGTGTGTGCACTGGTGGAGAGGAGTGGCTTATGGCTTCAAAACAAAGTGTAGATATCAGGATTCATGGCTATATTTAACCCTCTGTGTTTTAAAATATTTAAAACCTCTTAAAGCGATTTACACACTCCAGTACGGAAAGCATTCCAGCCGCAGTCTAGTCTAGACCCTGCCTCCACCTCCTCCACAGCCTATTCTGCATCGACTCCTTAGATAATTACCAGATGCTTATCAGGGAACGAGTATGGCAGAGAGAGAACAGTGGGGACAAAGAGAGGGTCAAAGCTTATAGCTGGACACTGTGATTCAGCATTATTCAGCATGCAGATATATGTATATATATATATATGCACACAAGTTATTGACTAAACTTGAAGAGTCAGCGTTTGTTGTAGAGTATGTTGGCACTAATCAAATACTTTCCAGTCTGTTAAAGGACTGCAGAAGAAGCCCAGACAATGAGCAGCATCTGCACTGCAGAGGGGGATCGACTTGTCTGCACAGCTCAAATCGACCCATTTAGATAAGGCCGCCGTTCAGATCGTGGTCCATATATCGATTTGTGTTGTGAAATAAAGCCTTTTCACTCTGTACATTCTCTGGGCTGGGAAAATGAGTCACTTGTTTCTTGACAGTAGTCGGCGCACTGTGAAAGTGCAGCCTGTTGGCAGTGTGATTGGGTGAGTGCAGGGTTAGATTGTGTAATTAAATGCAATGTCCCTGAGTGACTCTATTACAAGGCCCCTGCCGCCAGTGGCATGCCACAAAATGGTCCGCTTAAAAAAGCTCTGCTCCATCGAGCTCGAGCTGTGCTTTGCTGCCCTCGAATAAATGCTTTTAAGCCCAGGAGATTAAGAGGGATGATGCCATAAAAACTGTTTTCAACCACTTGCATTTTCTTCTACAATTTATATTGCAATAAAAGGGCTACAAGAAAGTAACGACACAAACCGGAAAGGAGAAGTGATGGAGGTAACCATGGCCATTTTCCCTTTCCTCCGGTCAGAAGTGCCAGACTCTGACTCCTTTTTAATGAGGCCCACTTAATTGATTCTAATTACTCGTGAGTTTTGCTCATTAGACAGTGGATAGTCACTTTGTGGGCTGTCTGTCAGGCACTGTATATAAACACTTTCTCTCACACTGTTGCATTTAATGACTCCCTAGTCTCGGCTTTTTCTCCAAAGCAGAGTAGCCTACACCAGTGAATCCCAACCCTGCCCCAGTCTACCGCAGACCTGCTCTTCCCTGCTGTAATCCAGCTTATCAGCTTCCCCAGCTGGAGCAGGTACACAGTTAGGCTAAGGATGTTTCCACACCTGAAAGTCGGGACCAAGGTCCGAAGCGTCATGTTTTTGGTTCAGTTGGTTCTGGTTTCACACTGCAGTTTAGTGATGAACTAAAAACTTTACTACATCCTGTCGTCATCACCTATATTCTTGACACTGCCTGTCTGCCAGAATCTGACTCTGATAGCAATGATTATCTGAGCCATAAGTACCAAAAGTGGCCCAGATTTGTCCCGAATGTAGTCTGCTATCTGAGGACTTCCTTCACGTGCAGGCGTGTCGCACGGCAAGGTGAGTGTGGCAGATCACACTTGGACTTCTTTAATATCTGTTTATAAATAAGGGTTAATCTACAGTTACAGTAGATACAGGAATCACCAGCATGGTCTGTTGTGACCGTACTGCTGTGTGGTGCACGTGCACACGAAGGGGAGGCAGATTTTGGCGCAACGCCAGTTCTTTTCACACCTTCTGAAACTGTCTGAAACTGGAAACAGTGAACTTACTTGATGCCCACAGTGTCTCACAAGGCAGTTTAATGACGAATGTCTCTTTAACTGAGTGATAAAGACAAAAATACTTTTGCCAAGGTAGCGAGAGCTCATTGCTAAATATGTGCTTAGTTTTATTATCATTAATCATTTGCATTTTGATCCAATAACACACAAGTCTAGATTACAAACCTTCTATTCATGATTGTTGCCTTCCTGCCTCAGAATCCTGTAGAAATAGGCAGCATTTCAGCCATTGTGTAATTTGTGCCTTAACTTCCTGTAATTGGTATGAAGGTTTGAACCATCCAAAAAAGTGCTTTCACGGTGCAAACAAAATGGACCATGGGTCACTTGATTTGGAACGAGACCACCTCTTTAGGTTACACCAAATTCTAGTTCTTTTGTCTGGACCGTGGTCCATGGTATATTTCACACCTGCTATTTTGGTCCTGAAAGGTCCGAAAGTCTGGACCAAACAAGTTAGATGTGAAAGTAACCTGAGATCTAACCATCTCAAAACTCAAAATGTGGGATTGCAGCTTTAGCTTGTAAGGAAATTAAACTAATTCCTGTATAATAGTCAAATTGTAAAGGCTGGCATTCAGAGTGGTTTGATGTAAAATGCTCCAGAGAAAATTAGAGTAAAGAATTTAATGTAAAGAAATTAAGAGACCTCTAATCACAGAGTTTTCCACACAATGTTCATGAATGCACGACACTTTGCTTTATCATAGTCCAAAATTCAAGCTCCCTTACAGTAGAGTACAGAGCACAGTCATTTATATTCACACTACACTGTTAAAAGCACAAGATCCTTGATGAACCACTGGATGTTATTCAATTTGAAACTGCGGAGGAAGCTCTTAAAATGCTTCAAGGAACCTTCAACAAATGGAGGGGGATATCTTGAAGGTTCCTTAAAGCACCTTAAGAGGTTCCTCCACAGTTTCAAATTGAAAACAATCAGAAGTTCATCAGTTCAATCAGAAGGATCTTGTACTTTGACAGTGCACATCTAATTAAACAGCACTAATTACATTCTTTAAAGATATGTACAGTTCTTCAGGGTTCTAAAATTATTGCATCTCAATAACAAAATGTATCATGATTTTGATAAAATATCATCATATTTTACTAATGTTTTATTGTTATCACTGTTACCTCTCACTGGCCATTTTGAGTAGTAAATAAAAGTGGCTATATTTGCACTGATTCCCTAATTATCATCAGCACCAATAAAGAAATCAGATGTAGTCATACACAGTACAACCATCAGTGAAATGCTTTGAGAACTGTCTGGTTGGATGAAATATGTCAGATGTAATAAAAAAGCAACTCTGATAAACATGCTTAGAGTGAGAGAAGATATAATAATACACACAGCGATAATGAACATACATAAACATGTAATAGCAGTATATACACAAGATATACACAATAGAGAAATGAAGATGGGGTGGTGGTCCTAGCTCCCTTCTGAACTTTGTTTACATGTTTACAGTACATGTTTATACAGTTGGTGTAAATATCCCACCCAGGTAAATAAAGGTAAATAAACCAGGTCATTGTCTTGTGTTGTAGCTGCACACTGACACAGTGGCTCAGGACTCAAGCGGTGCCTACCCAGTCCACTCACTGGAAGTGGTTGTGACATACTTGTGACATACTTATTTTTTAAACAAAAAAGTTATCAAAGCACTAAAACTAGTTCTAGGATTTACAGATCTTTTATTAAAAGTGAAAGCACTGGTAGTAAAAGTGAACTTGTGGTATTTCTGCTGTGAACTGAAAAAAAAAACATTAGTCCTTTCTCAGTTGAAAATAACTTTGAACAAAATGATTTTATGTGACATTATCAAAATAGATTTCTGAAAGTTTATTTGCCTTTTTTTCAAACTTAAAATATTGATCACCGTCTGCTGAAAATCCCAAACTTTGTGCTAACATTAATTCTCATACTCCTGTGGATGAAGTATAAAAGCTCTAATTTCTAATATATTTTAAAAACAGACACAGAACATTGGATTACTTGCTTTAAAACTGGTTTAATTATTATTTATAATGTTGTTGATACTGTACTGTATAAACTACACTTTATCTGTACTGTACTGAGTGCCTTGCTCTGTCATTGGCTTCTGCACTGTGAATGTCTCCTCTGAGGGATTAATAAGGATTATCATATTATTATTATTATTATTATTATTATTGTATAGATGATTGTCTGGTTATCGTTATGATAGATCATTAATTGATTACTTACTTACTTAATTAATTAATTAACTAATTAATTTAAAAACAATCATGACTTTCTAAATTTGATTTTATGTTATTGTTTTTTGTTTTGATTGTTTTTATTGCACCAATAAAGTAAATATTGCCTTTTTTTATTGGGCCTTTGTGCTTCAGCGCCACCTCGTGTCAGAGCGCTTTGTTTACTGAGAGCTGCGCATGCGCGGCTGAACCCCGGAAGAGTTGGGAATAACATGAGGGTATGTAAGGGTTTCTGTGCTGTTTTCATCCAGAGCGTGACTGATTACAGGTTCTGGATTAGACTCTGGATTAGAAACCGGTGTATTATGTGTGTTAAAGTCGCCGCAGTGACATTTAGGCGACGTTAGGAAACGTGTAGTTGATCTGATTAACCCAGCAGGGCTGCGCGGATCGATACCTAAACGTCGATACGTCCATTCCGATTCCAATCCTGGATTGAAGATCGACTTTATTTACTTATTTATTCAGTACTGTGATTGTTTTCTATCGCCACCTTAAACCTCCCCAAAAGAACCGAATTACTGCCATAAATAATTATGTAATATTGGAACTACTTTTCCTTCCGCGTTATTCTTCCAGTTATTCTGCCGCCCTCACAAACCATTAGTGAATAATAGTGAAATAGGGGAAAGTAGTGCCGGCAGCCAGCTGTCACAGATTTATTCAGAAAAAGGGGAAATATTTATTTCTAAATAAAGGTGAAGTAAGTTATAAAAGCACTAAAACTAGTTCTAGGATTTACAGACTCTTTAATAAAAGTGAAATATCTGGTAGTGAAAGTGATCTTCTCTGAACTGAACTGAATAAATGACACTTTTTCAGAAAATAAATGTTAAAACTGAGTTTATTTCAGTGGATTATTTTAGTTGATTTATTATTAATAAAAAGCAAGGAAAGAAACTAATTTCTGAAAGTTTATTTACAATTTTTCTGTTCACATTTACTCGTTTCTGTAAATCACAGACTTGTATCGGCAGATAAGTTTTGGTATCGGATCGGATGCAGAAACCAGTGGTTTCGCCCATCCCTAACTGGTAGATATATAAACCCTATATGCTGCACGGATTGATATCTAAACATTGATACCTTGAATCCTTTGTGTTTATTTTATCTGAATAGATCTTTCACTGAAAATATTGACATTTCCACGGTGCCCAGGTAGCAGCTGGGGTTTTAAGTGTCTTGCTCAAGGGCACTTCAGTCATGTCCTGCCAGTTCAGGGGATTCGATCCGACAACCCTCCAGTCATGAGGCTGGTTCCCCAACCATGGCTGTGAACAATACTTGTGGTATTTCTGCTGTGAACTGAAAATAAGTTTGAAATTTGAATGAAATTTATTATTACAAAGATTTCTGAAAGTCTATTTACCAACTTTGTTCAAATTGTGTTCACATTGGCCATCTGACATTGCTCAAAACCACAAACTGTAACATATCATTAGCAGTAAATTAGCCTTGGTATTACTTGGTATCGGACTGAATGCCATATCAATGGCGTCGCCCGTCCCTAGTGGCATTGCTTGTCTGTCTGGACCACAGGACACCTGACTTTGTTACCTGCTGTTATTAAATCTTTCTCAGCTGGATGAAGCCAGGACTCACTGTGTTGCAGTACAGAGGGAAGAAAAATAGTCAGAAGAGCTTCTAAAAATGCCTGCCAGGAACACAGTGACCAGTGGTCTGCCCAGCAGCAAAGTGAGATACTCAAAGCTGGCAAGTGATGATGATGGATACATTGACCTTCAGGTAAGAATTCAGATAAGCACTGAATAAAGACCTTCCTACTGCCACCATCATAAAATGATAAGAAGGGACATAGCAGGAGAAAACCATCAAACAACAGTGTATATAAACAATTATATGGCTGTCTGTCAGACCCATTTAAGTACCACCTTGCTTCACAAGGGCAGAATTTTAGAAATGTCAAAGGATTACACAGTATTTCGTGTAGATATCGTACTTGGACAGATAAGTACTTCAGCAGGTCATTAGCATAAGGACACCCATTATTGGACGGTCCAAACAGTTCCCTATTATCAGCCACTTGGGCATAACTCCCAGTTTCCCTCATTTGAGTTTGAGTAAATTGGGAATTCCTTGCATGGACTAAGGGAGAGAGAGAAATTGAGACCCCAAAATGGCTGATATTTGGACCAGACTATAATTCTGGACCTGACACTAATATTTTACATATTGAGGTAAAGAGGTCTCACAGGTTCTGTAAATATTTGAAAATGAAATAGCTGACTTCTGACATTGTGTTTGAATGGTTAAGTGTGTGATGTCACATTGTCCTGTGACGCATTCCAGGATGTTCAGGATGTGTCACCGAAGGATAAAGTGCTGCATAGAACTTTAAATGGTCCGTGACACGCGTCACCATGGGCCCCTATGGATTAGTAAATGCATCCAACAGTACATTATTAAAAATTTATCTCAAAATAATGTGATTTTCTCACTTCTTTTTTAGTTCAAGAAGAGTCCACCCAAAGTCCCATACAAAGCGATCGCCCTGGCCTCTGTTCTCTTTCTGATCGGCACAGTTTTGATCATCATAGGAGCTCTTCTCTTAGCGGGATATTTTATCATTGAAGACGTGAGTATTTGATGAGGATTTTAGGGCTTTGAACTCAACTCAGCTCTGTACTGTATCTTAATTTAGCGCTGCGTAATATATCATTTCAGCATATCTCCTGGATGTGCAATATCATTTAAGCCCAATTACATCAAACCCATGTGCTTTTTCTGCTGTTTGATTCAGGAGGAAAATTTCCACAGTTCTCATGTTCCATCACATTTCATCTGGAGGCAGATTTTATCTACCCAGTATTTATTTTGACACCAACACTGGATACAAAGAGTGCATTATTAATATCATGACAGGTTGGATGATTGTAAAAATTCTTATACTGTTTTAACAACACAGTAAAATGATACTGCAATGTCAGTTTTTTCCAGTACGTCTATTTCTATCAAAAAACGGAATAATCAATTAGGCAAGAACTTCCTGAGACGAGGTGGGTTTGTTTGAACAGAGTTAAAAAAGGTGCCTGTGGGCGGTGATGCTCGTGACCAATCTTTTCAACCTTTCATGTAAATGAACCAGCTGCTCTGATCCGATTCAAGGTTTCACTAATGATAATAAAGGTATATCATTTTATCTGTATATCATCAGCAATGTGGCGGGGGGGGGCACCAGGCCGTATCTGAGCATACAGGTATACATTCACCCACACACACTCATACACTCACACCGGGACAATTTAGAGTAAGAGTGATATGCACACAAGGGGGCAGTGAGCACACATGCCCGGAGCAGTGGTCAGCCCTATCCCCGGCTCCACTTAGAGACATTCGAAGATAGTAATTCACGTAGCTAAACAGACGCGAAGGCAGCAGAAGTGTCTTAATCTCTGATTTAAGACTAAAATGTCCTGAAGTCCACTTTCTTCTCGACTTCTGAATTGTCTGTTTTAACGTTGTGTTTTATGATTGTTTACTCCTCTAAATAGCTGTATGGGTTAGGTGGCCTTTCCTTTCTTTTTGTTGTTTTTTCAGTCTCGAGTTTAATCTATAGAACACTTTCAAAGAGAAGAGTGTTCACCATCGTGCTTTACACACACAACATACAGAACACCTCAGCTCTTGTCTGGCCAAGGAATAAAAATAGGTTTACCTAATGATGCTCCCAAAATGTCTAATGGTACAGTATTCCACAGTCTTCTGGCCACAACTGAAAATCCTGATCTCTGTTATGCTTGAATCTGGACCATGGAACAGTTAGGAGTCGCTGAGATGATGATCTTAAACCTTTAGGCATATCCTTGACATAAGCAATTTACAGCTTTTAAAACAGTTAATAACACTTTGGACTCACCGATTTAAGGATGCAAAAATGAGGGTGTTGTGATGCCTTTTCTTTTCACCCCCTAGAAGACGGGCTGCTGCCCCATTTAGGGGACACTGGACCCCCACACGCCTGTTCTAATACTCATTGTACTGAAGTAATTTTAGTGGCTGGTGGACATAGTAGTAACAGTAGCACCTAATTAGGGTCTGTATAAATTTCTACATAGTTGCTGATGGCGGGTGGGAAACTAGTCCAGGTCCAGTAGCCGGAAGCTGGGATGCCAATGTGAAGTGGTGGTCGAGGAGCTCGGGGTCCTTCTCAGCTCAGGCCGTTAACTTGGAAAAGGTACAGAGATGTAATTAGTTTGGTGTTTAGATTTATAGAGAACAGAGAATGTGGCGAGTGACTCCAGCAGATCGGACTATAACAGCCGAACTAAGGAGAGAAGCACAAGGTAACAAACATGGGAGCATCCTCGAACATTGGCATCCAACCGCTCCACCATTACAAACCTGAGTGATACATCTGTAGATCATGTGCATAGCAGTGAAAAGCCGCATCATGTGTATATTAATGAAAAAAGTTCTATCCCTAATAAGACACAAACCAGTTCAATGCACCCTTTATACCTGCACAGTGTTCCAGACGGCAAGGTTGTCTCTGAATGATAAATTATGATTTATCCACACCTACACTTTTCAGATTTTCTGATTTCTTTCACTGTTATTGAGGTTTTTTTTTTCCAGAGCAAAGGTGGCTAAAACAAAAACAGTTCAGCAGACAGGCAGCGGTCCAAACACAGCAGAAATCCAGCTTGACTGGAGCAAACAAGAAGCTTCGCAATGCAGGAGTGAGAAGTTAAATAGTGAGTTCTAAAGACAGTGCTGATACGGTGCAGGTGAGACAGGGTGAACGCTAAGCTGGCGATGTTGAGCAAAAGGGGCTTGAAGGGGACAGAGAGGTGTGTTTGACAGTTGTGCAAGTTATGAGATCTTTTTGTGTTTTTCCTGAGATATGAAACTGTTTAGTCTGATGTCTGAAATCTGACACTGCGGTCTGAGAATGTTCTTAACTGTACAGTAGAGGAAGCTTTTGTGGAGTCATAATGTCTTGCAACACAGTCTCATCTGTTCATTAGAATAAACGGGGTATTAATCTACCGTAAAGCATACAGGTATTTAATTAATAGGTCCATTTAGAGAAACATTCCTCAAGCCAAGATCCATAATGTCTAAATGCATTATGAGCCATATCCTGTATATTGAGGTAGTCTAGTGGTTCTATCAACATTCTATATCAACATTTGAATGTCAGTCAGATTCCCATCCAGTTACAGTTCAGTATATTTCAGCAATATTTACAGGTCAGTATAGTTAACTGGACCAGTTCCAAATAATGTAATTATCACTACTATTACTACAGTTATTTTCTCCTCTAGAGGCACAAAATCATCCCCCTCTTCTGCTGGCAAAATAACTAGCTAGCTGATTGACTCTTTTTGTTTGAAGGCGGGACTTTATCCATAAACAGATGACATTGAGCATTACAAGAACTTGCATTCATATTCCAGCTGGTGATTGGTCTCCTCATTCAGAACATCTCTGGTTATACCACAAACAACACTGTTATCCCGAAAGCATCGCAGACAGGGGTGCTTTTTTTATCAGCCAGAGATGACAGGACACCGTTGATATGGAGCCCTGCCCTGTATGTCACTCATTTGTTCACATAAAGCACAGATCTGATTGGCTGAGTAGAGTCACATGTGATGTGAACAGATTGATTTGTGAGATCCCTGGGTTGCTAAAAGTGAACCCTAAAGACGAGATACGCTGGCTTATTTACGCTGGCTAAAATAAACATTAAATTATGTCCTCAGTAGGTTATCAGTTATATGTCCAGTTGTGAATAGGACAGCATCTGGGTCCAAGCCTGGACAACCGTCCAGTCTGAAGAAGGAAATGAGTATACTCAGCATGTAGAAAATGAAAATTGACTGTGTTTAAATGCACTCAATAATCTGAAAACTGTCAATAATCTGATTTTGTGAGTAATCTAATCAAGACAGTTACATGCACTTGGGAAATCAGATAATGGGAAAACAAAACTCAGGTTTCTACTTAGCAACCAGAAAGTAATCTCATAGAAACATGGGAATGTAGGAGAAGGAATTGCTTCATATGATTTTTGGACCTTATTCCGGTTTAAGAAATCGAAGTATGCTGTTTACCTGACCAATTAATTTACTGCAGAAATTTGATTAAGGTCAGATTATTTGTCAATCAAAGCAGTAAATGAGGTTTTGCTTTTTTGTCAATGTCTGTATAAAACTAGAGCTAAAATAACTTAACATCTTTCGCTCTGTGTTCATAACTTACACCATTCAGCCATAACATTATGACCATCTCCTTGTTTTCACATTCACTGTCCACTCTATCAGCTCCTCCGATCATAGAGGAGCACTTTGTAGTTCTATAATTACTGACTGTAGCTCATCTGTTCCTCTGCAGAATTTATTCTCCTCCTTTCACCCTGACCTTTGGAGTGGATCAGACACAGCAGTGCTGCTGGAGTGTTTAAACCCCTCAGTGTCACTGCTGGACTAAGAACAGTCCACCAACCAGAAATATCCAGCCAATAGTGTCCTGTGGGCACTGTTTAAGGACTAGAAGTTGACCAACACAAACTGTGCTGAACAGTGTCTAATAGAGTGGACAGTGAGTGGCCACAGTGTGTAAACACTCCAGCAGCACTGCTGTGTCTGATCCAGTGCAACACACACTAACACAGCATTCTAGTGACACTGCAGTGCTGAGAATGATACACCACCCATGTAATAGCTGCTCTGTGGTGGTCCTGTGGGGTCCTGATCATTGAAGATCAGGGTAAAGCACCTTGAGCAGCTCCCCAGCTCCCTGATCGCTGAGGATAGGGTTGCCCACTGCTCCGGGCACGTTTGCTCACTGCCCCCTGGTGTGTGAATTCACTAGTGTGTATGTGTGTCACTGTATGTGGACGGATGGGATAAATGTGGAGGATTAAATCCCGTGTGTGCAAAACACAGCAGGTTAAAAAGTATAATTGCTATTACTAGAAACAGTGGTTATAATGTTATGGCTGATCATTGTATGAACTATGTCAACCTACTTTTACAGAAACCAGATACTACATGATTTCAGACAACAACTGCAAATTCAGGCCCCTGTGCCATGTACATTAGTGACTATCTGTAAGACAAAATTCCGACATCCAGATCATAGCACTAATCTGAGTGGAAGACCGCTATTCCATTAGAGAAGTCTGTAGTTAAGTGAATTGCAGTGCCTATAATAAGCCTTCATGAGCGAAGACATGCTGAAAGTAAACAGTTCAAGCTGTGCACTGAGAGTTCAGAATGGAGTGTGATTACGTTCCTGCTGTGAGGAGCATCTGACGCTACCTTTAATCCTGTTCATGGATTGTCTGAAGGAGGTCCTACTGCCCAGTCTACTGCCCTATTTCCTGACTGGCTCCAGATGGTGTTGCAGCCACATCACTCACACACCTGAACTCCGTCTCAAAAAGAATAGGGTTTGTGTTCATTTGATCCAATGGTGAAAATGGTAATCGTGGGAAATGTTCATCAGGAAGTATGAGTTTACTTTACTGATGACTCTGATGTAGTATGGTTGGAGATGAATTGTGCTGTGTATTGTTCAAATGAAGCAATGTTTTGGGTTGTTTTGGCTCTACGTGGGTTTTACTTTATTGGCAATGCCGATTTCACCGTAAAATACCATAAAATACTGGTCTGTAGATGTTTGCCTTTAAATTTAATCTGTTATTGTATCTTTCATTTTATTACAAAAATCATATTTACTCATTGATGTTAAAGTCATGATGTTAAAGTGTCAGTATTTATCTGTAATGGCAGAAACACAGCGTGCTGTATATTTAAATAGTAACCTTTAATTGCTATGTTTCTACGGCATAATTTGAACAAGACTGTACCCCGTAAAGCGTTGTCCCTCCAGAAACCATTTCCATACAAACCACCCACTCAAGATCTTTACTACAATTAAATTGTACAATGAAACTTACCAGTGTAATATGATATTACAACATGGTAATTGTTTTATATTTTGCACAAAATATATCTCGATTTATCAATATTATCAAATATTGCCCAGTACTACACAGGTGTTTTCTCACATAAAAGTCTGAACCAAAGTTCATGTTTTTGTTACATTGTATTTGTTACAATGTATTCTTTGTTACATTGTGGTCTAGTTAGTTCTGGTTTCACACTGCAGATTTGTGACCTTACTACTTCCTGTTGTCATCGCATGTCGCACCGTGGGCTGCGTCTCCCTATACTAGACACTGATTGGTTTGCCGTTCCAGGTGTTGCTCTGATTTCTGCCTCCCTGCCTAAACCTGACTTCCTTCAGGTGCACACACATCACATGGCAGAGTGAGTGTTGCAGATACGTTTCCTGTATTTGGTCCAAAGGTCTGAACCATCCAAAAAATCATTGATCCAGGCTGAGACCATGTCTTTTGACTCAATCAGGTTCTACTCCTTTGATCCAGACCATGGTCTGCAGCACCTTTCACACCTCCTCCTTTAGATCAGACCTAAGGGTGCTCTCTTACCTTATGTGGTCCAGACTTGTGTGGTCCAGACAAGTTGTTACCTGACCTAAAAAAGCAACATTTATATGGTTAAACAGTGAGAGCATGTTAAATATAGAGCTGACTGCTGAATATTAATTACTTAATCACACATATCGAACCCTGTTTGGGTGGAGGTGCTGCTCTTTCACAGCCTACTAAGTGCACTACATAGGGGAGAGGGAGTGGTTTGAGGAAAGGCCTCACAAAGTAAACACTGTGTGCTGCTTTTTGGAAGAATGGAAGAACAAGGAAGAATTCTTTCCCAGATTAAACTTTAGGAGACCTTCTATGCTCAGGTCTTGATGACGTAAACTGAACTTGGTCTGAACAAATCTTGGACACACAGCTCCACTGGAAGGAGGAGGAAACACAGGGGTGGGTAATGTTACTCACAGCTGGCTGTTACCATACCAATGCCAGAAGGTGTGACTGTGATCGGTGGAGACCTTTTGTTGGCAGTGCCAAATTGCAAAATTAGAGCAGAGGTAGAACAATATTTTGTTGCATTTCGTCTTCTGACAGGGGTTCACACGTATACAGTTGTTTTAAATACATGTCCAGTGTCCCTTAATCGCCATATCTGTATCATGTTGGCAACGCCCTGACCTCCTCTGACTGTTTCCTTGGTTTTCTGACTTGGTTCTTCTTTTCTGATGCAGTACTTTCTAAAGCTTTTACTGCAGGTTGTTTTTAGATTTTCTTTCTTCAGTCTCTTCTACAGGAGGTCAGGGGTGAAAGCAGACTTAATTTATTTAAGGTTTGGAGATTGATGTGGCCGCTCTAAAACGTTAGACTGATGAAGATGAAGACAATGTGTTCACAGTGCTTCAGGTCTGGTTCTTCCTACATGACAGAGATTCTCCTGATTACATTGGGTGCATTTCTCTGTAAACTGACAGACAGAATGTTTCTGCAGACTGATTTAATTCTGATGCTACCATCTACCTTCAGGTCCATCATCATTAGTGATTACTAAGCTTCTTAGAGAAGCAGTGATGCTTCTGTCCAAACCATGATACTACCTCTGCCATGTCTGACGGATGAGCTAATAAGTTCTTAGGTGGAACCTATTCCATAATAAACCACCCATGGTTTATCTCCTTTCGGGACATTTTAAATTGTTGTGTTGGCTATTTTCACATTTCCTCAAATGGTCCTTATGGGTTAATAATTTTTGCTTGATTAAAAATGGATGGATTCAGACAAAAGGAGCAATGTTTTAATTTAAATGTTTACAAATCTATATACAAATGCAGATATATATTTTTCTGTTTTATCTTTGGGTTAATATTCACTGGGTTCACTGGGTTTCTGACTTGTAGGTTAGTATTTTGGTGTTTGTTACACATCATAAAATGTAAAAAGCTCTTAATCTCCATTTACATTTATGACATTTAGCAGATGCTCTTATCCAGAGTGACTTTCAAGTTTACTCATATTACAGAGGAGGTCAGAGAATTGTTAGGAGTCTTGCCCAAAGACTCATATTGGTGAAGCACAGCATAGTTGCCCAGACTGGGATTCAAACCATAGTTTCCCACATGGCTCACTGGTGGTGTTATCTGTTGCACCACACCAATCATTAATCTGATCTTTATGCATCAGATGATAAACAGGGTGTCTTTAAAATACTGCACTGCATTATCCATATAACCATCTGAGTCCGTGATCAATGGCCTTCAAAAGTGATTGTGTTTTTGTTTCTGTCTTGTTTACAGCACCGTGACCGCACTATACCGGTCCTCATCATTGGGATCCTCGTCTTCCTCCCTGGATTCTACCATTTGCGAATCGCCTACTATGCCTCTAAGGGCTACCGAGGCTACTCCTACGACGACATTCCAGACTTTGATGATTGAGTAACATGGAAGATGGTGACAGCTCACTGGCATGTCTGATAGATCTCTGAAAAAGAGCACTCTTTCATGTGCAGACAGACAAAGCTGTGGGTTTGACAAGCTCTCATTTTGAAGTGAACTACATGGAGAAAAGATGGTATGAGTTAGCACAGCAGAAAATGTCTGGTAATTTGAGCATGAAGAGTCCACCATCTGCATCTATATTTACATTCCATACTTCAGTAACGGGAAAACGCTTGTAGCATTCATGATGTTAGTGCCCTGTTTCAGTTCAACTATTTGTGGCTCTGATTAGAACTGAGGCAGGGAAGATGTAGCCAACTGAGGAATAAGTTGCTGCCTGTTTTTATTTAACATTGATTTGATGTGTTCCAGTAGACTTATTTTAGGTTGGGAGAAGCTTGGTCTGTAAAGCTGTTTCTCTTTAAATGTACGAAACTACCAGAGAAATCATGGGATGCAATGCTGAGCTCAGCCTTTGCCATCTAAGATCAAGGATCCCATAGCTTCTCTGGTAATTGTGTACATTTCAGAGTTGCAAGCACTCGCCAAAACATCACCATTCGCGTTCATGAGGTTAAATTGTGTATTATTTATTATTATTTAGCACTCTTCTCTTCAGTTTTGAGATGTTTTCTGGCCATTCCTGTACTGCATCATCTTACCTGCTAAGGTTATTTTAATGCTGCAAAATCTACGGCCTTGAACATCGGTTGTTTCAGGTTACTGTAACGAAAAATAAGTAAATAAATACAATGATTACTTAAAAAAGCCTGTTTGGAGGCTCTTATCTTCTCACTGACTTAATGGAATGAATATATAGTCTTCCTGATAGCACGAGCATAGCTGACCACTGATGGTCCACTGAGAGAAAAGTTGGAGGTTCACTGGTTCTTTGTTCAGCGTATTTTCTGGATGGTCCACTGGTGTATAACATTTTTTATTACTAAATTTTCCAATCGCAGTGCAGCGAATCAAATAATTGATCTTTTTCATGTCATTTGTAAATTAATTTAGTATAGGTTCAACCTCAATGTCAGGTTAGATAGTGTTCTAGATAGAGAGTTTTATATCAGACCTAGGCATTATTTTTTCCCTTCCTTATTACCTTGTAATATAAGGTTCTGTATGTATTGTGAGCAGTTCTGAGATATTGACTCTTAAAGTCTTTATTTTGACATTGACATTTGGAGACAGAAACATTCTGTTCTAGATAAAGTGCAAAAACAACAACATAATATTTAGACAGAATAATAAAATATAATTATTCCTACTCAACTGCTGTTCTTTAAATAGTTGGGATTATTTCACATAAAATGACATGTAAGGTAGTCATGCAACATCTGCATTTTCAATCTGCGTTCTGAGCAGTTGTGAGATATTGACCCAAAGTCTTTATATGGACTATATATGGATGACAAAAATATATAAATATCAGAAAGAACCTTTTTAGGAGATTAAAAACTAGTTACACAGGAGAATATTTGGGTGGTCCGAGTATGGACCAGCACTGGCAGACAGTCAGCGGGTTGCCAACCTTATATGGTATATGCTCTGATATATGCTCGCTATCTGGGCTGTACTTCAATCATTCAAATTAAATATAAATCAAATCTAAATGATGGGGTAGATTCAGTGTTGATTGTCAACCTGCGCCCTCTTGCGGGAGGACGGCAAATAGGCCTGGAAATCCTTTGTTTACATTAACGCCTCTTTGTAGAAATGCTGATTCTTTATCTGATCTTAATCTTGGTCACAAAGAGATGAATAAAAAAAAAGGTTGAATTCTTGAAATCAATCACAAGGTCTATAATGAGAGTCTTTGTGCTGTTTATAACAAAAGTGAAATAATAAAAACATCCTGGTGTTTTCTGCATCTCTGAATAGTGGGCAATGAAACAGGACCGTTAAATGAGAAGTTATAGACCATTTTAGTTTACAATTCAACAGTTAATCATCGTGACAAATAGTAATTTGATAAAGCAAGATTTTCTCACGTGCAGTTACTGGTGTATCAATGGATTAACCTTTATTTTTATTCAGGAACACGAGGGACACCCTTCCAAAGTTCCAAAGAGATTGATAACCGCATTAAAAATAGTATTCATTTGGAAACATTGAGACAATGTTGGTGTGGTGCAACAGATAACACCGCCAGTGAGCCACCACACCATGGGGGAGACTGGGGTTCAATTCCCAGTCTGGGCAACTATGTAAGTTGCTCTGGATAAATGCCTCAGTTAAATGCCATAAAAGTGATAAATTATATTTGAGATAAACCAAGATAAATAATAAAAGGGGAATAGAAAATGTAAATACAGTAGCCAAATAAAATTTAATTGATAAGAAAGTTAAAAGGTAAAAGAATACAAATAATAATTAATATTCATAATTAATAATAATGTGAAATAAGTAGAAACAGTTAAAAGGTAAAATAATAATAATAATAATAATAAGTAGAAACAGTAAAAATGTAAAGTAAAATAATATATAATAACAATAATAATAAAAATAATAAGTAGAAACATAGCTAAAAGGTAATGTGTAATGATAATAATAATAATAATAATAATAATAATAATAATAATAATAATAATAATAAGTAGAAGTCCCCTCATCCTCTCTGGGCCCTGTAAACTGCAGCTCTTTGGAGGTCAAACAGACCAGAGCAGGGGCTCTTCAGTCCGGACAGAGGAGCACATGGACCAATGGGGGTGTGGCCGAGGGGCTCTCAGGGGCGGGGCGAACATGGGGGCGGGGCGAGGAGGTAGAGGGAGAAGGTGTTTTGGAAAGTGGATGTTAGTCCGTCACGGTCAGTCGTGGTCAGTGGGTGGTGTCCGAGGGGGGACAGTGGAGCACGTGCAGGTTCTGAACTTTCAGAGGAGGCCGGTGTGTTCCTTAGAGAGGCGCAGAGGTTCTTCTCCATCTGCGCTGGAAGAGGCGCGAAAGTGGAGGCGCGCGCGTCTCCCCTGCGCGTTTCAGGCGCTTAGTTAGCATTTTAGCTCCCAGCGCCTCAGGAGACACAAAGATCGTTGGACAGAGGACAAAACCGCGTTTCCTGAGGACAACTGGGGACGAGGAGCTCGTGGACAGGGACTAGCAGCTCGCTGGAGCTGAACACCTGCTGCTGTGGAGATAAAACGGTGGATATTCGGCTATTTTACCTCAGTTTACCTCGGTTTCTGAGGTAAAACTTTAATTTCTGAGGCAAAACCTCAGTTTATGAGGTAAAACTTATTTTTTTTTGTGGTAAAGCCTCAGTTTCCGAGACAAAACCTCAATTTCTGAGGCAAAACCTCTGTTTCTGAGGCAAAACCTCAGTTTCTGAGGTAAAACAGACCTGTTTATCCCACTGTTCTGTAAGATAGCCCAGTGACAAAGCTAAACTGGATCTAACACTCATCCTAAACCTTGCTCAGGAGGAGAAGGACGAGGAAAACTCATCCATGGAGTGACTTCTGTGTGTTGACTGTCAGATAAGTGCCTCAGTCAGGTAAAACTAACCTAAACCATCGCTTTCCACAACATACAGCTCATATTTGATCGACCTCTCAATTAAACAGTCTATTCTGGTTATATTTTGCACATTTCAAGGGTTGTTCCACTTTATTTCCTGTCCCTTTATTACCCACAGAGACAACATGTCCCAGACCCTTTAAAGGATGTGGAAAGTTACTTACAGCACTTTGTCCCTCTATTTACCTCATAAAACATCCTTCAGCAGTGCACAAGTCCAAGCTTCTTTACAGGTGTATTTATTACATTATTTAACCCTTCAAATGCTTTTACAAAATAAAAGTAATTTATTTCACCAGTTCTGACCCAGTTTCTGGACTAAACGCTGAAAAAATTATTGAAATCTTGGTTTTGTACTTGTTATTTTTTATCAGAATCTGTTCTGGGCTTTACAGGAGGCTCAATGTGGGAACAATGACCATCAGCTCTTTCGTTGATGCTGTTCGTTCACACTTTCTTACATCCAACCTACAGACTTCAGGGCAGAAAGCCCCCCAAAGCCCACCTATAGACTCACCTGACTACATATAAGTGTTATATAAAGCTATTATTAGATACCCACCACAGAGGAATATACAGAGTAATAGGAAGAGCACATTTTTAATAGTACATTTAGTGATAGACTATAATAACAGTCCATAGGTAGGAGGTGTCCCAGAGTCTACTGGAACTGATATCCGATATCACTGGGTTCCATTAAACCAGTACTTATGGGTATTAAAGAGCAAGTCTTACACATGCTGCCCCCCATCCCCCAGTAAGGAGTTGGGGACCAGCACGGACAAGCATGTGGATGTTGGGGTGGGGTGACGTGGTGGGGGTTTTACTCACTGACACAGTGAGACTCCACAGCACAGACAGACAGCTTAAATACACCTTTGCCATTATCTGTCCCGTGTTTGAATTACACAGTAATTCCCGGGTGGTTATTGGTTTTACTGGGGGCTACTGGGTGGTCAGGAGTGGCTTTGAAATCGTGAACTTGCTCACTCAGTCAGGCCTGCGGCCACCACTGCTTCAGCTCAAAACCCCCGTTCATCTGGTGAAGGACCACGTCGACTTATTCCTGGCCTTTTCTCTGTTTATGTGCAAACAAAGATTACTGATGTTGGCACCATCTGTTTTCATAAATCATACATGCAGCTGTTCCGATCAAAGGTCTCAGCGGGGACACCAATAGGAAAACTAAGTGTTTTGCTTTCTCTTTCTCTGTTGTTCCCATTCTCTGTGTTTTTGCTGCACACACATAATACCATCACAGATATGAAGCTATGTCCTGATGTCACACCACCACCATTTGTTAGATGTTTCTCTCAGTTTACCATTTCTCTTCAAGACAGTAATGCACCCTCACAGCCAGTGAAAAGTTTCTCTGGACTTAAAACTAAAGGGCTTACAGTTGGATGGAAGTTAAAGCTAGAAACCGGGATTACAGTAAGTTACTTTTACTACAGGCCACTAATAGAAGCATTGTGAGCATTCTTAGTCAGTCCTTGGTTAAATAATAATGAGCGCACACATGGGTATATCCCGTGAGAGATCATGCACGAGGGAGGCACGAGACCGCTGCTGGTATTACTGTTCCATAGTGAATATTCCTACCTGTTCTCTTTAAACCTGAAGTGTGTTCTGAGCTTCGGCATCACATACACAGTTAACCCTCAGAAGCTGAGCCATGAGTTTTGTATGCTGAACTTTTGTTATAATTACATAATTGCATATTTAATTACATAGTGACTAATTACATGTATTAATCAATTTCTGAATGTAGCAACGTAGTATGTTATTGCTCTAACAAACCTGCTTATCCTGGCAATTAACAGGTGAGTTGAATCAGGTGCGCCTGAGCAGGAAGGAAGTGGTTTGATTTGTAATTTAGTTAAACTTGAATTTAATTTCTGGATTTCTGATTGTCATCAGCTATTAGCCATCCTGATCAACAGTAAAAAAAATGTTACTTTAAATGCAATGTGCATAGAATCTTATTTTCTAATGTTCTGAGATGCACTAGTGTATGAATTCTTTCTTTCTTTCCAGATACTGTAGCACAACTTGATCAAATCTAAATTTCTAAGAGCACATTTCTGCTTATATTAAATGTATGCCTGTGTCATTGCTAGTAAAGGTCATACGGCTGGTTTCCGTTAAAGTGCGATCTGTAGTTTGAAGCAACTTTTTTTATAAGATTGTAACCTCTCTGTCTGTTGTTGAGTTGGATATGTTATCCCTACTCTACTGTTCTGTAAAAAGGTGTGATTATTTCACATGAAATTACATTTAATGTAGTAATGCAACTTTTAATCTCAACGAGTGGTACAGATGTGTGCGCATGTTGTTTTAGCAGAACTCAGCACAGTCTGAAACAGGTGTGGAATACCAGCTTATCCTGGGCATTAGAGGACTAGATCAGGCTTTAAGGTGCTACCTGGTATCTGAGGGCATTGATTACACTCTGTCACATCTCAGGCTCTAATTAGATCTAATTATTTCCAGGTATCTTCTAACAGCCTGCTGTTTGCCTGCTGTAGCTGCCAGAGCTTAGTAATATATGTTACGTTCCATTATCGTTTAGACCTCTGCCATATTACAGTCACAACAAGAAGCAATTATTATTTTCCATTGCTGTGTAGTACTTACCATACAATACCAAGTTCAGTTTAGTACCTTAGAGCCTGTGAGCCTATTTGCTTGGATGTATATTGTTCCAGAAATAATTATAATAAACAATATTATTGTAATTTCAAGATAATTTTATGCCACTGATATAATGATAATGTAATGGCATAATAATGCAATTATACCTCTTTAAAGAGCAGTGAACTTTTAATTATTTAATTATTCACAATAAATAAAAGAATAAAATGAAACCACTGTATTTAAATGGAGTCAGTATACTGGCATATTCATATTAATGTGCTCTCCTTGCTGAGAAAAACATAATGGGTGATGTTATGGTCAGCAGAATGTATGATAAGTAGATAAGGCTTACCTGGCAGCAGACTTCTCTAAAAGTCATGGACATTGGCATGGTGTGACAAATGTCTTGACTGTGTGCTGGGTCACAAAGAAATAAAGACATGCTTTGTGATTGCCTGTATTTGTCTAATCTAACTTAATTATGTAAATTCAGAGTGAAATACTGTAGTCCACTTTCTCTTTATATACGTAATATAACATATATTTAATCAGTCCTGTTTGTCTGGATATTGTGCATCAGATTCTGAATATAAATATATATATATATATATATATATATATATATATATATATATATATAAATCGCTGAACTCAGTATTTGATTAGCAGTTTTTAAGAATGTGCTACTGTTACTGGTGTACTTTGTGTGAACATATTGTTAAATATTGTGCATTATTAAAATGTCTTTAAATATCATGTCAATTTATCAGTATTTTTACTATATTGGCCACCTCTACTTGAGGATGAGCCTTAAAAAATGACACAGGGAAAGGGGTATTTGAAACTGGACCTGATATGTTTCTTAAACTGTTAACACAGCATGTTTGCATCCAGAACCAGTTAACTCTATAAAAATGGCCAAAAAATAACTAATTTTGCTTGATAAAACATAAATATATAATATGGATGGCTTTCTGATCAACGTTGCCACAAACAAGGGGCAGACGGCAACAGTAAACAGCAAAAATAGTACTTTTTACACTAGAGAATAGCAATGACATGGAGCTGTTTACAATAAAACTACACCAACTGCAGAAATGATGGATGGAAAAGGTTTTCTATCCTTCTGGGATAACACTTTTTTTTCATAATGTTAAATTGGCTAATAAGTAGTGCAAAACAAACCCATCCAAATCCGAAATGGTAACGTTTGTAAGCAGGAAACGCATCTATGTATATGTATAAATATATGAAACTTTCATAGAATTATAAAATCAAACATCAGTGTAGTATATAAATATTACCACTCCGGGCACGTGTGCTCACTGCCCCCTAGTGTGTGAATTCACAAGTGGTTATGTGTGTGTATCACTGTGTGTGGATTAATTAAATACGGAGGGCAAATTCCCCTGTGTGCAGTACAGTGGGTATTTGAGCACCTTTACCTTTAAATTTTTTAAAGTTTTGAAATGCACTTCATTGACTTCATTATCGTGATGAAAACACATTCACATATATCTGCATAATCATCAGCATGTAGCTGATGTGTTTATATCTTACTACTTGTTACAAAGTAAGATCAATAGTGGGACGCTGGCCTACTGCCCTTGCCCACGTCCTCTGTCCCCTTTCTTGGCCTGCTCTACCAGCTCTTTCTCTGGAAGGATCATCCAGGATTAGTGACAGAGTAATACAGCTGCTTATCAGGCTGTCTCCGTCTTGCACGCTTCAGTACAAAGAACCTAGGCTACACAGTGATCTGTTATTCATCTTTACTCTCAGAGATGCATGAGATGCCTTCACAGAGGTGCCAACACTATTCATTTTTTGGCTATCAAGCCCCAGTTCTACAAGCATTCAATCATTCGTGCTTTATGTCTGCTAAAAGGATCTTGCAAAGCCAGTCAGGAGATTTGTGTAAGGCTTTTGAATGCTGAAGTAACATCTGCGAAATGATAACCCAGAACGGTCGTCTGTGTATAAGGAACAAATTTCAGGCACTTTTCTACACATCTTTGTATGTACCATCGTTTTCTACAAGTGGATCTTTGACCCTGAGGAAATCCTTACGGCCTTGATTCAACTTGTTTCAGGTCTCTGCAAGAGGGATTATTCTTACCCTCCAAACCCAGTTCATCACCTTGTAGCACCTTGTTGTTGTGACTCACATCAAGCTTCTAAAAGCTTCTATCGCCAAGAAACACCAGTAATTTATGGTGCCATTGGACACAATTTATGAAATACCACATGATAGGAAATGAACCCACCATGTACCTCATAACAAGACCAAAATGACATGCATCCCAGCACTCAGATTTACTCTGAGCATGTGTGAACACGGCTTCAACTGTTCGTCTGTAAATAGAAACAGCAAAACTTGAAAGATTACCTATAAAAGTTAAGCCAAGCTAGGGATTACAAGGTGCTGGAGTGGCAAGCTTTGGCATCTGTCAGATGAATCAAAACAAGTATGAACTAAGCTAGGAGAGGAATGTGTAAAGTTTGATTGACCGTGTAGTGCCTCACATTTCAAGGTCTTCATTTGCATGGCTATTATCAGTGTTTAATTAATTTATTCCATCAAGGCCCTGAGCAGCAGGAGTTGATCAGTGCAAACATTAGAAATGTGCCATCTAGAGAAGACTCCATCATGGGCTGCTGTCTGTCCAAAGGGACAGTCTCAGTCCTCTAACAGATGCTGCTGGTCTTAAGTGGATAAACTGGCACAAAACTGTCCACGGCGACATGGCTTTTTCTGAGTAAAGTCTTAAATGACACAGATTGCTATTTGGTTAGTTATGTTCATAGCAAAGCAGAGCCAGCTGTTATGCATAGCCAGTACCAAGGGACCTTTCTTCACCTCATAACCATCTGTTTAACATCAGGTGTTCTTCCTCAAGGTGCTTGTGAAACTTAAGCAAGTATTTAGCTTTAAAATCCCAAGCTTGTTACTTAATGTATGAAGGTTTTCTAACAGGTTGGTGTTTTTATGGCCCACTGGGGAGCCAGATTTTTTTCTGCTGAATATGGGCCTTCATTGCATTCACCATAATTTTATATTAGTCATTTTAGTGTCGAGAGGATATTTTCACATTTGTGTTGCAGTTTCTTTAATAAAAATTGATCATAGATGTGAACATTACATGACACAACTGGGAATTAAACAGACCGGCCGTTACTCTGCTGTTCACTTCCTGTAATATTTTGGATTTAAAATTTACAGTTAGTTAAACTCCTCCTAAACCTTTCTTAACTCCTGTCTTAATGATCTGTAACTTAATCCCTGAGGAGGATTGAATGTGCTATTTGTTTTTCAGTTGAATTAATTTTGTGAAAGGGTGCACAATGGCTCCATTTTTGGATGGATAATACCTCTTAAGTTTGAAGTAGTGACACCTACTTTTTGAAGGAAGGAAATCAGCATCTTCTTAAAGCTTGTCAGCAGATGCAAGCATGGCGTTCTCTAACATCTCCTGGTAGATGCTGCATTGATCTGGACTTGGTAAAACACAGTGGCCCAACACCAGCACATGACTCGACCCCTTAAACCCTCAAACTTGACTTGGATTGTAGATGAAATGTAGAATTGACTTTAATTTGATAAGGCACTGCTGATGCTGCCTCTGTTACATGAGGGGCTTGGTGTTAAGAATGGTACAGTAGGAACCCCTTTCTTTGAGACGTTTGTACGTGGTGGCTAAGTCCAATCATTGTGAAGCTTTCCAAAGTTATTGAATCCACTTTTCTTCACAATCCTTCCAGGCTGCGGTCGTCCCTGTTCCTCGTGCACCACCACATTTCCACCTTCCAGTCAACTTTCCATTAATATGCTTTGATACAGCACTCTTGACGGTGTGACCAAGCCATGATGTTATGTCCTGTTGCGTTTTTTTTATGCTCCAGACTCATTATTCAACTATGCCAAGATAAATACAGTTTTCCATTCTATGGCACCTTTAGTGTCAACGCAGGCCATCCTACAAATCTTATTACTGGCCTGTAAGTATAGTGGACACCTGTGCTAAGGATTAAACACCTTTTATCAAGCATAGTATTTACTTTTTAAACAGAGTGTACTTCCTCAGTCTCTGTGCTGAATAAATGTTTACACATTTGCTCACCAAACTAAGAACTAAGAGTTTATTGTTTTTCAGACAGACACACCTGTAAGGTAAGGGGGCAGTAAAATAATGTTGACTGACCGCTCTTCCCCTCCCCATTACTCTTCCTGAGCATGAAGACTTTGTTCTCTCGTTCCCACTAAAATCCTCTGACAAGACAGCCTTGTTGGACAGCCTGGCTACATGCAGAGCAACACAAAGCCCAATGCTTCTCCATTTATTTAAAATCTAAGCCTTGTTTCTGGATCGGCTTCTTCTGTACCGTAAGGAATGCAAAATGAAGAAGCTTTTAATATCAGATTTAAATAATCTGTACTGTCATACAATATATGTCCAAAAGATTGTGCACCCATTGCTGATTGCACAGATGTGCAAATGCACACTTACAGAAGATAGATAGAATAGGACTCTTTGAAGCATATAAACAGACATGAACCCATTGACACCATGTCTGATGCTAGGTGTTGCCTAGAGGGGAGTAAAGCCCCCCCAGCATTGAGCTGCAGAGCCGTGGAACTGTTTTCTCTGCACCGTAAAAATGCAGGAGTTTGCTATATATTACAGTAATTGGTCACATTACAGTATTGTAGTTAGTCTTTTTATATCTTTAGGAGCCACAAGGCACACTTTATACCCACAATCACCATTTATGAGACTTCTGTGAGTAATGATGTCAGGCTACATGGAGGATGGGCTTCACTCCAAGAGTCTTGATGTTCACTTCTTTATTTGATTTGAAGAGCTCCTGTTTGGAACCATCTTCCGGTGTTTTCTTCATCTGTGAATGAACAGGTACTGCAGTACAGTAACATTGAACACCAGTATTGAAGAAAATATAATTTAATAGCATAATACTGTAAAAGTACTGAATTACAGCCATATCATATAACTGTTTAACATTTACATGTTTATAAAAAAAGCAGTATTTGTATATATTTACAACCCTGTTAATTTAAAATCTTCTGGTAACCTTAGTATTATGTAATATGTAAATGCATAAACATTATAGTTATAACAGTTGTGACAATGCAGTATACATGAAAGCTCAGTGAGTCTGTCAGTTTTGTACATGTGCAGATAAAGTGTCAGTGCAGTGATTGGATAGATGGAGAAATGTCCAGCTATATTCATTGAGTATGTTCTGGTAGTGGCCCAATACTTTTGTTCATATAATGCATGTATGTGTTTGAAATTATGGGCAATATTTATTGAGCTACACATACATAAGTAGTGTCTCTCAGTACAACGTTGGGTTTCATGCAAAATGTCAGATTGTTGTTGAGGTTACCTCAGAGTTGTACAGGTTCCTCATGATGTCCTGTGATGATCCATCCCATGCAGCTTGAATGTTCTCACTCAGTTCTGCAGATGGTGTGGTATGGGTGGAGTGTTGATAGTCCAATAGCATCCCACACATTTTCAGTTACGGACAGGTCTGGCAGGGTGGCTGGCTGTGTGTTCAATGCAAATTATTGAGCAGAATGCGAACGAGCATTGTACTATTGTACTATACTGTTGGAATAGTGTACCAGAGTGTGCGTTCAGAACAGGTCCACTGGTTGCAGGACCTGATTAGTGTAACGTTGGATGGTCAAAGTGCTTGTAATGAAGACGAACGGTAATCTGGTATTTTATCTAATTGCACCCACACCATGACACCAGGCCTTCTAGTCATGTGAGGCTTGACAGCAAACCATTGATCTTGGCGCTGACCACGGTGCCTCCACACACAGATTCGTTGGTCATCTCCACCAAAAGTTGGACTCGTCACATTTCACAAAATGTCACAAATAGTCAAATGCAATTAATGATTGCACCTTGTGTTTCATGTTATGTGGTGTCTACATTCTCCTTACATGCCAGTTCACCCCAAGTGTTGAATTAAAATGCTTTCTTGAGGTGTTTGAAGGGTGAGCTGTTTATCTCAGTGGTGACATTGGTTTTGCTTGGAAACACACAGTTGCAGGGGAAGTCTAATTTTGTCTCAGAATGATGCAGTTGTGTGCAATACGGGCCAATACTGTGCAATAGCCATCTATTGTAATGCCTGGCTTGAAGGCCAAATGTACAACAGTCTGGAGTCAAAATTCCCCTGCAATTCAAATCACATTTCCCTCCAGGCATGTGTTCATGGACGATAGAGATACATGACCTGTTTGTTTTCATTCAGTATTAGCATTTCTAGTTGATGTTACTTTCTCAAACACAATCTTGCCTCTATATCTTTGTGTGTGTGTGTGTGTGTGTGTGTGTGTGTGTGTGTGTGTGTGTGTGTGTGTGTGTGTGTGTGTGTGTGTGTGTGTGTGTGTGTGGAGATATTGGAAACATTGATTTGAGATTCTAGTTCATGTTGCATTATTGCATCATGTATGTTCAATTATGCCACTTCCCAGAGGCGTAGTATTCAGATGCAGTGACTGGGCAAATCTGTTAAGAACCCAGAACTCATGGTCATGTTCATGAAACTGGTTTGAGGTGACTTCTTTCCTTTCTGACATGTTGCATCACAGTATAAGATGGCATTCACGCAATGATTGGTATTAACAGACTGAAAGTGACTGACAGACATGGTACCTAAAGTGTTCTTTTGCTGTTGTAGGCCACCCCCCTTAAGCTTAAATGTTTCAAAAGTTTGGATACACCTATACACTTCAACCCTTTAAGAAAACCTCACAGGACAGTCTGTATAAACAACATTGAAGTGCAGTGTATGTTAAAAACATGACCAGTATTCCCAGTTTTAGTTTAGTTCTTTTAGAACATTTTACATGCCAGAGTAATTTATTTCGGATGTCTGTTCATGCTGAATGGAGGGATCCTCTCTGAACTTTGATGGGCTGATATTTTCTCAGTGTGGACCAGTGTGGTTTGTCTTGGCGGCACGGTAGCATAGTGGTTAACTCATTTGCCTCCCGGCAGTGGGGTCAGAGTGGATTTTACATGTTCTCCCCATGTCTGCGGGTGTTTCCTCCCACATTCCAAAAACTTGGATTCCCTGAATTACCCTGATGTGTGTGAATCCCTGTTTATATCATTGTAATAAGACTGTGATAAGTGGCCGAGCGAGAATGTAAAGTGAGCTTTTTTATGACATGTGAATAATAGATTTTTTGCAGTCGCTCAAATACAAATTCTAAATCTGTGCGGCCTGTATCATACCTGTAATTGTTCTGAATGATATTGCTCTGCCGAGGAATCTTACTTTCCACTGTCTCAAGCAGACAGATCATGCTTATTAGAAAACTGAGAATTTGAACTCTTTATGGGTGTAAAGGCCTGCCATTAGGAATTCATTCATTACTTTAAAGGAAGTGGTGATGGAGTCACATAGAAGCACTGTTTAAACATTTTCACTCAGAGTTTCTTCTTTAAACATGAGAGTAGAGCATGAATACATCACGGCACATTTGACAAACTTTTGTGTGCCAAATGCATTCTTAAAATAGTCGCTCAGCCTTACTGCTGCTGTAATTAACTTAAAGTAATAAGCTGGTGTAAGTGGCTTTGAACGCGTTGTGTTTGTGAGTGTCTGATTGCGTGTGGCAAAGTGAAGGCTGCTCTCAGGTACTTCAGCCGTGTGAATGTTTGCCAGCATGTTATTAAATTTACCCCCACTTTAATTTCCATTCAGCTTGGAACGCAACTCATCCAGAGCATTGCAGTGAGCCTAAAAGGGCAGCAGAAATAAATCTCCCCTTCTCTCTCTATTTTTCTCTTTCTCTGTCACTTACAAATGTCAGTACATTAACTATAGCATATTTACCATTTCAGGTAGGAATGGGAAACATAATGATCTAATACTCAGCAGTTCTGTAACCGTTTTAAAACAGGGCACAGCTCATGAAAGTGACTTCAAGAATCATCATTTTATATTTAGTCATATCACTTACTGTTCATCTAGGCTCACTGAAGTTTACATTATGGGTTTAACTCATATTCCAGGTTTGTAGTACCTTCACCCAAGCCACTTATCAGTCATTTGATACTAACTCTCTGGCCGTCCAGATAGGCTTAGGCAAGGCTAATCTGCCTGAGCGCGTCAGAGGCCGATGCAGGTGGAGATCTGGCTGTGTCAGTCTCTGATGACCGCAGTGCTCTATAACCCTAATTTGTTAGACTTGATCTGTTACCACATGCATTATATGCACAAAAGTATTGGGACACCTGATCATTTAGATCAAAGTACTAGATTTTGGAGCATTGCTGTGAGGATTAGATTGCATTCAGCAACCAGAGCTAGAGTCAGTGAGGTCAGGATGTTGGATGTTCACTACCCCACCTCATCCACAACACCCCAACTGCATCATTATGGAGAACACAGTTCCGATGCTCCACAGCTTAATGCAAATACAGCTACACTCAAAACAAGCCAATAGGATGGCTGTTCTGTGAAGCACAAATGCATTTGTCCAGTGCCAAACCACAGCTCAGACAGATTGCTTCAATGTCACAGTGAAGTCTTAAGGAAAGAATGCATGCAGTTAGTGTACCATTCACCCCTGTCTGCCAGACTAGGTTTGGCAGATAAATTACTCTGTGAATATTTGTCTCTGTGGTTTAACAAGCTCGTATTTTATTTCTGAGGAAGAGACAGAGTTACACATTTCTTAACATTGCTCGTAATTTTAAGACGTTTTCTAATCATAGATATTGTAGCAAAGTAGTGATCTGTGTGCTGTGCTCTGTGTTTTTCAGGAGGGATATGTGATGGTGTGCGAGTGTTTGCCATGGGACAGGAGAGACTCTGGCTTCTGGGTGTTACTGTTGCTGCCACCCTCTGTCTTCTGGGTAAGTTCTTCACCTCTGTGCTCTACTGTTGTATTGTACTGTAACTATGGTTATTGACTGTGCCCCTTAGGCCTGTCATGATAATTACATTATCGACTCATTGTCCGATATATGGATGTGACCTCAGTCATTTTTGCTGACCTGATGACCCGGTGTTGCCTGCAATGTTTACTTAGTGAGGAGAGCCATTTAATGTAAACGAGCTGGTATGTTGCTTAAAAATAGGGTTTATTTTATTTGTGTTTTATTTATTTGGGATATTTAAACAAGGTTTATTCTCCAGGTCCAATATCTGAATATTCTTAATAATTAAAAGTTCATTAAAAGGTGTAATTGCATTATTATGCAATTGTGATATTGTTATGTCAACCTTAAAGTCACAGTAATATTGCAGTGATTTCTGGGACAATATATGGTCCAAACAAATGAGTTATTAATGCAGACCTAGTGCCCCAGATGTCTCTATTGTGCTGAAAATTCTATAATTTTGATTAAAATGATCTGAATGTTCATTATTTGTTATTATTATTTTCAGTCATTTGGACTCAGGACTCTTAAACTAACACACAACACTGAAAACAGCTGTTTTCTCTCAACCTATTCTGTTGATAAATCAATGGGTAGACAGGGAAGGTTCTGCTGTTTATGATTTGTTTATTGGGAATTTGGTTTACTCTGAAACAAAGTTATGAAGCTTAGAACCAGTTAAAATGTAGCCAACCAGAACTCACTGTAATTATTGATGCTTCCACCCCCTGTTTCGATCAGGGCTTTTCTCTCTCTACATACCCTCTGATGCAATCTGTGCAAGCAAGCTGTGTGTCCAAAATAAATATTTGGTTTTATCAGCTTACAGTAGACATCTGATTCCAAGATGTCTGTAATCACAGGAAAACACCAGGGGTGAAGAGATTCAATCTCACTGAGTCAGCTCAATGTCAGAATTGAGTCTGTGTACACATTCTCTGTTGAACTGGAAGTGTATCACAGCAGTGGGTGATCAGCCAGGGACATCCCAGAACATAAGGACATAACATGTGAAAAGTGTGAGACAGAGTGTATTTGAGGGAGACGCCTGACCATGTTGGGGGAGTGGGGGGATTGCAAAAAATGAAATCTACAAATCCGGATTTAGATCAGTCTGGGATTTAGGCTCTCCCCTTCACTCAAGGCACGCTTTCATTTGGGTTTTGTATGTGCTGGGGGCAGGGTGGGGTGTACTGCTAGGTCACAGGCCATGTGCATACGGCAGGAGGTCCAGAAGCAGCAGGAGCATGAGGAGGGGGCGCACTATCAGAGAGCATCATCTTTGAGAGATTAGCCCTAATCGCAGTGCCAGACGAGGTGCAGGACAGTGGTCTGGTTTGCAGCCTGTTTGAAGAATTTGGGAACAAGAAATTCTTAAATAATCAATAACATCAAGTACTTTTACCTGTACTGGACTGAGAACATCACTCCGTCCAGTACAGTGAGGATCAGAACACTGACCTGATCCACACAGAGAACATCACTCAGTCCAGTACAGTGAGGATCAGAATACTGACCTGATCCACACAGAGAACATCACTCAGTCCAGTACAGTGAGGATCAGAACACTGACCTGATCCACACTGAGAACATCACTCTGCAAAACATCACACTGGAAAACCTGCTGATACTAGATGACAAGTTGATGGTTGCTCTCAGTATAAAGGGCCTTGCTGTTTGTTTTGATATGTGATCCTGAGTTTTGAAGCCTCTCTTTTTGAATAAAATAAGGTGGACTTGTTGAAAGTTGAACGAGTGACTGTAGGTTTGCGACACTGCTGAGAGTGGAATTGTAAATTCAAAAGCATCTAATCAGTGCTGTTTTTATCATCAGCTCAGTCCAGCTGAGATTACAACATTCCTCATCAAATTATCTCCCTCCAGTGGTGGAAGTAGCAGTTTGAATAAAAGGTGGAAGTGAGAAAAAACAACATTACAACCGGTGACAAATGGGGAGAACGCTGTAAAACAGGGATTATTTTCAAGCCCCAGGATCTTTACTCACTGCCTTGGACAGAGTTGTTGGCTTAATTGCACTCATCCCAGTAACTGGTGCATGTTTACCTACAACTTACAACTCTATCAACAGGTTACCACAGCAGCTGCTCTGGCCTCTGCATGTGGGCATGTTGTAAACACATTCTCGGAACACAACTGCCCTGGAAATCAGTGTTTGTGTAGAGGGTGTGTAGAGGACATTTACAGATAGAGAATAAAAAACATGTGCTCAGACTTTTATACGAGGCTGTCCTTTCAGGTTTGATCAGCAAAAAGTGATTTGAGACAAATGCTGTTGTTTAAAAATAAAAGGTAATAAAAAAATATATAAAAATTATTGTTAGAGTTCATGTTTAGGGTTAAAATTGACATGCCAAAAATTTGTGGGTACATGAAGTCCATGAAGGGCTGCAAATGGTTACGTAATAGCAACGGTCAATGATGTGCTTAGGCAATCCAGTGGAAGCAATCTGTGCCATTACAGTGCACCTCACACCAGTATAGAACCAGTCCATGGCTTCATGGGATCTGTGCCACACACAGAGTCTACCGTCAGTCCCAAACTACTGGTACCATGACACATCTGACCACACTACATGTTGCTAGTCCTCTGGGGTCCAGTTACCAACCTCACAAGCCATGTTGGATGGGTCTTCTTCTTCTTCCAAATCCCATGGAAGCTAAATAACACTGCACTGAGCTGCAGGAGATGCATTGAATGTGGGTGGGATTTCTGTGATTTCGCTTGTCTGTTTGCACGGACAGTTCTAGCCAGGTATTGCCGGTCACCATCATCAAGGACTCATGGGTGGCCACTGCACTGTCCACTATGGGTGCTTCAGCCATCTGCACCAAACAGCCATAACATTAAAATCACTGATAGGTAAAGTTGTTATAATACCCCCTTCAACATGTAGAAGATAAATATCAATCAGCAAGTAAACAGACAGTTTTTGACATTGATCTGTTGAAAGCAGGAACAACAGGCTGCACAGATATAAGCTAATTGCTAAACGACTGGGTTAGAACATCTCCAGAACAAGCCAGGCCTCAATGTGAAATTTTGACAGCATAGAATATAGTATACGCACACTGGACGGGCAAGTTTACAGCTCTGTCCCATAATGTAAAACACCACATTCTGATGGGGGTATAAAACAAACATGTTTGTGTGTTGTCTCAGGTCCCTCGCTGAGTGCTGAGTCGGTGGTGAGAGGAAGAGTTGGGGGATCCGCAGAGTTGGGATGTAGTCTAACCGCTACATCAGATGGGACAACCTCCCCGAATCTCTTCCCTCTGCATGTGGTGGAATGGGTACGACTGGGTTTTAACGTTCCCGTCCTCATCAAATTTGGAGGCTACACTCCACGTGTGCACCCAAACTATAAAGGTGAGTTACAACCTCAGTCTGTATCCTATTACTTTTTAATTCAGCATGGCAGAAGAAGGGCACCAATAAATTAAGTGTGGTTTTATCCCCAGGATTGCAATTGGCTGAGTATTTTTTTTTCTCTGTGTGGCTTAAAGACTTATGCTGTAGGTGCTTTATGGCTGAGATAAAATCAACTGAAGGGGAACTCTCCAAAGGCAGTCATTTATCTTTTCTTTGGAGAATGATAGCGCCTGTTGTTTTTGTCTGAGAAGTATAGATGGGAGAGCAGAAAAGGGAAGAGGATTTCCTGGGTAATTTGAGAGAACAAGGTATAAGACCCCCTTTTGGGTGCTTTAGCTATTTTTCTCTGGAGAAGTACTCAACTGAAAATACAGCTGCTTGTCTTGATGATAGTTGGGGGTAAGGGAAGGGCACTGATATTTACTGAATGTTAAAATGAGGAGCATTCCACTGAAAGAACTGAAAGAACCTCCCCCAAATTGGTAATCCACCCCAAACAACAAGTGCCCTGTAATTAGGCCGAGTGTGTCTGAGTCTGCGTGTGGGAGAGATGGCAATAAAAGAGAAGCAATGGAAGGGGAGACGAGGGGGGGGCTTTTTTAATTGATGCAGAGGGGAGGAGCCTTTGGGGGGTAGGGCTTTTCTGGGTGCAGTCTGTGGGGTGTTGGGTATTGAGCAGGATCAGGATTAAGGAGCGTGGGGTTAAAATGGGGCTGGTCGTGTGTGGGGCCACTGGGCTGATATTAGTGTGCTTGTGTCTGTGTTTGGGTCCTATGCTTCTGACCCATTAAGAGGAGATTTCTGTTTTGCAGTAAGAAAACGAATGAAGTACACATGATAATATACTCTCCTTGCTCTAGAAAGCATAATCCTGCCATTGTCTTAGGAGGAACAAAAGACAAAGAGCTATTATTACCTCCCTCCCTTGTTTGCTCCCCCCACAATAACCCATTCCTGGTTGAGGACAATATGAGTGGACAGTATGGCAGTTTGCAATTGAAAATAGCATGATACATTACATTATGACACCTCGGTCTTAGTACAATACTTACACTACTGTAAGTACACTACTGTCCAAATGTATATTTAATAATTATAAAAAAGATTTGGACCAGTTCAGAAGAGGATAGAACAGAACAGTCAGGAGTAGACGAGTTGTGGATATTTACATAGTTTTAACCAATTGTTGGATTCTTCACCTTCTCCTTTTTCTACAGCATTGTTTCATAAATATACATTATTCTTATTTCTATAAAAATATACATGATATAATTTTCTTACACTCCTCATAATACATACATTATTGCACTGTAGACTTTCAGTGTATATAGTATGTTTGCATGGTACTGCCCTGGGCATAGAACTAAATGTTGCATGGAGAGTTTATGTGGTGTGATGTGTGATGAGGCAGGTGAGATGGAAGACTGAAACACTATGCTACTGATTGTTCTTTTTGGAATCTTTTTTGGATCGAACACGGATTGTCATGTGCATGTGATATATAAAAAATGACCATATCATAACATTGATATTTATGATGTATATTGCCCAGCCCTTGTACACTGGTGTCATATGGTTCCCATATTGACCATCTGTACTTGAACCACAGTAACACCCTCTCCTAGGCCATGCCAGTGCTCCAATCCAGTGTTCTTTGATGCACCAGCTTTGGGATGGTGGCCTCTTTACATAATTTGAGCATATTTTGATCTGAGAGCGAATGGAAATTTTCCTGTTTTCCCAGTGGGCTGTGGTACGTCAGGCCCGGCAGGAGCAGCCGCAGCACAGATGAGGCACCACCTGACCCAAGCCCTTGCTCTCCGTCATCAGTCATGCGGCTCCTTGAGGGAGAGCAGCTGATGCAAAATCAATTCGGATCTGTCAACATTTCTTAAATAATGAGCGAAGGGGAAAAAGGTGCAGAGTTCACTGATAAACATTTTTAAGAACAGCAAAGAAAGTGCTCATCAGCATCCGCACAGATGCTACATATCAAAAATAGCCTTTGTAGTTGATGAACTGAGTGCAGGAGTTAATGATAGTGCTAAAGATGAAAAGTTAATAGCCTAAGACATTTTCTTCACTCCCCTCATCCCCTCCCAATCTTTCCAGACCATCTCTGCTTGTAATTTCATCCTTACGTTGGAGCCAGCTGGCAAGGCATGAAGCATATTGGTCCCGGGCATCTAATGTATTCTCCCCTCAAATTAAAATGCATAAGGATGTAGCTGTCTCTTTTTTACCCAGCCTTCCCCACAAAACCCCAGGCCGTGAAAGACAAGAAACGAGACCTTCCCTTATCTAACTATAACTATAACCCCGCTGTAAACTAAACAGGGACTTGCTTTAATTTGGGTTTAATTTGGGTTTTATTTGGGTGAATTTAATTTCCATTTTCACTGGCATTTTGTGTCACATTAAATGATGAAATAGGATGTTCTTATGTATTGTACCAGCAGAAATTGCACAAAAATGACAGATACTAATTAGTTTTTGAGTGTGTACTGTAACATGCACTGTTTAAAAAACATAGTTGTGCCCAGAAGGAATCAGCTGATTGCAGATCACGACTTCAGTGGTGTCATGTCAGACTGTCATGTTGTCGCTCATCTTCATTGATGAGTCCCACTTTTGTCTTGGTGGAGATGAACAATGAGGTCCTGTTGATCTTGATCAGCGACAAGATCAACATTTTGTCATCACACGTCCTGAGCACAAGGTCTGGTGTCATTGTATTGGGTGCATTAAGTACAATGCTAGATCATCTTTATGGTCTTCTTTATGGACACTGTGACAGTCCATCGCTGCCTTAAGGAGGTCCTGCAACCAGAGGTCATACTATACACACACACTCTGGTGCTCTGTTTCACCACCACACAAAGGAACCTCTAAAACTTCATGCTGAGCCATGGGGCATGTTCTGTACTGAGAGACAATAATTCTGTATGTGTAGATCAATAAAAATCTTATATCAGTCAAACTTTTAATAATTGTTCCTGTAACCTTTATCTTCCATTCCAGTAGCTTCCTTCTGGCTGTTGTTACAGTGAGTAAGCTCAGTATCCATGATGCATAGGAGTCGAGTTTTGAGTGAGGTTACAGATGACACTATTTGTACCAAATTATTTAGTATGTTAATATTTAGTATACTAACTTACCACATCCACACTATTAAGATTAGTATATAGTCTAAACCTTATAGTATTAGTGTACTAACCTGATAAACACACACTATTAAGATTAGTATATAGTCTAAACCTTATAGTATTAGTGCACTTACCCATTAAACCCACACTATTAAGATTAGTATATAGTCTATACCTTATAGTATAGTGTACTAACCTGATAAACCTTATAGTATTAGTGTGCAGTGCACAACTGGGACACAGCCAGAGTATCCAAATGTCAAATGTGAGTGTCATGAGAAGCTGTTGTCTTAAAGAAGCACCCCAGTGCAGTTATCATTCTCCCCTGCTGTCTGTATGATAATCTATCAGGTGAGATTCAGATTAGCACGAGAGCTAATTGCATTCCTCTGCGTTGTTGTAATCAGCTACAACGTCACTGCCACTTTGATCAAGGCACAGCAGCTATAAAGGCCATATTTAGACAAGTGGCAACAGCATACAAATGACTACGGCTGTAACCTTTTTAATACAATGGAAATTTGGATCTATGTCAGTGAATGTGTACAAAATGTAAAGTTGAACCAGATTCAAAAACATGCCCCTTAATCTTTAATATTAAACACATCAGTACATAATCAATTATTGGAGCGATTATTCAGTGTTTAATGCAGAAGAATTTGGATCTGGTGGGTTTAATGGACAGCCTGTAAATACAGCCTCAGTGCTTAGCCCATGCTGTCAGAGATTGTTACTCTAAGCAGCATCTGATCAAATGCGCCCCCCCCCCAAACACACACATCCCTCCAGCACAAGGAAATGAGGGAAAGCCCCCCCTGTGGGGGAGAAGGGAGGGGGTATCACTCTCAGCAGGTCTCTATCGCTGTCTGTCTGTTTTAGGATTGCAACTCGGCCTGGTTTTAACCTCTCCGCCCTCTTTCCTCTTAGAACCCCTCTTTTACTCTTCAATGACTTTGTTACCCCTTTATGCCTAACATATTGTCACCTAACTTTCAGATACTTTGTAAAATCTCGAGTAAATGTAAAATTGGACTTGGCACGGTGATACCTTGTTTCTGTCTATACTGAAAACAAACTAAAACCAAGGGTTTACTATCAGAGATATATTAAACAAAACTGTCTCCTAGTCTGTCCCTCTCAGCTTATACGTATCATTACAAATCGTGTATTTCAGGGAAATTCTATTTCATAGAATCACTGTGGAACTGTCACTATGAATTCACACAGTTAATCAGTCATTTACAGGGTTTTGGAATGAAAATCAGAGACCGGTTTTTAGAGATGGTTAGAGCTCTGTTTATGTCTTTGTTGTGCTGTAAATATGCAGCTAGTGGGTTTGTTATCCTTTATCACTTTGACCAGCAAAAACAGAAGACTGAATAACTGATCAAAGGGCAGAACCTATCACAGAGAACATTGCACAAACTCAGGTGTATTTTTGGATCTGTTGTCCACATTGTTCAAAACCACCAGCCACCTTTATTACAGAGATACGTCGAAAATAGTTTGCTTGGTGTAACTGATTAAACATTAATAGCTCGTAGCTCAAACTTTGCTTTTTACATTTAAACTAACCTACCATTGAACTTTTGTTCAGTTGGTGCAACTGAATTGATTACTGTGCTTTAAAGATCTCTGACACTGCTACACATGAAAAGCAGCTCCTCCCTCTGTTGACTATAAATCAGTGCAGGGGTAAGCCTTCTCAACTCTGACCCTTCACTACTCCATCATCGATTCATGCCTAAATATTTCAGTAATACAGTCAAAAACAGAGTCAACAAATCTTCACTTTACATTTAGTTTATATTTATTTTATCTTGTACATGTGTTTCCATCAAGGAAAGCTAAAGTACAGCTAACTGGGATGAATTTGTCAAACCTGTTCTACTGCTCAAGTTAAACTCACCAAACAGAGACCCTGCAGCATAAAACAAATACACTGAACTTATGGATCCCTTGTTCTTATAGCTTTGAGGTGCACCAGTTGTAACAAAGCCATGTGCTACTTCATCCTGATCATTTCAGGTTTTACCTGAGGGATGAAGGAACCAGATCAGACTACCATTGTGCTTGGGCTTCATTGTATGGGACCGCCATGATTGGTTCTTCCTCCTTAGGGAGGATTTGTATCTGGGAAAGCAGTCAGAGTAGGACCTGAGCCATGTGGGAGGTTTCTCTGAGAAACTATGGGTGACTGTGGTCGCAGTAGAACTTGCAAAGTGGAATCAGCCATGCTGTGAAGGTGATTCCAGGGTCAGGAGTTCAGCTCTCTGAAAGACTTAGCAAAACTAATTTAAATTTACAACCTAAATGTTTGACTACAGGCAGTTTAACCTGCTTGTAGGCCCCAGGGTTAGAGGTGGGTTTAGTTCAGTTTAGTTCAAACAAACAGCATAACAATGCTATAGCTGATGGGTATAAGTTTTTCACTTTTTCTTTTTCTTTAACAGGTCAGCTCACTACAGTTGGTATGAATTTTTCTAACACAATCCATCAGCAAATTGTCAGCTGACTTTGTGCCCCTCGTGGCCTTGTTAAATCTGACCAAACACAGTCCGAGAAATCAGTGATCATTGGTGGATTTGGGTGGATGGGTGGAGGTTGAATAATTAAATTGTATTTCAAATTTCATTAAATCGATGCCTGTGGCTCAGATGTAGCTGGTGAGCCAACACATATTTATTGTCCAAAGTCTTTAGTCTTTCGTTTCATGCTGGTGCTAAAAAAAACATCCATTTCTCATTATCTACATTATTCTCAGAGCTCCCGTGCAATTAATGCAAAATGTAGACACTAAACAGTCTTTGCTGATAAACTGCTTTTGGCATAAGAGCGAGAAGAATAAAATTAGACTTTAGAATTATTGCTTAACGCTCAAGGGTTAACTCTAAGAGTGGGCCAGGCTGCTTGCCATCAGCAGCCGGTGTCTGCGAGAGCACACTTGGCCATGCTTTCTCTGGGTGGGTAGGTCACGCTCTCTGCCTACATCACAACTAGTGTGATGCGGGCTCGCACAAACGTCTCTTAGATGTTGTCCCAGAGCTGGGGACCCAACTCTTACCTCTGAGCACAATGGCTGCCCTGCAAAGAAGCAATGATGCCCATTCGGAAAAGAGGAGGCATGGAATGATAAGTGGAGAATCCTCCAACACCAACCACTTCAAACTATAATAAAAAATCTATAATAATAATAATAATAATAATAATAACTCTGAAGAGCAAGAGATATAGTAAAAATATTCATTCACAACATTTAAAGACATTTTTACTATAAGTGATGTATTTCTTAGTGTTTGACGCAGAGTTTTAACTGCTATGCAGACACTCTCCTGCAGTAAGTAGATATTTTTTATTGCTGCACTCCATCCAATTATGATCTGTGGTATCTGCATGTCATTAATTTGAAGAGAGAAGCTATAAATGATTGTAAAAAGCAGGTTGACCTCAGCATGGGTATTGTGGTATGTGTGTGAAGCAGACTTTGCTCACAGAAATTTTAGTGCACTGTTGACTAAAACTCATGTTCAGCCACTAAACTTGGCAATCATTCACTACCTTTTGAACATTCAAGACATACCAAAGCTCAGGAGTCACTCAGTCATATCAGAATTACTGACTAAGACTCGGAGCTATTTAAATGATAAAGCCGTTTCCGATAAAGCCTGCGGACTGTTGAGGCAAGGGACAGTAAATGTTTGGCCTGTTGATCCATGCCTGCAGGCTATGCCAGCAGTGCTGCTTCACTCCTGGACATGTGCTCCCGAGACTCAGTCTGTTAGCCTGTGCAGAGAAAGAGAGAGAGCGACAGGGACGGAGTTAACTGTAATCTATCCCACGACAAAGGGCTATTCATAAGAGGGTTAAACTGATTAGGGGGGCGTGGAGTAGGATTGGGGTGGGGTTTTGGTGGGGGATTGCGGGGGAAAGCAGAAGGTGGAAGTTGGAGGGGGCCCCCCTAGACTTATGATTGTATTCAAATCAAAACATATCCCAAAATGCAGCAGGGCCACGTCTCTCCTTAATCCCGTACAGGGTAGAACAAAGACAAACAAACCAGAGGCCCTTCTAAACACAGTAATCTGTGCTCCTCCGTAGGTGATGTGTATTATTGTAGCATATGCATTATGCAAGCAGCGCAGTGCATGGGTGCATTAATGTATGGGGTAACATCAGCTACATCAGCAGATATGACAAGCACATGTACATTCCACTGAGCACAGACAAAGCCGTGCTTATCACAGAGGGGATGGAATGGATCAGCGTACGCAAACCAAAACGGAAAAGATGGACTAGGCTAAACTAAACGGAAGAGGCTGCCTCAGTAGACATTTGAGCAGACATTTGTGCATACTCAGTTTTGCAAAAACGTCTAGCAGATGCAGTTCAGCTCAGCAGAGTGCCGAGCGCCTGCCGTCCTGTGTGGGAAAGGGGCTTGCAGCTCAGTTTTTATGCCTACCACCCACAGGGGAATGCCTAACTGGCTCTAACAAACAGGGCAGTACAGGGGCACCCACCACCCCTACTTTTACACCCTCCACTGCACATCGGACAGACGTTTCAAAATAGCAACCAGGGACCCGTGAGGTGGGGGAGACATCATGTGATGTAAGGAGGGGGAAAATGAATGAATATTAGACTCAAATAGAAAGAAGGGAAAGTAGACGTTCAGGGAAGACGCCCTTAGATGCTCCTGTGTTAAAGTTTGTTTGTGTTTATGATTTAAGTGAAATAAGTTACATATTACATGTTTTACTGTTGATTAGAAATCAGAAATATTTAATTTCAACTTAATACATTTCTAATCAGGCATCATCAGCAAAATAACAATACGCTATGTGGACAGAAATATTGGGACACCTGTTCATTACTTGTTGCTTATTAAATTAAGGGTGTAAAAAGAGTTTATCCTGCTTTTGTTGGAGTAGCCATCCTTCCTGTCCAGGGAAAACATTCCACTAGTTTTTTAGAGTGAGCATAGCTGTGTGGATTTGATTGCCTTCAGCCACAAGAGCATTAGTGAGTTCAGGATTTTGGATGATCACCAACACAACTCATCCCCCTCAAAAGTACTGGATGGAGCTCCATCATTCCAGAGAACACAGTTCCACAGCTCAATGCTGGGGGGCTTTATACCCCTCTAGCTCACATCTGGGATTATGCATGATTCCAATTGTCTGATGTTTATTTATCTGCTTCAGAGAGTCCTATTCTATTGGCAGTTATTTTGTACAAGGACTAGACAAAGTATTTGTGTGCATTTGCACATCCCTGTCTGCAGTGGGTGCAAAATAAAGTAGCTGAATGCATTCATTAGAAGGGGTGTCCACAAACATGTGGGCATACAATTTGTTACTTTAAATGTAAAGGATGAAACAAAGAAAATGTTTGTTTTTTTAGCTAAAAAATGGAAATGTAAAGAATGCTGAAAGACAAAACGCATGTGGGAAAGGGAAAGAAAGAAGAGAGCAGACAGGGAGAGGACAGAAAAGACAGGGAGCGCGAGAACAGGGAAGGAAGAATGGAGGTGGAGTGGATATTTGCTGAGGAGGAAGAACAAGACGCATCTCATTGTCTTTGTCTAGGACTGCTGTGCTCTGATTGGTTGCGGTGACCCAGATGAACTGGCCATTATGCCAGTATAGCTCTGTGTGGATTGATGGACGTGTCTGGGCGAAAATTATGGGGTCGGGGAGGTCAGAGGTTACTAAGTGCTCAATGGCTGTGGAGAGTTTATTGATCCAGCAGTCCCCACTAAAACCTCTTAAGGAATTTGTGCAATGCACTTGCCACGCGAGTTTGAATTTTGTGTATTCGGGTGGGGGTTGTATGTTAGTTTGTTGTTTGTGTACACATTCATCTCTGATTGTAGCACCTTCAGTGTGTTTTTGAAATAGCAGAGAACGTTCTCAAACCTGAGCAATGTCTTGATGTTTGTTTGCGCTCTTGTCGTACTCATTTTGATCAAATGTTAAATATACAATTCTTAGAATTGTTCAGAGGTGCAAGATGGCCATGCCCAAAGTGAAATTCCTCATTTAAACCCAGCTGCCAGTCACTGGCATAGCTTTTGTTCAAGCTGTGGTTCAAATAAAAACAACCCTCTCTCTCTCACTCTCTCTCTCTCTCTCTCTCTCTTTCTCCCTTTCACCCCCTCTCTCGTGTCTTCCCCATTCTTCGTTTGCCTTTGGCCTGATCCGTCACGAGCTTTTAGCCAATTTGAATCAAAACATGTCCCTCTCCTCCTCCCCTATATGTCATTTTTCAAAATCACAGACACAAACACACTCCCCCCCCGTGATCCACCCTCCCTTCCAGCCCTTTTGCCTGTGTCTTGTTTCTACAGCAACTGAATTCAAATCCAAACTCCAGCCCCTGGTTCCGTCACTATGGTAACCCCAGATTTAAGAGGGGTGGCTGCAAAATGCATTCTAGCTCCCGTTTATGGACTGACGGGCCGCAGCAGGAAGGGGTTAAAGTGTCCAACAGAGGGTGTAGATTTCTCACCACACCAGTTGGCCGGGAGATATTGCACACTCGGTCAGCTAATTTGTGTGTTAATTTGTGTACATAAGGGTGTACAAGAGTGAATGCAGATTTGTGATCTTCTTAAATTGACTTGTTTAGTGTCCAACAGACTGTTTTTGTTTTGTTTTTTTTTTCGAATTATTTTATATCGTAGTAAAGAGGTAAAAATGTTTGTGCTCAAAAGAGAATCAATTCAACAAGTTGCAAACAGCTATTATGGAATTAATTTCCTGTCTCACCCCTTCGTGATTTCAGGTGTTTCATTCTGTCCTGTAGCCACAGGTGCATAAAACGAAGCTCTTAGCCATACAGTCTGCATTTACACACATTACTGAAAGAGTGCATGGTTTTACAGTGTGACGCTGTAGTTGGACTATAATAGAAACGTCTTCCTTCCTATGGGGTTGGAATGGGGTGTCTTGAAGCACCTGTAGCTGTGATGTGTTGGTGTCTCAATGCTTTTGTCCATATATTGTATGATTTAGTTTCATGCGAATATTAAGGCTGGGTATCACAATTCAAACACATCATACCATCCTCATCGGGATCAAATCAGTTCAAGACGAAGTTGAATTCTCGCCAGTTTCTCCAGAAGGAGGCACTGCTGTACTGTGTGTGTGCTATGAGGCGGCACGTGTGTTGTTGTGAGGAGCATCTTCATTAGCTCCAGCTGAGAATCGTTACCATGTGTCTCAGCGCTCCAAGGTCGTTGTGAAAACAACACTTCTTGGGGTGAAATGGGTGTTGTCCCACAGTAAGAACCGTGCTGTTATAATATGAACACCTGAATGTGTTCATCAAGACTGGTGATGACTCTTTACTTTTTAGGATAAAAACACAATTATTCAAGTGTTCTTCCCACCAGTGAGAGTGCTGACTCCAGAAGGGAGTGATCATTCAAGGATAAATTTGAAAACTGATTTCTTAAAACCCACTTAATAATATTCATATATTCATATATTTTTCTATTGTGAAAATAAAATGGGCAACTTCAATATAATTTAAATGTTTTATTGTCCACAAAAGCCATAGTTCTATGTTCTGTGATCTTTATGCAGAACAGGTAAGAAGCTGACTTTCAGGGCTGCGATTTCTAATTGCAGTGCAGAATACTCTCTGCTACTGTTTGGCCCATAAAGCAGCTGGGAGGAAATGGGAAGAGAAGGGAGGAGCTCAAAGCAAAGCTAAGAGCAGATTCTGTCCAAGCTCCATCACACCTGCTATCACCTCCATACACATTTACCCTCTTCCTGCGCTTTTAATGACCACCTTACCCTTCCTGATCCATGATCACAGCGCCCCTTTTTATGAGAACATAAACACAGACACTCCCTTTGAAAGAGACCCCTCTATTTAACTCCCTTAAAGTGGCGGGACTGGGGCCTTTATCATGCAAACCCCTTTAGCAGTTAAATCTTGCCAGACCGCAGAAGTTTACACAGAGCGATAGCCCCGGGTGATTCGGAGGCTGATTCATAGTCAGTGTATGTGCTAATTTAACACAGTGCCTTGAAAAATAGCCCTTCAGGCTAAAACACTTCTTGATTTATTGCCTCTCATACCTGGGGCAGTCTCCAGTGCAGAACGTAACCTTTGAGTGTCTGTTTTACTTTGATTTTTGGTTATCATGATGTTAAGGCTGATTATTAATGAATATTAACTATTCAACTATTCCAGTGTTCAAAAGGAACACACTTCAGTCACCAAGTGTATGTTAAATAATTTCCGAAGTGAAAATATTGAACGTTGACATTCCTCTCGAGGAAATGAACTTCACATATTGGAAAAATAAACAATGTAAAATGTCATAACCTTTGTATATGCCGTATTTTCATGGTGTGGCATAATGAAAATCTTTCACACTACTTTCAGTAGAAATAATGCAGGAAATGTAACCATTAACCTTGAGCTAGTAATACCTTTTACCCATTATTCCTACTACGTACTGAGTAACTGTTAACTTATAGAACTGCACAGCACCCCAATAATAATGTTCCGCTTTACATCTTATTTAAAGATATTTAGGCCTTTGACCTTCACACCTGACTGTCACAGTCTGAACATGCCCTTCTTAAACTGGAGGTCCACCTTCAGGATCAGCGAGTCTCCACCCTCTCAGCCAGTTTGAAAAATGCAGATATACTTTCTGTTGCCTTTAAACTTTATGGCATGCTGATGCATTTGATCTCCTGCACTGCCCCCTAGCAGGTTTTGTGTGTACTGTATCTTGTGTACGCAGGATACGTATGTCTGTCATCATACATGTCGTTAACAGCAACTATATTTCTGGCCTGGGGGCTCCAGAATGAGCATAAGTGGCTTAGTGAAGTGCAACAGGGTAGAAAGCAGCCAATCAGGCTTCAGGCATCACTCCAACGACCAATGGGAAACCATTTTGGGAAACCATACCAAACCATTCCGCGGGAAAGTTGTCACTGAGTAATTTTCATTTTCAGGGTTCTGTCCGCCGTGATTATGGAGCACAGCTTGCTTTTGAACTTCTAACTGCTCTCGTTGGAAAGAGCAAATGTCCCCTGCTTGGACACAATTGGCATCCACGATGTTATCATTTAAAACCCTGAAATTTTGAAAAAAGCTTTCAGTGAAAGAGAGAGAGAATGAAAGAAGTGGGGAGGCCATAGAGAAGGAAGCAGGGGCCGGTCAGCGCTTTGAAAGAGCGCCTTCTGTAACTAGGCAACACACAGATCAAGTTTCAAAGAGCCAGGAGTTGTCAGAAGTAGAATGAGGAGAAAAGGAGAACGGTGGCAAGAAGAAGGGAGGGGGGTAGATTTGAGACAGTGTGTGTGTGTGTGTGTGTGTGTGTGTGTCATACCAGTTGCATTCCCCTATTGTGTTTGTTCCATAGATTTATTTTGATCACATACACCATATAATTAAGAGCACCCTGTTCATTATTATCAGCTCCTCTCACCACACAGCAGCACTTTGGGGTTCTATAATGACAGACTCTAGTTCATCTGTTTCTCTGCAGACTTTATTCTCCTCCTTTCACCCTGATCTTCAATGTTCAGGACCACCACAGAGCAGCTATTATGTGGGTGGTGGGTCATTCTCAGCACTGACATGGTGGTGGTGTGTGGATCAGACACAGCAGTGCTGCTGGAGTGTTTAAACACTGTCCACTCTATCAGACACACCACCTTGTGTCTCCACCTTGTAGATGTAAAGACAGAGACAGAAGCTCATCTGTTTGTGCACAGTTTGTGTTGGTCATCCTCTAGTCCTTCATCAGTGCTCACAGGATGCTGTTGGCTGGACATTTCTGGTTGGTGGACTGTTCTCAGTCTGACAATGAGGGATTTAAACACCCACATAATAGCTGCTCTGTGGTGGTCCTGTGGGGTCCTGATCATTGAAGATCAGGGTGAAAGGAGGAGAATAAAGTCTGCAGAGCAACAGCTGGACTAGAGTCTGTAATTATAGAACCACAAAGTTCTTCTGTAAGGTCAGAGGAGCTGATAGAGTGAACAGTGAGAGTAGAAACAGCAGAAACATTTGCATCAGTTGCTTCTGGCTCTCATCAGGCACTAGATCCCTGTCAGTGGTCTTGAAGAATTCATTGGACGAAAGTTCCTGCATCACATCTGTTCCTGCATTCCAAATTCCACAGTGGGATGTGAAGTGACAGCAGTGTGGAAATCAGGCGTTCTCTCACAGGTTTTAGTGCGAGTCTGCTCACGTTTTTAGTTATTCCGTGGCTGTGTACTGAATCCAGCACAGCACTGTAAACGTGGACAGTGCTAAGAGCCTGGCCATTTGCTGTGTGATTTTTTTTCAGTGTAGTGTAACAGTCAAGGCTGGTGTGTCTGTTCTCAAGCTCAAAATGATGGTCCTCCTCCCCAATAAATTACATGTGTGATCACTTCCTTTTCAGGTGTCTCTGACTGGAATGCTTTAGCTTTTCTTTGTAAATCCATCTGCCCTCTAATCTGCACAACTTTGTTTCCCTTCTTTGTGTCAAATTACCCCACATTTGACAAAAGGATCATCTGGCCTTAGAAACGGATGCAGCTTCACTTGCCTGTCTGTTGACGTTTTGTGTTTTGCTTTTAAAAGTTACTGTATGATCAGTGATTTAGGTTCTGGAATTCTGATTTTCATGGCCTGTAATATAATATAATATTTCACTTTATATGTAATGAATATTAAATGTGCTTACAGTGCATTTTTTAATTAAATTAGGAATATGAGTGAACCTTTTCACTATATTCAAATTGCACTAGATGCACTAGGATCTTATACCGTCTTATATATTTACATATTTTTTGTTTATTATCTTCATCAACAGGTCGCGTGTCTCTCTCTCAAGGAGCTTCTCTGCTGCTGAATGATTTGACACTAGAGGATGAAGGCTGGTTTGAGTGTCGCATTCTTCTGCTGGACAGAATGACGGATGAGTTCAGGAATGGCACCTGGACTTTCCTCTCCATTACAGGTTTGACAGCACTGACCGTGTGCTTTACTTGATTTGCAGATTATGTGAACCTTCAAGTATAGCTTTTTGGTTTCCATACCAAGTCCACTGCAGGAGAATTTTATTAATATTGAGTAAAGTTAGCAGAAATCTTCTCAAGCCATGGTCTGGGACATCATAATGTCTAATGGCATTAAGATTTTGAATAAGAATGAACAAAAATGGCCCATTTATTGTTGTCATGAAAATAAGGTGGGACGATTTAGTTGATTAGGCATAAAACAGGCTAAGAAATCAGAATGGAGGGAATTAAGAAACATAAATAAATGAATGAATGAATGAATGAATGAATTAATGATTTCATAGGTCCCTACATGTATGAATCTGTCCATTCTTGATTCAGAGTTTATATATGTTAATGCATTTTTCTCCTGACTCTCTCTCTCTCTGTTTCACATCTGTTCCCGGTGTACGCATCATTCATAATTCGTAGATCTGATTGGTTGAGTGGCATTAAATGTGATCTGTACAATGCATGACTGACTTGTGGGCTGCTAAACCTGCACCATAGAAGCTAGGAGAGTTAAAAAAACACTTGCATTACTTTCCAATAGTTTATTGGTTATCGGTCCAGGTCCGGATAAGACCGTGTCTGGATTCACACGCGGACAGTGGTCTGCCAGGTACTGACCTCTCCTCTAGAGATTGTCATACATGAATGACCCATTCTGTTGAAATCACTGAAATCCCATTTTTCCCTTTCTGATGTGAATGTTGCTGTTGGTGTCAGAAATGTTGTCTAACTCTGCACTTTGTGGGCAGTTACCTGCTGTATTCTAAGCTTCATATCTCAGGATCAGAGTAACCTACAGACATGAGACACATATCATAACAAACTACACTTTACAATTTACCCTGACCTACCATTAACACCAGATTAAAGTCCAGTTTAAATGCCAAAAGAGCTTCCAGTTCTTGTTTACTGCTCTGTCCATGTGTATATGATCAACCTGCATACAGACTCTGACTGAACAGTGTCAGAGTTATGATGGAAAATGAGAAAGAATGGAGCTGTTTACTCTCTTTCTTTGCTGAGTGTTCAAATTTTAGAATAAATGTCTTGAAAGTGATACTGATACATACATAAATAACAAAAATAATAAAGGACATTCAGGTTGTTGGTTTTTTTTTTTGGAGTACTGTAAAGTATTTTGAAAAACTGAATTATTATGAATATCCATGTCAATTGTATTACAAGTAACTTATAAAATGTTATAAGCAAAAACAAAACCCACACAAAGTAAATTCATTATCAAAAATAATCAAATTCATACAAATATTTACATTCTGTAGCCTATTGTCTCCTGAAAATAACAATACCTGGCATGTGTTTCTGTTTCCTATAAATACTTTAATGTTTTGATGGATAAAATTACTTTAAATTACAAAAAGAGAGAGAGAGAAAGAATGAGAGAGAGATTGATTATATAGGGCCATGTGAACTGAATCTACACTTTCTCATTCACACACTGACCCTGAACGTCTCCTTGCCTTTCACACACAACCGCAATAGTCTCTCACACACTGTCACCACTCCTTCTTCACTACACCCACAGACATTTCACATCTAGGCTGCAGTGAGGAGCGCTGTCTTTCTGGTCTGAAAATTCTAACATCTCCCTTCTGCTGATCAGGTTACCATAACAATCAGTTATTTGAGTAAGAGAGAAGCTGTTCTTCCACACTTTCAGTTCTGTCTGCATTCTTTTCGCAAAGTCCTGCATCGTCTCTCTCGTTGCTCGCAGGTTACGTATACTCCAGTTTCTTTCCCTTTGTGAGCACAGCGCCATGTAAAACCAAGTCTGTACTTTGAGGTTTTGTGCTTAAGGGGTTTAAGTCTTGCCTCAGTTGTCCAGCATTACATTGTCATTTGCATTTAAGTCTATTTCATTTAGGAGACGCTCTTATCCGGAGTGACTTAAGCCTTGGGGACTCTGCATGACCATTAATGTTGTGGCAGATTATAGAAGACTATCTCAATCTCATTTTGCTGAATTTATGGGGAATAAAAAATCCATCATACACTAAATCACCAGGCATCACACACTACATGACTTCTACCTGCTGCTGAACTGACACAAACATACCCCAAAACATGTGCCTTACATTACCTACAGGACTCTGATTGAACGTGGAAGTACAGCAGCTTGCTCCAGTCATCGTTTGTGTGGCCATTTTCATCTCATGCTTGAGATGTATGTTAGAGGATACCTTTTGTATGAAGTTCCATTTCATCTTAAATGGTGCTGCTGTAACGGACATGTATTAAACCCTTTCAGCCCTCAGGCCTCACTGTGAGGGCAGAATCACAACTTGTGTTCTCAGCTTTATAAGTCAGTTAGAACCCACAGAACCTACTCTTTCTAATAATCATGATTTTGTTGGGGTGCAGTGAAGCATCTGAGAGCAATTAATTGTGGAAAATCATACTTTTATCAAATTTATAACTGTTTTTAGAAGCTCCTGTTATTAAATATAATAAAGCAGTTTTTATTACCTGAGATGTTGGTCATTTTGGTCTTGAACAAATAATTTCAAGTTCTGTGCTGCTGTGACGAGCAGTTTTAGAGATTGGCATGGATCCAAGAGGCACAATCAGCTAAAAAAATTAAGACTGCCTGAATTTTTTTCATATATTTTGTCACAGTAATAAGCTATATTACTAAATTATTGTATCATAATGTTTATTGATTCTCAATTTATAGGCACCCATCTGCAACTTTTTTTTTCAGAAATCTATTTTTTTTTTTTTTTTCAATTTTAAGTCTCTTATAAGTAAGTAAAAAAAAAACAAGCATTTGGTCACTTTCATTAAGATATTAAACTTCTGATAGTATGGACACATCAAGTAATTACATATTTAAGAAGCCAGATGTCTTCCATAAAGATATCTTCATATGTCATGTGACTCTCATGTAATTACTAAAAAAGAGGCAATGACAAAAACACACAAAACACACAACTTGTATAGTGAGGGCTCTAAGGGTTCAACCCTAGAATGAACCTGCTGCATCGTTTAAGGGACAAAAAATATTTGATATGCTCTGACTGGTCTAGAGGGTGATTAAGAGGTCACATATTAGAGTCTGTGCTTCTAACATTTTACATGATTCTCTCCAAATATTGACTTCGACTGATGAACAAAATTGCAGACTAGAGACAACCTGCAAAGACAATCGTAGCAAAAATCAGGGTAAAATTGAAGAATGTATCCCTGGTTTTACAGAAGTGCCTGACGAGAACAGATGATCCGTATCTAGTATGAATAATGAGTCCAAAAATCAGTAATATCTAATACGAAGGTCAGCACCGATACTGTAAAATGAAAGAAGTGATTAGGAATATAAACTATATGTCAAAATGTAAGACCCCGTCCCTGTAGGGAAGTATGGATCAATTAAATAAAAATGAACCCATTGGCACCATGTCTAATGCCAGGCATGGGCTAGAACTGTCGATCTGTGTTCTCTGGAATGATGGTTCTCCAGCAGATCCAGTACTTTTTGGGTGAACTGGCTGGTTGGGAATGAGGTGGGGTGGCGATCATCCTAACCCTCTTGTGGCAGAATGCAATCAAATCCGCACAAATCTATGCCTAAATGTGAATTAGTGCAGATGAAAGAGATCTTCATCTGTTTGGAATGTCTCAGGCTGTTAGGACACCCAAGGGAAATTTATTTTACCCCCTTGGTTTCAGGCAGAGAAAAGCCGAGATGCTTGTCTTTCATGAGTTTTAAGGATGGTTGGTGAAGCCGAGCCGTACTTGAAGCTCGACTGGCATCAGATTTGCTCAAGGACAGCTAAAAGAATAATTCATCAGATGTATCTGAAGCATTTTCACTCATCTCCACCTCTTTTTCTCTTCACTGCAGCTCCACCAGTGTTCATAAAGACACCCCCTGCCTTTGTGGAGGTCTTGCTTGGGGAATCACTCACTCTCAGCTGTGGTGCTCATGGTAACCCTAAACCTACCGTCACCTGGAGGAAAGATGACAATATGATGGACAAACACAAAAAGATACAGGTAATGTCAATTTTAGACCTTGCTCAGTGAGTTGATGCAGAGTGTCTTTGCCAACACAATTAGTGTCCATTTAGTGTAACGGAAAATGAAATTACAGTTAATCTGTCCTAGTTCCCTCAATGGTTTAATACGATTTACAGAACCATGGCAGGACAGTCAGCCCAATGAGAAAACATATTGTGTGTAGAAGGCTTTTAAGATTATGATTTCAAGCTAATGTTACAAAAGTGGCAAATCCACCATTTCCAATGACCTGTTTTGATGATCTAAAACAGCGTTGTTGTAGCTTTGTAAACTTTAAAGCTGTGTTCTAAAGCCTAGAAGGGCTGCGTTGTTCGGCTGGTACGTCACAGACGGCTGTTCCAAAGTGAAGTATCCTTCACATACAGCCAAGAAACGCAGCCAACATTGAGAACGATGTTGAGGACGCAACTGATGTATTCTTTGCGGCCACTCTGTAACCCACAGTTCACCATGCACGTGCCTCGTGAAGGGAAAAATAAAAACAGAACCGCGTAAATGGCAGTAAATGGCGTAAATGGCGTAAACCGTTTCACATTGTTGATTTTGTTTCATGTACTTAAATTAAGGATTGAACTCCTGCAGTTTCGCTGCAATGACACATGACCCTTCTGGTTCATTTGTGTGTCGAATTTGTGAGTCATCATAGGAGAGTCATCATTGGCTGTAGGCTTCGGAACGCAACTGGAGTTATGTGACACTACTGTTCCTCATCTTGAAAGAGTTTCACCAAAGTTCTGTAAAGCTTTATTAAATCCACAACAATTTAATGTGCATTTAGTGGTTAGAAGAGACGGATTGATTAGATCATGAACAGCACAATATTAAAAAAATTAAATGATATCACGGCAAACGAAAAATGCAATCCCTTTTGGGACGTGTATTGTTTTATATTTAAAGGCATTTGAATTAATCATTAAATAAACATTATTTATTCAAACATAACATCAAAGAAAAGCTGTGATTTAGGAAGATGTTGGCCCATTGAACTAATCCCTTTACCTCCCATATACACCTTTTCAATCAGGTGCTGAACGGAACCTTATCTTTGGCTGAGGTTACCAGGGAGACAGCAGGAATGTACAAGTGTCACGTGTCTAATGTTGAAGGAAACCTGACTCATATTACTCAGCTACAGGTTAAAGGTGAGTGACCCTGTCTCATGCATGTGGATTAACAAAACTCTAGTGTTAGTAAACCCAGTGGGGCCTGACCAGGTTATTTAGGCTGAGGAATTAATTATTGACCTATCGGCAGTGTGTGCTGGACCTGACTTTTCAACCTAAATGAAAATTTGATACAACCCCTCGACCTCTTTGTCCCAGGTGGAGACAAAGTTCCTTTTAGTTTAAAGCCTGCGTCTCAGAAATACTCAAAAGCTGCTGCCTTCAGAATCACTGAATAAACAGTGCCACCTGCTGTTCGAACAGCTGAAGTACACTGTCTTGTGTTAGGTGATTTCTAGGACCAACCGTGTGACATGAGACTACATAGATGCTTAATTCTTTATTCTCTTTTCTTCGCATTAAACAGGTCCTCCAGTTATCCTCATTTCCCCAGAGGACACCACCATGAACATGTCCCAGGATGCAGTTCTGCAGTGCCAGGCTGATGCATACCCATCTAACCTCACGTATGAGTGGTGGAAAGAAGGAGAAAATGTCTATCACATTGAGTGAGTTCTAAATGCAGACTGAAGATACTGCTTTCAAGTCTATATTTGATATCAGGGGTCACCAACCCTGCTCCTTTAGATCTACCTTCCTGCACATTTCAACTCCAACTCAAACCTTACACACTCTGTTCAGTCAATCAGGAACTTTTGAAAGCAGTAATTGGATCAGGTGGAGTGGATTAGGGTTGAATCTAAAGCTTGCAAGAAGGTAGCCATCCAGGAGCAGGGTTGGTGTCCCCTGGTGAAGATTAAGTGTATTTTTATAATAAGTACTCAACACTGAGGGTGTAATGTAGTCTAAGGCTAGTCTTAATCTGCATCCAGGAAGTACAGTGGTTCCCAAACCCTGTAGACCATATACCACCCATGATTGTACTAAAACTTCTAAATACCACCTACAAGTCATTTCAAAGGAACGCATGCCACATGGTTTAGTTTTCACAGGGTTCAACACATGTAACGTTATAAAAATAACGTGTGAAAACATTGTAGATTTCAGTCCTTAATATTTAGTGCATGCTAACAATTTTCTGAGGTCATCTGGCACACCACGTACCAATGGTATGTGTACCACAGTTTGGGTGCCACTGCTTTAGAATGAACAGCTGGTTGAAATCAGGATGTCCTGATTTGTGGTCTAAGGCTGCATCCACAAATATCCAGATATTTAGAATTTTTTTTTCCTTCATATATAGCAGAATAGTCCAGGCCACAGGCAGTCAGTGGTTAGGTAACTATTCTTTTAACTGGAAGGTTGCCAGTTTGATTCCCTTAACTGGCAGGACATGACTAAAATAACTCCCCAGCGCTTTGGATATGTGTACTCACTGCCCACTGATGTGTGTGTGTGTTTCATTTCATGGATGGAAAAAATGTGGAGGACAAATCCCCCATTTAACCCATCCACACACACAGGGGCAGCAGTGGGCAGCCCTATCCACAGCACTTGGGGATAACCTTGCTCAAGGGCACTTCAGGTAAGGAATTTGAACCAGCAACCTTCCAGTTACAAGGCTGGTTCCCTAACCACTAGACCACAGCTGCCCATGCTGTTTATAAAGTATACCAGTATTTGCTTTACGACTCTGTGTTCATGTGTCCACAGATCTCTAAAATCTCGTGTAAAGATCCTAGTGGATGGGACCCTTCTAATTCCTGGACTAATCCCAGAAGACTCAGGGAATTACACCTGCATACCCACCAATGGGTTACTGACTCCACCCTCTGCTTCTGCCTACCTCAAAGTCAAGCGTAAGTTGTGTGTCGAAATGAAGGTCTGTGTAGTAGTACACACTGAAGTTCGAAAAGATGAAAGAGGATGCATTTGTTGGTGTATATTTTTAATATACAAACTGCAAACGTCCGTATATTGTTATTCACAGTCTTCTTGCCTCTTCTCAGATCCTGCACGGGTTGTGCGGATGCCCAGGGAGACCTACCTCCCCGTAGGTATGGGGGGGAAAATCGTGTGTCCAGTCCAAGCTGAGCCCCCCATGCTTTATGTTAACTGGACCAAAGATGGAAACACTCTAGACCTGGACCAGGTACTGAAGAAACACCAAGACGCCTCATCTGCCATCACAGGATTTATTGTTTGACACTGAAGTTAAGTTTAACCTTTGTGTTTTGATTGGTTAGTACCCAGGATGGATGGTTAATTCAGAAGGCTCTGTGTTCATAGCCACAGCCAATGATGATGCAGTAGGCATGTACACCTGCACAGCCTACAACAGCTATGGAACTATGGGCCAGTCGGATGCCACCAAAGTGATCCTAGAGGTATGGGAGGATTATTAAACAATCAAACACAGCAGTAATCTTCAAGATGACTATACTTCACTGTCATTTGTCCATTGTCTGTAGCACACAGCCTCTCACAGCTTTTGCTTCAAGAAAATGTTTTATTGCAGAAAATATATGATCAGTTGTTTTCTACAAATAATTTAATGAAGCCATAGAGATCGACTTAGCTTTGGGCCAAAAGAAAATTCATAGAAAACATAATGAATTCTTAGAAAACCAACAAAAAAATATCTACAATAAATGTAGTCCATCACCAGTGTGCACTGCTGCTAGGCAACATTAGGTCAAAGGATTTGCTATACTAATAATGTGTCCTCTCTTCATGAAACAAGATATGTTGGTGTGTATTTAAACCTCATTTCTCTGCTGATGTCACACTGTCTGGGGAGAATTGATTGAAATGGCTACAGAGGAACCACTGTGACATATACGTCACAGACCCTTTAAAGGATGTGGAAAGATACTTACGGCACTCTGTCCCTGACTTCATAAAACCCCTCAGTGACACATGCTGAACATCCTTCATGCGTTACAGTACAGTGTGTCGGTCCATAAGACAAAGCTGCTCCTTTTAGAAGTATGTTTTAACCCTGGACAGGTTTGGCTCTGATAATGTTTTGGTAACTTGGTGCGAGCAAGGACACTAAAGAGTTCAGATTGTCAGAGGTGGATATAGGTTTGTGTATCGTGCATAAAGGCTTCAAATGTGGCTCAGCCAGTCAGATTTCAGAACCCAAACTGATTTATAATTGATTATTAATAATAACACAACAAACATTTTATATTTTAAGACAAGTAGTTGATTAACAGTAAGCTGAGGAACATAATAGTAAAATAAATGTGATGATTTGTGCATTAACAGAAGGCATCACTGCATTTTAAGTTTGTTGAAATCAGCAATATGAGAGCCAATCAGAAAGCCAGCTAGCTCTTATGGCTTTGTCAGTTATGCTTTAAACTAGTTGTAAATTAAGCTTTGAGTAACAGCCTTTTTTATAGGATCCACCCTCATTTCTGGTGTCTCCCCGAGCTGAGTATTTGCAAGAGGTCGGTAGAGAGCTGATAATCCCCTGCCAAGCACACGGAGACCCGTCTCCTAATATCACTTGGTCCAAGGTGAGCACACTGGAGAAATGAAGACGAATTCATTTTTGAGATACAGCAGTGAACTCAAAAGGCTCACTCTAATTTCTGGTCTTGTTGTAGGTTGGCGCTGCTCCTCGCTCTCCCTTCACTGTATTGTCCAATGGTTCTCTGGTCCTGCAACCTCTTAGTAAAGACCACCAGGGGGCATGGGAGTGTCATGCCATCAACCGTGTGGCCACAGTCAGTACAGGCACCATGGTGTTAGTGCTGGGTAAGTGTAAGAATACAGCTACAGATGTACACGAGTAAAATCAAATCAAAATGTATTTTTATAGTGCTCTTCACAACTGATGTCACAGAGCAGCTTCACAGAAATCAAAAAATAACACAAATACAGGGGATAAGAAATAGATCCCTTAGTGAGCAAGCAGGAAAAACTCCTTCAGAGCTGGAGGAAGGAACCTCAGGAGGAACCAGGCTTAAAACTGGGACGACTCTTCCTCTGGTCAAACTACTTATACATAGTTATTTAGGGGACACTGGACGCCCACACATCTGTTCTAATACTCTGGTGTATTGAAGTAATGTTAGTTAACTGGTGGACATAATTGTAACAGTACATAGTTGGTGATGGCGGGTGGGCAATTAGTCCAGGTCCAGGTGCCCGAAGGTGGGAAGCCAATTAAGTGGTGGCAGGGTAGCTCAGGGACCCTCTCAGGTGGGGCAGAGGAGCTCAAGGTTTCATCAAAGTCATCATTAGCAAAGTGGGTCTATGAGAAATTTTACCATAACATTTTGACCACCTCATTGATTTTACCCTCGTTGTCCATTTTATAATCTACTCTGATCATACAGGAGCTCTTTGTAGTTCTATAATTTTAGACTGTAGTTCATCTGTTTCTCTGCAGACTTTATTCTCCTCCTTTCACCCTGATCTTCAATGATCAGGACCCCACAGGACCACCACAGAGCAGCTATTATGTAAGTGGTGGGTCATTCTCAGCACTGCAGTCACACTGACATGGTAGTGGTGTGTTAGTGTGTTGTGCTGGTATGAGTGGATCAGACACAGCAGTGCTGCTGGAGTGTTTAAACCCCTCAGTGTCACTGCTGGACTGAGAACCACCGACCAGAAATGTCCAGCCGACAGCATCCTGTGGGCAGCGTCCTGTGAGCACTGATGACGGACTAGAGGATGACCAACACAAACTGTGCAGAGACAGATGGGCTTCTGTATTATGTGGTTGGTGGTTGAGAATGACCCACCACCCACATAATAGCTGCTCTGTGGTGGTCCTGTGGGGTCCTGATCATTGAAGATAAGGGTGAAAGGAGGATAATAAAGTCTGCAGAGAAACACATGAATTACAGAACTTTAACCATGTTCTATTAATAATTATATATTAATCAAGTCTAATTTGAAATATTTTAGATTCATATTTACCATGTACATGCACATTTTTCTGTTTATTGCTCATGAAATAAATTCAGAAAACAGGACTTTTCTCATCTTTTGAGAAATTCAGATTTGCTGTGTACACTATGTGTTTGTGAATTTCTCCTTTTGCACCTGTAAGTTAATCAGTGAAGCCACCAAATTTATGATCCTCATTTTCCAGACTGCTTTTTCATTCACTCTCTCTGGCAGGCACTAGTCCACATGCTGTGACTGCAGTCTCTGTAGATCCAGGGATGAACCATGCTAATGTGTCCTGGGAGCCTGGCTTTGATGGAGGATATACTCAGAAGTTCACCGTCTGGTCAGTGACCTCCTTTAGTCTTATATTAGCAGTGCCCAACTTTGGTCCAAGTGAACATAGTTTGAATTGTAATCTAATGATCTGAATTGAGGGCTTCAGGAGGAGCAGTGTATTAGATTAGTTGGAAGTAAACTCTGCAATAAATCTCTGGGCCAAGTTTGGGCAAAGCTGGTCGTACTTCTCATCTGTGGCGTACAAATACTTCTCAACTGCTTGTGAGTAACTGATTGGTTAACTCGTTTACATGTTTGTCATTGCACTGTTTTTGGGTTTCTCAGGGTGAAGCCAACTACCAGAGGGAAGCATGAATGGGCATCCCTCCCTGTACCCACCTCTAAATCCAGCCTCCTTGTTATGGGTCTCCAGGCTGCCACCAGTTACCAGTTTAGCATCCTGCCCCAGAATAAGCTGGGATCTGGTCCTTTCAGTGAGATTGTCACTATCAGGACATTGGGTCAGTATAAGCTTGACCAAACCTAAATATATGGTCAGTCACTTCTCAGATAGTTCTAAAGTTCTTTAACTTGATTTGTGGGTTGTGATCTCTTTTGTTTTTCAGCTCCACCAACCGTTCCACCGACTGTAGTAACTACTTTAGCAACAATACCCCCTCCTACCTCTCTGTCAGTCAATCTTACCACGGTAGGAGTTCTGCTACAGTGGTCCCCACCATCTGAATCTCCACCAATCACAGCCTTCCTCCTCCAAGCACGGCAGGAAAAGGGAGAGTGGGTGACACTTGATGAAGCGGTCAACGTTAATGCAACCGAACTGATTGTGCGGGGACTTATGAGGGTAAACTGCTTATATGTTTCTGAATTCATGTTCGTGAAACGTTAATGAAGTAGAATGTGGTGTACAAGCATGAAAGCGTTTGTTGTTTCTTAATTTCCTCATAGGATTCTACCTATGAGTTGCGATTGCTGTCATGCAGAGACAAATTGACCAGTGTCCCCAGTGAATCAGTCAGTATTTCTACTAAAGGTAAGTGTTTAATAATTACACTATAGGCCCACTCAAGCATTGAGGGGAGCAGTGGAGAACTGTGTTTTTGGAATAATTGTTCTCCAACCAGTACCTTTGTATGGGATTTGATGAGTTGGGACCTAATGAATTCTCTTGTTGTTGAATGCAATCAAATCCTCATTACAATGCTCCAAAAATCTAAAATGAGGTGTCCCAATACTTTTGTCCATGGTCCACAGGTATGGAGATGTACCCAGTTCCACCCAAATTGCTGGCTTTCGTTCCTGAGCCCCTGCTTGCTGGCGTGATTGGGGGAGTTTGTTTCCTGTTCGTGGCTATCATTCTTTCACTGGTGACGGCGTGCGCCATGAGCCACAGGAGGGAACGGCACCGCAGGAAGAGAAGAGATGGTAAAGGCGGTGCATAAAGGGCATGCAACCATAATTCACAGCACACCAGTAGAATATTCAAGTTATTTCAGCTTTAAACTGTTAATGTCAATAAATGCTTAATACTTGTTGATAATTGGCTCATATTGATGCTTGGTTAGATTTCTAGATACGTGAAGATTTGTGAATCATTGTTTCACACTTTCACTGAGATTTGTGTTTGCGCCTGTAATGCAGGTGCTTCACTGTACTTTTGTTTATTTAAACTGCTCTTGATTTCATCATCTCATTGTTTGATTGTTTGACTCATTCTATGTGTGGCATGATGTAAATTCTGCATCCTCCCCCACCGTTTCAGATATCCCTTCTGCCTTCCAGAAGAGCTCATCTCCACAGTAAGTCTCCATCAGTGCTCTTCATGAAGTCCGTTTTCCATCTGTAATATTTCAAAGGTTTCTGAAAATGACCGTTTCATTTTACATTTTACAAAATATTACAAATATTACAATCTTTATAGTGCAGGAATTAATATAATGTACTGAATGTAGTTTCCTTTTAACCAGCTATTTTATAACCACACTATATACCAATTACTGAACACTAAATTATTTGATATTTACTATGAATATATACTTGATGTCCAAATATTTGTGGATAGCTATTTTAAATTGCTTGACACGGATGTGTAAATGTACACACAGCTTGTTTAGTCATGCCTAATTCCAGGTATGGGCTGATGATCATCTAACATCCTGGCACACTCACACTCTTGTCACTAAATTCAATCAGATCCTCACGACAATGTTCTAAAATGTAGTCTTCCTTGAACAGAACAAACACTGAATAAGCAGGTGTCCCAATATGTTTGTCCATATAGTGAATGTCTAACATACCTGCCTTTTTCTTTTTTATTAAAAATGAATGTTGTTTTATATACAGTTATATAAACATGAATGTGACATGAACATGAGCTCATGAAACTCATTTCCCTCTTCTCTTCTCAGAGCTCGCTCGCCTTCTGACAGCCCCGACAGCATGCTGAAGATGTGCCCTCCCCTTAACTTTTTCCCCAACTCCTCTTCCTCCGACCGCTCAGATCGTTCCTCCTTCGACAAGGCCAGCCGTAGCGAGTACCAGGATCAGAAGAAGCAGCTTCTCTCCTCTCCACCGCCACGCTACACTCTCTTTGAGAGCCACCTTGGCGGCTCCCCGTCCCCAACATCTGCCATTGAGTCCATATCCAGGGGACCTGATGGGCGCTTCATTGTCCAGCCGTACCCAGAGGGTTCCATGCCAATGCACATTAAAAAGAACCTTAAAAATGAATTCCCCCAGTCCCCTGGCAGAGGCAGTGGCTTTTTCAGAGAGTCCCCCAAATCCAACTCTGTTGGTTCAGAGAAGGATGCAAGAAAAGAGGCATCATCCGGTCTGACTGTAGACACCGCCGACCCAGAGAAACCCGCACACTCCCCAGGCAGGGTAAAGGCAATGGCCAGAAACTTTTCTCGTCATGGCTGCTTTTACTCAGACGAGGAACAAGGCTGCTCAGAGGCTCTTCTAGACAGGGGCAGCATCTACTCGGACTGCAGCGAGAACAGAGGACGTGACTCACTGAAAAAGTACTGCTTCCCAAGCCATCGGGAGGACATCTTCCCCAGCCTAGCCAAGAGAGCCCGTGCTCTAGAGAGAGAGTCACTGTTGCACCAGGCTGGTTACCAGCCAATGGAGAGAAACAGCCAGCTGACTGAGCTAAGCACCATGGTTTCTCAGTTGGCAAGTGAACAAGAAAGTGACAACCTCAGTAAGTGTCTGAAGCTTGTGAAGGAGCGAGAGAAGATGGAGCGGGAGTTGGAGAGCTACACTCTCAGCCGCAGGGCACAGGAGTGTGAAAAAGAGGAAAGGCGTGCCAAATCAGCCAGTCCTCTAAGAAGATGGGCAGGGGCTGAGTCAGAGGACCCTGTTTGGAAACCTCAGGACATCCAGCTCCGTCAAAAATCACAGAGACCTAGCAGCCTAGCCCAGAGGGTTTCAGACTATCGGAGGGGTTGTTATTTTGGCAGCACCAGCAGTCCCATGGAGAAAATACTCCCCTCTTTGTCCTCCTCTTACATTCATTGGGACATCAGTCCTGTGACCTCACCTACCAGCCAGGTGCCTAAGCAAAGCCTCTCTGAAGGAAACACACCCCGCTCCTTGCAACCAGACACATCTCAAGGAGGGACAGTGGCTATGGAGGACTCTCTAGTAGCTAGAGAATTCTCAAATTCACCAGCCACACAGTACACTTCCCTCTCACTCCTCTCCCCAAGAAGAAACAGTCCCTCACCCTGTGGGTCTAACATGAGCAAGGCACAGTTCAGAAGCCCAGACAGAAATACAGAGAGGGAGCAGGAGCTTTTCTGCTCAAGGACTCATGAGGGCTATAAGAAAGGCAGGGAAATAGAAATACAGACAGCTGTGTCTCGGTCCACGCATTCTTCCCATAGTCCTAAACCATCTGAGATGCCATTTGAGGGAACACAACACTCTGTAGCAGAAAGAGTAAGAAACTCTTATCACTACCCCAAGCCCAGCACTCACAAAGAGGACACAGACTTTAATCACAGAGGAAAGTTGAGCCACAGTCCCTCTGGTTGCTCCACCCTTCCCTATGACCGCCAGAAAACAGAGGCCAAAGCAAAAGTGCAAGGGAGTGAGAGCAAACCTGGAGATGAGGTCAGCTCTTCATCTGTGCAGCCTGAGGGAGAGAAGGAGGGTATTAGGGCTCGCTCCCGCAAGAGTGATAAATGTGTCTTCAGTGATAGCCCCAGCCGCATTTCCCCTCTGACACTTGAACATGAGGCAGAAAGTGACCAGTCTAGTTTTTCCATTGGCAGAATGTCAGAATCTATGAAAGCCAAGATTGTCCCCCAACCGGCCAGGGCGTCTCCTCTGCAGACCAGCACTATCCTGGAGTATTTGAGTCTTCCAGGCTTTATTGAAATGAGTGTAGATGAGCCTAATGAGGAGAGCCAACCAGCAGAATCCACCTGGTCCAAGACAGAGCCTGAAAATGGGACTCTGTTGAGAGGTGAGCCTGATGTTGTCCCTCAGAACTGGGAAAGTCATGGTCAGGACACCTTAGAAGTTAATGAGGTGAATGAGAATAATCACAGTGCCAATGCTTTGGTAGATGTCCAATCTTCACTTGTTCCTAGAGGAATAAGTGAATCCAAACTACCTGTTTACAGAGGAACAGAATCCTCACAGAAAAATAGAGCAACACAAATTGCAGTTCACGAAGGAAGGAGTTCTCAGCCATTGTTCTCTCAAAAACGACCAGGTTCTGATAACCACCAGTCCACTCAGATGAACCCAGCACATACCCTAGTGAGTACTGCCAAGAGTGTTGCAAGACCGTTCTCTAATAGTCCCCATCAGGTTGAAAGTATAGGAGAACTTGTATCAGAACAAGCTCAGAAGTCTCATAACAGGACTAACAAAATAACTTCACGTATCTCTCAAGCTCCCATGCCGTTTATGAAGAAATCAGTCAGTGTTGGTCCATGTAGAACCCTTTCTGGCATGGGGCAGCCCCGTCCATTCCTTAAGAAATCTATTAGTTTAGGCTCTCAAAGGTGGGAGCATTACGAAACCCCCAGGATGTATGTCTCTGAGGCCTGTTATAGAGACGAGTTCCCTCATCCAGACGTGAGAGTGAAGTCCTACAGTTTGGGTCGTGCACCTACAAGCTCTTACTTTAGAACTAGTCCCTCATGGCAAGGTGCAGTGCCCTTCCAACCCCCCAGTAGTCATAGTCTAGAGAGACCTCATTACAGGGAACGACCATACATGTCCCCCTCTTACCTCTCACATGGCCATGTCCCCCAATTCCTAGAACCCCAAAAACCCAGAGAAGCACATAGACGTGAATCAGATCCACGTCGACAGGCCACTGTCTTTCCAGAATCTTCTAGATGCCCATTGTCATATAGAGAAACCCTAAGGTCAATTCAGCACAAGTATGTACCCCACACTCTCTCTCGGCCCTTTGGTTTGTCTAGACCTACGGTCAGGGTAGAATATATTCGTCCTGTAGATTCTAGAAGAAGTACTCCGAGGCCATTCTTGCCTAGAGGTTACAGCTGGCCATCACCATGTCAACCAGCTTTTCCACCTCGGGAACATGAGGTACAAATGGAGCTATATGGGGGGGTGGGGATGGGAAAGGGCAGCACAGATATTGAGGTTAGGGACAGTAGAGCAGAGGGTGGCCGTGCCAGTTACGCTAGCCAGAGTAGTGGAAGGGGCAGCGTGGGGCCATATGGGCACGGGCACCTGCGCCAGTCTATCTCTATCACTCCCACTTTACTGAGCTCTCCGGAGACCACGGAAGAGAGTGAGAGACACAAGACAGAATCGGACCTGCGAATGCAGAGGTCAAAAAGGTGAAAATGATACACAAACCTTTCTGAGGGGTGACCTCAGCATAGATTGAGATTGTTTTTCATTTCTATTCTTTCAAAACAATCATTTTCTCCACATATTATATGCATGTTTATTGTGTATTCTGTGTGTAGAAGAAACACATCAGTAGATGAGAGTTATGAGTGGGATGCTACTGAATTCCCAATGGGTGTTGACCTCCTGGAGGCCATGAAAATGGAGCAGGCTGGTGTGGGGAGAGGCAGGGAACTTAAGCGAGATCGGCCTCGCTCCACCCCTGGCCTCCAGGACCTGCAGGAGAAAGGTGAGAGTCCGAGTGCCCCTCAGCCGCCAAACTGTGTTTATATACACTCTACCAACTACACAGGGGCAAATATGACCTTCAGTGACCTCCTTCCTCCTACCCTCTTCTGTTTTTGTCCCTTTCTTCTCTACTACTCTCCTCTTAGGCCCATACTCCTCTATCATCCTTCCCCCGACGTCCCATCCTCCTCCACGCCAGTATGGTCGCTCGCTTAGTGAGGCACGCTTCAATGCCCTGAGGCAAGAGTTCCAGGAGTACCGCAGAGCCCAGGAATCCTCCTCCCCCTGCCTTCCCCCTGACCCCGACTCTGATTCAAGCTCCGCCCTGCTCTAAGAGATCCACCTCGGTCCGTTTCCTTCCACCTCTTAACCACTGACCATTTAGGCTGCAGGCAGTCATAACTTTTCCTTTTCCAAAATGGCTGAAGTAACATCTTTAGATTTGCACCACAGAAACATTAGCCAAAGCCTTGACACTAAAATCAGAGGTACAGTGTTAGTACAGTGTTGTAGTCAGAGTTACACCTTTCATAAATGTGTAAATGTGTCTGGACTGAGCCAGAAGTCTCATAAGTGAGTAACAGAACTACTTAACTAAGTGTGATCATACTTGGTGTACACAAGCTTCCCCTACTTGTTAGCCTTGTTTAAATCCCTGGTCCTGGAGTGCCAGTTCCCTGCTGATTTCGGTACTCCGGGACCAGGCTAGCCTTCCCCTGGATTAATGTATCTAGACCTTCTTGGCCGTTCAGTAAAGTTGATGTTTTATATTTGCCTAATGTTTTCAGCTCTACTGACCACTCGATCCTGTTGAGAATCCGTTCATTGTTTATGCATGTGCTGTATGTATATCCAGATATTGATCTGACCGTGAATGGTATTTTGCCTTTCAGAACCCCCAAAGGAAGGAGATGTATAGCTTTTAGGTTTAACCCCTGTCCTGACTGGGAATATCGATACTCAGAGCCACGATAACTTGGCACATTCATTCAACACTTGGACCTAAAGTGGAACTTTTAAACAAGAGATCTGAACAGCTCCTGCTCAGTTACATTAGCCTTTGCGTGGTGGCAGAATAATGCTGGATATGCAATACCACCAAGTCCAGAATGCATTGCAGCTGAATACAGTACAAGCTGCCTCAGCGCAGTTGACCAAAAACATTCAAATACTGTACTGGTGCACAATTTCCCTTTCGAATTTCTCACTGTGACGTTCATGGAAGAACCTTGAATTAAAGCGCAGGGTGGAGGTGTGCTCCAGTGATGCCTAAACCAAAACCACAGCGACTGTACAGCATGAACGTGTGCTCGGACAATCAAGTTTTATACCCCGAAATATCAGACCAGTCCTAACTGCCTTCATTGTTGTGGGTAATGTGAAAAACGAGTCCTCAGTGTTGGTGAAAGGTAAGCTTTAAAATGGTTTGGAACTACGGCCTCATCTCAAAAACTCATTTTCTATTTTCCACTACTCATAACATTTAAAGTAACATATTTCAAGCATTGTTTTAATGTTGATACAGTCTGTAAGCCAAGAAAAAGTAAGAAGGGCTTTAAATATTTCACTTTACATGTAATGAGTATTTACTGTTACATTGTGTTTTATACTGTGAGACAGTCTGTGATTCTCTGACATTAGGATAGAAAAATACGTGATGATAACGATGTGCAAGCAAACACATTATGGTGGCCATATGTATTCATGCACAGTTGTGCACGTCCTCAGAAATGAACATGTTGCGTATGCAAGGCACAGTATGAAAACTCTAGGGGGCAGTGCAGGCACACAGCATAAACATCGCAGGTGACCATGTTAGTGATTACCCGCATCCATGTGGTTTGTCCTTGCTGTGATAAATACATCAGTATTATTTTAAATGGATGTGGAAACCTGGTCAGGGTTCTCTGTTCTGCCCTCTAGTGGAAGCCTCTAGTAACACATTACATAGACAAGGTTCATGGCATAGCCAGGTGTCTATACAACAATACAAAACATCTATACATGTTTTAGAGACGTTTTCAGCTGACCACAAATTTGTGAGAATTAAATGAATTGGGGGAAGAATAACTATGGAACAAACAGAATAAGCTATTGTGGCACGCTGCCACATAAAATGATTGTTTTTGTATATCAAAATATGGGCACATGGTTGTTCTCTTATGGTGAAAGGACTGACTTTAACAAGATCTTATTTAAACAGCACACAAAATCTGCTTCAGCCACCCTCAACATTTCATTTAAGGGATTTTTTGTACCTGTTTTTTATTTGTGTGATTATGGTTCAGTTTGGGTTTCTACAGTTAAACCAGTTCACTAAAGAACTGTACTATGTGCTGTGATCTGCGTCTTCCAGTAGATGACACTGATTGGTTTGTAGAGAGGTGCTTGTTTGACATCTGCATTTTCTCAGTTCGGCAAGTTGCAGGTGTTGTGCTGAATTCTGTGTGTCTGCAAACTCCTTTTAGGCCACGCGTCACACAGAAAAGTGGGCGTGGTGGATTACCCTGGGATTCCTATACTTTGGTTTTTAATAAGGGTTGTTCTACAATTACAATAGATACAGGAATCACGAATGTGGTCTGCTGTGGCCATTATGCATCTGTGTAATTGGTCCAAACGTCCAAACCAGTTTAGACCTTTATTCTTTAAGGGGGAAGCTAAAGATCAACCTATTCACTGCTTCAAACTTGGTTTTGTGCCTGATATTATTTTTAAGCATCATCTCTGAGTTAAACTGAAGTTTCTGTTATTGTTTGTCGTATTTGCTCAGTGAACCGCTCTCTTTGGACTTTTGCTGCCATGAGGAATTTGAAGAGAGATGTTCTGTTGTGCTTTTGAGGCGCAAAAATATCTAAATATTTTACACTAAGAATTTATTTGGCTTCTGGTGTGTATTTATTTAATGATTACAGAACATGATCATATGAACACAACTGTTTACATGAACTCTCCACGTCTGTGTGCACAGCAAATTGTGATTGCTGGTGATCACCGATCACCCTTAGCATTATGACCACCTTCTTGTTTCTCCTCTCACTGTCCATCCTGTCAGCTCCTCTGATCACAGAGGAGCTCTTTGTAGTTCTATAATTCTAGACTGTAGTTCATCTGTTTCTCTGCAGACTTTAATCTCCTCCTTTCACCCTGATCTTCAATGATCAGGACCCCACAGGACCACCACAGAGCAGCTATTATGTGGGTGGTGGGTCATTCTCAGCACTGCAGTCACACTGACATGGTGGTGGAGTGTTAGTGTGTGTTGCGTTGTGTGTTAGGGTGTGACACAGCAGTGCTGCTGGAGTGTCTAAACCCCTCAGTGTCACTGCTGGACTGAGAGCAGTCCACCAACCAGAAATATCAGCCAACAGCGTCCTGTGAGGACTAGAGGATGACCAACACAAACAGATGAGCTCCTGTCTCTGACTAATAAGAGTGGACAGTGAGTGGACTAACACTCCACCACCATGTCAGTGTGACTGCAGTGCTGAGAATGACCCACCACCCACATAACAGCTGCTCTGTGGTGGTCCTGTGGGGTCCTGATCATTGAAGATCAGGGTGAAAGGAGGAGAATAAAGCCTGCAGAGAAACAGATGAGCTACAGTCTGGAATTATAGAACCACAAAGAGCTCCTGTGTGATCAGAGGAGATGAGAGAGTGGACAGTGAGAGCGGAAACAAGGAGGTGGTTATAATGTTATGGCTGATTGGTGTATGCTGTTGGCCATCGTCCGTCTGTAAGTGTTTGTACAGTATTTTGTCAATAGTTTGTCATTAAGTTGTTTTACATTTTTCATGTTAGATTGTAAGAAAGAAATCTATCATATATTTAAAATGTGTAAATTTTGTAAAACAAGATTTTTTCAAAGATGATTTTCCAGTTTTATAAATTGGTAAAAAAAAATGCTGGTTTTATGTTTCGTTTTTATCACTGTGTTCTTTGTTATTTTTATATGTTTTTATTAAATAAATTTATTTACTGAATATTTATTTCATCGTATATTTTTAAGCACTGCCAATGTTCCCTTTATAACGACCCTTTACGGTCCTTAACGGTCAAGACTCCTGCACTTACAGATCGCAGCGTCACGAGACGTTTCACATCCAAACAGCAGACTGAAATCCAAACACACGACTCAGTACAACAGCGACCGTTTGCATTGTATGCTTATTTTATTTACTCTCTGTATGCCTGCATTCAGAGCAGGTTCAGGTCAACCTAAAGTTTCAGCATTTTTAAGCCTTCTGCTGTGTCTCCTGCAGGACTCACTTTGAGGTCATGCGCATGACGTGCTTGACCATGTTTCCGATGCCGTCGAAGATGTAGTGGTAGTGGTAGTCCGTCTCCCACATGAAGCTTGGGGTGCTGATCACCTTGTTCTTCTCGTCCACATAGGCCTCGTAAGGGAAGGTTAAGGTAGATCAACAGCATGAAGTAAATCAGATCTGTAATACATATCGCTGCTGTCCAGAGAAAACCACGTATCTCCATTTTTGTCCATTGTTTGAAGGCTGTAGCTGTAAATCTAGATGAGCAGACCAATAGAAATGCTCTAAAAGTTCTGTAAAGCTGCCGTTTTGATGTGGTTTTCAGTGGACAGTGACAATATACCTTTAACTGCTTATGACCCACCGTCCGTCCAGGAAAAATGCTGGTGAACAGTCAGACTCCAGACATCGTGTTCTGCTAAACTCTGTATTACAACGGACCACTGTCTGCAAGATTCTCTTCTACCATCGTCAGAATTTTGATAAAAGATGACCAGATAAAGTGAAAGCCTTTAAATTCTATATACATATTTAACTTTAAATTGAATTAATATAAATAATATGTTTTTGAAATACACTACTTCTTCCTTCCACCCCCTTCTGTCCCCACGTCTCAGTCAGGATATGTAAGGCTCGCGGACGTTGTGGCGAGCCCCCATGCTCTTGACAGCCTGCACCATGTTGGTGTTGGGCCAGCGTCCCCAGCGACTGCTCTCATCCCGCTCGTATCCCATGGTGATCTCCAGATTTGGCAGCACCCGGCAGGCCAGCAGAGGAGACATGCTGGACAAACTGAGACAAAAGCAAACAGCTCTGCAAATCTGCTTAGGCTGTTAAAATAGTTGAACCAAAACTTCGGTCATTAAAAACATCGTTCCAGGACCAATCCAGTTACCCGATCGGTTTGCGATTGCGGTGGAATTCCTTCAGAATCCTCTCCACATCGTTGTGAAGCTTGCAGTCTTTCCCATCCTTGTTAAAGCTGGATCTGCTCACACATTAGACAACAGCTTATAAACTTCAATCCAATCCACAGGCGATATGATCCATGAGAATGCAAATATCAAAGCGACATGAGCTGAGCTGAGAGGCAACTACTGTCAACTGGACTGACCTACATTGTGAGGCTACGTGTCAGCGATCATCTCCAAATCACCTGAGCGAGCTTCAAAACACCTTCAACTTAAAACTCAGCCTGTCCTACTCTGTGAAAGAGACTTAGGTAAGTCTCGTCTTTTGTCTGTATTTACACCAAGGTCTTATCCATATGTTTGTTGATACTAATGCCTGTAAAGAAGCTTAGATTCCCAGGAATAGAGGCTTGGATTGTAGATGTGACTCAGGACAGACAAATTAAACATGTCATTCTGTGGGATGAAGCTGGCTTTTGCCAACTAGGGTAATGGAGACTTTTTCTGAACTAGGTGGTTTTCACTCAACACTTCCCTCACGATCAAAATAATTACTTGTGTTTACATTAATGAGGACTTTTTCTACTCTGTCTGTCCCTCATTCACCTTTTTGTGGCCCTAAGAAATATGATTTTAACGATAAAATATGGTTTCACGCATTGTTCCTTTTACTGCTCAGTTAAAATATAAATGTCTCATTTTTATTAATGAATGCATAATAAAACTGTGCATGAACTGGATCACAATCATCAGTTTTCATGCCCTGCTGCACCTAAAACCTACATACCTCTGCAACCGTAACCCACAGCCACCTGCTTTAAGCTTCGTGTGTTAGAAACGAATGTTGGTCTGATGTGAACTAATTTTGTCCTATTTCTGAAGCCAACTTGCATGTGTTGTCTTTATGAACGAGGCTTATCCATGTCTCTATATTAACGTCCCTCTCCCTCTGTCTCTTACAGGTTCTTGACGATGCCGTGGCCTCCAGGAAAGATGACTGCATCGAAGCTGTTGACATCCAGCCTGGAGAGGTCCTGCATCTGCATCATGCCCTGACCGTGGCTGAAGCGGGCAGACTCGATCATCATGTTCCTGCGGCAGGACGCACGGGGCAGGAGTCAATCCAAACAGCATCATTTTAGGCTTCTAAAATCACGATAAGACGTGACTGATGACACAAGATAATGAGATAATGTGAGAGATTTTACTCAAAGGCAGCCACCTGTTCTCTCCAGAGGAGGGCTGCATCTTCATGTGGTCCATGACATGCATCTGCTGCTGGTTGGGAGCGAAGATCTGAAAGCGTGCGCCGTTACGGCTCAAGTGGTACATGGTGCTTTTAAACAAAAGAAAAGTACCTTGGTTACATGCTGAACTTGCACTGTACAGCCGGCTTTCTGTTTAGAACTCAGAATGAGGTTCTACATATCGTCCCTTTGGAGCTATAAGGGTGTATCTGCATTCTGAGTCATGCATACAACTTAAAAACACCTCATATAATGTTAAGACGTTGTCACAGAATATGTAACGAATAAATAATGTTAATAAAAATGTCAATTAGAACAACATGGTTCCAAAGGGTTATGATGCACCAATTGCTATGCAGTGACTACGGACTTGTAATGCAAGGTTCTTATTGGTTAGCTGCTCCTATAGAGTGTAATCATAGAGTATACTCACTACGCAGCCTCGTGAACATCAGTTCCATCCCACCAGCCACATCCAGAGAACACCTTCCAGTAAAATGGGTTTTATATTTTTACATCTAGCTTTTAAAGACATTGACATTATCAATTATTGTATATCTAGGATATAAATATCATGCGTTTAAAAAAATGTACAGCTATCATGGTCTACTGATTTGTCACTTGCCAAGCAGCAACAGCTATCCAGAGAACTTACCACAGCAACATTGGTATTCCCCCAGTTTCCCCAGTCCCCCTGGTGCATCAGGCAAGCGGGCTGGCGGCTCAGCACAGCTGCAGCTTGCTTTAAGAGGAGAGCCCTTGATGCCAACATGGTCAAGTTTCTCTGTCTCAGAGCACACAGGTCAATCCAAAGAGCGGTGGGATGGTCAACCCAACAAAGTCCTACAGACAGACGTAACCCTCTTCCACTCTGGACAAGGTGGAAGTCTTTTATACCTACGCTGCATCTGTAGGGACGTCACTTCCTAAGCTTAAATTCTGAGAAGATAAGATTCTTTGTGCGAGCAAACCTTTTTCCTTTCTTCATCGCCTCTCTAATAATACCTGCTTCCATTATCTTATTACCTTAAGTCATTTGGCCACCGGCACCAACACCATAAGCATTGAGATAACAGACTGACCATGAACCGTTTTCACCTCTGAACTGGACGTGACTGTCTGAACTGTCCGGCACTCTGGACATCAAGGTTATTCTATGGACAATCCTATAGGCTCTTTAACTGCAACAAGCTGTTGAGGTTTTAGGGAATGGTGAGAAAAGAAGTGCTGCCTGGCTCTGACGGTGATGTGAGGACTCACAGTGTGAGTAGCACAGTAATTGGATAATGTGGTATACTCTCATTTGAACCTGAAATGTCAGACATTAGAGGTCTGGAGGTAAAGAACGTCTTCACAAAACGCCGTGCAAAATCGTTATCTTACAATCAGCGCAAATGTACACACTGCAGGATGTGACTACATACTCGCACTACATATACATAGAATGAAACAATAAATACTGGATTTGTTGCGTTAATTATGGAGTAATCTGTGCAGGAAAGTCTGAGAGTTGGAGTAAGTGTGATAGCTGCCCTCTAAAGCCCATTACTTAAATAAGGCTCTTAGTTTCAGTAAGACCGTGTGTTGTCTACTGGTGTTAAAGGCAATGATCCAAGAGGCCAAGAAGATGGCCAAGATATTTTAGAGCAGGATTCGCTGAACGCAGTTTTCTTCATTATTGCAGGTTTGTTTTAAACAGATAAGGTTTGCGCTCATTAATGAAGACCTTATGAAGTGTGATGAAGTGTTGAAAACGTCCTTTTGTTTTTTGGAATGACTGGTGTCTTCTGGTTCACGTCCAAGAAACTGCTAATAACTAACAAATAAACTAAAACAAAAGAAAAATCGTTGCTGAAAACATAAAAATCCATGCATGCATATTTCAGCAGCGAGTTTTAGCAATTTTCTTTTCATGTGACTATTTACACACCACTGGTCAAGGAGGTCAAGGAGTTCTTACGAGACTGAATGGTCACTGTCCACTCTGAGATACAGCAGGCCTGCTTTAGGTGTCTGACCAGCTTAGCTCATGTCTGGCTTGGGCTTTTGGCCGCCTCTATGGAAAGGATCTTATGTGGTTTGTTTGGGGGGGAAATATATGGACATATGGTTTATACTACAAACTGGACTTGAAAACCTTTGTTCACACCTCATTGCATCCTTTAGTGGCCAAATATCAGTCTGACCAAAGCTCTCTTCGTTTGTATGAAGCCTTTAATCATAATCAGTGGCCTTAAAGTCACTCTGCAGGATTTTGAAGCTGAGCCAGGCTGGAATGTGCAAGCACAGGCCTTTTCCACGTTGAAGTGAAAGTGTGTATTTCTCCTCTCCCACAGTGCAGGGTCAGAAAGTAGACGTGTGTCCATTCAAATTCAGGTCTGTCCACACGTTCATCGTTTATAGCTTTTAGATTAAATGACCAAACCACTCTTAAGTCAGTCTTGTTTACCGTCCAGGGTGTAAGACGACGTTCCAGGATCACAGTGAATTCTGTAATTACAAGTCTGTCAAAACATAAGTTCGTCAGCGTGGCCTCCTGCTGTATTTAGTGACTTAAAGCCCTAATAAACTGGACTTAGCAGCTAAGGTGTCAAGGGTCATTTACTATGGCTTACACGGTATACAGAAAACAAACCAAAGAGATGTCCACTCACATCTAGGGTTCCAAAACAGAGGGGATTTCATTTAACCTCAATACAACACCAAACGTGTCCACACTGAAGAGCAGAACCCACTGGGCTCTAAATCATGGCACAGTGCAAGATCAAACCAACAATATCAAACAATTCATTAAAACTGAAAACGCAGCACAATCTTTACAGTAGCTACAAGTTGACCGCTCTCCTGAGGCGCGTTTTGTGAACATCCTGGGCTCGTTTCTGCCTGTCTGTCATGCTCTGTCGGATGGCTGGTAGAATCACCTTCTGCCTCACAAAGGCCTGACTGGGAGGTCTGAGAAAAGGATTAAAGTATTCATTAAAAGATCTGCAAAATTGTCTTTTCAATGTTTAAAAGACAAAGAAAATGTTAACCTACTGTATTTTTGACAAAGGCTGAAGAGGTAGTTTTGGAAAGTGCTTGAACTCTCCACTGTTGGAAGCAGGAAACGAATAACAGTATTAGAACGTCCGTCAGTGAACAGTGACACTGGTGCTGAACAGGACGAGAGAAGGAGTCACCTGGTGCTGTCGGAGAGGTAGAACTTTCTTAGACTGTAAACTTCAGGTGACATTTTCACTTGGTTCAGGACGTCTCTCAGCTTGGCCTTCACTCGCAACAGCTGAGGAAAGAAACAGGACTCCAATGCCCATTGTTTGGAACCTCTTAAAGAAACCCCAGTGGGGTATTTCACAAAGCAGGATTAGCTGGTTTAACTGGATAACATAAGCCCAAAATCCAGTCTGTCCAATAGGAACAGACTAAAGGAGATTCCTGCTGGAATTAACGTTGGGTTCACATTAACTGACCAACTGAGAAATCCTGCTTTGTGAAAAGCTGTCGGTGCACTACGTGACTTTTAAAGTTGTAACAGACTATAAAACGCACAGTCTCATATTTCCACACTGAGTTTAGCAGAGTTTTACAGAAAATTAAAACATGTCCATCACACACTAAACATCTATACAGCGTGGAGCAGCTGTAGTGGTTGGGGAACCAGCTTTGAGACTGGAAGGTTGCTGGTTTGAATCCCTGAACTGGCAGAACATGATCAAGGCACTGAACTCCTCAGCTGCTCCCCGGGCGCTGAGGATAGGGCTGCCCACCGCTCCGGGCACATGTGGTCACTGGCCCCTGGGGTGTGAATCCACTTGTGTGTGTGTACCACTGTGTGTGGCATGTGTGCAAAACACAGTGGTATAACAGTGAGTATAATAATTTGTGGGTGGAAAGACGGAGTCATCAGCACACAGTCAGACTGAGCATGGCATATTGTAACCTCAGCTTTAGCTGTTTTCAACCTACACTGTAAAAACAGTTAATTTAAAGTATGATGTAGCTGATTATGCAGCGTATTATTGATACAAACCGCGACTGTGATTTAACTGAAACTGCTTAAACTACACTGTTCTCACCTTCAAGCTAGAACTATTCGTATTGTTTGATGACCATGGTGTATTGTGGGATTTAAACATTCGAGCATTTAGACAGTTGTGCCACTTATTTCTGTAAACAATCGAAACCTCATTTTGATCCATTGGGCACATTTCCACCAACGAAAAAAGGTTCCAAAACCTGAAATGTTTGTTTGTAGCAGGACACAAATATTAGAACAGCTGTGGGCGTGTCCAGATGTACAGGAGCAAGTAATCCCGATCAGCTACACCAACAGGGTAGTTTATTACCACAATAATTCTGAGAAGTACACCAAAAAATTAACAATAGAGAGGAACTCCTCACCTCCTGATACTGTACGGTGTTGGCATTGTAGAGCTGTTGGATGATGGCCTCACACTCCGGTAGAGTTGGGGTGCGTGGAGGCCCGGACTGGCCACAGTGGATCTTCAAAGGAAGTAGAGACGTGATGGCTCCTCCATATTGTTCTACACTACACTTTTCAGTCTCTTGCTTCTCTTCAGAGCTTAAGCAGGTCCTGACAAACAAGAGAAGATGCACTCAGTCATCTGGTGAGGTCATGGACATTTCATGATTTTAAAGAAAATCGATGGAAATAGTTACCCGATGACACCAGTCTGAGACTGCTTTTCACGTAAACCAGCACTGGACTCTAATAAGAAAGGCCACAATTACTGCATTGCTCTAGAATATCATCAAGCTATTTTACTGTTGAACTTGTACGAATACTGTACCTCTTGAAGCGCCATGTGAGTCCATGATGAGCCGATACTGCAACTCTATAAAAACACAAAGCATCCCATTTATGAACAGTGTGCCACCAGCAGTGCCATCATTTAGTCTTCATGAAGAAAGGTGCAGCACTCTCTGTATACCATGGAAAACATTGTTATTAAATTAAAATGCAATGTTTCAGCCCACACCTCAGGCCTTTATCAGATACACAACACCAAACTCCTCATCTCAAAGTGCAATAGTCAGATTGACCAATTTAACTCCTTGAACTCAATGTCTGAGGGGGCGGGGCTGATGCTCAACCTGCATACAGACTCTGACTGATCAGAGAGAGGGGGGCGGGGCTGATGCTCAACCTGCATACAGACTCTGACTGATCAGAGAGTGTGGGCGGGGCTGATGCTCAACCTGCATACAGACTCTGACTGATCAGAGAGAGGGGGCGGGGCTGATGCTCAACCTGCATACAGACGCTGACTGATCAGAGAGAGTGGGCGGGGCTGATGCTCAACCTGCATACAAACTCTGACTGATCAGAGAGAGGGGGTGGGGTTAATGACAACCCTAACTATTGGGTAATAATGTAAAGTGAGAACGGAGGGGCTGTTTTCCCTCGTTCTTTGCTCACACAGTGTTCAAACAAATTTAAGAATAAAAGTCCTGAGAAGTGGTAATACTAATACTGAATACTTCATATTTTGAACAATTTATTGTAAATATCCTTGTTCATCAAATGTTCACAAATAATTAATCAAACTTATTGCATTTTCAGCTCAACAAAGTGTTTTTAGTCCTTATAACCCAAAATAATAAATCGTAGGAAAAAGTAAATGTTTGATCAGAAGGTGGTTAAATTCAAACAAATATTTATATTCTTTTAATGTTTACTTCTCAAATGAAGACAAAGAGCTATTTGAGCTGCATAGGATCTCCTGAAAAGAACAATGTGTGGTATGTGTGACAGTCTCCTATAAATCTCACTCCAAAGTGCATAATAAAATAAGTTGCATCAGTTCTGGTGAAATCTCAGCCAATTCACAGCCACAAATATGTTGGTCAGAGAGGATGATGAGGGGTCAGTATTATTTTAGAAGTGAACGTGGAAAACTGGTCATTGTTCTCTGGTCTGGCCTTTAGTGGAAGCCTTCAACACAAACCTGTTACATGTTCATAAATTCACATTATATGATGCAAAGCTGCAGTTCATTGCTTTGCAAGTTACTTCAGAAAAGGAAGGAGCGTCAAAGATTGTGGTGAACGTCATGGGCTGTTTACATCATGGCATCACAGGTCACTGCGAATGAAGCGATTTAACCACCTGAAGTTCCCTTAACGTGATCACTGTTGATTTAAGAGCACTGTAGCCCAGGGGTCACCAACCCTGCACATTCCTGCCGGTGTAATTAGTTGGATCAGGTAGGGTAGGGCGGTCAGCAAGAGTAGCCGGTTGCAGTCAGGAGGGGTTAGACCAGATCCGTCAAACCCACGTGAACCGTGGCAGTTCTCGTGGAGTTCGTGTTCTAGCAGAAGACATGGATGCAATAGAAGTCCCTCTGTTATGACATTGAATATGATGAATAACAAAGCTGAAACCACATTTATTCAATTAAACTTAAATTAAATATTCTAGATCACTGTTGCAGGTAAAGCCCAGCATTTTCCAAATCAACACTGGTGACCGTAGACAACAACAAACTGTCAAACTGGTTTCTCACCACAACTGTTAGACAATATTAAAAGGCTGTAATATTTGAATATGGTACCTTTGTCTACTCCAACAGTGGCCTGATGTTTCAACAGGAATTAAAAAATTTAGTTTGCCTTTTTCATTTTATAAAAATATCAACCTTTATTTATTTAACTTTAAAGAGACAAAATAATTAAGTTTAAAAAAAGCTAGTCTAGAAAAACCTGAAAGCAGTTCAGAAGCCAAAGAGCGGAGATTTACATTTTAGAGTAAAAACAAATCTCATAAGAATCTGCGGAACTTCTAGCCAATGAGGATTAAGCTCTGTTATCTCTCAGCTTGCGCAGCCCATGGAATCTGAATCCTGCAGTCGACTCGCTCTCACGAGATTCTAACAGCACGACTGAATGTGATTGTGATGCACCAGTAGTGTCAACGTAAATTTTTACCACCGTGTACGGAACCGAGGCAGGCAGTGATCAGTCTGCATTGTAGTGATGGCCGGATGAAGCCTCGTGACACCTTGAAGCACAAAACCCCTGCTGCTCAAAACCTTTACTGACATTTAAAGTCTTTGTGACGGCAGTCTAACGCTGTGAATAATCACCAAAAATTTGATTTTGTGTGGTTCATTCAGTCATCTAATGTGCTGGTGTTAATGTGTGGATAACAGTAATAGATGTCTATTCATGTCACAAAATTATAATAACTTATGATTAAATAAATCCAATATAACATGAGATGTTTATGTTAAAACTGTTGCAGTTTTTTCCCAGATTGGTCAGTGACTGTGTTTATGAATTCTGGGGTGGTGATGATGCCAAACACTCGCCCTTCATATAGCAAGTCTCGATACTTGCTTCATAAAACACCTTCTGGATTTCTTGAGATGCTCCAAAGCCTCGGCACAGCATGACCCCTCACTACTGCAGAGCACCGTGTTGAGTCGAACAGGCCTAATAACTGTGGGAAGTAGCTCTCCGGGAGATCTAACCTAACGGTGGTGGTGGAGGGGGGGGGGGGTACAAGCCCCTCTTCTACCCCATCTAGTGGCCTAAACACAGAACAACAAAAGCAACATTACAGCAATCATTCCCAGTCAGATCTCTGGAAGGGAAAGTAAGGAAAACATTTCCAAGCTGTGTAGAGTTTGTACATCTAATGAAGGTCTTGACGTGGCACAGAGTGCAGCACATCTCTTCATGAACTTATTTCATTTTATTGAGGTTGGGAGTAAAATCCTGTGAAGTCTCAACGTGAACTTGGAGGGGAGTGGGGTCTGGGACGCTCAACTTCACTGTTGAGCCTTCTGGAGGTGTCGTGGGCTTAATTCAGCGAAATGCTGACGATAAAAGGTGGTAAATTGAATGGGCAGGGTCAAACATGTAGGTGTTAGATGCAGTGGATCGTAAAGGGCCACGGCAGCTTTAGCGGTTAGGGGCGGGGCTTGTTTGTAGTATTGGGTAAATATGGGTTATAATGGGAATGTCCCTGATCGGATCATAAACGGCCACAGCAGCTTTAGATCAACCTTAGATTGGAAAAAGGCTGGGACCTCTGTATAACCCATCGTTAGGTGAAGCTGTTGGATGACGTCTGCAAAAGTGGACCAGAACCAGACCTGCGTACCTTTATTAGTGCGTTTCAGACCCTCGATTTCTTCATGCAGTTTGTCCAGGGTGCTTTTGTGGGTTTCCTGGAGGAACAGGATGTTCTTCTCCAGAGAGGCCACTCGCGTGTTTGGGCTCTCTCTGACCGACTCTGGGCCTGGGTGGACACAGTCAGGGGGAAATGTTCTGGGGTACCGGGCCCGGTCCAGTATTCCTACCCTGGTCCAGCAGGGCAGATTCCGCAGAGGGGGGAGATTGCTGGTGGACATGATTTTAAACACTAAAAGCTAAAATACATAAATGTTCTCATAAAGTCTCCAGAACACCTTCCTAAACACACACACACCCCTAAAACACACACACCCTTAAAAACACAAACACACACCTCTAAAATAAACACCCCTAAAAACACAAAACACACCTCTAAAATACACTGAACACACACACCCCTAAAAGACACACACACATACCGCTAAAACACACGGAAAACACACTGAATATACACACACCTTCCTAAAAACACACGCACCTAAAAACACACACCTCTAAAACACACTGAGCACACACACCCCTAAAATACACACAAACACCCCTAAAACACACACTCCTCTAAAACACACTGAACACACACACACACACACCTTCCTAAAAACACACACCTCTTAAACACACACACCCCTAACTGTTGAAAACAGTTAGCCGTTAGCCGCAGCGCTTCTCCTCAATGGCTGAAGAAGCGTCTCCATGACAACAGCGACCTTTAACCTCAAACATCAAATCAATATTTTATTAATTCTAAATTAGTTTCACACAACCCGACTGTTTACACACAACACGCATGCGCAGCTTCCGGTCAGCGCATGCGCAGAGAGAGTGAGAGAAAGAGAACAGATACAGAGAGAGAGTGAGGGGGGGGGAGAGAGTGAGGGGAGAGAGAGAGAGAGAGAGAGAGAGAGAGAGAGAGAGAGAACAGACAGAGATACAGACAGAGAGAGAGAGAACAGACAGAGATACAGACAGAGAGAGAGAGAGAGAGAGAGAGAGAGAGAGAGAGAGATGCAGAGATAGAGAGAGAGAACAGACAGAGATACAGACAGACAGACAGACAGACAGAGACAGAGAGAGAGACAGAGACAGAGAGAGAGAGAGAGAGAGAGACATCCTCACAGCCACCTCCATGCTTTACTGTAGGAATGTATCGGTTAGGTGATGAGCAGTGCCTGGATCCTTGGCATTCAGTCCAAAAAGTTGCCTTTTGAAGACTCCTTAGTCACCTCCCTGACTAAGGTGTCCAATCAAGCTGTAGAAACATCTGAAGGACGATGAGTGGAAACAAGATGAACCTGAGCTCAATTTTGAGTGTCATGGTAAAGGCTGTGAATACTTATGTACATTACATGTTTGTTTTATTTTTAATACATTTGCAAAGATTTCAAACAAACTGATCTCACTGTCATCGTGGGGTACTGTGTGTAGAATTTAGAGGGACAAAAAGGAATAAAATTCCGAACAAAGGTAACAAGTTGCTCCTCATAATAAACCATCACCCCACTTTACAAATGAACGCAGCAATATTATACAATGTGTTTACATTGGCACTTAATGTCATTACTGTTCAATAGGAAAACGTGACTGCAATTCTAAAATTCTAAACACTCCAGCAGCACTGCTATGTCTGATCCACTGGTACCAGCGCAACACACACTAACACCACCACCACCACGTCAGTGTGACTGCAGTGCTGTGAATGACCCACCACCCACATCATAGCTGCTCTGTGGTGGTCCTGTGGTGTCCTGATCATTGAAGATCAGGATGAAAGAAGGAGAATAAAGTCTGCAGAAAAACAGATGAACTACAGTCTGGAATTATAGAACCACAAAGATCTCCTGTGTGATCAGAGGAGCTGATAGGATGGACAGTGAGTGTCTGATTGGTGCATTCATACAAAGAACTATATATTTAATGGCCCATATTTTGGTGAGTAGGTGTTTGAGAGACAGGGACGATGGAGCTCTACAAAGCACATCTTCACTGTGCCAGAACCTCTGCGAGATTACGCAAGGCACTGGAACAAAGGCTTCCTGGACTAAAGCTCGAGTCATCCTTCTATTCTGCTGCTTTTCTGAAAAGCACAAACCACCCACGGTGGTCTACAGCGAATTAAAGTCACTACAAAGGAACGAGTGGGCCATGTAAGTTCATTCCACACCATCACTGAACTCCAACCCAAAAGCAGTTATGGATTTCAGCATGGGTCTGACTAACCTTCAGTATTAATGAACAGTAGAATCAGTACTCATTAATTCCAGACGCTCAGCCAAGGATACCACAAAAACATCACCAAATCTTTAATTCATCATCTTTACATGTTAATGATACGGCTACAGAAACAAAGAAGAAGCTGAACATAGTAGAACGATCACAAACCACCTCGATATAAAGCAAAGAAAAGACAAAACGGTGTCAAATCAAACAGAGCATGTGTACAATCAGATCTCTTAAGTCCACTGAGTAAACACAAGTATGGTATCAAATCGTCAGGGCGTGCCATGACGGTGCACATATCAAAAATGACTTTGCAAAAAAGTACTCTGGACAGGTCAGGTTAAATTAGACGGTGAAAAACAGGGTTTATAATCGGCACCAATTTTACCGTGTCACACGAGTGGCGAGTTTGGACATTGTAAATCACACTGACATCACCAAAGCAAGCAAATTACACACACACGCGCACACACACACACACGCACAAAGGATAAACTAATATATAATTAAACGAATGAAAAGCACGCTCACAATCAGTTGGCAAACTGGAACATTTCTAAATTACAGTCAATAGATCTGGTTAAACTGGTTCCCCACAGAGAGCTTAGTAAATGCTGACCATACCAGTGCATCTCGTGTATCATAAAGTTCACCTGTGTTCATAATTTCATTCAAAATGGTATATATTTCAGGCCTTCTTGTATATTTCAGAAATCTTGTGTCTCAAATTATTACTAATTAATTTAATTTTAATTATAAAAAAACACTTTATAATAAGGCTGCATAAAGCAACAGCACTTACAACACTAATAAACATTACTACATGCTTTAATGAATTAAAGTTAAAGGCATTATTAATCAATACTAAATATTTGAGAATTGCGCACAGCACACTCTACCAATAACTAATAGGAAAAACAGCTAAGCTATAGTGCATGGACAAAAGTATTGGGACACCTGTTCATTCATTGCTCCTTCTTGCCAGTGTGTGTTGGCCGAGGAACAAGTGCTGATTTTCAAGCATCCTTTGGTATCTTGAAAGGAGCTGTAAGTGAAACTTACTAAAGCATGTGTTAATGTTTATTACTGTCACAAATACTGTTTACTAACATGCCTTTACTGTATAAAGTGTGATTGTGTGTGTCCCCTTGGAGCTATAAGGTTCTGAAATTTTTATCCAAACTGAGTTATTGACATCTTATTATGTGAGATAATTTGTATGCATTTTAGACTCTATCTAGAAAACAGTTTCCATATATATATATATATACACATATACATATATATATATATACACATATACATATATACATATATACATATATATATATATATACATATATATATATATACACACATATATATATACATATATATTTATATACATATACATATATATTTATATACATATACATATATACTTATATACATGTACATATACACATATACATATACATATATACATATATATACATATACATATATACATATACATATATATACATATACATATACATATATATACATATATATACATATACATATATATATATATATACATATATATATATATATACATATATATATATATACATATATACATACATATATATATATATACATACTCAATGTTACTATAAAGGTGTTTTATATATATGAAGGCTCAAAGTCTGAAAACTACTCAGATTGCAGATAGAACCTAATAGTTCCAAGGGAAAAAATGTATACACACACATGTACAAGGGTTGGACAATGAAACTGAAACACCTGTCATTGTAGTGTAGGGAGGTTTCATGGCTAAATTGGAGCAGCCTGGTGGTCAAGCTTCATTAATTGCACCAGTAAGAGCAGAGTGTGAAGGTTCGATTAGCAGGTAAGAGCACAGTTCTGCTCAAAATACTGCAATGAACACAACATTATGGGGGACATACCAGAGTTCAAAAGAGGACAAACTGTTGGTGCACGTCTTGCTTAACTGTGGACGCAAGAGGAAGCTGTCTGAAATGGATGTTCAGGCACTAACCTGGATTGTATCCAAAAAATATCCTTCCCAAGACGATTTGGCGCTGTATTGATTGCAAAAGGAGGCCCTAGAACACCATACTAATCAATTATTGTGGTCTAAAACCAGGTGTTTCAGTTTCATTGTCCAACCCCTGTATATGTATATACACTATGAACTATGAACAACAAAAATGTCAAATAAATAGCCTGTGCTCTCTGGGGTTTATGTGCATTTTCTAAAAAATCAACACAACAACTAACTAGCTAGTGGAAATAATTTATAAAAACTTAACTTTAAAAAAAATAATTTGCTGATGTTTAAAAAAAACGAAATCGCACAAATACGTTTCATATAACTCCAGCAGGTCTATGAACTGTTAGGGTAAATTATTACGTCAAGAATTAAACTTACCAAATTGCTGAGGGTGTGTTCACCACTATTACACAACATAATATGAAATACATAAATATAAACCATGGCATACTAGGAAACATTAAGGGACAGTGTTTGAGATAACTAAGAGCATTGTAATTTTGTAAGCTGTTGGTAAATCAGTAAAAATGTCAGTAATATAGGTCAATTAAAGCAGGTCAGTGTTTGTTCACCTGCGTGACAAACTGACCAACCTGACTGGGCCAAAACAGCAGGCTTCTACATGACCAGCAAAACAGTGTTACACTCAAATTAAAGAGAGGGCATTTAGGATAACTGTGTCTCAAAATAATGACTAATGTGGGGTGCTGTACAGGTGGAATGTAAGCAGGAGTTGAAAGATCTGTGATTTCACAAACAGAACAGGGAATAAAAACACAAAGATAATGGAAAAGTTCTCCCAAAGCCCAAAATTTTAAAGTGCCCAAGAAGCAGCCAGAAATCCTTATTCCAAAATACATGAAATGCTCCATTTTAGCGCATGAAGAAGTGTGTCACTGTATAAGCAGATTGGTATGGGACTCGGGCCTTCGCTGGCATATACATGCAAACTACGAGAGGAAAAGATTAAACCTTTCGTGGTTCTAGCAAGTCTAGAAGCAGTGCTGCAGTGAATCTAATCAATGTGTTCCATGCACTGAAGCAAGAGCTGAACTGCTGCTTCAAGTCTGTGCATGAATACAGGTTCGGTATGATGTCATATTTTAGGTTTTCAGACTACGTGATTATGTACGTAATTTATGACTCGCCAATCAGAATCTGCAAGTCTCTCTGTCCATGGTTGGTTTGGAGGTTGATAGTGGTACCTGAAGCATGGAGTAGACCAGAGGAGGGTATTTCAGGTCCAGCAAGTCAAAGTCCGCCCCAGGATTTTGTTCCAACTGCTTGGGCTGCGCCACGGCAGAGCTGCCCAGGCAGCCAGAACAAAATTCTGGGGTGAATTTTGACTTGCTGGACCTGAAATTCACACCTCTAGAATATGCACAAGAGAGGAATAACCATGCTGGTTTTGAAGGAGGATCAGGGTGTGTAAGCAGGTGGAGGTTGGAACTGGTTGGCAATATCATAATCAGCAGGGAAAGTTTCACTGCTCTCCTCCATCTCTGAGAGGAGCTCTAGAGCCTGTTCCTCTTCCTCAGTGGGATAATGGCGGAGCAGGTTGGCAGCAGTGGCCAGGATGGAAGCTCCTCCAGCTCCAGCCACGAGGTAAAAGCTGATGGCAAAAGTGACGTAGATGAGCGAACCATGATACTTCTTGTGCTGCTGCTGGAGAGAAAGAATGAGCTCTGACGCCCAGTAGCAAAAGCCAATCACAGTGGCACACTGGAGCACTGTAGAATGAAGAACAACAGGAGAGCCAGTTACTAACAATCACTGAGATATTTAACTACACTATACGGACAAAAGTAATGGGACACCACCTCATTCATCTTCTGAAATCAAGGGTATTAAATGAGTTTAGAATGGTTTGTTGTAACTGTACAGAAAGACTGTCTACAAGGTTTCTGTGCACAGCATTGCTGTGAAGATTTGATTGCAGAAGTTGTGTCATTTTCCAACTCCCTTCAGGTGCCCGTGTACGACAGGGTGGAGGGCTTGTGGTAAATTTCCCTCAGATTCACGCAGGAAGTCTGTTGTGCCCGAACTGAAAGGTCCAGACCAAACAAGGTAGGCGTGAAAGCACCCTTAGTTAGATCAATATGTTAGTTGGGTACATTTGCACAACTAGGGTGTAATTTAAAGTACCTGATTCATGACCCGGCACGTTACATACCTGTAAGAATGTGAGCAAAGGCATATCGGCGAGTAATCTTGAGAGCAGGGTGTTTGGGCCCAAAGACATCCAGTAAAAAAGCAGTCAGGCTACATAAAATGCCCAGGAAACAGAAGGCAGCGATGACTCGCAACAGCAGGATGGTCTGGGAATTAATACAATAGTCTGTGGCAAAACAAAAAGAAACATTACTGTGTAAATGCATAATTATGTTTAAGTACAATGGGCTTCAAAGATAAGCAAAACGTACACCAACCCAAAGAGCAGACACACGAATGGACATTCACAGCTCAGCTTTGGGCCAAAAATTCATTGCTATCTCAGAAATAACCTGAGCACAACATGTGAAAGTTAAGTTTCACAATAGCTGACGTGAAACACCAACACGGATCCAAAAGTCTTTTGATGCAACACTTTTTGTTTAAATAATGACATCTTTCTGGAAGAGGGGAAGAAGAAGGGAGGATTCTGTCACCAATTAAACTCTAAGAGAGCCTCTACACACAACTCGGTGCTGGTTAACAGAGCTAGAGTGTTCAAACAAATAAAACAATATTTGTGTTTCTAATAAAATTGCTGATGAATAAACAACAGTACTCATTGTTTCTTATCTACACTGGCTGATAAGCAAAGTCGGTACACATGGTGCCTTTGGTCTCTAATACATGACACCACCATACAGGCATGTGACTTAATCTGTGGTTCTTTTCATTCCCTAAAGCAGGTGGACACATCTTATTTCGGTCCTAAATGTCATAAGGGCAGAAAAGGGTAAAACTATAGATGACCTTTAATGAGCTTCTCGTCTATGTATCCCAGAACATCAGCCACGCCAAGCTCCTGTCTCGGGCATGTTCCCCCGTGCACCCGAAGCCAGGCGGGCTCAGCCAGGGCTGTGCACAGGGCGGTGATGGAAAGTGCTCCAGGCAATGCAGAAGCCAGACTTCGCTCTGGCTGTTTGGGCAGCGCTGTTCCACCTCGTCTCCTGCGGGCTCCAGGGAGAGCGGGTCCCGGTGGGGCGTACATGTCTTACTCACGGGTCGCAATCAAACAGCACCAGGTTCAAAGTAACAGATGGTAGTTCAGAAGAATACTGCGGAAACAAACACAAACAGGTCTCAAGAGAGGTCTGTGGAGGAAAAGGTGATAAATCCACTGTGGAAACAGCAACACAGGCCTAGGACTTGAGACAGATGAATAGTGATGTTCAAAAACGTCTGTACAGGACAGGTTGACAACTGCAAACACCTGATTGCTGACTAGAAAATACGGTCAAAAGGTTTAGAAAAGTCACTGTGGGTTCTGAAACTTTTGACCAGTAGTGTAAATATTATATGCAGCAACATGTTAATCAAGAGATCACATCACAGCACGTTAACTGAAATTGATTTGTTTCACCATCAACCACAATATTATGACCACCGTCTAAACTCACTGTTCATTTCTATCTGCTCCTCTGATCATACAGGAGCACTCTGCAGATCTATAATTAGACTGCTGTCCATTTGTTTCTCTGCAGACTTTATTCTCCTCCTTTCACCCTGATCTTCAATGATCAGGACCCCACAGGACCACCACAGAGCAGCTATGATGTGGATGGCGGGTCATTCTCAGCACTGCAGTCACACTGACATTTCTCCCATAAATTCCTATTTTTTAGGCAAATAAACACTACAAGTAAACACTACACCCACACAATTAAACACTACACCCACACAATTAAACACTACACTCGCCTGTGTAAACACCACACTCGCCTGACAAACACCACACTCGCCTGACAAACACCACACTCGCCTGTTTAAACACCACACTCGCCTGTTTAAACACCACACTCACCTGTTTAAACACCACACTCACCTGTTTAAACACTACACTCACCTGTTTAAACACTACACTCACCTGTTTAAACACTACACTCACCTGTTTAAACACTAAACTCGCCTGATAATCACTACACTCGCCTGTTTAAATACTATATACTCACCTGATAATCACTACACTAAGCTGATAATCACTACACTCGCCTGTTTAAATACTATACTCATCTGATAATCACTACACTAAGCTGATAATCACTATACTCACCTGATAATCACTACACTCACCTGATAATCACTACACTCACCTGATAATCACTACACTCACCTGATAATCACTACACTCACCTGATCATCACTACACTCACCTGATCATCACTACACTCACCTGATCATCACTACACTCACCTGATCATCACTACACTCGCCTGTTTAAACACTAAACTCACCTGTATGGAGTTTGCTGTTAGTGGAAGGCAGGGGAACCCATGGAGGAGCAGCGAAGCTGTAAGTCGGATTCTGAACCGGATTCTGAGACAAAAGAACCCAAAGCTTCTCTCCCAGCAGAGCAGTTGCCTCCTCACCTACTGCCCCTCTTCACAGTGTCCCACCTCCGCCCGAGAGCTCTGTCTAAAACAGCCCCATTCTCCTGTTTCCATCAAATTTATCAATAAAAACAAAGAACAACCGCGGCTTCAACCCCAGAGCTCTTCCTCCACCCGCACACTTCCGCTTCCGGTGACGTCATGTTACGGAAAACAAGCGCTTTATTCGTTTTTGTTTCATTTTTACTTTTTTTCCATAAAACTTTCATATGTTTCCTTTTTCTCAGTGCATTTGAGAAATTAATTCATTACAAATAAGTGGGATTTACCTTATATGTTTAATGGATAATGTACAATATATTATGTTATGTGAACACACACACAGACACACAGACACATATATATATATATATATATATATATATATATATATATATATATATATATATATATATATATATACACTTTTATGTTATATATTTACATTTATGGCATTTAGCAGACACCCTTATCCAGAGCAACAAAAACAAATGCCAGATCGGGGACTAACAAGATTCAGAATAAATATTGTAATAAACATGTAAATAAATATATAATACATTTATATCATACTCATATATTTATATAATATATTGTACATTTATAAATTATATATATATATATTCATTATATTATACATGTATATATTGTACTTATGAGGTATGAGTGAGAAAAAGAAATACAAAGGTATTATTTTATTATAACTTTATTGCAAATTTATTATATTACATTATTTGTATTTACACAAGTAAATACAGACAAGAAATGTGTTATTTTGAATATTCTAATTACTTTTTGCAGAGAGTTAATATATATTACACTCGTGCAACACGTAATCTATAATATTTAGAAAAATGTATCTATATATTTTTAAAATAAACATGCAATAACCCATGATGACAAATTAAGAAACATCTGAAATTAACAATTACATACATCCCCATAGAATGATGCTGCCACCACCATGCTTCACTGTAGGAATGGTTTTGGCTAGGTGATAAGCAGTGTCTGGTTTCCTCCAGGCATGACATTTGGTGCTCTGTCCAAAAAGTTAAATCTTTGTTTTATCTTGACACTCTACCATTCAGGCCTGATTGGTGAAGCACTGCAGAAATGGTTGTCCTTCTGGAATGTTCTCCTCTCTCAAGAGAGCAATGGTGGAGCTCTGTCAGAGTGACCATTAGGTTCACCTCCCTGACTAAGGCTCTCCTACCACAATCACTCAGTTTGGGTGGGTGGCCAGCTCTATGAAGATTGTGGTTCTGATCTTCTTCCATTTACAGATGATGGAGGCCACTGTGCTCACTGGGACCTTCAATGCAGCAGAAGTTTTTTTTGTACCCTTCCCCAGATCTGTGTCTCCATACAATCCTGTCTCAGAGGTCTAAGGACAATTCATTTGACTTCATGGCTTGGTTTGTGCTCTGACATGCACGAGACCTTATATAAACACACCATGTGGGAGACTGGGGTTTGATTCCCAGTCTGGGCAACTATGCTGTGCCACACCAGTAAGAGTCCTTGGGTAAAGACTCCTAACACTACTGTGGCCCTCTGTAATGTGACTAACCTTATAAGTCACTCTGGTTAATGTCATAAATGTATATAATTTCCAATCAACTGAATTTATCACAGGTGTCCAATCAAGCTGTAGAAACATCTGAAGGATGATCAGTGGAAACAAGATGGACCTGAGCTCAACTCACCTGAATCCATTGAGGAATAAAACTGTAACAAAACAAAATGTGCAAAAAGCGAAGCTCTGTATGTAGATTTATGTAAATGTGCTCCTGATTTGAGCCACAGAATAAACAGTAGTTCATTACTTTTAAAAGTTCATGTCAACAACTGTCGACAGAAGTTAATCCAAATGAACTTACACATCTACCTTGTTTGGTCCAGAGCTCTGTAGCTTTCAGTTTGGTCTAAACCAAAATAGCATGTACTGACCCAAAGGATCAGAATGAAAACTGAAAACGGTGATTGAAAAGACAAAAGACAAAGGTCTGGTGGAGATTATTGTAGCTTATTTTGACTATATAGGCCTGTTTGATAGTATAGAACCTCTTCTGAGTGGATGGACAGTAGAGATAATGTTCTGAAATCTATAAACCTGTACATCCCAATACTTTAGTGTTTTGTGACATCAAGAAGGGGCTAATAGAAAAGAAACCAGATACCAGGGACCAAAAGTGAGTAAAGCTGAATAGAGTCCAGTAGTCTAGGCGGCATGTAGTTTATAAGCAGTTTAAGGATTACCCTGTCCAAAGGGTGTTAGGATGCCCCCTGGTGGCTAATGGGCACTTATACCACATAATATGAAGAGATTCTGACAAAATTATTTACACATATTAAACATCATACAAACAACACATACATATTAGAGGTAACATCACAAAAAATACCAAATTCATTAACATTTAACTCAGTCCTTGATGTTTTCATGGAGTTTTGTGTATTTGTGGAGATGACTGTCTATTTCTCTGTGAAATAATAGCTCCCCCATCTGGCTGTGTGACGCCTCATTCAGGGCTTTGGACTGAATGCACATTTTAAACGATTCTGCTGATAAGTCATCTGCACATACTTTTTCATGCCACATTTGAAAGAGTCCTCGTGATGGGGCACGCACGACCATAAGATTGCTGTGAAGATATTTTCTGTAGAGGTGAAGATCTTCCTTTCCCCATGTTTTTATACTCGGGTCAAAACCTCCTTTGGAAGACAGAGAAAATGGATTTTACTGAAAAATGCATTTTAATTGCTTTTGCTGCCAAAGCACTCTGTTTCTAACAAGTTCTGATGAATTGTCAATTAAAATGTTCCATCAACTGAACCAACTGTATCACAGCATCCTTTCTGTATAAATAAATAACTGCATTTATATTCATAAATATTGCAAAGTATGCTGTAAATAAAATTATCTATATTAATGTACAACAAGGACCGAACGTGGGGGAAAATGCAATCATAAGCCTTAATTTTTAACTCATCAAATCTCACACTATCAATTTTAAAACAAAAAATCCTGAAATATATCACTTTAAATATTATGAATATAATGCACTAATACATTCATGTTACAATTGAAATATTAATTTACTGCAAAATCATGAAAAAACATAACAAAATAAAACTTAAAACTGGAATTAAAAATTTGATTAAAATTCCATAAACTCAATAGCTGCAATTTTCCCAAATTCTCAAATATTTAAAAGATTTTTTTGTTCCTAAAACAGTGACAAACTTCAAATGACAAATTAAAATAGTCAATATATCAGAAATGTAAACAAAGCTTAGTACACCATGCTTTAAAAACTATGCAAAATACAAAACAAATCAATATACAAACAATGTCATATAGCCACAGTGACATGGTAGCTGTCTGATGTACCCATCCACTCTAACTGCAGTTCTAATGAGCGTTTTTTTATATTATATCTGTCTTACACATATACATCCGAGAAATACTAAAATGAGGGAAAGACAGATGTGTGAAATTGTAATGTACAATTAATTATAATTTTGGAATATAAACTTAAAAAAATATGTAAAATGCTTTTCACATCTTAGTAAAAATAATGTTTACTAGTTAATCTCAATAAAATAAAAAAATGTATAAAAGCTTCTTGGTTCATAATTCAATTCAAAAAGGAATTTTTGCAAGCAATTTTCCCCCTCAATTTAGAAGTGCCAACTCCTTAACCCAACAAGGGCTGTCCCCCATCACATACGATGCCACACTATGAGGGTGAGGACAACCACGTCTCCTCAGATGCATGTGAAGTCAAACACCGCCTCTTTTCGAACTTGGCAGCCAATCAGCAGTTGGAGTATAGCCCAACTCTGATAAAATGGCTGACAAATGGCATTTTTCGTAAGTGTGATGTGGGGAGAGAGCGCCAATCAGAGAGAGCGGAGCCAATTTTGCTCTCTCTCAGACTCCGGCTGTCAATGGTAAGCAGCATGTCCCGGGATTCAGACCTGCGGGATATGTCATGTTTTAAATTCATTACATTTAACGTGAAATATTTCAAGCCTCTTTTCTGACTTTCATGAGTAATGTATATAAAATATGACTGAATTTGAATGAAATTATGAACATATATTAACTTTACCGATATCGTAATTCAGAGATCCTTATTGTGTTGCACTAGTAGTTATAATTTTTTACCTATGTTGATGAAATCCGATCTATATTGACACGTCACTCCAAATCCAAAATCGTGCCAGAATCCCGTGCTTTTACTGATTACCTGTTGAGAACAAAGCGAGCAGAACAGTGTCAAATAATTGATAACAGTGTTGTTTTTAACAATTTGTATCTACGGGGCCTCGATCAACAATACCTTCCTACAAATTCCTTAAATTATTTCTAAAAGTCTATGTCAGATTGATGTGCAGAATTGTTCACAGCTCTGCTCTTATGAGTATCTCATTGTCCTCGTAAATGTAAGAAATCCCACATAAAAGAACACTGAAGATTAAAGACATCATAAAAAGAAGATAAGAAGATATTTCTGGTCGGTGGTTGGTGAATGAGGCCCAATGATGTTGGGAAGACAAAATATGTTCTCACCAGCTGTTTGTCAATAGATGGTATGTTATGTTCACCGTAGATTACATCTGGGTTGTACTGGCTGAACGGTATGGGGTAGAAGACTCTTTTACCTATAAGATGCAATAACAACTGTCCGACAACATAATCCTATCAGTGGTGATTTAATAAAAACAAAAATTCCATTTGGTTTAGATTTTCAGAGATATTCTACTCAGTATTATTTTAACACACTATCGTTATAAGAGTATATGTAGTATACGAGAGTATACAACACCACGTGTTTGTTCAAGGGTCTCACCAGGCTGGGCATTCATGCGGCAGGAGTGAAGAAACTCTGCAGTAAAACGAACATCTACTTCACAGAAAAAAAGAAGAACGTTGCTTTTCTTCCACGCCCGAGCGCCCACATCCAACCCTCTTCCTTTGGAGAACTTCTCATGTAGATGTATAAGAGTGAAGTTCCTGGATCTCATTCTCCTGTTTGATGAGTGGAATGAAATCTCTTAGCTTTCAACTCACTCATTTTGGACACCCAGCCATTACACATTACTGTTGTATCTATTTCTCAGCACATCCAAGCAGAAGTGATCAGAATTCACAAGCATTTATTACGCTTTGTGCACTGACTGGGAGTCCTCAAAGACCGGACTACTGTTGTTGTTACTTGTATACGTATATATTAATTATTATTATATATTAATTACAAAAAGACCACCATTACAGTGTATTTTTGGACTATCTGTCCCAACAAACTGGTAAATATAACAAACAAGCAATAAATACTTTTATAAGAGAAAAATAAATAGATGCATATTTATTTATAGAATTTTTTGGGAAATTCAGGACAGGAGAGCTGGGCTGAGCGATTTAGACTAATTTCAAATTTCTGTTATTTTATTAAGATCTATATATATTAAGCATAGGTCTGATGCACTATGATCCAAAGGTCAGCACACCAATTCGGAACGGCACAGGCGTCTGTTGGCAATTGTATCGGAGCTGGGGACCTGGCGCTTTAGTCTGATCACATTGGCTGCCCAGCAAAGATGCAAAGGTGGCAGTTTGAAAAGAGGTGGCTGAATTCACGTGTATCACAGGAAGCGTGTGCTCGTCTTCACCCTTCTAGCATCATGTATGAAAGGGGAGTCCTGAAGGGATTGGGTAATTGGGAGTTCCAAATTAAGATGGAAAACTGATAAAATTATAAAACAAAGACCATTTGCATAGTCATTTAAATTTTTCACAGATTTATTTTTAGGTTTGCTGGGACTCAATTTAACAATTCCTTAACAAGGAATTAGACACATCTATGGTTAATGGTTAATCAGATTTGCACAGAAGGTGTTACCTTGCAGTGGAGTCTATAATTCCTCTCACTTCATCCATTTTCTCGGTTCCAAAAAACACCACGGTGAGATGAATTCTATCAACTTGTTGAAGACAAACTTCCCTGTTAAAAAGGAGAGTCAGACAAGTACATGAGTACATATTTTTCTATGACCTTCATATGGTATTGGGCTCTGGATCAGTAGAGGAGAGCGGGGTAAGATGAGCCATCATACTAATGCAGGCAACATAATTTCAAGACATGCGGCATCAGTCTGAACCTTGGCACTGTGCCTGAAATATGGGATCCCAAAAACAAGTGGTCATGTGGATAACTCACAGGCTGGGACCCAAATGGATCCCTATTTACATTTTAAGGAGTGTGAGACATTTTCCTCTGAGTGTCCGAATCATAAAATGGAATTGGAACATGATTTTGAGAAATTATCTCCCATAATTCACTGGTAATTTATAGTAAGCACTGTATAAAAAATGTTTCATTACTAAGCAAAACAGTGTTTATGCCGAAATGTTCATTTATTAATGGATTATGTTTATAAACAATATAATGAAGAATTACTTCATGAACAAAACAGAGATTTACTCGTTTTAATTCAAAATTCAGTCTGTATGTGTGTGGGCGGAGCTTAAACAAGGCTCAGACACTTTAACCTTTGATTTGCTGGCAGGCACACAATTTATGTACAAGATCATACATAATAACTGTATATATGTTTTAATAATTTGAATCAAAGTGTAACCTTGCCTTCTAGTGATATCACAGAAAACAGAAACTGTGCCAATATTATCACAGGGAAAAGTAACTGCTGGAGTTAGATTGTGAAGATGGAAAGACAGTACAAAGAAGATAAATGAGACTGGATATGGGCTATTTATTAAAGTGTTTGAATGGTTAAATGTATGGAAAAGTCTGAAAAAATACACTTGTTCTCTTGTCTGTGATATATATTAGTGTGTACTTTAAAAAAATGTAAATGTGCAGATACACTGTGCTGCACACAGGGGAAATTGCCCTCCGCACGTGACCCATCAACACACAGTGACATACACACTCTAGAACTAGGCAGTGAGCAGTTGGGGTGTTAAGTACCTTGCTTAAGGGCACTTCAGTCATGTCCTGCCAGTTCAGGGAATCAAACCAACAACCTTCCAGTCACAAGGCTGATTCCCTAACCACCAGGCCCTGGATGCCCCACACAGGAGTACCATACACAGGGTGTTTTACATGGCTAATTCACGTAACCTACATTTTTGGGAGGCAGGAGGAAACCCAGAGTACCCAGAGTAAACCTGCACGGACACTGGGAGAACACATTAAAATCCCAGTGACCGATATCGGACCCACAATCCCAGGTCCCTGGAGCTGTGTGACACGACCTGTGGCACCACCGTGCTACCATGGGTTAAATGTAATGAATATAAAATATACCTGACCTGCTCCAAAGAAATGCTTGGAGACAAAGCAAGCTACAGTAAGGGATACACACAGAAAAATATGTATGGTTGCTCAGGTACAGGTGGTGGTTCTCCCACTGACTCATCTTCCTTCACTCTTCTCTACATGCAAATGTGAAAGTTTCTAACCAAATGTGACCCTACCTGAAGTTGTCAATGAATTGTCTAAAGGTTTCCACTCTCTTGGCCAATGGAACAATTATATTTATTAACATGTTCGATGTGTCGATTAGTTCTTCCTTCACCTTCATTAATGGTGCAAAGGGACGAAAGAAAAGAAGCCTCCTAAAGTCCACAGAAGTATTATCTCTGAATGTGAGGTCATATAGGGTGCCTTTATCTCGTTCTGTGCGAAAAATTCCTGTTAGAAAGAAAAGGCAAAGAAAACAACAGTAATCTGGTTTAGTCAGAATATGAGGGTGTCTAAAATGATTTGAGTGCACAAAAAATACACTTAAAAACAACTTCACCTTCAAAGAACTCCTGTGGAGAATATATCCTATGGTACTGAGAGTTATCCCTTTTTTGAGGATCATTAAGTAGGTGTAGGGCTGCTTCTAATGCCCCACCAAGGTCCCTGCGAAGATCTCTCTGCACAGGATGCTGTGCAAGCCCAGTCTCAAGTTGGTAGACCCTGTGAAGGGAAAAGCTCTCAAATGGCACCAGTGCATGTTCATTTGGTAGCTTTGAGCCCTCATGGATTTCTGCATGCTGTAGTTGCCTGTTGAAGAACATCTGGAGCTCTTTGCTACTCTTCAGCCCTAATTCCTCCAGCTCCATTGGTAGCATTACAGCTGCTTGTTCCAGAGATTTCTGCAGTTGTTTCCTCTTCTCTTGGAGAGCCTTCGTCAACTGGAAGATCTGCTGTGCAAGGCTTCTGGCATAGTGATGATACTGCTCCTCACGCTCTTGCAGCAAAGCCTGGTACTTCATATCATCCTTTGGCCCTTTGAACATGTGGTGCTTTTGACTCCCATGAGGTCTGCAGTTCAGGAAATACAGGACGAACACGAACCAGAACACCACTGCAAGTATGAGCCCCCTACGGACCACCAGGCCAAGAAACCACCTCTTCAGCATGGCTGCATAGAGTTTGACCAAGCGAGTTTAGGATCTGCTCCAGTGTGTATTTGTGCCGTAGTTAAAATGTTTATTTCTATTTAGCGATTCCTTTTTCAGCATATTTTGATATATATGCTTATGTCTCTCATTATCTTCTGTTCACATCACCAAATGCTTAACCTACGGTGAAATAATAGAAACACATCAGTCAGTTTAGTAGAATTTATTTGGATATTTGAAACTTGCATTTTCATGTTGTCATAGTGCTCAGATCTCATACCCCAATTTTAGCCCCAATTTAGAAGTGCCCGATTCTGTTAGAACTTTCCCAACACATTCAATGTTCCCAAGACTAGGAGGGTGAAGACTTCACCTCTATTTTGAATTCTTCTCATTTCATCATTGCTGGGTAGCCAACGTGCTTGGAGGAAAGTGCCGCAACCCCAGCTCCAATACAATGGCTCACAGATGCCTGTGCCGAGCTGTCACGTATTGAGTCTTGTGTTCACACATGCTTCCAGCATGTGTCTTGTTTTGGTCTTGTCTCCGCCTATTGGTAAACCTGCCCCCCTTGTAATCATGTCCCAGCCGTGTCTAATGTTATCTTGTGTATATAAGTCCCTTGTCTCAGTTTGTCCTTGTCGGTCTTCTTGTTTGCCTGGTTACTTGTATATACGTTTATTAAGGCATGTGAACAATATTGTTAAATCATGGCCATGACGTAGTCATGGTTGCCAACATTTCCAAAAACCCCTGCGCTTCTTATTAAAAAATTCAAATTACTTTAAAAACTGGACACCGCTTTATAATTCAACAGGGTTGGGTGGACAGTATTAAACCTAAATTCCAGTCACTTACAAATAAAACCCCAAAGAATGATGTGGTTTTTCATCATCGTCTCTTGACTCTTCCTCATCTGATGGCAAAATGCAAATTCTCAACAGTGCAGAGCTCATTTTCAATATAAATCACTGTATCTACCACTGATGCATTTTTCCTGCGTATGACAATATTGCACTATATTATGTGATATAATAATTTACCATAATGCTCACCACTAATCACAGTGTTACTTTCAACATTTATGTTTGGACAGCCAACAAATAAGGGCCAGAACCAGTGAAATGTAATATTTAAACACTGTAAAGGTTTGAATGGTTAAATGTGTTGAACAGACTTTTAAATGAGCTGGATTTGTCTGCAGCACTGACCAAACACACCAGCATTCTGTAAATGCATGTTCACACCCTGTCCTGTGACACTTCCAGGATGTTCAGTATGTCTCACTTAGGGTCATGAGTTAAAGTGAAGGACAAAGCACTGTAACAAACTTTTCACAAGTTTTAAAGGGTCTGAAACACATACATCACTGTGGGTTCTTATGGGTTAAAAAACATGCATTTTTAAGCTGATCTGAGTCTCAATTTCAACATTCAGGGACAACATAACCAGCCCATTCACAGATTCACCATCTACCGTGCCTGTAAAGGAGCTATACAGAGTAATGTATGAACACTACTCATGCATGCTGTGTTGTCTGTACATCTCTACAGTCATGTGAAAAGACACCCCATGAACACAGTCTTTTTTAACATATTTGAACACATGGACATTTGATCTTCTTCTGAACTATTAAACATTTGGTAAAACAATTAATAGAAATTGCAAAAAATCACCATGGCCAGATCCAAAGAGCTCTCCGAGTCCTTCAGAAAGAAGGCTGTAGATACAGTCTGGGAAGAGGTTTAAAAAGATCTCAGAACAATTAGAAATAATTTACAAATGGAGAACATTTGCCTACATGGCAGACCACAAGATGACTAAAGAAGTCTCCAACAATCCTAGAGTGTCATCATTGGAACTAAGGTTAGCTTTCGTTATATAAAGAGACCAAACATGTTTGTTTCTTAAGTAGGACACTCTTGCTGTGAAAAACAAAACAAAAAAACCAAACAAACAAACAAAAACATCAGGGCAAGCCTAAAGTTCTCCAGAGAACCTCTCCTAGACGAAGAGCAGGACGTCTGAGACAATGTACTTTAGACAGATTAAAGTTATTTTAAATTATTTAAGCACAGTAACAGAAGCAATGTTTGGCAACAAGCATTTGAGCAAGAACCTCCTACCAGCTGTGAAGCATGGTGGTGGAAGTGTGATGGTTTGGAGCTGCACTGCTGCAGCAGGGTGTGGAGATCTCTCCATCATAGAAACCACTATGAGATCTTTATTGTATCAGAGGGGACTTGAGGAGAACGTAAGAGCGTCTGTACAAAGACTGATGCTGAACATCTGTCTTCCAGTTGATGTCAGAGACGGTAGACGGTTATAGAAACATCTGACATTATTTCAGCCAAAGTAGGAGATACCAGCTATAAGGGCACAGGGAGTCTTAACTTAATAAAGTTGAATTTCTATTAATTACTTTGTAAATTATTTTTAAAACACATTTCTTCACTTTATGTTTAGTTTATCATCTCTTTATATAATTAAAATGAAGATCAAATGTCCATATGTTTAAACATGTTAAAGTCAAAGGTGTTCATGGTGTGTCCTGACTAATGTACTCTCTGTAATATCATGTGCTCTGGGTTTGTTTGAATATTATTTATCAGTAATGATTAAGATTAGGGATTAATCTGTAAAACTAAGTAATCTGACATTCTGTAAAACATAAAGAGAATAACAGCATTGTTAAAGTGTCATTTTAATGATACTGTTACATTAAACACTGAGAGAAAATCACAAAAAACGTATCATTTTAAAAAGTCTTTTTTAGCAGTTTCAACAGTGAACTATTTTCCAGCTGTTTTATGATCATTTATTTATCAAACTGTTTCCCAGAAATGTCTTTTCTCAAATGTTAGTGAAAAACATTAAAAAGAATGACAATAATCCAGAGTAGTGCTCTGGAAAACTGGGATCCTTACAAAGATTAAGAGAGATACATCCACATGAACAATAAATCATCTAGTCACAACCAGTAACAGGTACTTACCATGCTCTCACAGCTGGACAGTGAACACCCACATCTTTCCGAACAGCTCTCTGTGCTGCTTTAACATTAGGCCTCCTGTTGCCGGACTGCGTCCCCTAGTAGGTATGCTGTGTGGTACCCCTGAGGCCTCAGGTCTCAGTGCACGCTCTGTTCTGCCTTCCACAAACAAACTCCTCCCTCTTTAAAATTATGAAAGGACAGTTGTTTTGGACATGTACAGCAAAGACAATTTTAACACTCTCCCACAGTCAAAAATCCTGGATATATTTAAACCTTATGAATAAAATATAAATATTAGAATAGAATATAAAACTAGAGTTGAACACACACACACACACATATATATATATATATATATATATATATATATATATAATCTGAATATCTAAAGACATATATAAGACAATACGAATATTAAGAAAATAAATAAATATGGGAATATAAACATAAAGAATAGAAAATTAGAATATAAAAAATATTTGACAATTTGAATATATAAAAACATAGTATACAAAATATAAAAAAATATAAAACATTAAAATGTATAGACAATTTTTAATAAATGAATAAGGAATATTAAAATTAGAATGCACATGTATTTCTTTTTATACAATTAAAAATTTTAATTTTAATGACATTATAATGCAGACCTGACAGCATTACAGTGAATTCACTAGACAGGATATGATCAGACTGACTAATAATTTCTGTTGCTTTCAAGATCTTTATGTTGGACTCCAATTATCTTTGCATCAGTAACTAAATAAGTATAAAAAAAATTATTTATTACATTAATAACAGTGAAGGAAATTCTGCAGTAAATGTGTTTGTTTTAATGTTGGCAAATTTATTCAGACTAAATATTAAATCTTAATTGAATATAATAATTAAATTCAAATTATTTCAACAATTTGGAAAAGTACTCATATATTTTTTCAATTACTCATATTTAACATCCTTGTGTTGTTACTGTATTTACACCATTTTTTAAATTCTGTAATATTACTTTTGCTCTGTGCTACTGTATTTCTTAATTGATCATCATTATTATTTTGGATGAACAATTTTCAAAAGTTAAATTCCAAACAAAAAGTGAACCAGAAAAAAAATGTCTGAAATGTAACCTGTCAAATGTGATGAATGTGATATATTCAGTATTTTTTAGATACACTAGTACATATCAGGTCACACAGAAAAGTATGATGGACAAAAGGTGGTTATCTAAAAAAAATCTCCAAAAATTCCTGCTAAATACATAAAAAAATACACACCATAAAATCCACAAAGCAAATTGCATTACTTTATTAGAAAAAAAGACAGTCGATATTTTCCCTCTGTACATCTCAAAAGACAGTATTTACAGTTAAGGACACAACTCAAAACAAATCTGCTGTAAACCTCTCACTCCAGAAGGGGGCGCACTAAAAAGTAAACATTTCTTGATGCAGTAATTCAGGAAGCAGACACAGGCCAACAGAGCACCGTCTGTGTACATAGACCCAGAAAAACCAAAGACAGTGTACGTGCCCTACAATCTGAGATCACAAAAACCTTGTATCTCCAAAATGACAACTTTACAGAAGGAAACAACCTTAATTCAATGGAAGTCATTGATTCCAAGTCATTTTGGAACATTTCTATTGGGTCCATTTATTATGAAATTGTAACTGTAAAAAAATATCTGAATTATCCTCAAAGAGAGAAAAAAAATGAAGATACAAGGTTCTGCATGGTACAATGATACAGACCGATCAGCCATTAACATTATGACCAACTCCTTCTTTTGAGACTCACGGTCTCAGTCCAGCAGTGACAGTCCAGGGGTTTAAACACTCCAGCAGCACTGCTGTGTCTGATCCACTCAACACAACACACACTAACACACCACCACCATGTCAGTGTGACTGCAGTGCTGAGAATGACACACCACCCACATAACAGCTGCTCTGTGGTGGTCCTGTGGGGTCCTGATCATTGAAGATCAGGGTGAAAGGAGGAGAATAAAGTCTGCAGAGAAACAGATGAACTACAGTCTGGAATTATAGAACCACAAAGAGCTCCTGTGTGGTCAGAGGAGCTGATGGAGTGGACAGTGAGCACAAAAAAAGGTTATGACTTTTCATTATGGCTGAGTGTTTACACCAACCCTAAACCTTCATACCTTATTTTATTGTCGTCTATTGTTTTATTGTTCTGGGATGAACTACTAAAAAACCATGAAGCACAATCCATACGCATCGTGAAGCCAAATACTTCAAGGTTAAGAGTAACTCACTGTAACGTGTGGAAAAACTGATGGATGTCATTTTAAAAAAATCAATGTCAATCCATATCATATACATAGATGTGATAGTCATCATCAAACTTAATGAAGTACACTGACGGCTTGGCCTCAACCTGATGAATAACCGTGCCGGTCATCTGGGTGCCATCCTCCTTCACGTACTCTACTTTCTTTCCAACAAGACTCTCAGCAGCTTCACCAGGGTCTGTAGATTTACCAGGACCTTCTAGAGGATGGGAAACAATTGGTCATTGACAAATTACAGACACTTTTTTATAATTAAGCACGTTTGTGGTAACCAGTGTGAAGACGGTTCGATAATCAGACTGAATTGCCTTCCTTTCCTTCATTTACTTGTATATGTGAAATGATGATCGTCTGGTGTGTTGTGGTGGCTTTGTTTCTACAGAAGACAGTCCTGAGTGCCCCATGGACAGCTACCACGCCCTCAAATCTCACTTTAGAACCCAGAATGTTGTAAAGCTAAGACTAATGTTAGTTCTATGACCATAGGCCACCCTAACACCTCTCCACTGATTCACCTGTCAAATGAGTGTCCCTTGCTCAGCTAAGCACCCGCTGAGGAACCCTCTTAGTGGCTACAAGATAATATTTCCTGCAGGAAACAGACCAAGGCAGCAGAAATGGGTTAATCTGGTATCATTAAGACTGTAAAATGTTGTGTAGTCCACTTTCAGCTCAATGTCAGGATTGGCAGTATCTTCTACAATGATGATGTTCTATTGTTTCCTAACTGTATGGGTTAGATTCTGTTTCTGGATCAGTTTAGACTATCATCATCATTCCAGCATAAGTCTCTAATATATTTGGAATATCTTGCTTTAATGGGAGGATATTGCTATATTTTAAGCACAAGTTTGATTGATTACAGCCAGCTTACCTTCTGACCTACCTTTGAGGTCCATTACTAAGCAACCTAGTGGAACGACATACATATGGACCTGTTACGAGCCACTGGACACTGTGAAGGTCAGATATTTTCCCGTGATGTTCATTCATTAATGTTCATTAATGGGAGGCTTATTTTTATAGGCAACATAACGAAGGATTATTCCATGAACAGCAGAGTTTTATTAACTTTAATTCAGAACTCAGTTTGTGTGTGTGGAGCTTAATGGCTCACGTATTTGTTTATGGGACTGCTGCTGAGGTGTGCTGCAATGACATTCCCAAATATCTGTGTTTTACCCAAACAGGGCACAATACCAATAAGGGAATAGGGGTCCATTTCAGCCACAGTCCTTGTCTTGGTATCATCATCTCATTTTGCTTCAGCTTCTCCAGTTTTATTGCTTTAAATGCTACCAAAGACTAATTTCAGCTCTCCTGCTTTCACTGCACAGCTCGCTGGTAGGTACCACAAAAATGGCACTGCAACAACGTTACACACATTCTGTCTTAAATCTATTTCAGCCATTTGTGCATCATTAAAGTACAGTCATTACTGTAACTTAATCAACATAGAACTCAGACCTGACCACCAACAGATAATGCCACGACAGCCTGCCGTCCAAGAGTGGCACGAATCTGCCATTTACTCACCAGAGTCTGGACGTATACGAAGGTCACCCTCTTGGTAGTCTTCCAGAAGTTGGTACAAGTATAGAACAGGGTCTTTCTCATAGGTAATGAAAAACCATGACGGCATAACGGGGGATCGTGCAAGGACTAACCCCCTCCAGCCATTTTTTGATCCATCACCCATGTCAAACTGGTGTTCCACTACTTGACCCAAGATCCTCTCTGCTAGCTGAGCATCACTCATTCGATATGAAGCTGGGAAAAGAGGTAACATTGCTTGTAATAGCACACCAAATTAAGAGAAGCTGTCATTTAAACATTTGAACGCATACATTCACAAGAAAAACAGTGAACACCTTTGATTTAAAAAACATCATTTTAAAAATGTAATTAATAGAAATGCAACTGGAGGGAGGAAAGAGCTGGTCCTAATAGCTGACATTTCCAGTAGCTGATGTTTCCTATAACAGTCTACCCTCACGGACATTAATTAGAAGAAAGATCCACCACCATGCTTCACAGGTGGTATGTGGTTCTCAAATGCTGCATTTGGTCTTCTGTTACTAAGACTAAATAATTCCACTTTGGATTCATCTGCCCAAAGCACATTGTTCCAGAAGTCCTGGTCGTTGTCTAGGTGTTCTCTGGCAAACTGGTCTTTAGATTCACATCATTCCATTTTCAAATATTTCCAAACCAAATGTATATTTATATATTTATCCTTCAAAAGTTTATGTTTAAATAATGTTTGTTTTCAGAGGCGATGGGGCAGAGGACACTAGCACTTACTAATCCTGTCGGATGGAACCTTCCCAAAACGAACAGAATACGTTGTGTTATGCCAATGTGATCTCATGGATTTCAAACATCACAAGATAACTGTTGCAATTATCCAAACAACATGCTTTCATCTTTTTCACCGTCTGCGAAAAAACACTTACCGATTTTGTCAGGTAAGATTTCAAGCTCTTGAACTCTCTCATCCTTCAGAATTTCCAGGCCATACACACAGTCAAAGCCGTCATACTTGATGAGGAAGAGCGAAGGTTCAACTGCAACTTGGTCGAGAACTGTACCAGTCCAGTGTGATATGGGAGTGTAACAGTTTTCTTTCCATTTGTGTTTTATCCTGCAGCCAATGATATTTCTTACAGGTGGATTAAGTGACGGGCTAGGTTTCACACGATGTTTGTGCTTATACCTAACAACAAGCAACAGAAATGAGAATCATTACACAACAGGAAATTACAACAGTTCCTGTTTACAAGATGTTTTTTTCAATAAACCTGAGCAAATATGAAAATCTTTGTGTTATTAAAGCTGAATCATTCATAGATGAGTCCATTTAACGAGGGCAATACATTAGATTAGAGATGAATGATTCAGGCATAGGTCTGGCGATGCGGCTGTTGGAATAGCACACACTCCTGATTTGTTGGTTGTTTTCACACAGAGGTTCTCCCTTGCCATAGTTTGTGTAGACCTCCCAGACCCTTCAAGTCAGGATGGAGGACGCAAGAGGATGACTTTACAGCTCCCTCCACAATTGTTGGCACAGTTAAGATCCAGCTTGTTGGCATGAAGATAGAACCTGATGGTTATGGAGACTTTGTGACCCCAACATGCTACTCTTTGATGTGATTCTTCAACAGTGAGGTTTGGAGGACGTTTTACCTCTCTTATTGCCCTCCTCACTGTGCGTGGTGGCACCTGCGTCCTCGTCCAGGCTTGATTGCCACCGCTCCAGTCCTTTTAAACTTCTCAATCCTCTGACCATAGATTTGGGCAGGTGTAGGCGAGTGGCTATTTTCCTGTAGCCGTTGCCCGACTTATGAAGGTCGACAAACGTTTGCCTTATTTGAAAGGGGTTCTCTTGTCTTTCCACACTGAACAGACATGAATGGATAAGAGAAATTGGCCTCTGTGTCAAGTCATATTTATACCCCAGGGAAACAGGAAGTGATGAATTACTAATTAAAGATTCTTAGATCTGATCAACTTTATAAACTACAGTAGAAATTATTAATTTTTTTTTTATTCTAAAATGGAGTTACAGGTTACATTTTTTACAGTGTGAGATTGTTCTTCTGCAATAAAAAGACTCTGGCTCCGTAACAGCAGGAAAGTGTAAGGGGGGGTTAACAGCTTTTCCTGTTACTGTGTTTCTGTGGGGGTTGGACCACACCTGTAGGATTGGAACAGACAGAATGGGCTGGAGATTGAAAATGGAAAAATAGAATCTCTCCCTTCACCTGCCTCCTGATTTCTTCCTCATCTGACAGCTTCTCAACTTCTCAACCCACATCTTAACCAGGGGCGCTGATAACTGTAGAGGGCGCTGTATAAAGTTAGTCTGGTACAGTGATAGGTCCTTGTCATATGCAGCCAAGTGCAAACCTACGTTCATTCCTTCAAGGTGGAGCATTTTCTTTTTTTACAATGTTTAAATAAAATATTTAATAATCTGTAACAGCCAATGAATGATCCTGAGCTCAGGCTTAATTTTTTTTCACAGATCATGTGACAAATTAAAAAGCTGAAATTGGCTTCATGATGGTTCTGCTCTTCTGTACATTGTTCAGGATGACAATTTTCATCGTCACCAACAGGTAACAGTCTGCCATTAAAGGATTAAGAGCTACTCACTTATGCACGCCTTTCTTCTTTATCGCAGACCTGCTCTCAGACACCTGCGCTGCAATTGTACAAGTGTTGATGGAGCATTATTACTTGTTTCAGGGTTAATCTGTTCAGGAACGTCAAAACTGGTTTATAAGCCACGGGGAACTACAAAAGGCTGGTCCCCGTAACATATTTAACCATAAAATGAAAAGATTAATATTACAATGCTTAGGGCAGTTCGGACGAAGTCCGTCGGTTAGAGCTACTCACCTCCTCTGGAGCTGTGACCTGAGGTCTTCCCAAGTCTATTCATTCATTCAACAAGGGTCAGCCAGGTTTGGAAACAGCTGCTTGTTCTTCACCCTTAAGAACGTCAAATCAAATCAAATAAAGTTAATTGTCACATCAGGTGGAAAGGTGAGTGAAAAACTTAAGTACATGAAAGGAAATATCTAGAACACATAATCACTGCCATACAAAAAGGCCCAGAGACAACTTTTGGGTAGTGTACCTCTTGGTAGAAGACTGCAGACTGATGGACATGCCTCTACACTCAAAGACATCTTACCCTGGTGACGACCTACCCTTGTATCCAGGATACGGACTCCTTCAGTTGTACAGTTTTCCCCCAATAAACTTATCCTTTCACTCTAATATTATAATCACTGACAATTTACCATAAAAAAATAAAAATAACTCTTTTAAAACACTATAGAAATGACTTGGCAAATGGTCTTGGCAAATCTAAAATTTCTCACTTAAAACCTATTTATTTATTTATTAATCAGATGTTCATGACTTTATCCACACAGGCCATCTGAATACACAAAAACTGTCTAAATCATTTTAACTTTATTTTCATTCAATTCGCACGCCCTTGATGTTCCCAGTAAAAATAACGAGTCAATGAAAGGGAGTGAACAGAAACGAATGGGTGACACTATAATAACGTGCATAAATATAATAAAATGTCACAAAGTTAAGGACAGTAAGTGTATTCATACAGATCATCCTACATCAGGTGGACATCAGGTGTCATTCCAGATCCTTTATTTACTAACAATCACACTGCTCAATTTGAGCGACAACACAAAATATAAACGTGTGTCCCTACTGAGAACAATTAAAGGAGGTGTGGGGGGGTTACATGAGGGGAAATGGGGGTGGGGGGGGTAACAGTATCCTTACCTTACAAAATGAATTAGTGCAATAATCTAAAAACATGTGCAATAATAATGTGCAAAACCCCTCCTGCTGGACTTTTCCTCTTTATAGTATATTGTTATATTGTTATATTAGGATAGAACTTTATTGATCCTTTGGGAGGGTTCCCTCAGGGACATTAAGGATTATACTGCTATATTATCATAGTTATATTATATATTATTATGTTTATTATTGTTATTATTATTATTATTATTTTTGTTGTTGTTATATTATTCCCCTTTTCTACAGCTAAAGATTAGTGCAGATTGTTTTTAATTGTCCTGGAAATGAAGTTAGTTAAAGCTTTGTTTGTCTGATCAGGAATAACAGGAGGATTAAAGGTTGTAAGATGTTAAAATGTGATGCAGAATGTTCAACGCATCTCCTGCAAACTTTACTCACGTGGGCAGTGAGGAGTGAGCAGGAGTGAGCAGGAGTGAGCAGCCGTGTCCGTACGGCGCTTTAAAGCGCTGCTCTTGGTCCCCGTTGTGCCCTTTTTTCTCTTTCCTTCATTAATAAACAGACTTTAGTGACTGTCTCCGTAAACACACACAAACACACACAAACAAACACCGCGCAGACAGGAAGCGCTGCAGCCCCGCGCGCATGCGCAGTAGAACTCCGCGGCTCGATACCTACACCTCCGCCCCGGTCCACTCTCTGCACTTTTCAGAATCGAGCTCGGATTGAAGATATCAACTTTATTTACTTATTCATTTAGTACAATGTGTGCAATGTGTGTGTTTCCTATCTCCCAATTAACCTTCTCGAAAAGAACCGAATTACTGCCATAAATAATGAGGGAATGTAGGAACTACTTTTCCTTCCGCCCTATTCTTCCGCTCTTACAGGCCAATAGTGAATGATAGTGAAATGGGGGAAAGTAGTGCCGGCAGCGAGCAGTCGCAGATTGATTCAGAAATGGAATCATATTTATTTTAAAAAAAAAACAAAAAAAACAGAAAAGCACAAAAAAATTGTTCTAGGATTTATAGGCCCTTTATTAAAAGTGAAAGCACTGATAGTGAAAGTATGAATGAAAGTAAACTTGTATCTGTTGATAGCTGAAAAAATGACAGAAAGTACATTTGAACTGAGTTAAGTGATATTAAAAAGAAGCAAAAAATGATTTCTGAAAGTTTATTTACTATTTTCGTAAAAAAATGTGTTAAAACTGTTAAAAAAATAAAATTGATATAATGTTGGTAATGTTGAAATAAAATCAATATTTTCTGTTCAAAATTTGTTCACAAACTTTAACATATTGGAGTCGGTATTTCAGTGATATCGCCCATCCCTACTGGGTGGTGATCAGTGCACATTTTAACATTCATCTAAACCTGCTTAAAAAAACAAACCACAAGGTTAAGGCAAATAATGAAAAGACTTGGTCATTTAAAAATTTTTACCTAATACATACTCAGTGGATAAAATGAAAAAGAAACCAATCACTTTGTCTTTGTACCTTCCACATTTTATCCTATTGGATAAAACTGCTGAAGAAGATGACCTATCGGGCCATGTTGGCCTCTGGGTCTTCCGACGCAGCCGACAGGTACCGAGAGGCTAAGCGTGCTGCTGCTAGGGCGGTCTAGGAGGCAAAAACCAGGAGCTGGGAGGAGTTCGGGGAGGCCCTGGAGAAGGACTATCGGTCGGCCCCGAAGCGATTCTGGCAAACCGTCCGGTGCCTCAGGAGGGGGAAGCAGTACCCTGCCGTCACTGTTTACAGTGCGGGCGGGGAGCTGCTGACCTCGACCGGGGATATCGTTGGGCGGTGGAAGGAATACTTCGAGGATCTCCTTAACCCCACCATCACGTCTTCTAATGTAGAAGGCGAGGCTGAGGACTCTGAGGAGGACTCGCCCATCACCCGGGCTGAAGTCACTGAGGTGGTCTGTAAGCTCCTCAGTGGTGGGGCTCCGGGGGTGGATGAGATCCGCCCAGAGTATCTCAAGTCTCTAGATGCTGTTGGGCTGTCCTGGCTGACGCGCCTCTGCAGCATCGCGTGGCGGACGGGGACAGTGCCCCTGTTGTGGCAAAACGGGGTGGTGGTTCCCCTGTTTAAAAAGGGGGACCGGAGAGTGTGTTCCAACTATAGGGGGATCACTCTTCTCAGCCTCCCCGGGAAAGTCTACGCCAGGGTACTGGAGAGACGAATTCGGCCATTAGTCGAACCTCGGATTCAGGAGGAACAATGCGGTTTTCGTCCTGGCCGCGGAACACTGGACCAGCTCTATACCCTCCGGAGGGTGCTCGAGGGTTCATGGGAGTTTGCCCAACCAGTCCACATGTGTTTTGTGGATTTGGAGAAGGCATTCGACCGTGTCCCTCGGGGTATTCTGTGGGGGGTGCTCTGGGAATATGGGGTCCGGGGCCCTCTGTTAAGGGCTGTCAGGTCCTTGTACGACTGGAGCAGGAGCCTGGTGCGCATTGCTGGCAGTAAATCGGGCCTGTTCCCGGTGCATGTTGGACTCCGGCAGGGCTGCCCTTTGTCACCGGTTCTGTTCATAACTGGGGCCGGAGGGGGTCCAGTTTGGGAACCACAGGATATCATCTCTGCTTTTTGCGGATGATGTTGTCCTGATGGCTTCTTCAGGCCAGGACCTTCAGCAGGCACTGGAGCGGTTCGTAGCTGAGTGTGAAGCGGCTGGGATGCGAATCAGCACCTCCAAATCTGAGGCCATGGTTCTCGACCGGAAAAGGGTGGCTTGCCCTCTCCAGATTGGTGGAGTTGTCCTGCCCCAAGTGGAGGAGTTCAAGTATCTCGGGGTCTTGTTCACGAGTGGGGGTGAGAGGGAGCGTGAGATTGACAGACGGATCGGTGCTGCCGCCGCAGTCATGCGGTCGGTGTACCGGTCCGTTGTGGTGAAGAAGGAGCTGATCCGAAAGGCGAAGCTCTCCATTTACTGGTCAATCTACGTTCCCACCCTCACCTATGGCCATGAACTGTGGGTAGTGACCGAAAGGACAAGATCGCGGATACAAGCGGCCGAAATGAGTTTCCTCTGCAGGGTGGCCGGGCGCTCCCTTAGAGATGAGGAACTCGGAGTAGAGCCACTGCTCCTCTACATCGAGAGGAACCAGTTGAGGTGGCTCGGGCCCCCTGGGCGTCTCCCTGGGGGGGTGTTCCAGGCATGTCCTACCGGGAGGAGACCGCGGGGTAGACCCAGGACACGCTGGAGGGACTATGTCTCTCGGCTGGCCTGGGAACGCCTCAGGGTCCCTCCTGGGGAGCTGGCTGAGGTGTCGGGGGAGAGGGAAGTCTGGGCTTCCCTGCTTAGACTGCTGCCCCCGCGACCCGGCCCCTTTTGTTTATGAAAATAATTTCGTCCAAAGACAAAAACATTTGCATGTGCATGCTAGCCCTGTAGGGGGCACTAGAGAGACATCAAAAACAGGTGGTGGAGGTTTAATCCCAAATTACACAGTGCTCCTTGTGTAGTGTACTATGCAAATTAGGGATTATGCATTTCAAAAGAGCATTATATCTTTCCGATAGTAGTGTTTGCATTCATTTAAATGTGGAAATCTGAGATGTATTCCTATCTGCATGTAGACACTGTAGTTTTATGACTTATGTACTATATATGACATCACACACACACACACACAAATATATATATATATATATATATATATATATACCGGGTGGTTGATTGGGGAAGTGTGCACTTGTCATCTTTGCCTGACCTTGAGGTAGAAGCATTAAGGGGAACTAGAAAACAGAACAAGGTGTCTTCATGTAGATTTCATACTTCAGACATGTATGTCGAAGTGCATGAACTAGGCCTTGGAGGCAAAACGGGCACAAGTTTGTGATTGGCTTCTAGCATAGGGGGAAATAGGTCTTGGCTTTGTGACCGGTGCACATACCCTCGGAATAATGGTGTTTTGTACTATATATATCAAAGTCAATGTAACGCATATCCGGGTCTCACTGGTGCAGTGGAAATCCCCGGAGCTTCGTGAAATAAACCAGCTGTGTTTGTGAACTTTGTCTCTTGTCCCTGGATTTTCTTAAAGGATAAAATGAACACAGACGTGGCCTGAGGGGCCTAGGTCAACAGGATGCACTTGGTCAGCAAGGATGCCTTTCTTGGCCAGTAAAACAACTTAAAATACCACTTTGGACTGTTTTCGTTTTTGTTTTAGTGGCCAAACCAGAAACCAAACCACTACTAACACTGTTTAAAGCCACACAATTATAAACACAAGTGATACACTTTCTATTTGACTATAGTAATGTAGTACCCTATAAAAATACTTTTGTATTTTTATATTCTTTGTCCTTTTGTTTCAGAGTATAGGGTATAGAATTCCATTTCCCAGAACCCTTTTTGTCTCTCCATGAAAACTTTCTAGCTCAACCAATCAGGTGAGAGCGCAGGATGATTGGCATTGTGACAGACCAATGAGGGTTGTGAATGAGCAGGGGAGACCTGTATTCCTGCATGGAGGGGGATGAGAACCTGAGAGAGACTAAACAGTCTTAACAGTCTCTCCTGATCAGCCTCCACCAGTCTAAACTACGTTTGGAGACTTGTATGTATGGCTTGTGTGTATGGACAGTGTGTGTCTCCCTGCATCTGGACTGAAGGGACTGAGGTGCAGTGACTGGATAAAGCACCTTCCAGTGAACAGTCTTCAGAGTACTGGTTTCACTGGAACTATGTGGATCCTGAGCTGTGGTGCACTGGGCCCCAACAGTAAAGCAGTCCTCACTGCTCCTGGGACTGTTCCACTCTGTGCTGTGTTATTTTGTTTTAGTTACCCCTGTTATAACAGACTGGGTAATTACAGCCGGCAAACACCCCACGAGAAGGGAATGAACACCTGCTTTGTGTTCTTCTGATTTAAGTGTGGTTTGAGTATATTAGTTTCTAAGATAAGATCAGTGAGGTTGTGTTGGTTTGGGTGAATAAATGGGTCTCATTACTCTCAGAGACTGGGAACATTATTTTTGGAGGCACCGCTGTTCAGCTGGTTCCTCAGTGTGAGCTCGGACAGAGAATTAATGTATATTAGAGCATAATGGCACCAATATAATCCATTCTTCTTTTGGATTTAATGTTAAGTCATTTGAATGTGCTCCTTTACAGCTAAAACAAGTTTCATTTTCTTTAACAAATGCTGTTTTAGTCGTCATTGAGAACACAAAATTGATTTTAGGATATGCCAATATGCAATATAATTGAATTGATCATTAATAAATAATGAAAAATTGCAGTTTTTTAGGATACTGATCAAATTAATAATTTTGTTAAGAAGTGTTAGTAATGGTTTATTTATTTGCTACTCATACCTAATAAAATATACAGCATTAAACAGTTATTTAATTATACAGTTTTTTCTTTGTTGCACATAAATGAGTAATTATCTACACTTCTATCAAGTTGTTTATATATTTTTTATTTAATTATTAATTAAAACATAATTAGGTCATCATAAAGTGGTGGTTAACTTTCATCATCATCATCATCGTTATTATTATTATTAATATTATTATTATTATTATTATTATTATTATTATTATTATTATTATTATTATTATTATTATTATTATGGGGAATCAAGGTAATTTTCTCTACTACACTATTCTAAGTAAAACAGACTGCAGATGAAAGGTGAAGTTCTTTTATTGCAGAGATGTCAATCAGGTACCATGGCAGAAGAAGGGGGGGGGGGGTTCTAGTTCCACCCCTATCACCATACCTATAATGGATACAATCATATCACTGGACTTTATCAGTATGAGATAATTGTATCCAAGCCTAGGAGCCCTGCTTTAAACAAGCCCGTATTATGCTCATCCTGATACGGACTGGTATAACTTGTACCCTGGAGATGCTTCTTACAGTCAAGGTCATCCTGTAAGCAGGCCTCACCACAGGCTTTAGTTAAACAAGACTCATGGACTTTTGAATGCTCCATAGATACCACACTAAGTGTAGGTTTACTTAACATATGCCTTGTGTATACTTGCTTGATATGTGTGCTGTTCTGCAAATCTCTCTAGATATTTTCCATCCAGTCTGCCCCACCAGGTAAATGGATTAGGTCACTCTAGTCTGTGTTTCTAGGTGTAGGCATTGCGACTATCAGATTTAGTTATTAATAATCATCAATTTTCCATGTATACATTTTTCAACTCTTGGGCAGCTGCTGTACGTTTTGCTCACAGAGTTCATATCATGAACTGTATTTAATGAGCTGCTCACAGAGCTGGTATGTGTAGACTTGCTAACATGTGACAGATATGAGTGAGCATGACACAGAGAATTGTATCCCCAAAGGTAAAAATAGGACCTTGCTCAGACCTGCTAAATATAGATGACCCATAGAAATGGATCGTGTCTAACTCTGATAAACAAGCAGCTAAACTAGAAAGAAGCACAAAGGGGAACCATCGCAGATACGTACACCAGGTAAGGGCCTGTAGACTTTCAGACCTTAGACTCCTTAAAAAGGCCTGAATTACTGTCCATCTCATCTGGCTCAGTGTTACATGACCGTTGCACTTTTGGTCAGTGCTGTCTACTCTTGTGTGTCATGTTACACTAGACATATTCAAAATACCATTTTTGCAAATTGTCTGTAGTATTTGTGACACAGTAAGAGACTTCTAAACAAGATATTTAAAAAAATAAATGAACAGCTAAAGGAAGGGGTTCTGTTTGTTGGAATGATATACAAGGTTCAGTCCAAATTATTCTTAAAAACGTTTATTATTCTTGAGCAGAAACCATAATGAGGGCAGCTGGGATGGGATGTGACATTCCTGTCTATGACCTGTCACTGATCCGTGAACTGTGGGAGACCCGAGTAAAGAAGTACAAACAGCGCCAGAGGAAGGAACAGGAGCGGATCAATAAGAGCGCCCTGAACAAGTGAGGAAGATAAATAAATGTATAAAATTATCAATAAAATTTGCCTGAAATTCATAAAAGGTCCTAAAATAGAGTGAGTATGTGAACCTCTTTAATAACTAATAGGTTTAATTAACAATAGGCTGAGAGTGGAGAGGCACAGAATCCAAGTTGTCTGAAGTCCAATGTGAAGTTCCCCAGTCTGTGATGATTTAGGGGGTCTTCTGCTGGTCTTGGTCCACTGTGATTTATCAAGTCCAGAGTCAAGGCAGTGTCTACCAGGAGATTGTAGAGCAATTGATGCTTCCATCTGCTGATAAGTGGAGATGCTGATATGCTTTTCCAGCAAGGCTCATGAATAACTATTCATTATTATATTAAGTATAATTATTGGTTATTAATCATAATGAGTCATTTGTTTAAGCTCTAGATGACTGACTGTCAGGACAGAACTTAGCAGACTGGACGGAGACTAGGGCGTGGAAGAACTGGCAGGGGTTGAGGGTTTATTTACAAAACAGAACACAAAACAAACCATAACCAAAACAAAACAAACTGACTAGAAAACAAGAGCATAGACAAGTAGACTATAAGACAAGTCGACTAGTGTAGACATTAAGACCAGAGGACTGACCAGGACAGACTGAAACAGAAGGTCCTAAATAACAGGACAATTACAAGCACCTGGACCTGATTACAAATGAGACTCAAAATAAACAAAACAAAGATGAGACAGGAAGACTGAAGAAAAACAGGACAGATACAAGACACAGACATTGACTCAATTCTTTTTGACACTTTAACACAATAAATTCTGCTGTTTGTTCAAAATAGGATAAATCAGCAATGGCAGTATCGCATAATGTGCAGAAAAATGAAGGTCAAAGAAGTCGATGCACTCCAGTGCTATCTGGAGAGATCAGCCTTTGCAGAAATGGACATTCTACCTTCAGTTGACACGAGTATGTTTAATAGAGTAAACTCTTTTTAAACTCCTTTACTTTTAACTTTGTTCACACTGTAGTGTTTAAATGCTTCATTCGATCGTTTCTCTTTACAGCAGCCCTTGACAGTGAATATAAAAAATTCATTTTTGAGCTGAATGGGAAAAAATGGAGGGTAATTCTAATTTTAATGATTTTATATTTTCAAGCAAATGATTCATGAAGGAGCGTCAACATCATTAACATATATGTTTAACCATATGAATTACAGAAACTGCCAGAAGATCTTCAATATATGACATTTCTCAGAGAATGGCATATTCATGGAACAAGCATTCAGAAGGTTCCCACCTACATTGAAGAGTTTGTGGACTTACGTGTCCTGAACATACCTAAAAATGGACTCTCAGCGCTCCCCCCTGAGATAGGTCACCCTTTATTTGTTACACTCTACTTTTGCACTGATTGCAACTTTCTTTTCTTTTTTTTTTAACATATCACTTCCAACTTTGGCTGGTTCATGACTTTTTTGACTGATATCATGCCAAAAACATTTACATCCAACTGAAATTGATCCCTACTCCCTAATTAGTAGTACTTGAGACTGTGACAACCTGATCTGCACCCCCTGCTTGATTTGTGGGAAGCACGCACAAAATTGGTGATCAGGAAGTTACTGTGAGCAAGCAGATGAGCAGCACTGTGACCATCACATCCAGGTCAACGTCAGCTTTTTCGTTAATATGACAAGACATAAAGAGTTGTTCCTCTCAGACCTGTAATAAACCTTAAACATTAAATAGACACTATAAGCATTAATAGAAGAAAAATATATTTTATATTATATAATGTCTCTATATTATATATTCTTTATATTTCTATAGTGGGTCTTTACTAAATTATTATCTCATCTTTCTACTCCTTTCTATACTGTACTGATGCTCCTGCTGGATCCTTAATTTCCCAGAGGGAACCATCCCAAGGGATCAATAAATTTCTATCTAATCTACTCTAAAATGCATAATCCATAACCCACAGCGATTATACACCTGCACCTCATTGGCTCTGAAAACGTGAAGCAAGATTGAACACTAACTAAATAAAAAAATTAAACGTAATGAACGTGAAAGTGTACCTTTGTTTGCTTTTCCTGGCGGCTGCCCATTCCACGTTTGCTTGGCACAAATTGGGCAGGGGTGCATGTATGTGAATTGGCTATAAGAGACTGAACAGGTAATTCTGGTCACTGGCTGGTGACCGGTCATTGATCAGTGCATCGCTACTTTTAAATACTTATATTAAGTGATAATGTAATGAATTATAATTCTGCTTACATGCATTACATTTTAAATCCATACACACTATGTATACAATTTAACTGATGAAAGTCTGTGGTCTGTCTCATGTTTAGGGAAGCTTATAAACCTAAAGGAACTGAATGTGAATTATAATATGCTGTCCAGCATTCCTCCTGAGCTTGGAGAATGTGAAAATCTGGAGAAACTGGAAATGACAGCCAATTCTGATCTCTCTGAATTGCCTTTTGAGGTAACATCATATTGAATTTTACATGTAAGTTGTGTACAGATACTATGACACTTGAATGTTTGTAAACCCTTTAGAATATTTTATAGTTCTGCATGAATTTAAACTAAATCTCCATCAGATTTTACACACAAGTCTAAAAAAAATCTAATGAGACAAAATATTATACTTTATATATACATTTGTTTATTTATCGAGGAAAATTATCCAGGTCTGGGGGATGCTGTCTTGGTGAAAGCCATGTCCTACCTCTTGCCAGTACCAGTGGGTGGTGGATGTTAGTCAACAGAGAAGAACAAATTATTGGTGCAGATGTGTCAAAACAGTCATGGAAAATCTATGCCCTTGACTCCACCCATCTATAGTCAGACAGACTGTGTACAAGTAGAGGAAATTCAAGACTATTATTACCCTCCCCAGGAGAGCTCCACCAACAAAGATCACAGCAAGAGCACGGTGTGTAATAGTCCACCAGCTCACAAAGGAACCCAAGGGAACTTCGAAGCAACTATAAGCCTTTCTTACATTGGCTAACGTCAATGTTTATGAATCCACCATCAGCAAAACACCGAACAATGGTGACAGGGTTGCAAGAAGAAAGCTGCTGCTCTACAAAAAGAACACAATTACAAGAATATGGGTCATGCAGCAAGACAACGACCGTAAGCACACAAGTCATTCAACCAAAGAATTTTTAAAGAAGAATAAAGTTAATGAAGGAATGGCTCAGTCAAAGTCCTGACCTTAATCCATTAGAAAGAACCTGAAGCAAGAAGTTCTAATCTCTAAGATACTGTATGTAATACTGGATCAGTTTCTTCAATAAATAAATGAGCAGGTGTAATATTTGGTCTCATATGTTTATCTACGTTTAAAACAAATCTGATGTTTTGGATCACACTGATGCAGAAATGTAGTCAATTCTAAAGGGCTCACAAACCTTCAAGCACCTCTGTATTTGGTGTATATTGTTAAGCATGTTAATTTTTTTTTGCAGCTAAGCAACCTGAAAAAACTGAAACATCTAGACCTAGCAGAAAACAAATTTGTCACCATACCAATCTGTGTGCTTCGAATGTCAAGCTTACAGTGGTTGGACATCAGTAACAACAAGCTCACAGATTTGCCAGAGGATATTGACAGGTACATTCGTCATATACCCTTTTTGTCTTGTCTTGTTTATTTCTTTACCCTAGTTACAAGGCACACATGTCTCTTTCTAGACTAGAAGAGTTACAGACAATGTTCCTGCACAAGAACAGATTGACTTACCTGCCAATGGTCATGGCTAAAATGGACTCAATCAAGATGCTTGTCGTCAGTGGAGATGAATTAACCGCCATCCCTTCCAAACTCTGTGAAAGTCCTGATCTGAAGTAAGTAGTAACATAAGGATTCACAGTCTTTGCCATGATACTCAAAATTGAGCTCAGGTCCATGTTGTTTCCACTGACCAGCTGTTTCTACAGCTTGATTGGACACCTGTGGTCAATTCAGTTGATTGGACATGATTTGTAAAGACACATCTGCTTATATAATATCTCATAGCAGACAGTGCAGATCAGAGCACAAACCAAGCCATGAAGTCTAAGGAACTCTCTGTAGACCTCTGAGACAGGATTGTATGGAGACACAAATCTGCGGAAGGGACAGAAACATTTCTGCTGCATTGAAGGACACAAGCATAGTGGCCTCCATCATCTGTAAATGGAAGACCTTTGGAACCACCAGGACTCTTCATAGAGCTGCTCAGCCAAACTGAGTGAGCACTATAGAAGGGCTTTAGTCAGGGAGGTGACCAAGAACCCAATGGTCACTCTGACAGAGCTCCAACATTGCTCTGTGGAGAGAGGACGACCAATTCTGCAGTGCTCCACCAAGGCCTGTATGGTAGAGTGGCCAGTTGGAAGTAAAAGGCACATGAATGCCTGTTTGGAGTTTGCTTAAAGGCTCTTAAATAACTCTCAGACCATGAGAAACAAAAAAAGATTGAACTTTCTGGACTGAATGCCAAGCATGATGTGTGGAGGAAACGAGGCACTGCTAATCAGTGAAGCATGGTGATGGTAACATCATGTTGTAGGGATGTTTTTCTGTACAGGATCTAATCAGGGTTGAGGGAAATGTACAGAGACATCCTTCATGATAAAAGACTTGAGGCTGTAATTGTTGCCATAGGTGCTTCAACAAAGTATTGAGCAAAGGCTGTGAAAACTAATTTCTGTTATATTTTTGTGTTTTATTTTTTAAATACATTTGCAAAGACCATCACGTGAGCAAAACTTCTCCTCAGAGAGGAGAAACTTATGAAAAGACAGGAGAAATATAGCACTCTTTAATAAAAAAATTAATTAATTTAAAGAAAGAATTCACACCACTATATAAGCATACTGAAATCTTACAGGATATGTATGTAAACAGTCATACAAAAGTCAACAGACTGTATTTCAGTCCAGGCTTCTATTTTCTTTGGCTAAGATTTATTTAGTCTTGCAGTCACACCTTCAAGAGTCGAAGGCGAGGATCCCAAACCTCTGCATATTAAAACTGGAGGTAAAGCAAAACTGAATAATCATTTTTTTTGTTCAGTGAATCCCAAGAACAGTGTAATATTCACTGATTAAGAGTAAAGGCTTCACCGTCTTTAAATACCTGTAAATATAGACGCAAGCGGAGATTTAGGGGGTCCAAGCATGATGAGGTAAAATCAGGATCAAACAGTAATCACAGCGGTGAACTGAACAATATGTTACATTATAAACATGAATCATTTTAGCAATAATTCTCAACGCAGGATTTGAAAACTCTGGATTTTGTTGGACTTGAGACTCACATATTCTAGAGTTGCAAACAGGTTCTCTACCACTGAGCACCCATGCAATCACGTAACCAGATACTGAACATCACAGTGTGGTGAATCCCAGTCTAAATTAAACTGACATTTAACATGATTTGAAAACCACACAAACAGTTAGACCGCGGAGCCTTTAGCAGACATGTCCAGCAGAGACTGTGACCTTCAAACTCTGTAGAGACATTTTGACACCAATATTGTGAGGATGATTTCAAAATCCATAGACTAGCTATGCTATGCTGGGGTGTGTCTAAAGAGACAAAGTGGTGTAGCACCACCGTTAGGCCAGTGTGGGTGTCTCAGCTTACCTTGTATGATGCACTCAAACTACACATAACCTCCAAATTTGGTGCTTGGATGACTTACAGTTTTGACTCCTCTAAATGTTTTTGGGTAGGGAATAAATAAATAAACAACAACAACAACAACAACAACAAGCAAATTTAATATGGTTCCAAAATCTTGCACCCCTAAAAAAATTACCAGTTATGTACCTTTATCAAGAGTTACAGTCATCATTAATAATTGGACCCATTTTATACCTCTGAAAGAAGAGTAGTCCGTATGTATGTCATTTTATATTTCAATTTGGATCAATTTGTGAAAAAAATGGGAGTAAGAGATATGTTACACCAAATACTCTTCCAGTTATTCATTCATTCTCTGGGGTGGTTAAGATTCTAGCCAAATGCAAGAAGATATGCCAGCACTGGTTTATCCCACGGCACACCATACTCATGCAACAAAATTAGAATGTTCCTGGAAGTGTATGTAATCTTAATTGCAATAAATGAAACTTGAACTGTACAACTTGAAATGTTTTCCTTTTTCCAGATTCATCAAATTATTTGAAAATCCGATAGGCAAGAAAGAAGATGATGATGAGAAACAGACCTCCATCAGCAGTGCCACAGAGCACGAAGAAGAGCACGAGAAGGAGTTCATGAAAACATATATTGAGACTCTGAAAGACAGAGGTGAGTTGCATATGAAATTATTTACTACACATACTTATTTTCAGCGACTCTCATGATGAATGACTGTAAAATCCCAAAGTTGAGTCAAAGATTAAAAATTACATGACTGAAAAATAATTTCAGCATCACAAGCAAATAGAAAGGAATATAAGAAAGAAGATAAGCAAACTATACAAGCAGTGTCCAATTAACATGCTCATATGATACAATACATTTACATTTACATTTGTGGCATTTAGCAGACGCCCTTATCCAGAGCGACTTACAAAAGTGCTTTGCTGTTTACTTAGAAATGTACAATACTATGCAAATCCTAACAAAGTATACCGTACTAGTGCATCTAAAAAAAATTAGAATACTGTAATTAATTCAATAATTAAAGTCATATTTTTATTCATTACATTAATAGTGATATATTTCAAGCTTGTTTTGTTTTAAAGTTGATACTGTGATTAGTAATATGTTCAAATTTGGATTAAAATCTAATATTTTGAGATTCTGGTTTTCATGATCTATAAGCCAACAGTTAAACAAAAAAAGGCTTGAAATGTTGTTTTATGTGTAACGAATATAAAATGAAACTTTACCTTTTTTGGATGAAATTGTCATCACGAATGAGATTTTTAAACATATTCAGTTTTTGTGAGATGCAGTAGTAATGTTAAAGTATCAGTATTTATCTATAGTATCTACAGTATTTATATATTAACCTTTAATTACAATATTTCTACAACAATTTGAACAAGATTGTAGATTGTCTTCCTTCTGGAAACTAAATATTGTCCACACACTCACTCTTTTTATGGGATTTACTTGTACACAGACGGTAACCTGCATAACATGTTACAATATGGATGTTTTTATATCTTGTACAAAATACATCTAGATATATCAATATTTATAATATATTACCCAGCCCTAGTTTAAAGAATCCTTTGTAGCACCTTTATGTATGTGAGATGGATTTTATATACACATATGATAAAACTAGAGCATTTACAAAGTTAAACTGTGATATTTTATTTTCATTGCATGCAAAGTCAAATATTTCATGTCCCTATTCCACACAAACTAATACAATGTTAATGACTGTTTTTCAGCTACAGCACCTACATACACTACAAAAGTTTCCCTGACTTGCCTTCTTTAATCAACCTGAAGATTTCAGAGGCCAACTTGGATCACCAGTAAGACTGAAGCCATCACTGGAAAATGAAAAAAAAAAGTTTTGTGTTTACTCAACTGATTTCAATCATCTTTATTTACAATATGTAAAGCATCCATTTTTCTCAGTCTCATTCATAAATGAACGAATGCATGCTGTCTTTTCTGGATGGATGAGTAAATGTGTATTGCCGCACATAATTAAAAACATTGTGTTCCAAATTATTATGCAAGTGACAGATCAATAGGTTTTCAGTAAAACATCTGTATCTCTGCCTACTTTGATATCCTCCTTTCACCCTGATCTTCAACGTTCAGGACCCGACAGGACCACCACAAAGCAGCTATTATGTGGGTGGTGGGTCATTCACAGCGTGGATCAGACACAGCAGTACTGCTGGAGTGTTTAAACACTGCTCCACCTTGTAGATGTAAAGTCAGAGACAGAAGCTCATCTGTTTCTGCAGAGTTTGTGATGGTCGTCCTCTAGTCCTTCATCAGTGCTCACAGGACGCGGCCCACAGGACGCTGTCGGCTGTATATTTCAGTGACACTGAGCCACACTGCTGTGTCTTATCCACTCATAGCAGCATAACACACCACCACCACATCAGTGTCACTGGAGTGCTAAGAATGACCCACCACCCACATAATATAGTGCATCTGGAAAGTGTTCATATTTTATGATAGCCTTATTCCAAAATGGGTTCAATTCATGTTTCCACTCTACACAGAGTACCCCACCATGTCAAAATGAGAAGTTTGTTTGATTTTTGTGTGAATTTATTAAAAATAAAAACACAAAATATAACATATATATAAATATTCACAGCATTTGCCAAAAATTGAGTTCATGACACAGGTGCTTGTTTCCACTGATCATCCTTCAGATGTTTCTACAGCTTGATCGGACACCTGTGGTAAATTTAGTTTATTGGACATGATTTGGAAAGACACACCTGTTAATATAAGGTCCCATAGTAGACATTGAAGGTCAGAGCACAAACTAATCTTCCAATAGGACAACAAACCTAAACACACAGCCAAAGGAGCCCAACCAGAGCCTAGACTTGAATCTATTTGAACATCTCTGGAGATATCTAAAACAGCTGTACACTTACGCTCCCCATCCAATCTGATGGAGCTTGAGAGGTTCTGCAAAGAAGGTTCTGCAAAATTTCCCAAAAACAGTAGCCAAGCTTGTGGCATCAGATTTGCAGCTGTAATTGCTGCCAGAAGTGCTTCAACAAAGTATTGAGCAAATATTGTGAATATATATGCAAAATATATCTATTTTTGTGTTTTATTTATTTAGACATTTGCAAAGATTTCAAACTATGTTTTCTCATTCTGTCATTGTAGGGTCATGTGTGTAGAACGTTCAGGGGGGGATATGATTTGAAGCCATTTTGGAATAAGGCTGTAACATGCAGCATACAGATGCACTGTACCTGTTTTATGGTGGTCCTGACACTGAAGATCAGGGTGAAAGGAGGAGAATACAGTAAGTAGGGAATCAGATGGAACTACGGTCTGTAATTGTAGAACTACAAAGTGCTCCTGTATGATAAATATGGATAGTGAGTGCTGAAACAAGGTGGCCTTATTGATATGGCTAGTGTGTATATATGTATATGTATATATAATCAAATAAAAAAATAATAATACGTTATGGCATAATACGTTGGAACAAGGTGTATAGTAGATGACCACCGTTATTAGGTGTAGTGTATTTACGTGACCAAATACTTATTGCTGGACAATGGCTGAATGTGTTTGCTTCTGACGAGCAATGAGTGAACGCTGTATTATAATTTCAATGTGTTGAAAACAATAACTTTGTAAAACAAATGTCTGTTTGATAGAACTTTTAAAAGTTGCAATGAGTTTTACTCTCCTTTAGCCAACAGTTTCATGCAAGAGCCATGAGCAACAAACATGTTATGTTTGGAAAAGGTTAAGCGAATTCATAAAACCTGTATTTATTGTACTAATATTAATTATATTTACTCTCATATCAGTGTTTTGTGTCTCAGAAAATGTTAATCGTGCAGTGTATTAGCTTTTCTGCTATGCCTTTAATGTTTGATGATTTGTGAGGAGACTGTAAGGGGCATGTTCCTCCTCCCAAAATGGAGTTATTTCAAAACTGTACTAAAATCTTATGTAATTTCACACAGTGCTGCACGTCACATCATACTAGTGCATCTGAGCAAATTAGAATACAGTGAAAAAGTTTGTGTCAAAATTAAAATCTTGAAAAATACCATTTTAAATGTAATTAATATAAATTATGAATTACTTCATTACATTATGAACAAACGTTCACAGTATTCTAATTTAAGTTGGTAAACCTTACCCATGTCCAACATACAGTGTGCTTTTGCACGACGTCTCGCAATTAATAGAATTAAACAAAGACAAGGCACTAACTGAGATCTCACTGTTTTACTTGTACAATCAATTATTAATTTTATACAGGCACATTGAACAATGTCAAGTTGCAGCATTTAGCAAACACTTTGTGTACACCGTACACACCAACGGCAACAGACCACGTATTTTCAAATTATCAATTATAAACACAGATCATATAGGACTGCTGCATATCTGGTTAAATAGAACATTTCTCATATTACAAAAGTGCAGTTAATTAACAAGAACTTTGACCTTGTCATTTGCTTCAGTATATATATGCATAAATCTGCAGAACGTACTGCGCTGCACTCAGTGATTGCATCAATACACATAGATCTAACTACATTTGTTTGAGCCATAACAGCCAACAAATGACAACTGTTATAAATAATGACTGCAATGAATTCTGGTGTGCTTTGGGCATTGAAACAGTAATGCTGTAAAAATAGGCAAATGTCAGATCATGAGTGGTCCCTGTACTAGTTTATCTAGCTAAGTGAAAACCATGCCAACTGAAATAATGTCATGCTAGAGGTTACTACAATGCATGCTAGACAGCACTGTTCAATACAATGACATGGTATTTCTATTACCACAATATAATTGACAAATTAACCTAATATTACTGTATAACACTTACAGGTCAAATTCAACAATTAATAATTGAACTGGAATGTCTGGAGTGGCTTATTTTACAGTGGTTGCAAAAAAAAATTAAGATGAATTAAAGATTAAAATGTAATCTTGAGCAATATTATTTGGAATTGTTTAAAATTAAGCAGGCATAAATAATGTTCAATATTATGGCCTGAGGTAGCAGAATCTGTGTGATGTCCACACAAAGAGATGGGCATACAAAGTTTACAATTAAATGAGTCACAGGGTGAATTGACTCTTTTACATATGCAAATGTAACAGCTCGCATTAATAAACAGTATGATTATTTAGGCCAAAACCAAACTTTATGTAATACAGTACAGTCAGGTCAGAAAGCTGACACCCCAAACATATTCAAACATTTGATTTTTTTAAAGATTTCTAAAATGCAATCAAGAAATGCAATTTTTGGACTTTGAAGGAGCCTGTCTTATTTAAACCTCAAACATTAGTTTAGCTCCTGATGGTTAAAGTGAGCCATAGCACCATAGCAAGCTCCATGGAGGTCTCTGAAGCCTTCAGAAAGAAGTCTGTAGTTGCATTTGAGTGTGGGAATAGGTTTCAAAGATCTCAAAACAATTCGACATCAGCTGCTCCACTGTCCACAAAATTATTCACAAGTGGAGAACATTTAAAACAACTGCCAACATGGCCAGATCAGGCCGTCCTAACAAGTCCAGGGCAAGAGCAGAACCACAAAATGTGCAAAGATCCAACAATCTATCGACACAACTGATGTCAAAGTTCAGCTTCTATCATCAGAACGAGACGAAACTACTTTGATTTTCAAGGGAGGTGTAAAAGGAAGAAACCCTTCCTGTCAAAAATAAAAAAGACATCTGACAGACTAAAGTTTGCCGAAGAACATCTAGACAAAGATCAGGACATCTGGAACAATGTGCTTTGGACAAACAAATCCAAAGTTGAATGATTTGGGCATAGTAACAAACCAAACAACATTTGAGCACCAGAACCTCATACCAGCTCTGAAGCATGGTGGTGGAAATGTGATGGTTTGGAGCTGCTTTGCTGCAGCAGGGTGTGGAGATCTCTCCATCATAGAACCCATTATGAGATCTTTACTGTATCAGAGGGGGCTTGAGGAGAACGTAAGAGCGTCTGTACAAAGACTGACACTGAAACATCACAGAGCTTAAAGAATTCCACATGGAGGAGTGGGAACATCTTTCTTCCAGTCAATGTCAGAGACTGATGGTTATAAGAAACATCTAATTGATATTATTTCGGCCAAAGTTGGAAATACCAGCTATTAGGGCAGAAGGGATCCTAACTTCTTATTCACAAGTAAATTGCATTTCTATTAATTACATTTTACAAATTAATTTTAAAAGACATCTTCAGTTTTACATTTAGTGGCATCACATGTATCCCACTCTATATTTAAAATTAAAAGGAAATTTACATGTTTTATAAAAAAAAAGAAAAAAAAAGAATTTTTACATATAGGTTACACACTTCTCATGTACAGTTTCTTGAATATGTCTGCTTCAGAACATTACAGTTAAAGCTATGACAGCATGTTGTTCATTTAGTTCACAGACTACATGCACTGCAGTGTGTACATCTGATCTAAAGGGGTATCTGACCGAACTCAGAAAACATGTAAATCTCAGTCTGTTTATCTTCTTTCGTTATATTAACCTCAGTGTTTCTATATAAAGATTATACATTTCAGCTTTTGTTTAAGAGACTGTGTTACAGAACCACAGTACTATCCTACTAATATAATATAGTACATTATAGTATACATTCAAATACAAATACATTGACTTTGCAAAGGTATGGTGAAGGCACATTCTCTCTCTCTCTCTCTCTCTCTCTCTCTCTCTCTCTCTCTCTCTCTCTGAAAAGAGCAAAGCATCAGTATGTAACATTCATTTTAGCTGGCAAAAAAAATCCTTACCTCATGTTTTAAAAACACTAATAAAACTTCTTAGAAACAATGCTGGAAGCAATTCATCGGATAATAAAAACGAACAGCCATGTTAAAACTGTTCCTCGTCCATTTTTCAGGGTGACTTTCTCTTGCTCCCATGTTTCGCATTTCATGTTCACTCCAAAAGCTGAGGTTTGACTCAGAATTGGATTGTCACATGCTGCTGTCCTGCAAAAGGGGCTCGATGTCCTCATCACTTCCAGGAGCAGAATTATTACACGGGGTTCCACTGACTGGTCCCGTCATGGCCTGTGAGCTACAGGTTTTCACCACTAGACTGTGTCGTTCTGGAATGAAGATGGCAACCAGCAGTGCCATGAGAACAGTACCAGCTCCAAATAAGAAGGGGGGTCCTGGAATGACTGAACTCTGAAAGATAAGAGACTGCAGGTGAGAAAATGTTGAGCACGAACAGTTTAGTTTACTTTTGGTGCTAGAGTGTCACTACAGCCGTGTTGTGTGAAAGTGAGATCCCTGCTCCACCCTCCTCTTCACCTATAATCAGTGTTTTTTGCACTGGATTACTCATGGACACTTGATGCTGGTGAGTTAGTATAAGTTTCGCTGTTTCTTATGATATGTGCATCATGTCTGTAGATTCCCAGTTATGAGACCTAGAACGCCCACAAAATGAAGGCACTGGGTTCTAAGAGTTAAATAAAGTGATGGATCAAATACCCATTCTAATTAATTTTATTAATATAAGCACCAATATCCGATCTATGCATCCCTAATGATGTACCTTAAACTGGTATAGTGCTGCAACACTACGAGTAAGCTGTAGAAATATCCAGAGAACCAGTACTTTTTACTTTTTTGAATACTGTCCTCAAGGGAAACAGAATAACCAGAAAAGGCAGGAAACATAAAAAATGTTTGGGTCATTGTGGAGCAATGCCAAGTAGCACTTATCGATGACAACTTGACAGAACACCGTCTCACTGACTTTAAAGTGATGTCCTTCTTCATCTGAAAAACCTTCCAACACACAAGCTGGAAAGCAGCTTTGAAATGAGTCCATTTTTATTCACATTTCCAAATGTTCTAAATGGAACTGTGCAGTCACTGGGAAAAACCCCAATTAGCTGACTGACTGAGGACATATTTTCTATTAGAGCATGCTATGGGCTGCACAACAGGCTCAAATACAAGCATATAATACCACAGTCAGCAAAATGAGGTTCTGTCCATTTATAGTAGGACAATTATAGTAACTGGCCTAGTCTTTTAGTTCTTTAAACTATAAACTATAATGCAGTGAAATAATGTCTGAATTCATAATCAGTCCATACCTCGTTATTTCCAGCTGAGGCTGGGTCCTGATCCACTGGACTGATCTCGTTAAGTTCAACATTAAACAGAAAGAATATAAATCCAAAGAGAGCCGGACCGAGACCATTGCACAGGCCCCTAATTCCTGTTACCATTCCTTGGACTGCACCTGCACACATAGATAAAGAAAACAAAAACATTAAAAAAGACTTTAAAACAAATGATCGGTTCTTTACTAGTTAAATGACAGTTCCTAGGCTGTTTGGTTTTGTATTTCACTGAATTACATTAAATTCAAGGGACAACAGAGTATGCTTTTTCACTGTGATGAGCTTTCAAGCGAGTCTTATACTGAGGTATACGTCCTTTCGACCTTTCAAATGGCAAAACCAGGTGTCTTCTTACCCTGCTGGTCATGATCAGTGCAACGGGAGACTAGTGCACTCACTGCAGGGAAGGTGATACTGGACATGGCAGCCACGGTGCCGGCTGCCCACATCATCCTGTTTGTCATACAAATGAGAATATTTTAAACTAATGCAACCACAAGCAAAGGCTTTCAAACAAAGGAGTAAGATATAAAAAGAGACCAACATACCATGGTTCTGACCCAAAGCCATACCAGGCCAGTTGGAACAGCTGAAATCCAAGCCCCAGTAACACAGTATTCTTATTTCCAATTTTCTTCATGAGTAAACTCAGAAGCAAAGTCTGAAAGAAAGTTAAAATAGAAGGAATCTTTTAGCAAAACACTGGATCTAAAAATAATTTAATAAATGCCACAGGAAATAAAACCACGACTTTAAAGTCACAGAACTGAAAAGCAGACTAATAGAAACATCCGGACAAGAATACAGTTTGCCAGAGAACACCTTGACAAAGGGCAGGACTTCTGGAACAACATGCTTTGGACAGATGAATCCAAAGTTTCGTTATTTGGACACAGTAACAGAAGACACGTTTGGCGCAAACCAGACAGCATTTGAGCACAAGAACCTCACGGCAACTTGAAGCACAGGGGTTGTTTGGGGCAGTAGAACCTGGTGATCTCTCCACCATGAAATTTTTATTGTATCAGAGGGGACAAAGACTGATGCTGAAACATCCCATAGATGAAAGAATTAAATATGAAAATAGCAGCTATATGAAACATCGAATTAACATTAGGTGAGACAAGAAAATTGCATTCCTAATAATTACGTTTTACAAACAATGTTAAAAGGATTTCTTCAGTTGTTTGTGTTTAGTCATCACCTCCATCTCTCAATACAGTTAAAATGATGATCAAATGTATTAAAAATGTATGATAAAAAATGATCAAATAAACATGTTAAAGTAAAAGGTGTTCATGGTGTGCTATGTTTCCACATCTCTATAAGAATACTGGCGCTTTTTAATTTTAGGCACCAAAGAGGGCTAGACATTTTTTAGAATAAAAAATAAATCAATAAAATGTGCCATAGCACATTAAACAAACAGCTTTAAAATAAAAACAGCTTTTTTTTTTTTACTGATGCTAAAAAAATCTTGTACTAAATGGTACTGACAAACTAAAATAATGGAGGTCTTTGAGTCAAAGTGCAAAGGCGTGTATCCTAAGCAGCCTTGCCCATGTGCTCTTATTGGTGGGCTTGCCCGTACAGCATAGTGCATGGAGGGCTTGCGTGGCCAGCCAGGTAATCAAACCCTGTTCTGCCCTCGGAAAGGCAGTGTTACCCACTACACTTGCCACATCACTAACTGTGTACTAGTAGCTGGTAAATTCACTATATTCTGTGTTGAGGTTTCAGATCCTGCAGAGAAGGATAAAAAAATTAGAACAAAGTATTACAAAACAGACAGACAGTTAATTGGTACGGGAAAAGATGATTTTATAAAGAAGTAGATGAGTTAGGATGTGCTTAACAAGAACACGCACCTGTGCTACAATCGAGAGAATTCCGACCATTGCGATAAAAGCTGCAATTGCTGCTGGTGAGAAGTTAATTTCCTGAAAACACAAAGATGAATGACATCATATATTAAAATTTGAATTCAATTCTTATAATAACTGTGTATGATTATGCAGTTTCATTATTTAAAAACAAAACAAAATACCAAATATTTTACTGACCTGTCTCAAATACAAGAAAAAGCTGGAATACTGCCCTGCTTCTGGCAAGTATGAAAGAAACACTGTAACGCATATGAGCAGCACTGTAGTGTCTTTACCCACTTTTCTCAAAGACTGTGAAAGGGAACAAGAGGAAAAACAAGACACTGTACATTATTACACAAGTCCATACAGTCTAAACACAAAAAGACAACATACAATATGATTATATGATAAATAGAAAAAAAAATAGAGAAGAAATTCCATTGCAAAGGAAACAAATTAGACTGACAGAACAATGATTGGCTAAAAGGAGTGATTGTATTTGGGCCAAAGGCCACAGTGTGACGGAAGGAGCTGAATTTGCAGATGTATGAGAGTGTGCGCTCATATGGGTTTACCAGCAATGGCAGAAACCCCATGTTTGAAAGACGAAATTGATGGACAGCTCATCAAATTCATCAACATATTCAGCAGAGTGGAGCAAAGAGGCCTTTACTCAGTGTCATTTTTGGGCCTCAATTCTTGGTAGAATGTCCTGTAGACTCTCTGCCACTGTCGGTAAACCAGGTAAATAAATAGATAAATAAATTAATTTTAATAAATACATTTTTTTGCAATGCTATTTCTTTACTGATTTTTTGACATGCAGGTCTGAACTGTCATGTCTGGCCATTAAATAATATTTCCAACATTATTTATATCTTTAACTCACACCAAACGGGTCAGCCTGCTCCCAAGAAATAGGAAAACCCCATGATGTCAGTCTCATTTTGTCTGGCAGAGACTCCGGCACAACCAGGAGAACAAAAAGAATATCAGCAACAGCAACGATGGTGGCTACCAGTACGACCAGACTATCTCCATAATTGGCAGAGATGTATGCCCCTATAGCAGGACTTGTGACTAAACTTGCAGCAAACGTTGCTGAGACCTGAGACAAGAGAACAAGAGAACAGTTCAATTTCACAGCCAACACTACAAAAGTATTACAGATAGAGAGCACAGAATCATTACAGGGCATATGAAACTACACTATCTAGTACTTAGACAAAGAATCAGAATGACAACGTTTCAAGTCCAGATTGTCACATTTTTTGGGTTCGAAAATAGTACTGATTCTTTGATTCTGATTCTCAAACTGTGATGAAAACACATTAACTGATATGGAATTGGTCCTCCTTTGCAGCTAGAACTTCCAATCTTCTGGAAAGGCTTTCTACAATATGAAGTGTGTCTGTGAGAGGTTTTGCCCATTCATCCAGAAGAGAATTTGTGAGGTCAGACGCTGATGTTGCATGAGGACCCAGGGAGAGGGGAGGGGTGGAGATGAAATCAGGGCTCTATGTGGGCCAGTCAAGTTCATCCACACATTTCACCTAACCATACCTTTGTGGACCTTTCTTTGTACACAAAGAAAGTTTTCACAAAGTTGGTTGTGAACAACTGCCCCAAATAACTTAAGGCCGATTTAGCTTCTACACTCTGGCCGGTGCAGCTGTAGGCTACTTGTGTGTTAGTTTGTCTGCTTCAATCTGTAATTTAAACACAGCCAAAACACAGGTCTGGTGATAGGGTTTCTGTTCCTTGGCACACTACAAATGGCTGAAACTGAGCAGCTTATGTTGGAGTTAAGGCTAATATTGGTTATTGAAAGAATTTGAGGCAGAGAAGGTGAATTTTCTCTGCTTTTCTGTCTGCTGACGTACATGGACAAGGAAGGGCAGTAGATTTGGTTTGTAATCTGTGACCATTCTTCAGTGTAGCACAATACTTGATCCATGTTCATCAAACTGAATTCAAAGTGGAGGCAAAGGAGGAAACACAATGGACTAATCACGGTGTTGCATGGTCAGAGGTATGTCAGGCTATAGTGTAGGGTACAGGATGACACAGACTCTGTGACAACTACAGTGTACATTCAATGCATAAGTATAAACTGACCTTTATTCTGACACATTAAGATTTCCCTTCACCAGACCCATAGCATTATCCCTCCTCCACCAAACTTTGGCACAATGTGAGCCCAATGCAGTAAGGCAGTCTTTTGGCATTTGCCAAACCCAGACTTGTGCATCAGTCTGCCATTACACACATTTCTATTCAACATTCAAACTGAGCTTAAGTTATTTGGCCTTCTCAGTGAAATAATACCCAAAGCCATTTTAACACAGATATATAGTGAAGTTCTGCCCACTTTGCATTAATATTGTTGTGGTTCATTAAAGTAGCCGTTTCAAACATTCCAAGACGATACAGCAAACAATTCAAGATAACATACTCAAGCTCTTACCAATCCATAAGCTGTGCTTCTTTCATGTTCTTCTGTAATATCTGCTACATATGCAAATATAACAGAGAATGTAACTGAGAAGACTCCAGACACTGAAATGAGGGCAAAGTACCACCTAGGAGGAACACAAAGATTAGACAACTTAAGTTTAGATCACATATTGGTCTGCATCCTTTGACAAAGATTGATATAGCTAATTTTTAAAAACAATTTATCAAAAACATCTAATGATTTTTCTACAGATTTTGGGATGTTTTTACATAATTTACAAAAATATATAATAATAATAATAATAATAATAATAATAATAATAATAATAATAATAATAATAATAATAATATCCATAACACAAAATGGAGCTTTGCATACTTGCACTTTTACCTATTTTGTTACATTTTAACCTGCGTTTAAATGATTTGAGCCAGAGACGGAGGTTCACATTCCAACAGGTCAATGACCCAAAGCACACTGCTAAAGAAAACACTCGAGTGGTTTAAGGGGAATTGTGTAAATGTATTGGAATGGTCTGGTCAAAGCCCAGACTTTAATCCAATTGAAAATCTGTGGTCAGACTTGCTGAAGAGAAACCGGCTAACTTGAAGGAGCTGGAGCACTTTTGCATTGGGGAATGGGCAAACTCATAGAGTCTTATGCAAAGTGACTTGCAGCTGATATTGCAGCAGGGGGTACTGAGTTTTAGGGGGTTTAAGAGTTATGCACATTGAAGTTTTCTGTTATTTTGTCCTGTTTGTTGTCTGCGTCACAATAAAAAAAAGTTCAGAGTTGCATGTTCTGCAAATGAAATGATGCAAACCCTCAAATAATCAATTTTAATGGATAGGTTAGCAAGGTTAGCAAAACATGCCAAAGGGTGTGTGTGTGGGAGTGTGTGTGTGTGTGTGTGTGTGTGTGTGTGTGTGTGTGTGTGTGTGTGTGTGTGTGTACTTTCGCAAGGCACTGTATTTCACAGCAACACTGGTGAGCTGCAATCTCACTCTCACTTTCAGTAAGAAATGCACTCTGTAGTTACTAACTAATGATTTTATGATGTAAACAAAGTTACAAAGTTTAAGAGGTTATTGGAGGTTTTCCACTCGAATGGAGATACCAACTAAATAAGCAATTCAATCAGTCTGTTTTAACAGTTGTTTACACAGACCCAAAAATGTACTTTTTGTGTTATTTCAATATTTGCTGATAATTTAACATATGACTTTTTTAAGTGTCACTGAATCAAAATCAACAGTAAACTAGATCAAATAAAAAATGAAAAATATCTTGAAATCCAAAGGGCATAACACATGCTCTATGAATCATTATAGCAGCTACATCTCTCTTTTACAATGGATTCAAGTAGGCAATAATCTGGGGACATGCTCACATGAGAGCCATGTGATAGCACACAAAGAGCACAGTGTGGACTAAGCCAACAACTCCTACCATGGGCTTATCCTCATCAGTGGGATGGGGGCACAGGTAAAAAACACTGTCAGCAGCAAGAAAGACTTTCTGCCCCATACATCAGACAACGCACCAATTAAAGGGGCACTCATAAATGACAGCAAACCCTGTCGAAAACATGTCAGACAAAATAGTTTAATACAGTGTGTTTCAGCTGAAATTGTAAAGTCAGTAAACTGAACAATTGAGTACAGCACAACTACTATGTATACAGGTATCACAACAAAAAGAGAAACAATATTCACCTTAACACCCTGAATAAGTCCATTCATGAGAAACGTGTGCTGTGGAAATGTTTCATGTAACACCTGAGGACAGGAAAGGGACGTTACGAATCCAAACATACATGTTGTATGTTTAATGTTACTGTAAATGATGTAAAGATATAAGGGTGCATTGCCAGAACTCTGTATTATCGATGCACATATCACTTAATTTTAGATCCATATATATAAACACACATGCAACCACTGTGTGGACAACAAGTGAGAAATACTGTGTGTTACATACTGTCAGCATTGGAGTTGTAAGCAGGCCCCAGGAAAAGAATTCCAAAAAGATGACCACAACTGCGTGAGTCACCTTTGCACGGCCCACACCACGCTGCTGGGGAAAAAAACAGGTGATATCATTACTAGATTTACGTCTGCTATAACCGCAACCTGTAGTCTTAACAGTTTAGAGTTTAAATATATAGCAAATATGGACACTGGAAGACATAAGTTAATATAAGAACTGGGTTTTAGCAATACGGCTAAAAAATCAGACCTTGATATGTTTCAGAGAAATGGTGATCGACGATGCGATGAAATGAAAAACAGAGTCTAATGTTAAGTATCAGTATTTATCTGTAACAGCAGACACTGATGCAGTATATTTAAACAGTAACTTTTCATTACGATGCATCTACGATATCATTTGAAAAAGACAGTATTCGAATGGCGTCGTCCCTCTGAAAACCAAACCTTTCCACGACTCACTCACCCTTTACTGGAATTAAATCCTACACAGACAGTAACCTGTGTAAATTATGCAATATTACAATATGGGCGTTTTTTTTTTTAATACATTGTACAAAATGTTTCTCGAAAACCAGCCATTAGGGGTGTACTTTGTGTACTTCTGGTGTCGGTCCCGAGTAAATGGTGAGGGTTGCGTCAGGAAGGGCATCCGGCATAAAACTTGTGCCAAAACCATTATGCGGATCACAAATATGACTGCCATACCGAATTGGTCGAGGCCTGGGTTAACAACAACCGCCTCCAGTGCTGTTAACCAGCAGGGTGCCGGTGGAAATTGGACTACTGTAGGTCGAAGACCATCGAGGACGGGAGGAGGAAGGCAGGTTAGAAGGCAGCGAGAGAGGAAGGCAGTTTCTCGATATATCAAAATAATTATTATTTATTGCCCAGCCCATATAAAAACTGTAAACATCAAGCATTAGTACAGTGACTACACTGGTACTCTGACGCCATTTCATTTGAAGGATTTCATTTTAGCCCATATGATCTGTAAGTTCACGTTATGTAAGAAAAGCTAACGTAACATAACGTAACATTACACCAGTGATGTGAGTTCTAACTCAAATTACAGATCTCTGCAAGTTCCTGTTCTAATATCAGATATCAACTATGCCTTTTTTTAACTTGTATTAATATCAGATGTACCCAATTATAAAGACAGTCACACTAGTCCTACTGACAGGACAATTTCTTAATGTAATTTTGACAAATCATCTCATCACTGATTTAAATACAATCTCACATTCCAGATTTGGAAGTTCCAGATATCAACTGATATATCTCAAAAAATCTGAATACTCTGGACGAGAAATAATATGAGCCTTTTTGCATAGCTTATAACGCATGAAAATCAGAAACCCAAATTTTTTGAATATTTATTTTCCAATTTGAATCTGCAGTATTTCAATATTTCCAGTCTGACCAACATTTCATCTATTTGAATGATGTTCAGACATGTTTAACCTGCTATCAGGTTATGAGGTCCACAAAGGAAAGATCTGGCCTACAAACAAAATCCTGAGGTGAATTTATACCTTTACCTTTTACAACCTCTGCAAACATCTGACACAGTAGACTAACTGCCGCTCCTGAGAAGATAGAGCTTAATATAGTTTACCCTCCCAAGCAGGATATATGGATTAGAAAGTGAAACTGGGAACAAACGTGGACAAAAGCAATCTACTCAAGAAGAGTAAAGAAATTTGACAAATGGTCAAATTAGGAAAAACTGCAAAAATATCAGAGGTTTAATATGAAGGAATTGAAGTGTACTGTCATACATTTCAAAAGCCTGCTAGGCCGCTACTCTTTAGCTACAGTTATTATTATTTAATTAAACATTAATAACAAACCCTCAATACCATGAACAGTGCAATCAAGGAAAACAGAAACACAAACACCAAAAAATATGAATAACGTACAAACAGCAGTGAGGCCTTTGAGAATGTAATGCGAATACAAAAAACTCATAGATGTTCCACAAACAATGCACACTTCCTACTGGACTTTCTATATAATCTCCATATTATATATTCAATGTTATTTAATCATATACATTATTGGTATCTTCTTAATTTGAAAGGGAGCCCTCCCAAAGGGATCAATCAAGTTCCAGCTTATCTTCTCTTATCTCTTAGCGAAAGAAATGAAACATGAGCAAGATATGGGAGTGCAAGCAAGCATTAAAGCAACTGAAAGGAGACAGAAAAAGGAGGAAGCATTAAAAACACAAGAGGAATTAGGAAACATTTGAGGGGTTTGAGATGGGACAGAGGGTGTGATATTAAGAAAGAAAGCAATAAGATTCACTACATCAGATGTTTGGTTGTAAAGATCATTAACAGAATGCTGGACTTGGTTGACATTAGTTAGATGTTAAGATGTTTAGACAGACAGTCAGACTTTCATTTGGTGAAACAGGACAAATGAAGGAGTTCTGAGGATTGTAAAGGACAGACAGCACAGCCTGCCACAGTAACATTAGACTGTTTATGTTTTGACGGAGGTTTAAACGATACAATGATACAATATATCCTCTGAAGAGGAAGCAGTTAATCACTCACTGCAGCGGCGTCTTTGATGTTTTTAACCAACATAATGCCTTTGATCCTTTGATGTCGATTCGTCTGAATCGTCTCACATCCCGCTACAAGCTCCACAGATCAAACCCATCGTGTAAAAGCTGAATGACTCGCCCACCATTGATGCAGAAACGCTGAACACTCATCAACTTCACCCGCAACGTCAACTTCGGTAACAAAGTTGCCATACAATAGAGATTCACTTCCTTTCCGACCATGAAGCAGCCTTTCAAAATAAAAGTAGCTTTCTTCCAGCCCACAGACTTTATTCTGGAATGATGTTAGAGCTTCAAACCACCTCTTTTTAAACAGCCCCCAAAAATTAAGGCTGAAAATATATATATGAAAAAATGACAAAGAGAAAAAAAAATTAAAAAGACCAGCAGAAAATTGCAGCCTAATGCGAACAAGCTCAGCTTCAACGACGGAGCAACTCCATAGAACTTTACTTTAACGTTGGACTGAAAAATTAAAACATGTTATCAAATAAATCGAATGTGATGATGCAAATAGTGAGCACAAAGTGAGATGCTTGCAGGGATCAAAACGGAGGCATGAGAAGCATGAAAAGCAAAACCTTCTAAAGAAGGTCCTTATGGCCTACCAACTGAGCAATCAAGGAAAGAACAGGTTTTATGTTCACACCAGTGTAGGTGTGAGTGTCTCATAATTACACTGATTCAAATTGAAGAGGGAGCTATTAGAACGAGGTCACAACAATATAGAAAGCTTTTCC